>CALYLW010000277.1:0-666644 GCA_944989445.1 Ampullaceana balthica
GCCAGTCAATTCTGAGAATCCTTCTTAGACAATTGTTGATAAAGGACTGGATTCTGGTTAGGTTTACGCAGTTGTTCTCCTCGTCTCGGCTCCATAAAGCAGCAGTTGTTGGAAGGCTGCTCTTGCTTTTCCTATCCTTATTTTGACATCAGCGTCTGTACCATCTTGTTTATCTACCACGCTGCCAGGGTAAACAAAACTATCTACCTCCTCAAGGGCTTCTCCTTCAAGCATGATGGGTGATGTACTGGTGGCATTAACCTTGAGGACTTTACTCTTCCCTTTGTGTATGTTGAGACCCATGCTAGCAGAAGTGGCTGCGACGATGTTTGTTTTCTCCTGCATCTGTTGTTGGGTATGTGCAAGAAGGGCAAGATCATCAACAAAGTTAAGATCATCAAGTTGATCCCAAAAAGTCCATTGGATGCCATTCCTTTTCTGCTGTGTAGATGTTTTTATCACCCAGTCAATGGCTAACAGGAACAGGAAGGGTGACAGCAAGCAACCTTGTCTCACACCAGTCTTCACCTGGAAATCATCTGTCACCTGCTGACCATGCATGGACAACTCGGCAGTTTATCCCTTCGTGACGTGTTTCTGATTATATCAGTAATCTTCTGTGGCACCCCATAATGCCTTAGCAATCTCCACAGGGTTTGCCTATCCACACAGTCGAAGGCTTTTTCATAGTCAACAAAGGTGACATACAGAGGCGAGTTCCACTCTAGTGACTGCTCTAGAATGATGCGCAGTGTCGCTATTTGGTCAGTGTAGGATATGTTGGTGCGAAAGCCAGCTTGTTGGTCCTGCTGCAGAGGGTCTACAGCGTTTGTATACTGTTAAGTAGTACACGATTTAAAACCTTTCCTGGGATTGACAGCAGGGGGATCCCTCTGTAGTTCGAGCAGGAGCTTAAATCCCCCTTCTTTGGAATCTTTCAGCCAATCCAAAATGTCATTTTGTCAACCTACCCCAACCTGTGTTGTGCTATCAACCAATCAAAATTCTTCCTTGTGCTGTCAACATATCCAAACCTTCCATGTGCTGCCAACCTAAAGCAACCTGTCCTGATCTGTCAACCTACCTCCAAACGTTCGTATCCTGTCAACCTCCCCTTGCTCCAATTCTTCCATTTGTCCACACGCCCGTGCGCTTGGAAATGTTTACTGTGCGATCAATCAAATAGTCATCGATTTTCGTTCATACCCAAGGTTTTTAATTATGGGATGTGGACTGAGCTACGGTAATGTCTCTTGAACATCGCCCGGAGCCACAACCTCACCAGCACGCACAATGAAGACTTGTGGCCAAAGACATTTTAAGTGATGAAAATGGTCTGGGATATTTCAATACATCACTGGGCAGTGCCGTTTTCAGCCTGGGAAATCATTGCTACACCATGGGATGAAATTGACAATGAAAACCATTGCAAATAGAGTTTAAATCTTTATTGATCAAACTAGTTCCCTACTGATCCATGTTTTATAAAGGCGTGGGATCATCTGGGATGTTACCGTTTAATGAACAGATATGATGTTATGGATCTGGTTTCGTCAATACGTGGATACACAACAAAAGAATGGTGTAATATTATTTTAAAAAATAGCCACCCACCTTACACCGATGATTCTAAGAGGATTGAACTTTTATTCATTCAATATTTAAATCTTAGTATAGAAACCGTAACATGAAAATTATTAAATAAATTATTTATGTAATTCCTCCACCCCGATGTGCTGAGTTTTGTTACAAACTTTATTTTACTACTACTCCCATCTTTCCTATCAAATGCATATACTTCACGAGACGCATAGGTTCATACTCACTGAAATCCCGCGAGAACACGTTATGTAAACCAAACATCGCGCAGATTACCGATTAAACAAGTCTAAGAGCTGTAGAAAGTACTGCCTGTGAGCAAGTGGTTGTTATTTTTAAAACAGCGAGGCTGCACCAAGCGATATCTAACTGTTGTTACCAAGACGCTATGCGGGGTAGAAAAATATTCCCGCTCCTCTGCCCCCCCCTGCAACACACACACACACACACACACACACACACACACACACACACACACACACACACACATACACTCACATGCTAATCGTAAAACCCACATAGACGCGCTCCTTATTTTGTAACATGCCAGGTAAACACTGTGGAGAGAACCGAAATTAGAATAACGCGAACACCAAGGCTGTTGATGTAAGAGTTAACATGTGTTTATTTGTGTACTGACGCTCAGAATATGACCAAAATACAAGAGAAGGTGGAACTGTTTCAGTGGCGTGGGAAGGGTTGTGCGGAGGAGTTGGGACTTGTTTCCTTAAATACTTTAGAGGCACTGCCTAGTTGATTTGTTTGTTTGTTTGTTTGTGTAGAAAGAAGCCGAAAATAGTTTGGCCCGCTCCCGATGGCACTAACTCAAAATACGTCTCTGGCGCTATTATTCCGTTATCAGATGTCTTCCCCATACAAATGTCAGTCAGAATGTGAAAGAGGGCTATATTTAGAAATCTGAGGACATAAGTGCATCATTGTTCATGACGTGGCCAAAACAATGACAACTAGCAGCTGTTTTAATGTGACGGCTTCAAGATACGTACTTGATAAAAAGGCCGATAAAAAATTAAAAAACAACCCCATTGTCAATGACAGGGATGGGGTTAACTTAACTAAAACGCACACTTGATAGTTGTTGGGCCAGTGACTTGATTAACTATAATGTGAATATGAAAGTCGGTGACAACTAACAATATCGATGTGATGGCCGAGGACAACTAAAACAATTATTGATGGAAAAGGCCCATAACAACTGACGAAAGAACCTTCATCAACGCGTCGTTAATTTCTTTGTCAAGCTTCAAGTTCATCGATTAATTAACAACCGCAAACATTTCAACGTTTGCCCCACATTGTACTGAACCAGTGATTCTCAAACTGGTGGTCCGTGAGCAAATAAAACGTAGAAATTAATAAATCTGACACCGGCCATTGCACACTCTCAAAAACTCGTGCACTAGTCCAGTGACTTAGGGTAGGTCACCAGCGACCGTTACTCGTACACGGTCAACAGTAGTTCACGAGTGCAGTACGGGACTGAAGTTTATATTTATTTAGGTTATCAAAGTAGTCAGTATTAAAGTAATGAAGTTTATCATAAAGAAAACGCAATGCGTTAAATGCTTTCATTTCTCTAATTTATCTTTAAAAATCGCCTGTGTTAAGGTGTTCAAATTGATCGATGTCATCTTTGTTTATACATGATGTATGGAGTAATCTCCCTTAATTTGAAAGTATCGCTTGGTTACACAGTCTTTCATACTCGTTGTGAATATCTTATGTTTTTATGAATCTCATTTTTAAGGAAACTTCTTTGACAACTATTTGATAAAATTCATAGTTAAATAGTATTTCCTACAACCCTTTAAAGGCTTTCAGCAGAATTGGCCTATTTTTCCTCTCTCTTCTTCTTCTATTCTTTATACATAGCCCACCAGATTCTCCTCTTGGCACAATGGTTGAAAAATCATTGTTAGCATATATCTATGAATTTCTATCAATCGTATATGTTAAAACCGAAGAACGGAGTAGTCATTTCTTTGAGTGGTTATTTATTCACAGGACGGGTTAACCACTGCGGTTAGTGAGTCAGTCAAGGTAACCACAAGATTCGAACCTACACAACCGTCCATACTCTCCGGCCTCCTTATAGAATTAGTCCATTCGGTCTGCACAACCTCCGTGTAGTTAGCGTTAGTTTTCCGTGTTACCCATCTCATCGCTCACTTATTTATTGTATAATCTGTTTTCGTTTAAATGTCAACTCTTACAATTTATAACAAGTGATGTTGCCAAATTTTAATGTTACGATTTAAGACAAATAATGTTATTATTTATACTTACTACTCTTGTTATGGGAAACGTCGTGTGCTGTGTAATAGTAATTTATTTAATCCATGTATTAGATGATCCAAAAAGAAAATTATTGTGCACTGTGTAAAGTGATTTAATCGGTGTGTAGCGTGCAGGCTCAGAGAAATCCCAATTTTTTTTTATTTTAAACAATAGTTATATGAATTTTAAACCATGATCCCACCCTCCCCCCCACGGTACTGCACCGGTAAACGTAAAGGTTTGCTATTAAAGCGCTTACTTTTCCAGGACAGTTTAATATTTCAGCATCGAATAATATCATTTACTAGATTGTGCTGCGGCGCCCCCTTTTTTCAAAAGCCCACCTAACTTGTCCTTGCATGACAAATACGTAATATTAAACTTTCTTAAATGTACACAAAGTATTTTATAATAGGGGTTTTTTTTTGGTCAAAAGCCCAAGTAACTTATCCTTGTATGATAAATACGAAATATTCCTGAAATGTACACAAAGTATGTATATTAATATTTTTTTACAGTGCTAATCACCACAGCGATTTTTAAAGTAATTTTAGAAAGCAGCGCACCAAATTACTGCATCAAAAAAATAACTCTTTGAGTCAGTCAGCACTGTTTACAACACAAATGCTGACGTCATAGGTTCGTGCGTTGTTTGGTTAATGTTAATCTGGAAACCAAAAGGATTATGATTTAGCGTTAGGCCACAGTCAGCGATAATTGAGCGTAAATATATTATTTATATACTAGCGTATCATCCGTCAAAAATGACGGACGTTTTCAGCTGAAATCTATTTATTTTATAAAAAATGCACTTTTTTAGGGCGCCTACGGCGCCGATCTTTTCAAAAGCCCAACTATATTGTCCTTGTTTGATAAATACGAAATATTAAACTTTCTGAAATGTACACAAAGTATTTTATAATAGGGGTTGTAGGGCGCCTACGGCGCCCCCTTTGTTTTTTTATTTTATAATTAACCATCATCAAATCCTCTTTTTTACATTGATCCCTTTTCCAAAATTAAAATACATGTATGAGCGAAAACAATGACGTCATATAATATTTTTTACAGCTCATCTTTAATTTGCACACCTTTTGATGCATCGGTGCAGTAATTTGGTTTTCCCTGCTTTCTAAAATTAGTAGCGTCACGGACAGACATTGCAAATTTTATTGTTTAATATAATTTATTTAAATTTTTACTAATGATATATGCTAGATTTAAAGTGGTTCCTAACCTTTTGGGGTCCATGCACCCCTTCAGATGCCCAAAAAAGTTCATGCACCCCCTCGTGAAACTTTCAGAAAATGCATAATAAACTATGTTTTATTTTAGGAACAAAACAGTTTTGAGCATAGGCAACAGGGAATTTAGTGAGAGATCTGCTGCTTCTTATGATCAATCAGCAATTTAAATTTGGGGACTGTTTTGGACAAAGCAACTCTCATGTCATCCTCTGCATACAGCTTATTCCTTTCCTTGGTTTTAATTGTCAAAGGTGTGGAGAATCCTGCTTCACAGAGATAGGTTGTGGCAAATGGAAGGAGAGTCAGTACTGCCCTCTTGGCTAGTTTGGCGCACCAAAATTCAATCAAGGTATTGCAACTGAAGGCACTCCATAGTACTTCTTTGGTTCTCAAATCAATCAGGTCATCTTTAGCAAAGTCACTGTCATCAATGTTGTCCAAGTCACAGAGAAAAGGATTGCGAATCCAAAGGTCTTTCCTAGCAATTTCTGGACAGAAATACCCATCAAAGGACTTTTGCAATGTTGAAAGGTGCTCTGAAATTTCCTCTTTGATTTTGTCAGGCAGTGACTTCATCCAAGAGTGGAAAGTTGGACTTTTCTAGTCGTCGTTGGAATAGTGGCACTTTGTTAATGAAGGCTTTCAATCTCTCAGTAGCAGGTCCTTGGAGACATGTGTTCAACTCATTCAAGATGGTGAAGATGTCAGCCAGGTATGCCAAGTAATTAATGAAATTTGGACAGTCAAACTTGTCAGCAAGGTCACTAACCAAGAAAGTATCCGTCCCCTGGACAACCAGCGCACCTCAGTGTGGTAGAGAAGCACTTTATGCTCAGAGCCCACCTCCTGCCAGAATAACTTAAAGAGGGAGTGGTTCAAGGCATGTGAGCGGATAAAATTTACAACTTGGACTGCAGTAGAAAGAACTGACTTCAAGGTTGGAGGTAGAGTTTTGCATGCCAGGGCCCGACAATGAAGGATACACTGTGTAGTGACAATATCTGGAACTTCTTTCTTTACCAGTGCTGAAAATCCTGACTTATTACCAAGCATAGAAGGACTGCATGCACCACTGGTTAGGAACCCCTGTGCTAGAATATCTTTGTTACACAAAAAACGCATAATTTTATATTCCTCTATCTTTCTATCTATATATACCTATCTCTAAATATGTCTCTCTCTCTCTCTCTCTCTCTCTCTCTCTCTCTCTCTCTCTCTCTCTCTCTATCTCTCTATCTCTCTATCTCTCTCTCTCTCTCTCTCTGTATCTTTGTGTGTATCTATAAATGTGTATTTGTTTGTTAATGGTGATATATAAACGCACGTGTGTACGTGCGAGTGAGCGAGTGGGTAATTTTTCATGTATGCGCCTAGAAATTTATTCCTAACAGTTTAGAACTTATATATTACATTAAACCTAATTGGACATCGGCTAGTGCTTTAATTACATAACAGTTATGTAGGTTCAAAGTTTACTTTCATATAATGCCAAGGCTTACATTAAATTAATTTATTAATGGAGTAAAAAAAAATTGTGACTAGCAATCAGCTCTAAAATGAATTACCGTATATACTCGCATACAAGCCGAATTTAGACCTATAGAATACAATAGGCCTACTAAAATCAGGGGGTCGGCTTATATGCACATACAAGAAAATGGACACAAGGACAGACTCTAATGCCCTTTTATTTCTAAATATATACTTCGTTAATCATCAGTTGTGAACAACTTATGAGCGGAGGTTCAGATATTATTATAGCAAATAATGTTGAAAGAGCAGACACGTTTTTGTCTTTCCAAAATGCTTAAAAAACTGGTATGTATCTTATCTTATCTGTTAAAGACGCCCCTTCTATACAGAAGATTATTGCGTCATACGCTTATCTATGGTTTGTGTTTAGTCCTGCATTCTTATTAGAGTTTTAAATGTTGATAAAGTGTTAGTTTTCCTGTTTTTTTTTCAGGCAACCCAAAGCACGCCCGAATTCCGGACGGGAAAAACGAGACGTTGTATGCGTGTTTGTACTTGCATACGGAATAAGGAAGGTGTTTTTATCCTTATGTCTATCTGAGGGTTGTATTAAATTATCTTTATGTTGTATTTCTAAGTTATAATTAATTGTTTCACGTATTATTACTACTTTACTATTGGTTCTTCTACACTCTAGTGCAGTGGTCCCCAAACTTTTTATCGTCGCGGACCGGTCAAAGTTTGATAAGTTTTCCGCGGTCCACTGACCGGGTTGGGGGAGGGGGGTTCGGGATGGGCGGCTGCGTTGATTGTTTATGCAGGTATTTTATATTGTTTTGATTTTATACTTTTAATTTAAGTGTATTAATACATGCCTTTAAAAATAAAATACAATTACCACCAAAAATGAATTAAAAATGGTTTAATGTTTTAACTCACTAGAACTTTAAATCAATGAGAATCTCGAGCTTGTTTCTCTGCAACGAGACGGCTCAATCTGGGGGTAAAAGGAGACAATGACACCCGAAAAGTGTTGCTTATGTCCAGTTTATTCCGTTGTTTAGTTTTCGTTGCTGTCACTGCAGAAACACCGCTTCACACTGATACGATGTCAGAAATGGCAATAAAGACTTAATTGCCATGATGACAATCTCAATATGAATTTAATTCAGAAGACTGGAAAAGTTGTTTTTCTCGAACGTAGTTTTAAGGCCCCGACAATTGCAATCTCGAGTAGTTGAACTTCTTCTTGCACAGACATGCAAGACTCGCCTGGTCTGTTGACAAATGGGTAAAGAATCCATTCCATACCAGTTCGTTGGTCTTCTGTGGTTGGGAGGTAGCGCTTAAATTCTTCTAAAAGCAAAGAAATATGATGGTGTCCCAACTGGGCAATGAATGCTTAGTCTCGCTGGAATGTCCGCTAATTTTTGAAAAATATCCAAAATGGCTAAGATCAAGCACCGCCACCACGACTCCAATTTAGCTTTAAACGTAACAACTTTGTCTGCCAACATAACAGTTGTCATTTTCCCTTAGTAGGGACAGATTGAGTTACTTGAGCTGGCTGAAAATGTCACACAGAACTGAGTTACTTGAGCTAGCTGAAAATGTCACACAGATAAGCCAGTTTTGCAACCCATACCTTGTCACTGAAATGTGCTGCCAGCAGTGATTCATCTCTGAGAGAAATCTTAGCAATGGCTCTCGTAATTCAAATACTCTGTTTCGTGATTTTCCTCTGGATAACCATATTATTTCTTTGTTAAAAAGAAGGCCTCAGTGCGCTGCGTCCATCTCCTCACGAAGCTCCTCAAACAGGCGTGAGTTAAGTGCGTGTGCTTTGATGTGGATAATAACTTTAATTTTTAATAACTTCATTGAATACACTTTTTAATTCCGGAGAAATTTTTCGGCTTGTCATTTCCCTGTGGCATGTGAATGATACCATGCGTAGATTCATTCTCAGGTGCAAAGCGTCCACGAAAAAGGCTCGCCGAAATAAGAGCGCCGATAAGAGAGCACCAACAAGAGAGCGCCGACATAAGCGATTGCAGGCATTTGTCCGATCTGTGCTAATGTGTCATTAGGTGCCGCTAAAACGTGTTACAAGTTATTGCCTCTTTTAAAAATGTTATGTTCCTTTGGCGGCCCGGTATCATTTGTTCCAGGGCCCGGTACCTCTCAGAGTCCCGGGGTGTGGGGACCACTACTCTAGTATTTCAAGGTTTAATGATTTAACTAATGGTGTTATTCTTGTAAGTTTTGAACATATGTAACATAAAAGTAAGCATTTAACATCTTTACAGTAACAAATTTCTATGAACCAAAAATATGGAGTAAAATTGGACAAGTGTATAGTCGGCGTATATGCGGGTTTTTGCAAAAACTGGCTATTTTAAAGCAGTTTTAAGGGGTCGGCTTATATGCGATGTAGGCTTAAATGCGAGTAAATACGGTACTAAAATGAATGAAGGGATCTGAGCAAGAGAGACTACTCTACTAAGCAACGTACAACCAATCACACCATTTAAAAAAAAATTAAATCCCTTTGTTTCAATTATAATTTACCATACAATTGGGGTTTTACGTGTAGAAAAATAACTGACACGCCAATCCTTTTCAATCAGATAGGAGGCCGTGATAATTAACTTTATCTCGTGACATGAATAAACATATTTTAGAAATTGTTATGAGTAGAACATTCGAAATATTTTAAAATCAGTCACCATTTATTTTATGGTAAGCATTTAACAAAAATAATAATAATGATAACAACCACGAAAATTATGGTAATGTAATAATGATAATAATAATAATAATAATAATAATAATAATAATAATAATAATATAATAATAATAATATATAATAATAATAATAATAATAATAATTAATTAAGCAAATTTTAAAACATATATATTTTCTCTTGGTTACATGAGAAATAAATACAAGAAATTTTAGAAACAGAGGCGTAACAACTGCTTGGCATCGGGGCAGTTGCCAAGGGCGCCGAGGCCGAGGACCAATCCTGCAATTTATTCAAATTTAGTATTTTCCTACCTTTTGGATTATAATTGTCAAGGGCGCCACAAATAATAAATTAGCCAGGGGCGCGGAAAATCCAGTTACGCTTCTGTATAGGAATGCATGAGACCTAGCAGTAAGATGATTTAGTGACATCGAAGGATGAGTTTCTTTTCATGCAATGAAATATATTACACGATTTCTAATTAAAAGATTGGTCTCTTAAAAATTTAGACTGGTTAGTCAAATTATTGATACATAAATTTTCTTGTTATTAGATCATGAATGACGTCTAGCTGTTTTAATATGACTATGTGTAGGTGGATGCGTCTGTTTGTGTATGTCAGTGATGGCGAACCTATGGCACGCGTGACACAGTCAGCACGCAGAGCCTCACCAACCGACACGCGACTAAACTAGTACTTCCTTAATAAAACTAGCTTAGCCAAACTTTCATTTTCGGGTTTAATTGGAGTGTTGCCACTTTGCTATAAATAAGTGGGTTTTGGTTGAATTTTGGGCACGCGGACCCGAAAAGGTTCGCCACCACTGGTGTATGTTGTGGGCGATGCGTTTTTTTAAATGTGTTTGTTTTTATATTTTAAATAACAAACGGTCTTATCCCTACTCGTCTTATCTATACAGACGCTCCTTCTATACAGAAGATTATTGCGTCCACAGACCATGCCGGTCTGTTGGCAAGTGATGCAGCGTTCACAGGCCACGGCTATGAGGATTCCACGCATTACCCAGCCGCCTAACTAGTGTTAGGGGCCCATTCAGAGCTGGGTGGACTCAGGGACGCCCTAGGCCCCGGGAACAAATGTCTGCCTTCACATGGATTCGAACCCATGACCATCGGTACGCCAGCCGAGCGCGCATGCCACTCGACCACCAGGTGAAAAAGAAATTCATAGATCTTCCCCAACAAGACGATTATGCGCAAATAAGAAACATGTATTTCTTTTTCAAGAACCTATCTGATATTAATACTGCATTGTTGTATGGAGTTGAATTTAATTCAGGATGTGACAGACCTGTTTCTTTGCATACATGTAAAAAAATAATTAAGCAATATCAAAGAGAGCAAATAAGTTATATTGTGGCCTTATATGTTCACACCGTTCATATTTCTGTTATTTAAAAACAATAAAAAATAATATCACAAATTCACACTTTATTTGATCAATTTAAAACCCGTGAAACAATTGTTCAATTTTTGGAACGGATTACGATACTCATCTTTAATTTAATGAATTTTCAAAAGAAGCTTAAACCATAACGACGAGTACTGCTGTTAGGCTAATTCCATTTTTATCTTACTAAACTTAATATGCATCCTTAGTTATGACATTTTCAATAGTTTTCAACAGCTATGAGCCAAAAATAAAACGAGGTTCTTTGACTGAAATATAAAATTACCCTAGACAAATTCTGTATTTGTGTGTCATAGAAAACAGTAAACACCCAAACGGGGTACCAGCATCGTTGTTTCAATTGATTTTCCAAAAAACTTTTATTTTTAAAATGTGATTTTTCTCCCTGTACTTGAATCACTAGGTCACACAATTAGCAGTGGGCAGGAATTTTACAAGCGTATCTTTTATATAATACCATGGACTTTTTCGTTATATCTGTGTGACAATCTTAAACCGATGGTAGTAATAAGTAATATGAATGGCAATTTACTTAAAGCTTATGGTACATGAAAATGTCTTGTAAAGTTCCGGAATATTTGAACACATAAACTGACTACTATGTAAGTATCCCCTTTCGCTGCTCCCGATGTCAGAGGGGAATCAAGAAATCGATGCATGTGTTGTTTCTTGTTCGACCTCAGTTCAGTTTTTTTCAAAATAAATTGTCCACAATGGTTGCCATCGTACAGCTCGGCTTGTCAGTGGTCGTTCGCTTGTTGTGTGCATTCTTGTGTCCAACTCAATTTTTAATTAGAAGGTCAGAGAAATCCTCAAGTCTGATAGTCACATGATCAGTCACAAGACCAATGTTTCCTTTAAGCTGCGCGGCCACGCATATATCTGACCGACGTCGCGCAGCAGTTTAGAATTACCGCGCAGCAAATTTTGTGTTTATAAAAAAAAATAATAATAATGCACAACAAAAGGATGCTGTGCAACTTTGCACACGAGTTTTTTCACTTTGCACACGGACCAACGAACCTTAGAGGTAACATTGCACACGACCCGTGTCTTTGTTTACATCATCTTCTGAATCAAACTGAGATACGGAGTGGACGGTGAGTAGCCCCTGGCCAGGAGGGTGTTCAGACTGTGGAGTTGCAAGGGTGACATAAGGGGCACCGAGGACGCAGGGGAGAAAACAAAACTTTGGGCGTCGCTGAATCCCAGAGGCGCTCCTCCACTGTCAGTGAGGCTGGGTCCTTGTCCGCCTATGGCATGGTTTTGTTGGTTCGCTTGTTTCTTGTGCTTTGTTCTGTCAGGGTATAAAATATTGCTTCGGGCAATGATCAAGATATAAAACATTGCCTGGAGTAATCATCAAGATATAAGAAATTTCTTGGAGGTATTGATCAATATATAAGACATTGGTTGAGGGTATTTATAAAGATTTAAGACATTGCTTGATAGTAATTATCAAGATATAAAAGACTGCTAGGGGGGTACTGATCAAGATGTAAGACTATGCTCATGATAATCAAGTTTAAAAGAAAAACTAATTGTTTTATTGCTTTGACTAACAGGCGTTAAAAAATATATAGTCTTTTTGCATGTCTGAGCGGATGTTTGTTTCAGCCCATCGAAATAATTACGTCACAAGCTATGTCACAATTTCCGGAAACTTGGTGACTACAACAATTCACAAGGCAAAATGTTACCGTCACGATTTCTCACCCATTATTTCTGTAAATACAAAATATATATAGTCTAAAGTTCCAATAGAATAACAAAACGTTTTGATGATATTTGCTAAGTTTAAAATTATTTTTTTAAATCCTCGCTTGCGCAGATTAAGTACTTTGGCCTTAAAGAGCGACTCTAGACTATTCAATTTTAGGGATCTTAATTCAGAATTGGCGACCATTTAATATTTTTTTAATGATTTTTTTAAATTTAACTAATTTTTTTATTTTTTTTAAAGTGAGCGTAATGGGTAAATGAAGACATGGTATTGCCGAGCATAGAATTGATCCAGGCTTAACGTCAAATAAATTATATATATAAAGAAATTTTAAAACTAAATTCTTTCTGAAAACGTATTTCTATTTTAAATATAAATATTGAAATGCTGGTTTGAGGAACGAGACAGAATAAAACTACGGTATAACGTGTTCTCGTTTTTATTGTAAGTCCAACATAACATTACTTTTTGATGTCAATTCTTTTGGTGATAGAGCTTTTAAAAAAAATATTTCTAAAGAAAAGTGGAAAATCCGTTATAATAGCAATCCAATATTTGCCATGATGGTCTGAGGGTTTTTCACCCCATCTTCAGTGGCTTTGAAAGGGCAAAGGGGGGCACCTTCTTTTTATGGCGGGTGGCGTTTTCAGCCAATTGCAATTAAAGCTTTTCGTGAAAATAGAGGCGCATCAAAATTATTGGCCCGACCTGGATGGCAATAGCCATAGCTACACCACTCTGAGGCCTACTACGTGCAATAGAACTCCGATATATAGGACAAGATATACTGGCATAGCTTTGGGTAACTTTATATAGTATACTATAAGTGCCTCCCCTGGACCCCTGTCTTCCCTTGCCTATTCGGTTAGCATCTGTTCAGTTTGTTTGCTTGTGTCCCCAGCTTACCGTCTGTTCTGGAACCACGCTTTCACCTGGTTCTCGCTGAGTCCAAGGGACTGTGACAAGGCTTCTCTTTTATCTGAGCTCAGGTAACGATTGTTCTGTAACAGCAAAAAGTAAGACATGCAATAACAAATGGGATTTTTTTTTGGAAAAAGAAAAAAAAAGATACTAATTTCTTTTTGAAAAATTATTTTAGAAAATGAAATATTAGGTTATCTTTAAGATTTTTTTTTCCTATTCAAATCTGTCATTTATTAAGAAGTCGGTGAATAGAAAGATGACTCTATGACTCAGGCCCTGGCCATTCAACGACACCTTACCTCACCAAAATACCCCTCTTAGAAAGGAGCATAAATGTTTTGCTACGCTTGGAACCACCACCCCCTCCCTCTACATTGTAGTAAGTTACTCTGAGAATAAAGGCCCTTGCATGCTCACTTGCATTTACAGCCAGAATCCCATCTGCTGTATTCTAAGAATAACGTATTGTTGTTGTGTTTTAATTTAGAATGCAGAAAGTTGTGCATATGTATTTTCCGACATTTTCCGATTACAAAGAAATAACCTGTTACATTATGAAAGTTATTCACGAGACTTATTTTTTTATTATTATTATTTTTAATTTAAACTCAACTTGAATACTCATTCCTTCAAAATAACATTTACGAAACTGAAATGACACGTCGATTAATTTACTTTTAAAATTTTTATCGTTTAAATTTTCCTTTTTTTACTGCCACTAATTTGTTAATATTTTACTGTAGACATAAATAGATGTTATTCTAGTCTCCTACTTTGAACTCCTCCTCCAGGGTGTTGAGCTGTGTTATGGTGTAAGCTTGTCGCTGACGTCTGGACTTGACCTTGTTGTTGTTGTTGTTGCTGCTGCTGCTGTTTGTGGTTGGCGGAGTAGATGCTAGAAGGCGAGGCCATTTATTGAAAGTTAGATGAAATGTCAGGCCGAGATATTGGTCTAAAAGGTGAAATGTCAGGACGAGATATTGGTCTAAAAGGTGAAATGTCAGGACGAGATATTGGTCTAAAAGGTGAAATGTCAGGACGAGATATTGGTCTAAAAGGTGAAATGTCAGGACGAGATATTGGTCTAAAAGGTGAAATGTCAGGACGAGATATTGGTCTAAAAGGTGAAATGTCAGGACGAGATATTGGTCTAAAAGGTGAAATGTCAGGACGAGATATTGGTCTAAAAGGTGAAATGTCGACGAATTGTCAGGATGCGACGAGATATTGGTCTAAAAGGTGAAATGTCAGGACGAGATATTAGTCAAAAAGGTGAAATGTCAGGACGAGATATTGGTCTAAAAGGCTCGTGCAAAGATTGACATGTGGAGCATGACATACTAATATTCACTTTAAGCTGCGTCGCTGCGCGGATTATGAACGACGTCGCGCAGCAGTTTAGATTTACCGTAACAAAATTATGCACTAAAAATAGATACTGTGCAACTTTGCACAGGAGTTGTTTTGTTTTTTTTAATTTATTTTGCGCAAGAACCAACGAACCTTAGAGGGAAAATTGGACATATCAATAAAAGAAGAAGAAGCAGAAAATACAGTAAATGCAGGGATGAGCATTCTTCAATAGCGGTTTTATTTTTATTCTTGAAATTTTATAATGAAGTAAACGGGAAGGTGTTTCAAAACAATTTTCAACGAAGACCTTTACTCTGCTAATGTCGTTCCTATGTCTCGCCTTGGTCCCAGTGTCTATATATTATTTAACTTTTTTTTTATAATGCACTAAGCACAGAAACCTATATAGACATAGATGATATACATGTTATAAAGACTATACAGATATAGACATAAATATAGATATGGATATTCATTGGATATTGTTATGGATATGTACGGCTTCTCAACTCCCAACTCTTTTTTCCGGGAAATAAAATGGCATATTTACTTTCGAACCGTTTGTATGGATGTAACAGCAGTCACATAAAAACAATTAATGACATCACGCGATTAGTCTTTGTTATTTTAAAAGATAAATATGAATTCTTACATGATAAAATATTGGGAAATGTAATTCATGTTGGTAATTTGATTTAGAGATTATGACGTATAGGGTCATTTATTGTCATTATTTGAAAAATATTAAAATATGTGAACTCATTTCTTTTAATTACAAAAGTAACCATGTATATTACATACATCACTGCGTCTAAGATTCTTTTTAAACACATTTTTTTCATAATGCTTTTGTAATTACTCTTCTTCATTCTCATTAATGCTTTTTTTTTACAAAAAAAAAGAAGAAGAAGAAGAAAACTTACTTGTGCAGCGTGACGTCACGTTAGAATCGTCCGAAACTGTCTCCTGGTCATCTGAATAATCGGACTGCTCGTGCGCACTTCTACTGGTGACCGGCGTATGACCGATGGGAGAGCTATGGCCACCAAGCCGGCTGCCCTGATCGACGCCGGGCCCCGACTGCGGCACGATCCAGCAGGACGACGGCAGCAGCAACCTGGTGGACATCCTCGCCGAGCACAGCTCGTGCCACAACGACTGTCCCCCACCAGGAAAGATCCGAACCGCTGCCCCTCAGGATACCCACCTCGACGTGCTCAGCCTCATCAACGTCGGGGCTGGAACCTCTGTCCGAGTTTCTTGTTTTGAAATAATCTCCGTTCTCACCGCCGTTGCGGGAGGGTGAGCTGCCGCATGTGTCGGAGCTGCTCGTTTCGCCCGAGACTTCGCTTGAGTAATCGAAATCCGGAGAAGACTCTGGAAATGTGTCCCTGGGAATTTCATCCCTTGTCGATTCCTTTGTTTTTGATTCACTCTCTATGGCTTGATGACGCGCTCGAACTAAATCCGTGTTGATGATAGCAGACAGGACACTCTCTGTTTCTAGCTTGTTCTTGCCGGAGTCGCTAATATGAGATCTCCAGTTCGGCATGTTCAGCGGTCGGGCTTTGATTTTACCGACGTAATCGCCCGAGAGGATGTCATGGATAGACAAGAAAGACGCGGGCCGAAAGCTTTTCTCGTTGTTGTATTTAAGGGAAGTAAAGGGCGTGCTGATTTTAACGAACGATTCGTTGACATCTCGTGATTTCTCGATCCCTTTAGACTTCTCTTGGTTGACATTTGTGATTCTATCCCGCTCAATATTTGTGTCTCTATGCTCTTCTTCGTTAACGCTTTGAGTGACGTCCGCCATGGCATGCGGGACGAGAAGACTAAATTTAGTCTAATTTAAACTTTTAAAAAATAACGCCACTATGAAATTATCCCGCCATGCCCCAAGAAGGAAGTGCTCGGCAAAAAAAAAGAGCAAAAATCGTAGTCGGCGACGGTTTTACTCAGCGCTAGCCCAGACCCGGATCGGCTCGTTATATAGGGAGTTGTCGCCTCTTGAAACTTAATCGATCTAATTAGTAGTTGGATTCGAACAATACGACGCTTGTGTTTTGACATTGCTGATAGCATTAAACCAGGGGCGTCTACTGAAGCATTGGAGGAAACAAATGAATGATACCAACTGCTTAGAAGGTGTTTGTACATATTTAATTGAGTTTGAACTGGTTTTATTTTCTTACTGCTGAAAACAGACGTTGTTGTTTTTTTAAATATATATATATATATATATATATATATATATAAGAATAATTTATTCGAAAGATGTTTGTGGTAATGATGTGTTAAACCTAACATATAAGACAAATTAAGAATATTACAATGGGCTTAAGAGATTTCATATGATAATTGGGTGCTTATAAATAATGTATGCCAACTTTTCTTTCAATTTATTTTCATTGTCAGATGAGCCCAGATAAAAGTTTCCTCAATTTCGTACCTTTAAAAATACTTAAAGATTTTCCCTAAATTTTTTTAACAAAATTATTTTCGAAATTTCCAACTGGGGGAAAAGCTCTTCCGTTGTCTTTGAGTATAATTCTCAATGGGAAAAAAATGTGTGCGTTTTGAGGGTACGGGCATGGCCTTGGCACATTAATGGTCACGGGTCCTTTTAGGAGATTTGACCAAAAAAACAATATTTAGTTTTTAATTGTAATTTTTTGTGTCTTGTTGTTATTCTCATTTTCTATTATATTATTATTTTTTTATTTTTATTATTAATTTAATTTATTCCGTACCAAAGCAATATTAAGCACTGTTCTCCGTGTTAGTCTTTTCTCTTTCCTAAAGAGAGGTATACATCAAGTGACAGATATAGCTAAACATTAAATGACAAATATGTTTAAATTAAATGTCATATAGGTATAAATTAGATGGCTAATAACTATAAAATTAAATATCAGATTGTTACACATCAAATGACGAATCTCTTCTCTTTTTATCTTAATCAAAATATGAATTGTGCCCCAAACATTGTTTTACTTCCCTTGGACTTGCCGCCCCTGAAAGCATTGAAATGAATATCGCGACGGTAAATGGAGCATCAACTCAATAAGCAATCAAGACCAGGTGAAGAAAGTGCCCTGCAGTCGGCGGAAATAAGAAATGCAATCAATCTCTACTCAATTATTGTCAGCACAATGGCGGGACGAAAGCTTGTTGTCTGACCGGCCCCGGCAAAATAGAAGGGGCCCCTCTTCAGCCCGTGAGTGCAGCGAGCCGAGATCCATCTTTACAGGGGGACAGCAACTCGCCCTCAAAAGGGGTGATAATCGTTTTAGAACTATGAATATTTCATACCTTCTCCGTCTAAAGAAAGGCCGAGCATCTCAAGCGTAATTGCCTTATAAAAATACCCAGTCTCGGAGTGCTTGGGAAATTAACAGGTGGAGAGCCCCCTCCCCACCCCACCTCTTCTCGTTCTCCCCTTCTTTACAATGCGATGTGTGTTTTTTTGTTTTGGTTTTTTTACGGTTTGTTTAAACCGGCGTTTGAAACAAAGTATAATGTTAAGCGGATAATCGACCCTCGCGTATTATTGCTAACGTTTTAGTGGAGATAAATTCGGTAATCATTACCATGCTCTTCATTTATTTATTTTTTCCTCCTTGGAACTTTTGAAAAGTGATCGTTTTTATTTTAAAACTGAGTTTTCTTTTATACGGAACTTCTCCGCCGAGCTCATACCCTGAGAGTATATTTAATTACAATGAATCAGATTCAACGGGATTCAATCAAGCGCACCTTCTGTAAAGATTTGCTAATGGGCATCTCTCTGATGAAATGTTTGCATGCGATGAGGGTGCACAGATTAAAATCTATTTACACAATAACTTTAATTACTTTTTTAAATATTGAGAGATTTCCGCCGCTAAAGGAGGAAAATTGCTCGTCTCTGTGAGAGAATGGTACAGTGTCGTCAGTTGCCGTTGTTTATTTACACCGTGTTTTGTCACTTCCTGTTTCTGAAACGATAGATTCTACCCCCCCCCCTTTTTTTTTCTATTCCACCCACCACCCCCACCCCCCCTTTCTATTCCACCCCGGGTAGTCTTCAATATTACACTTGAAGATACTCTGGACTCTATGACATATAAGTAGAAGGTAGGATTTTTAAACGGATATTTTTCCCCTTATAGCCACTTAAAGCCATATACTTAAAACTTAAAACATTCCTTTAGACCAGAGGTCCCCAAGATTCATGCCATTGCGCTCTTGCGTTCTTCGACTCTCCATATTCAATCACGCCGAATTGAAAATGTATTTATAAATGTATATCAAAATCTTCAGGGAAATTAAATTCATTTGTAAATGGACAAATAAACAGATCTTTTTCAAAATAGAGTTATTACTGTCGGACTTTTAAGTTACCATCCAGTCAACTGGTGTATTTTATTATTACTTTTTTTTAATACTGTTGTTTGTTTGTTTGTTTGTTTGTTTGTTTGTTTTTTTACATTTTGCAACACTCGTGTTACAGAATATCCCAAACGCATGGTCTTATAACCTCTATATCAGTGGTTCCCAAAATGGTCCCTACGGACCCCCAGGGGTCCCCGTACCATTCAGGGAGTCCGTGCAAAATTAAAATTGATTTGGGGGCCCATGAATAACGTCAGGGGGTCCGCGCAAGGTTTAAAATAAAATAAAAATTTTTTAATCCATTTTTATTATAATGACAATTAGAACAAATAACAATCAATAATAAAATACCACCTGAAAGGTTTTTCTACTAATTAAATACCATCTGAGGTGCTGACCAGTCATGGAGTGCAATGTTGTTTTACCTAGAAAAGGAAGTAGAACAACCGTAATTTCCATAGCTATAACCAATCAAAATACTTGACATTGAAAGGTAAATGTTGATGCGTAAGACATCCGAATTCCTATAAGTAGGTCAGAAAAATACAATTTTTTTAACTTGAATCAATGAGGTTTGCAAGGTTGGGTAATTTTTAACCACGTTTTTATTAACTCGCTTTCGTTCCTGAGGCATTGTTTGTTGGTTTGTCTGTCCACAATTTTTCAAATCTGCCAACGTAAAATTAAACCACTTTTGATGGTCCTAGAGATCTCAAAATTTTACCACAGATAGATCTTGGATGACAATACATTGTGTCAAAATTTCAGATCGATCGAATGTACAGTAATTAAATTAATGCATTTCTTAGTTTATCTTTATATAAGCCTTTCTTCCCGCTTGCCGTAGTTTAATTTCACGTGAGGAGTTCACCCCGTGACCTCATCGCTTTGTTATTAAACGTTGGGCGGGCGCTGATGAGGTGTTTGGTAAAATAAATAGAGGTAAAAAAATATTTTAATAAAACAAACCCGTAAAAACAAAGTTTTTGACTATAAATCCCTTATATATGAGACATAACTAACAGTATTGATTATTTTCAAACATTTACAGACTGAATCTGTCTTAACTCAAATTTGCTTCATAACCCTAGGGGGGG
This sequence comes from Ampullaceana balthica, assembly GCA_944989445.1. Lineage (NCBI taxonomy): Eukaryota > Metazoa > Mollusca > Gastropoda > Lymnaeidae > Ampullaceana > Ampullaceana balthica. The sequence goes on from CALYLW010000277.1 coordinate 20,274, forward strand.
AGGGGTGGGAGGGGGAGAGGTGGGTGGGAGGGGGAGAGGGGAAAAGTCTGGTCACCGATTCGCTTGACCGAGCTTAGAGTGACACGTAAAATGTAAACAAAAGCGCCCCGTCGCTTCGTTGGGTCGCCTCAATGCGTCAGCTCAAAATTTCACGTGGGGAAAAAAACAATAACAAACCGTGAATTTGAATTACATACCTCATATAAGGATAAACTAAAAATGCATTAATTTAATTACGGTACGTTCGATCGATCTGAAATTTTGATACGATGCATTGTTAGGTCAGACGGGTCAGTGTGCCAAATTTCAGCTTGATCGGATCACGGAAAGTGGGTCATTTTCGACTTTTGTTTTTCCGCCCGCCCATGAGATGATGAGATGATGAGAGAGATGATGAGACGGCCGCGAAGTTAATATAAGGGATTTAATAAAACAAACCCGTAAAAACAAAGTTTTTGACTATAAATCCCTTATATATGAGACAGAACTTAAAGTATTTACAAATATCTACAGACTGAATCTGTCTTTACTCCCCTTTGCTTTTAACCCAAAAAGGGTGGGGTGGGGGTGGGAGAGGGGAAAGGTCTTGTCACCGATCGCTGGGCCAAGTTCACCGTGAAACGCCAAATGTAAACAAAAGCACGCTGCTTTACCTGGTTTAAGCACGAGACGTGTTCACACCGGTGGCTGGCCTGAAGTCAAGTGACCCGTAAAATGTAAACGATAGAGACCTCTACATATAGTTTATATAGATAAACTAAAAATGCATTAATTTAATACGATGCATTGTTAGGTCAGACGGGTCAGTGTGCCAAATTTCAGCTCGATCGAATCACGGTAAGTGGGTCATTTTCGACTTTTGTTTTTCCGCCCGCCCATGAGATGATGAGATGATGAGATGACGACAGAGACGGCCGCGAAGTTAATATAAGGGATTTAAAAAACCACGTTTTTATTAGTGGACTAAAAAGAATAAAATAAATAAAGGTAAAAAAGTGATTTTTAAAAACCACGTTTTTATAAGTGGACTAAAAAGAAGAAAATAATTTGGGAGAGGGGAAAGGTCTTGTCACCGATCGCTGGACCGAGCTCAGCGTGACACGCAAAATGTAAACAAAAGCACGCTGGTACACCTGGTTAAAACACGAGATGTGTTCACCTCTGGCTGGCGTGAAGACTGAATCTGTCTAAACTCCCCTTTGCTTTTAACCCGGGTGGGTGGTGGGAGAGGGGAACGGTCTTGTCACCGATCGCTGGACCGAGCTCAACGTGACAAATTCATGGTGGTTCAAATACTGTGTTTAAATTTCAAGTAGTAATTTATATTACTGTTTGAGTTTTCAGAAGATTATTATGAGGTACGTTATTAAAGATTAAATTTGTTTTGTTTTTATTGCATTAAAGTAGCACACATAATTGTGTCTTTCATTAAAATACTGTTATTCAATAAAAAATATTACTCCTATCCAATTAAAGTAATGTGTAAATAATTTGAATTCGTCTATTTAATGGAAAATTATTTAGATTTATGGCAAGAACATGAAAATACTCAAGTTTCTCCGTTAATAAACACCACAATAAGCATAGATAATTTCGAAAAAGATATACATTAAAATTTCAAGCATCTTGGAAAAATTGAAATCTGAAGAAGTAACTAGTAAAACGGGATCAGATGCTGGAATTTTACTCAATTCAATCCAATCTTTTTCTTTTCTATGTTATCTCAATTTATGGGAACCCGACATTTTTTATATTAATGCAAACCATTGCATGGAACAAAGAGATGTGCTAATACAAAACGCTGTTAAATCAGCCAAACAATTTGTGAAGCGTTTTAGATATCAACTGAACGCTGAGCTAGGAAGAGGAAAAAATATGAGTGGGGAAAATTAAGAAGACGTGATCTATCTTTAGAACGAGAAGTACAACGGGAAATGTTTTTATCCATGGATGGAAATATAAAAGAAAATAAAATGGACGCTTTGATGAGTTGCAAGTCCTTGCAAGAAAATATTCGTATATAATGCCATGTAACCTACTAAATGAAGCATTTGAACATCAAATAAATTACTTTATTGACATTGATAAAGAACAGTTTAATATTGAAAGAAAAGGGATCCGTGTTTTTATGGCTGTACCTACACTATAAGAAGAGGCATTATGTTCGAAAAAACTGGGGGTTGGGGCGCGGGGGGGGGGAGGCCCTTGATCTATTTTAAAAAAATTCAACGGTAAGATTGGAAAATTCTGTATCCAACATTGTAATTATGCTATGAATTTTTTCCAACATTGCTATCAGTGTCGCTAGTTTTGAAAGGAGCTTCTCTTCGTTCCACAATGAGCGATTTAAGACAACAAAATCTTGCAGTATTGTCCATAGAACAAGATATTAATATTACAAATAATTTAAATTTTTAAGGTATAATACACGATTTTCTATTAAGAAAGTTAGGAAAGTAAATGTATAAATATGATTACATACTAATGTATACAATTTCATTGTTTGCAAACAAAAAATCATTTATTTATAAATACAAAATAAAAGAATAGTAATTGATAATTTTTTGGAGTGTAAATTGGGAATATGTTTTGTCTCATGGGGGGGGGGAGGCTGCGACCTCGATAACTTTCTTGTGGCCTTTAAAAAATGTATAGTGTATTTTTATAAATGATGTATTATGTTTTATAGGTATATCATCTTATGCAGCAAAAGTTCTAGCTACGCCACTGCCTACTGACGGTTGAATCCTTTTGCACGTCAACAAACTTAGATCCCTAGTCCCTAACAATGATAAATCCACACTAATACAGGAGCAGCTTATTAAAATATCCACAAATTACGAACGTAAACCAATATTTGAACTAGGATACCAATTTTATATCCTGCATAATGGGTTATTTTATAGAAGTTGTTGATTGCTATCCCGACTTCTTATTTGGTAGAACGTTGATTCAGTGCCGTTATGAACCTTATCAAAAAAAAAGAAACCGACTAGAAATTAGTGCTCATGGGGATTTGCGGTTGCTACTCACAAACATTGAGTCGGACCTAAATACGCTCATAATATCTTATCCCGTTCATCAAAATCTTTAATTGTTTTAATTTTATTTTAAACAAAAGATATAATTTCAATAAATAGTTCTTCATCAAAATGTTGCTTTTTTGGGGGATTTGTATTTTTTACTATACATTTATATAGACTTTTCACTTGGGGGTTCGTGGGCAAGTTTTGCCTATAAAAAGTGGTCTATGGGTCAAAAAAGTTTGGGAACCACTGCTCTGTATAATATATTTCATCTATCAACGTTATTTTTTTTTAGAACGATATGGAATTATTTTTTAAGGTGCTGGGTAACAAATACGGAACTCCATGGTGGCTATGATTAAATTCATAAATCGTATGTGTGTATATGCGAAAAATAAGTGTATGTTTTAGTATTTGATTTAGTGGACATCCTCACCAACAAGACCTCTACTGGCCTTGTTAAACAATATGACATTTTTTAAATAAAAAATCTATTAATAAAAATACAGTATAAGCAAGAACTTAACCCTTGACCAATATCACATTTGACCGTTTAACCTACTGAATTTAAGTTCTGATATGCTTTAAAGACCCTTCCCCTCCACCCTAAGACCCTTCCCCTCCACACTAAGACCCTTCCCCTCCACCCTAAGCCCCTTCCCCTCCACCATAATCCACTTCCTTTGGCTAGAGATTTCTGCTGCCTTGATGTACTACTTACAGACGGATATGGGGGATATTTATTATGTTTAATTCAGACTGTTTGTATATATATTTTTTTAATGTTAGAACTGACTAAACCACATATGTGGGCTAGTCTGGAAAGCTATCAATGCTCGCTGGTATTATTGATGCCCCTGCCCCTATACAGCTAGGTCTTATCGCTGTGCTCGAAGTTAACGGAGATGATCATTCCTCACTTCAAGTCAATGATCATTAGCAGTTTATATAAGTCTTGCATTTGTTCTTATTATTCATTTTTGCCTCCATAGTCCTTTTAAAATATAATAATAATGTCAGCAAAAATTGTCAATAGAGAATAGAGGTGAACTTCTGTTAAGTAATTGCCTGCAGATTTGTAAACTTCACTGGAGGATTTTTTGTTGGAGCCAAAGTAGAGAAGCTTTTTTTTTCAATAAAATTAAAAATCATGATAGAAATGGTATTTGCAATAAGCATCAAAAATGTGTCTTTTCCTCGGGGCTCGTGTTAGCAGACTCCAACTCTTGCTGTTATGCTCATAACTTTCATTTTATGCTTGTCGCATTCAATACCATTGTGTACAGATTTTGTCCTTACCTGACAAAAGAATTTAACCCTAACCATCCTGGTTTCAATCTTTTGAGATATCGTCCTGCTCTTATCTTTGTATTCTTACCCCGCCTACTCTTTATGACGGTGACACATAGATTCATTCTTTTTTTTTAATCCTAAAACGAGAAAAGTCATTATCATTATGATAAGGGCACGTTTAACTTAAGATATTGATATTTATATAAATTACGCCTGCACCACAACCACTCCATGAAAAGATCAAATATAGTATAGAAATCTGCACCCTGTGCACCTAAATACGCACGATTTATTTTTAGATGGTTTGCTTGCTATGTGTTTCGGGTCGCCCGTCAGGATATATATCTTTAAATGTTAAAGTTGAATCATTTCGTTTATTGTACTATAACGTTTAATGTCCTCCCCGCATCCCTCAGGCAAGCTCCGATTCGATCCTCATGTCTACATCGTGGAGGGATACTTTTTTTTAAAGCATTTTGATTTTTTTTTAACTGGTCACATGCAACTATTGACTGGTTGTTGAAGGGAGTCGGGGGGGGGGCTCTCCACCAGCCATCTGTCGTACTTATCAGCTGTATTATTGACGTGATATACACCTCGGCTTGAAATCTGACAAACGAACCAGAGGCGAAACTGCAACGGTGGGTGGGATACCTATGTATATCCTAGTACATGTAGATGTATTGGCTTATATGAGTTTAGACTTGTATGGTCCGCATGTGTATAGGGTTTACGTGCAAATCTGTCTCACCAAAATGCTGATGAAAAACAAAACAAACAAAAATGTAAAACGTATGATAAAAATGTTGAATTCTCCTATTGACGTGTATATTTTTAAAATTAAATCCCTGTCGTTTCATTCGTATCAAACATTTATTGAAAGGTCATTAAATTCATGAAATTCACATTTAATTTCCATATTTAAAAAAAAACTGAATATTTTTTTAAAGTTATATTAACTAAAAACACGTGAACAGAAATCTATAACAATCGAATTTTCAAAGAATATCCTTATTTCAGATGGGAGTCTGCCGGGCTTAGTTATTTTTGTCATTCTCACCTGCACCGACGCATTCTTGGCGATGGTTACGCCTCTACCATGAAAGAGACCATATAACATTCTTTCTTTATGTCTAACGATCCGGTCACTTCACAATAAGGCGCAGTTTTCGGTTTCTAAAGAAGAAATCAATTAAAATATACGAGAAAATCTCCTTTGTTTTGTTTTTTCACTTTCTAGTTGAATACAAGCGCAGAATAAAGTACTTGGAGCGACTCACCAGACTGGAGTAAATGACATCATTATTTTGTTTCAAAGCTTTTGTGAAATCAAATTCAGCAAAGTTTTAACTGTGGTGATTAAACATAAAGGGACACGCAAGTGGTAGTTTATTCATCTTTTCTTCTGGAGGCTTAAATTCAGAGGGTTGTTGTTGCTGATTTCGTCTGTGAGATACTTTTTTTTTCATTCCAAAGAATAACGGAATGTCGCCTGTCAGAGTGACGCTGTTTCTCATCTTTAATGTGGTTGTAATACGTTGCCAGGACACAACCGCACTTCCTGGCAGTAGCCCACAAGCCAACGCCATGCCGTCCCCGTCTGCCATTGTTCCGACCGCCGAAGTCTGGCAGCATGGTGCGCGCCCAGCGCCAGCCACGACGACCGCGGACAACAACGTAACAGACACCAACACGACCCTGGACCTAACCTCCACAACGGCACCGCCCGCAGAGTCAGAGAACACGACCTCGAGCACCGGGTCGCCGGACATCGACTCTTCCAAAAGCGGACAGGCTGACGACCTCGCAGACTACATCCTCCAGAAGATCGGCCAGATGTTCCAGGGCGAGGAGAAGCCGAAAGAAGAGGTCACGGACGGACCTTCTTCGCTGTCCAACTGCAGCGTGCCCGTGAGGCTGAGCCAGTTCTCCAGCTCGGTGCCCGACTCGGTGTACGCGTACTTTGACAACGACGTCACGTTTCGGGGCCTGTGCAAGAAACTGTTTGTCCCGTCCGTGGTTGAACAGCTTCAGAATTACTGTCCCCAGGGCGGGTGGTGTCTGGATGACCAGGTCCGTCAGGTAAGATGTCCGATGGTGTGCGCCGATATCAAAGAGGCCAATTCGGCCCTTAGAAAAAAAAATAATAACCTCACTGTATAACGAGTTGGTATGACTTTAAGCTCTGGGCTTGTTATGCTGTATGTAGCATTTATTTAATGATTATTTTCGAATCATTGCATTTGGTCAGTGGAACAAACACGCGGCTAGAGATATTTGAGCCCACAGACAACTCGTGTGTATGGGCCTTTCTGCCTTCAACACGCATGACATTAAGTATAGCATGAAAAAAAAATTCAACCACGAAGAAGCCCACTTAAGTTAGGGTACCGGGCCAGAGTCCCGTTTGTCTCGTCCTTTTCATCTTCCACCCCACCCCCCACCCCCCAACCCAAACCGAACTGATGGCCTGATTAGAAACAACACTAATGTTATTTCTTTGCGATAAATATGGACATAAATTTCAGCTAATATAACTAGAAAACCGCTAATAATAGCCTCTCAAAGGTCAATGTACAGGAAAGATACACAACCCAAAACACCAACAAAACAACAACAACAACAAATAAACAAACGTTATAAACATAAACATGATTGATATTAAGATTGGGAGAAAGTTATTTTGGGTTGCAGGAGGCTTACACAAAGCTTCAAACACTCTACTTTAAAAATATTAAGATAATTCATAAATACTAAATGGGCTCTCTCTCTCTCTCTCTCTCTCTCTCTCTCTCTCTCTCTCTCTCTCTCTCTCTCTCTCTCTCTCTCTCCATATCTCTCTCTCTCTCTCTCTCTCCATATCTCTCTCTCCATATCTCTCTCTCCATATCTCTCTCTCCATATCTCTCTCTCCATATCTCTCTCTCCATATCTCTCTCTCTCTCTCTCTCTCCATATCTCTCTCTCCATATCTCTCTCTCCATATCTCTCTCTCCATATCTCTCTCTCCATATCTCTCTCTCCATATCTCTCTCTCCATATCTCTCTCTCCATATCTCTCTCTCCATATCTCTCTCTCCATATCTCTCTCTTTTCAAATACATCTGTCAATCTCACTGACGTTTTCAAGATCCCCCCCTCCCAAAAAAAAAGCCAAAAAAAAATTGTTGTCTGCACTTGTTGAAGTGTCTTGCTCTAGCATTATCACTTACTTCATCTACAGACTTTGACGAAGACAAAGGACAGTTTCTACATGGAAGGACCCTTTTGTTCCAATGCTCTGTGGAATTGTCTTAATTCAATGTTCAAAGTGAGGTTTGACTGTGAAGGGAAGGTAAGTCCTTGCGATGCAACCGATGTATCTATACCACAGTCAAGCTATACGTAAAAGTATCGTTTGTAAGTCATGTGTTTATTAAAGTTCCAAATATAAAAAAAGAACATTGACATCGTAATACGTTGTTGCCACAGAAAGGCTTATAGGTAGGATTACAGGGACACGCATCCAACCCACTAAATATCAGTGTTTGTCTTTATTTTACCTCATTTCATTTGTAACTTGTAGAGAGCAATTTGTACAGAATGCTCCATGCGTATTGTTTTTAACGCAATTTCCCTTGAAAAAATTGCGTTTATAGATTCGAAATGTCTGTAACGCTTGCACATGCAACTCCTCCTGAACCATACCAGATAGAGTGTTCGGGTCTTTTGCAAACATGTTAAGGAGGTCCCAAGGATGTGCAACAGCCAAAAAAATACCGAAAAGGTTTACTGGATTTCCTGGAAAATATAAAAAAACACGAAAAAATATCAGTATTTTGTCAATTTCTCGCCAACCATATGGGTTGAAACAAAGGTCAAACAATATATTATAGCTAATAATATTTAGAACAATGTTGGAGAAGGAATTTTTTACAAACATATCATCGTTCGACTCCCGTAATTTTTTAAAGCAATTGTTTTGTTAAGTTTCAAAATTATTGATTTGAAATTACTTTTAATGTAATATAGAATGAACGTTAATGGGGGTTTCCCGCTTTGTGAATGCTTATGTTAGATTGTTGCGTGGTGCGCATTATATTGACACATTCTTGGTGTGATGTAGCATGAGTGGGTATGACGTCATAATGTGTTTTGTTTCAGAATTACTTATTTGAATCGACTTTTAATGTAATCTAGAATGATTTCCCCTGGTTACAAATTCGGAAATTCCTTGTTGGAAATTGCGTTTAAATACTCATTCGAGTTTTTATTTCTTGTTTTTTCTTGTATTTAACATACTTTATTTGGTGTCTGTTATAACAAGTTTTTAAATGTTCAACAAAGGGATTTGAGACTTGTCGTAAAAACTTATTTTTGGATTAAGATTGAAATAATAATCACTCAAACATACAAAATATAACAGAATGCTAACGTCAGAAGATGCGGGAAGCAGTTTTATTGCAAACTTAATTCAAGTCCTGAAATTTTAAAATAATTTTTTTAGATTTTGAGATTTATGAACTTTGTCTAATTTTTAGAAGGGCTCTTGGGAATTCAAGGTTAAATTCAAGGGTCACCGCTCGAGGGCTCTAATCATCTTTCGGGCGTTCTAATTACCTTTCGAGGGTTCTTTAATCAATTTTCGAGGGTTCTAATCACCTTTCAAGGCTTGTGATATTTTGTTGTGTACTGCATTACAATACAAGTTTAATTTAGACCTACAAAACAATTCTATTTTTTTGTGTTTTAACTCCTAGATATCTTTTTTTTTCTCCTCACAATTTATACTGTTATTATTCTCATCAGATGTAATAACTTGCTTCTCTCCCTTGCTTTCAGCTCATTCTTTTCATGATGAATGCCATCAAGCTCCTGTGTGATATTGAGAATTCCGGTGATTTTTTGACCAATCAGTGTTACGGCCATACGCTGGAGGCGCTCTACGTCACATACGCTGACTTGACTCATCCTAACGGGACGGTATGTTAAGATAATGTTGTTTGTAATTTGTCACTTGTCCTTATAGTCCTAGCTGGACCGTATGTCGCGATTTTTCCTTTCCTCAAATGGAATAAATATGCTGGTTTTGGTGATTCGCCATATTGTATTTCGTGACTCACCAAATCTGACAGGTATTATGTTTTCAATAATTACCTTACCTGTGATTGTGGGAGAGGGTGTAGCATATCAGACTACTGATACTTACGGGTATGTATTTTATATTACTCGCATACGCAAAATATACTGTCTGAAAAAAAGATATATATAATATAAGTGTATTATATTGACGTAAATTTTTATTGGGGAAAATTGTTTTCTGGCGAAGCTATTTATGTAAGTGATGTAATGCAATTTTTCAAAGGCAAACAATCGTCTACAGAGTGAAAAGAGAATTCAAAAGTATGTGGATATCTGTAGAGGCAAACGTCTTGTCTTTTTACTTATTTATTTTTTCGTTAATGTGCATGCCTATCCACAATCTGTAGACCAAAATTAATCATTGTCATATTTCTCTTTACTTGTCTTAGCATAAGGAGCAATTGAACCAACAGGACTGTAACGACTTTCGTGTTCAGGTTAGTTGCTGTTCCGCAAACATTATTATCCAAGTATACGTTGACGTATCTGCTGATTTTCAGAAGATTTCTCTAAAGTTGATGTGTGTTAGTCGATGTCTGTCAATGTGTTAGTATTTGAGGCCAGATTTTACTTAAAAATGGGAGAGTAAATTATAGGTATGTTGTGCAACTACGTTGATTTTACTCGCGGGAGACTAAGTCCGTTGTGTTATATGGAAACCGTGTCATAATATATAACGCATGTGAAATTGTGTGTAATATTAGGATAGAGGTGGTTAAAGAAATTTAATAAATTAACGTTATAATTGGTAAGGAGCCTTAAGGAGTGACAAACAGCTCATACTGGTGTGTTACATAATGTGTCCGGGCCCGTGAATGTTCAGCAGTTTTGTCCAGCACTCAGCTCATTTAACTTGTTTTAAGGAAAATGTAAGGATTGTTCTAATGTGTCACCTTATTTTTTTAATACGTTTCTTTGTTGTTTTTTACCCCGTCATATTTACAAATACAATAGATTTAAGTATACAAATGATATTACATCTGCTCTTTTTCTTCATTTTTCATTTCTGACACAGATGACCAGTACTTACCTGTGCGCAAACGACAGCTGTGAATTTGAGCAGCAGAGAGCTATCCTAAAAAAGTAAGTTGAAAGGATAGATATCTCTTTTAAACACTCTGCGACACCTCCCCCGCCCCATTCCCTCCATATACCCGCGTATTTAAAAAAAAGACACATTACAATTTTAACCCACGAGGCCCTTTAAAAATAAGCTTCAGTTACTCCGGCCATGTGCCGTTGAGTAAGCATTTTCTGTTAATCTACTTCTTAAGGTATATACTTGCAAACAGCGTCAGCCATATTTTAGTTTTAACCTATTTCCTCGTTAAAGTTAAACATTCCACACTATAATTTTTTTTTAAGATTTCTGTTAATCTACTTCTTAAGGTATATACTTGCGAACAGCGTCAGCCATATTTTAGTTTTAACCTATTTCCTCGTTAAAGTTAAACATTCCACACTATAATTTTTTTTTAAAGATTTCTATTAATCTACTTCTTAAGGTATATACCTGCAAACAGCGTCAGCCATATTTTAGTTTTAACCTATTTCCTCGTTAAAGTTAAACATTCTACACTATAAAAATTTTTTTAAGATTTCTATTAATCTACTTCTTAAGGTTATATATACTTGCAAACAGCGTCAGCCATATTTTAGTTTTAACCTATTTCCTCGTTAAAGTTAAACATTCCACACTATAATTTTTTTTAAAAGATTTCTATTAATCTACTTCTTAAGGTATATACTTGCAAACAGCGTCAGCCATATTTTAGTTTTAACCTATTTCCTCGTTAAAGTTAAACATTCCACACTATAATATTTTTAAAGATTTCTATTAATCTACTTCTTAAGGTATATACTTGCGAACAGCGTCAGCCATATTTTAGTTTTAACCCATTTCCTCGTTAAAGTTAAACATTCCACACTATAATTTTTTTAAAGATTTCTATTAATCTACTTCTTAAGGTATATACTTGCAAACAGCGTCAGCTATATTTTAGTTTTAACCTATTTCCTCGTTAAAGTTAAACATTCCACACTATAATTTTTTTTAAAAGATTTCTATTAATCTACTTCTTAAGGTATATACTTGCGAACAGCGTCAGCCATATTTTAGTTTTAACCCATTTCCTCGTTAAAGTTAAACATTCCACACTATAATTTTTTTTAAGATTTCTATTAATCTACTTCTTAAGGTATATACTTGCAAACAGCGTCAGCCATATTTTAGTTTTAACCTATTTCCTCGATAAACATTCCACACTATAATTACTTTTTTTTAAAGGTTCGAGCCATGGGTCGGCCTGTCTGAGGGCGCTGTCGGCGTCGTCCAGTCCTGTAACATCAGCAACAAATGTCAACCAGGGGACACCATTGCCCTGGGGCCCTTCACAACCCCATTCTTGGGCGCCTACGACGACTACCTGAACGAGCTCAAGGAACTGGAGGACGAGATCGAGGACGCCATCAAGGTGGCGGACGGCGACGAGCTGATTGAAATCGAGGCCGGCACGCCGACAGTGGCCTTGAGCAACCCGGATGGCGATGATAAAACTAGTGAAAGTGACCAAAGTCCGTTTGACAAGGATATCAACGCGGGCTCGGTAAGTGTATGAGATGGTCGTGGAAGGACGAGTGAATGGATGAGATGGATATATGGATGAACGGATGGTCGGTGGTGGGTGAGTGAGTGGCTGGCCTGTTGGATGAATGGGTGGACGGAAGAAGGAATCGTGAAAAATGGATGGATGTGTGCTTGGGTGGATGAGTGAATGGTTTGATTATCGGGGGGAGGGGTGATGTAATGTTGTCGATGCAGGAAAAGCGAGATTACATCTTTGCATCGCTCGTGTGCACGCCAAATTCAGTATCTCTTTTGCATTAATTAATTTGTAGTTAAACAAACTGGCAACAAACAAATGTAGATCAATCTCACTCTATCGCTATCGATTAAACATCATTTGATACCAGTGCATGTGTACAAAAAGGCTTTTATTTTAAGCGCTACATAAGTCCAGCCCCTCCCCTGAACAAAAAAGAAGAGTATACTTATTTTATTGTGTACATTGCTAAACTATATCCTTGTGTCAACACTGAACTCAGTACTTGTATCTACACCGACTGCCTTATTAGGGGCCGTCCATAAATGACGTCACGCACCTAGGGGGGAGGGGGTCACACTTTTGTGACGATGCGTGACGAGGGGGAGGGAGGGGGTTGAAGAAATGTGACGTCACATCAAAAGTTTAACTTTAAATAAAACTTCCACTGAAATATTTGGTCCCTTACAATTTATTTAATGACTTTTTTTTTCTTTTTTTTTAAATCAGTGCTTTTTAATGTGCCGATCGGTAGGCCATCAGATGCTGGTTGGCGTAAGCTATCAAGACACGAAAATTAAATCTAATTATAATCCTTAAGTTTGAGAATCCACAAGATAATATATGAAATGGTTACACTGCGTCGTTTGATGTTGACATCAAAGCATTTGTAATGTAACCGCAGCTCCGTTTGGTTCTATCATGGCAGGAGTCGTCGAATTTTGTTGCCCGTTACCCCAAAATATACAAGTTTATGTGTGCGTTACCCCCCCCCCAACCCCAGACTCTAAATTTTGCTCACATAACTCGAGGATTTTGGGGAGCGTCGTTAGCCCCCACCCCCACCCCCCCCCCGAAAATGCTACTGGTGAGTTTTAAAAGCATGACAAGTGTCTAAAAATGATCTGAATAGGATTATATGTAGATATTTTAAGTCAAAACGACACGGAATATAATATCCTTTTTCTTTAAAAGGAGAGGGGGGGGGGAATCTATTTGATAGAATTAAAAACGTTTTAAGTTTGATATAATTGTTCGATTGGTTTTTTTTTGTAAAACGCCCCTGGCCATTCTAGTCCTCTTGATCAGTGCTTCTCAAAGTGGTGGTCCGCGGACCGGAACTGGTCCGTGGGCCATCCGCTGCCGGTCCGAAGATGTTCTCAAAAAAAGGAGAGAAAAATTGTCAGTGCAGGGAAAATAATGCACCGGTCCCTGGTGCAATGAACAAAATTCCTACCGGTCCGCCATACTAAAAAGTTTGAGAAGCACTGTTCTAGATATAATGGTAAATGAGCCCATTTAAAATTAGTCAAGTATTCATTAACTTTATTGAATGCATCAAATTCTTGACATCGCAATTCGAGAGGAGCACAAAACAAATTTTCTTCTTAGCTCAATTTTTAAATGCTTTATATTAACTCGTGGTGTCTGCTTGCTTGCTTGCGCCTTTGCTTGTCACCAAAACTTTGGATCGATTTTTAACCCACTTCCTCGTTAGTAAGTGAGCTGAAAATTTGCAGGCAGTTTCGTACCGATGATAAAAACAATATATCAAAATTTCAGATCGATCGCATGTACCGTAATTAAATTATTGATTTTTTAGATTATTTTATTTATTCCTATGTATCATGTTATTTTTTGAGATAGAGCGTCGCGGTGCGTATTATATTGAACAACCTTTCTGTCGCGCAATAAGGTGCGTATTTTATTGACAACACTGTTTATAAACATATTCCTGATCGGTGCGCATTATATTAAACATGTTTTACGACACAACTGCAATTTTGTATTTTTTGGATGGTCTTGCGCTACCTATTATAATGAACATTCTTTTAGTTATGTCTCGTACATAAAGGATTTATAGTCAAAAACTTGTTTTTTTACGTTTTTTTTAAATTAAGGCATTAATTTTAAATATCACAGAAAGGATACGTGATACAGACAAGTCATGTGGATTAAGATTATTGTCACTCGTGTCAATATAAATGAAAGTGGGGTAGATGTAGGTGTCTTCGTATGGTACGTAGGTAAGAAATCTACATAGTTATCTTTTTTTTTAATGCATTTTCTGGAAGGAACCGGTTCAAAAATGGGCATATGTTCCAAGCTTACACGTACACATGACGTAATTTAATATATCTAGTGGATTGTAGTGGATGTTATATGTCCCAAATAGTCTGCATTACCCCCAAGAATTCCCTTTTTGACCCCAGATGAGGTTATTTACCTCTGTTCGCCGACCTCTTTCTTACGGGATGGGATGCCCGTCAGTCAATTGAGGGATTTTTAAAAAATACATTTTAAAAATGTTATTTTGAAATAAAATATGTTTCTTAACAAAGACGTTAACCGTGATGATTAATAGTCAATGTGTAATTTGTATGCATTAAAATTTAATTATAATCTAAGGATGTTAACACAGTTCGTTTTCTGAAGGCCGGTTAAACGTTTTTAAAAAATGCTTCAAGTCGGTTACGATATTACAATGTAGATCTCACTAAATAAATAATAAATATTTAAATCACAATAAAAATTATTTGAAACTTGAAACATACTTATTTTCAAATAGAAAATAAAGTGTGTGTTGTTGTTTTGTTGTTTTTTTTTGGTTTTTTTTTGGGGGGGGGGTCAAAGATTTGTGACGTATTTTTAGAGGGGGGGGTCTAAGTTTTTGTGACGTGTCGTGACGAGGGGGGAGGGGGTCAGAAATTTGCAAAAATCGCGTGACGTCATTTATGGACGGCCCCTTAGTCTTATAGGAGTAGTAATGTTTCAAAATCTCCATTTCTCTTGTCTCTTTTATTCATTCACAGACCGGAATGTTTGACCAGGACAGGCCCATGCTGTTTGGTCTCATCACCATGACGGTCGTCCTGATGATAGGTCTCGTGGGCGTGGCCTACATCGGTTTCAGACGATACAGACGGACGTTGTTCGCCAATTACAGGCGGGGCTACTCGCAGCTCACAGAGGAGGAATCAAAGATGCTCCGTCAGGAATATAACTGATGGATTGAGATGTCGGGATTTCATCAAGAAGGTTTTGGGAAGGGACTGCGGGTTTGAGGGGTGGCTGGGGGGGGGGAAGTAGGGGTGGGGGTTGAAGTATTGATGTCCCCACTTCAATATGTCGACAGTCTCTAACAAAGTCTAACAAATCCATAGAACAGACCTCCCAAATGTGTGGGTTTTTTTTAAAAAACTTTCAACCATTTTTTATGAATATTAGAATTCGACATGATGCTTGCCTTTAGAAAAACACGAATCGTGATGTCATTGATGAAGGTTTAGAGTTTCTATAATACCATGATATATCATTAAATTTTATATATTTATCCTTGTAAAATTAAAACTGATAGCTGATTTTACGGAGTTAATCATAATGTACCGAAAACAAGGATCACTATAGTTTTTATAATATGCAAACAAATGAAAAGATCAACTCATCTCTGACAATGATGAAGGTTTAGGTCCGAAGTTAGATATTTTATTGTGTTACAAAATGTGTATCCTAAAACAACTTAACAACTAAACAACTACATGGTGCCTCCCCCAATTGTACACACTCTCTCACTCAAAATGTGTATTCCATTCAAATTGAATGAAAAGGCACTAAGCTTGAAAGCCTAATTTTTTTATTAATTTATTTTTTAATATATTTTTTATTTTAAAAAATGTTTCCAAGTGTTCGCTTTGTCTCTGCAAAATTTTTGCATTCGATTAAAGGAGACATCAATACTGGCCTCCGACGAAGTGACATTTGCTCCTTTTTTTTAAAATGCCTGTTGAGTCAGCTTTCTTAAGCTTTTCGCTAAGGTCCAAGATGTTTCAATATTTTATTTTTAACTCCAACTTGGACCTGGCAACATCTGTTCAACTGTTCACGGGTTTTATGAGCACAAAAATCGTTTGCGAGCCCACGTGATTTTAAGTACAATTTACATTCCCTACGCCTACTCCCTTTTATTTTTAATAGTGGTAATTAAAGTTTGTCGGCTTTTTTAAAAATAAAATAAAAATCAATAACTTCTCTTTTTCTGCTTGTCACATTTACAAATTTACCATAGATCATTTTAAAGCTACATTATTTTGAAAATAAAACTTTTGTTTGTTATGATTCATTCATTTTTTAATAAATGTATTTGTTTTTATTCATTTTTTTTTCAGGGGTGTGGAGTGTGTGTGTGGGGGGGGGGCGGAATTTCTGGCTTTTAAAAAATGTTTTTGTATCGGCTTTTTAAATTTATTTTTTAGTATGAAAATTTTTCTTCTTTTTTTTCCTATTATCATTTGGCTGGTTTATTTTGTTTACTTAGTTTTAAGAAAACATAAACTAACTCCTTTTAAAATGTAACATAATTTGAGAACGATGTGGTCTTTAAATGTTATTTCATTAACATTATTTAATTTTATTCTGATGAAACATTTATGAGAGCTATTCGCTATATATGATTCCCTTGAAAGTCTAATTAAAGTTCTTAATAGTTACAGCTTCAATATATTCATAACTAGCTTTTTTTCCATTTAATTTAGCGCCTATTTGTTAATTAATTGACTGTGGATAAGAAACTCTATTTTCACGTCATGAGTTCATTATAGCTCTGATTCTTGAAAGCCGCAGACTACAAAGAAATTAATTTTTAGCCGTGTTTGATTTGCACGGAGTAGTAACATTAGGATTCATCTCTTTTCATATTTTATGTTCCACTACAAAAACATATCCACGTTACTGTCACCAAGTGGTGTTCAACTGTGATATACAAAGCATTAGTTTCCTTGTAATTTCTTTTCATACTTGCTGTTCTCATGATAATATTTTTGTTTAAACCTTTCAAGGATTCCATTCTTTACGGCCAAATAAACCATTTGTATATGTCCCTGTAAACAAAGATGTTGCTTAGTTTTTTATTGCTTTTTTAAATTGTTTTTTTCTTTAATATATAGAAGCAGAGAGCAGCTGAGTTTCGTAGTGAAAATATGGAATGTATGCTATGGGAACTGATTGCTCGGCTTTAAAAGATAACATATTTTCCATAGGAGATTATTGGCTGAATCCAAAGGCAGCTTACTTGGGTGAAGTGGAGTTTGAATTCAAACTACATCCTGTAAATCTGTATTTCAATTATCTCTTTCGATGTCAAGTATAATGGTATGCCCTGCCACAAAGTGAAGAATTTTAAACAATTTATACGGTTTGTGGGGTAGGTTGACTCTAGGCCTTCCGTGTCTCAACCCTGGTTAGCTCGACGGTTTTCATGTGGAATGTTCGTCTTATTTCAAATAGAAATAATCATAAGTCCATCTCTGACTTTTTTCTTCAAATTATTCAATGCATTTGGATAAAGTGACGTGTGATAAAACGGGCTGTCATCTGTTTTATAGTGTTGTATCGAATTGGGGGTATGTCAGGGGTATGAGAATCACTGTGAGTGAATGGTGTTGACTGAGTGAACACAGTTCACGGGTATGATGTGTTGTAGTGAACTGTTGGTCACATGGGTGTGTGCAAAGAGGACACTCGAGAGGTCAGAGAGAGACCAGAGTTGTGCAGTACGGACCGGTCTGCGCGTCGCTGCAGAGTTGCAGGGAGACAAGAGTTGTAGCGTGTCACCCAAGAGTTGTAGCGTGTCGCCCAAGAGTTGTAGCGTGTCGCCCAAGAGTTGTAGCGTGTCGCCCAAGAGTTTTAGCGTGTCGCCCAAGAGTTGTAGCGTGTCGCCCAAGAGTTGTAGCGTGTCACCCAATAGTTGTAGCGTGTCGCCCAAGGGTTTTAGCGTGTCGCCCAAGAGTTGTAGCGTGTCGCCCTAGAGTCGGTCGGGTTTTGGAGGGGACTTAGAGATGTTTTGTATATATGGAGCTGTGAAGTTGATACTCGGGCGTGGGCCCAGGAGCAGTCGCGTCGGACCGAGGGCACACTTGTGAAGTAACTATAGTGTCGAGGTGGTGTACCGCCAGTTGATTATAATTATATATTTGCTGTCCAGGCAGGACAGCCAGTTTGTGTATAGTGTAATAAACAGTTGAAGTATATATCATTGTGTCCTTTATTAGTGTCTTGTATGCAAGCGGAGAGCAAGGCAACAATCCTATAACATCGAGACCTGACAGGGTATAATTAGAACGTCGGGTGTAAAGTGACTAAATAACGTTTAATGTAAAATTACGTTTACCTCACTCCAAAGAACTACCTTGAACGTTCATTATTGAACATAACATGAATAGTTTGAATTTTGAAGACGTATTGTCGTAATGATAGATGATAGCAGTATTAACGTATTTGCCTTTTTGTTTTGAGGCACCCCAGTTTACATGCAAATACAGTGTATGCATATTTTAAATTTAAGCCTAATGACACAAAGTAAATAAACTGAAAGTAACTAATTTTTTTAAATTAGTATAAATTGCAAATATCCAGACCTGCTGGACAGTCAGCAATAAACATCATGTGCCTTAAGAATAAAAGCTTCATCATAGCTATAAAGATCGATTGATGGCTCATTTTTTTAAATTCTTTCTTTTAATATCCTACCATTATTTAAAATAAGCCTAATGTGCCGCTTAGAGGTATACAAGGTCTGAAGGGGGTCAATATTGACCTTTTAATTGTTGTTTTTTTTATAATTAATTTTGTTTTTAACCTTTTTCCAATTATCCAAAATTTCCTTTGATCGGAGACAAGTCTACAGGGAACTTTAAATAACAGAGCGTGAAAAAGAAATTAATTATGGCTGTCATTAATGGCTCGGCATATCGATTCCAGTTACTACGCACGTGACATTATGCATCGGAGCATTACTGCGCACTTAAGAAGTTACAAAGGCGAACAAGTAGCAATGGCTTGCCTTACAAATGATGCCGAGTAGTTGAAGGCCTACATGGAATAAAAAGTTGTGGGGAAAGCCACCCCCCCCCCACCACCTTTTCTGCCAAAAACATAAAAAATAATCCTTTTTTTAAAATCTGCATTAAGCTTATTACTTACAGAAAACAAGTTAAAGTTTGCTGCATTTAAAATTTTACTTTGAAGGAGTTGTATCCCCTATGCGCGTATATTTAAAACAGAATAAAAATGCATTTCCACTTTATAAGTCTGCTAAGCTGTGGGTAAAATAATATTAATATTCAATTAGTGTATTGCTTTTCTATAATCCAAGATCGTGTCCCCAAATTCTCTCGGGTGCCATCCATAACTGATGTGATGCATTTAGGACAGAGGTTACCATATGAAGATGATGTATTTTAATTGGTGTAAATCATGTCTCGCGCTTGTGGGGTTGTTTTTTTTTGGGTCAGAATCTATATAAGTAGTGCAAACACCATTTTGTCAATGACTATTTCAGTTAAATAAATAATGAGGAACAATAAAAATTAATTAGAGAATAATTATACATATATATCATAAATAAATTCATAAAATGTCACCTGTTTATCATTTAAGATGTCAACGCCTTTAGGTGACTTTGAGACGTGGTCACGAGAAAAATCTATATATATAATTCGCCAGAAATTAGGACAAGCACAAGCATAAGACGCAAGCTAACAAGCATGACGAATTACCCTCGCTAGGGTCGACTAATCACAGTTTATGTTTGGCAAGATTGGTGCAGGGTGGGGGGGGGCATGTAGCTCAACCGCAGTGCGCATATCTCGAGATTAACAATGCTTGCTTGGGTCGGCGGTCCCCCCGACGTTCACTCGCGTTGTTCTCATTTCTTCACAGTGGCGTAGCTAGGGATTTGGGGGCCCGGGGGACTTGGCCTCTTTGAGGGGCCCTGCATTTTGACATTCGACATCATGGCATGAGATAATGTACACTTCTTTGAGGACCCCACTTAATGGGGGCCCGGGGGACTTTTGAACTTGGACACCCCCCCCATCGCCTCCCCTAGCTAAGCAACTGTTTCTTCGTGATGATGTTTGTGTCCGTTCTTTCCCCCCTTTCTTTGCATTATCTATAAGCAAATCTGTTGCGTTTGCTACGCCTCGGGTCGTATCTAGTCTGCTATAGTGTGTGTTACGGGGTCATAAACACACCGTGTATCAAGCTAATCAACGATATGTTGAGAAAAAGTCATTTTTAAATCCCGTATTATCTATCTATCTCTCTCTCTCTCGCTCTCTCTCCCTCCCTCCCTCCCCTATCTCTCTCTCTCTCTCTCTCTCTCTCTCTCTCTGTCTGTCGTGATCTCTTGGTCGGTCGGAGGAAAACAAAAGTAAATTTAAAAAAGACCAGTAAAAACAAATTTTTTGACTATAAATCCCTTATATATGAGACATAACTAAAAGTATTGATTATGTTCAAACGTGACAAACATTTACAGACTGACACCGAGTGATATCCCCTGGCTTTAAAACAGGGGGAAGGGACGGGAGGGGGAGTGCACATCGACGGGAGAGGGAAAAGGTCTGGTCACCGATCGCTGGACCAAGCTCAGCGTGACACATAAAATGTAAACAAAAGCACGCCGGTACATCGATGGGTGGCGTCAACGCGTTTACTTAACTGGCACGTGAAAGAAAAACAATAACAAACCGTGAATTTGAATTACATATGTTATATAGAGATAAACTAAAAATGCATTAATTTAATTATGGTACGTTCGATCGATATAAAATTTAGACACGATGCATTGTTAGGTGACACGAGTCTATGTGCCAAATTTCAGCTCGATGGCATCACGGGAAGTAGGTCATTTTTAAATCCCTTATATTAACTTCACTGCCGTCTCTGTCTCTCTGTCTTGGGCGGGCGGTAAAACAAAAGTAAAAAATGACCAGTGCTGCACTAGGGGACGTCAATTTTCTGGGTGTTTATTAGCTTCTAAAAATGAAAAACGTTTAAATAATGTTTAATAAAAGAAAAGAAAAGTCAAGGTAAAATTAATAAAAACGATGAAGAAATTATATTAACATTTGTGAACGTTTCCATTGACAAAACTTCAAACTCCATAACGAATCTAAAGTCTTCTGTTACTAATGCTAATTGACTTTGAAAAAAGGAACTGAAGTAATATAAGAACATGACACTGATGTGCAGGTAACTATAATGGATTCAAGTTTGCTATCCCCTAGCAAATTACGATCCAGTACTTGGAGAACATTATGTGAAAAGGCGTAAAAAAAGCTTGTAACCTCATGATTGAGCTCAGTGCTGTTTTAGGAGATAAAGGTTAGCCGAAAATCATCTTTCATGTACAAGATACCAATTTTTTTATTACCATTGCATTCGATAGCTCTCCGTATATTTAACACAAGGATCAAACAAGTCCAGTTGTGCGATGAGAAAAGGTTGAAAATCAGAACGTACACGTTGTTGGAACTTTCAAGATTTCATTAAAACAAAAAAAAATGAATCTGCTTACATTCCTCAAATGATTTTAAATAAGTTTAAAGTTGAAGGTCTTAAAACAATGGACAGTAGAGGCCCAACGTGTTTTAATGCGTCTTCGTGTCTAGAAATTATACAAGAGTTCAAGAAAGACTCAAAGACATAAATCTCAATGCTCATGCAGTTCATCAATCCTGATTTGTTTACATGCTGTTTCAAATAAGCCCACTCTCTAGTTTTCAATCAAATTGTTGCTACAGGCAAGGCATTAAACATAATTAATTAATTAAAGAGTATATAAAATCAATTTATTTGTAAAATTATTTTTTATTGGGCGCCCCCTTATTTTAGTACATACATTTTTTAATCATACAGAAGCAGCATTTTCAACTGAATGAAGACATTTTTTGTGAAAAGGAACAGCAAAAAAAAACTAGTCAAGTTTAATCAAGCTTGTCCATCAAAATTAAATTATTTATTAAAACCATTTTTAAAGATTTGTTTTAACCTATCAAAAAAATCCAATTCACACAACTTTTGTAAAAGATTATTTTAATATCACAAATACATTGAAAATATAATTTAAGAAATGACAAATAACATTTTTGTAGCCAAATACCTAGCATTTGTCTTTATATTCTTTTTACAAAACGTGTTGTTAAAATGAGATCAAATCCTTTTTAAAAGATTTTTTTGTGGAGGGGAATTCAATGTGCATTTGTTTAAGTTCAATAACAAAACAAACCAAGCACATTGAAAAACAATGAGTGACAGTGTAATTTTAAAGTGGGTGACCATTTTAATTTGCCAAATTTTTTGCCTTATTTCAAATGATGTCACAATGAGTCATTGTTATAAAATAGTTTACAGATTCCTGTCATTTTCGTTCAACAAATAGATTTGCAAAAAATTAAAGCATTAATAAAGTTCATTGCCCCCATGTTTTCTATGAAGCTGGAATAACCTCCCATAAAGCTGACAGAGTGACGCCTTCTTTAAGTTTTTCAATGGCTAGACCAAGCTCCTCAGAATAAACTGGCTCTCTGTCATTTTCTTTATTACCATCAGCAAAATATGCCTGATAAAATGAGAGGAAAAAGATAAGAAAAAAAAATTTAACAGAAACAAATGTCTCCATTATTGAGAATTATTGATAACAATTAATCACCCACTTATGTTAAATAAATGATAAATTGGGGTTATTTAGGACAGTGCTTCTCAAAGTGGTGGTCCGCGGACCGGTGCCGGTCCGTGGGATATCAAATGCTGGTCCGCAGAAGATACTAGGAAAGGACATTTCGCTAACACGTCAGTACAGGGAAAATAGTTAACCGGTCCCTGGTGCAATGGAAAAAATTTCAGCTGGTCCGCAATACTAAAAAGTTTGAGAAGCACTGATTTAGGACACACAAATTCAGAAATTAAATTACTATTAAAGCTTACTGCGAAAGCATCTGTTTGGCCATCGTATTCCACCTCCACATCATCTTGTATAGGTGCTCTCTTCATCATCTCTGCTGAGTGGGGCTGCAAAAGGAAAACAATGCTTTTACTGGTTTATTTATTTATTACAGAGTACAGTTTAAAGTAAAGTAGACATAAATAAAATGTATTACATGGCAAGAAATTCATGCTGGTGCAAGGGACTTCCTATTAAATTTAAAAGATACCTATTCAATTTGGTTTACAATAAAGCCAGCATTAGAATGAAAATGATACAGATATCTCTGTAATTGATTTTTAGGTGTAAAATAAACTACTGATAAACCATAATTAGGGAATGTGATTGAATGTGTACAACAAACCTTCTCATCAATTTCATACTCCACACCAAAGATGGGGCAGGAACTATAAACTCTGTGTAAATTCTGTATCATTTTTGCTGTTGCTTGAAGTTTCTCCATTGGGTCAATACGAAAACCAAGAACATAACCACCACTCTTTAAAAAAAGAACAAAATGAATGGCAGGAATAAATTTTCTAAAGGAAAATTTGTGTTTTGGTTTCATATGTAAGACATTACATCTTTATTTATAATGGGGTGAAAATAAAACAATCTAATTAATTAAATTTAATTGAGCCAATTCATTAAAAAAAATCGCAAGATAGATTTACATTGAGCAAATATTTGGCTACAATAATATTATAAACATTGTTAACATACCATATGTGTGGTTTCAACAACAAGAGCTATACCAAATTTTGAGTCTCTGACCTTGACTGTTTTCTAACAAAACAAGGGACATATTTTTTAAAAATAAATTATTTTGAGAATAAAATATTGGTGTATTGGTGTCATAATGCCTTAGTTATTTTCAAAATGAAAACACCTATGTTAGCTTACTCTTCTAGTTTAATTGCTGTTTCTTTTATAAGAATAAAGGATTTAAAAAAACATTGTAAAACAAATGTTTGGCCATCTTTTTCTGCAGAGGCATGACATACATAATTAATAAGACAGTAAACAAAATTTAAATATCTCTTATTATTGATACTAATCAGGTTTAAAAAATTTCTCTCACAAGACATGTAATTTTTTTAAAAGTAGATTTTATTGAACATTAATTGGTGCTCATATATCATTATTTTTAAATAGTATTTTACTTTCAAATTATGAATGAAAAAATATAGAAGAGCACATGAAAATGTAATAAATAAATAAAATCAAGATATAAGACATCTGTCTAGTGCACCAACTGATATAGTACTCACCATTTGAAGATAAGGAATGCTAACATTGAAAGACTCATTAATATTAGCATGCCACATCAGTCTGACATTGGTGATATAAAATGTACCCAGGTTACCCTGCAGACATTGTTTTATAATAATTAACTATAATTTTTTTTATTTAAAACGGTTGTATTTAGGATGAAAACATTACAGCTTCTAAAGGGGAAAAATAATATCTTTTCCAGTCAGCTCCTAATCAGTTTCACAATTCTAATTCTACATACAGGTAAATATTAGTCATTGTTAAAATTTTAAAAAAACTCATTACAAATTTTAGATAACTGAGTTGTCCTACCTGATCACTTGATAAGTTCCAAACTCCATTAACTTTATCATAAACTTGTTCTTGGGGTAAAAGCCTGATTTGCTTGTCTTTGATTAATGCACCACGAAGTTTTAAGTCTCTATACAACTTTGAGGTGTCATAAGCCCTTTTTATAATGGTAAATTAAATATGAAATTCATCAGAAGACATCTTAAAAACTTGATGAAAATCGATTTTTTTTTAATGACCTACTTCAAAAAGGAGAGTTAGTAATTATGATGATGAACACCTACTTTTAAAAATTTCTAACTCACCTATAAACAGATATGATTGATGTGAACAATCTTGGTGAACCAGGTACCTAAAATAAAATTCCAGGATATTCAGTAAAAATGCTATTGTACTTTAAAAAAATTAAAAGAGTTAGCCATTACATATAAAATATATTAATTGAAATATATAATTAATTTCAAATGTTTAATTATTTATAAATATTAACTTATAACAGATTAACATTTTCTTATACAGTTTTAATTTTTGAGATTTATTTAAGACAATGTATAAATGAGTGGGCTTGTCTAAAAATAAGTCTTAAGTACATATTTCTAAATAATATAAAACAATCCCATCAGTATGAATGTAACAAAATTTTAATATCTCTTACTATGAATACTTAACAGGTTTAAACATTTTTACAACACAAGCCAGCTACTTTTACTTTTAATTTCAGAGCAAATTCAATTCAAGATTAATGGAACCCATCTTATATTCCAATTTCAATTCTCTCCTTTAATTTCTAAGGCTAAATTTTAATTTAGATATATCTTACTTACTAGATTTGTAAATATAAATTCAAAACGAGTTGACCCACATTTAGATAGTATGTATAGTGCTTCAACAGTACCACGCAGTTTCTACAGAATAAGAAAAGTACAGATTTGTTTAATATTAAAACTTAAAAATATATAAAAATATATGTAAATATAATGGTTTCAATAACAACTTTAAAATAGAGTTTTGATATTTAATTTAAATTTATTGTGTTACGTAGCACTGTGTTTAAACCCATCATCATTTTCTAGCAGTACCTATACTTTTACACTTACAGACTGTGCTGTTCTTGTTGAGATTGAAATGACACAGTTAAAACCTATTGCTACAATAAGAATAAAACAAAAATAAAACATTCAAAATTGCATCAAGAGTTAGACTAAATTTTAAGTAACCCTACAATTATTTGTATAAAATATTCATCTCTTAAAACATATCCATAATTTTGAACATATGTTCATGCACTTAAGAGAATTTGTGGACTTTCCCAGTTGATAGCAACCTTTGATGCATTAGGACTATAAAAGTATTATCAATATTTCTAGAACAGTTTAAAGTGAAAACCTTTAAAACGGTTGACTTAATATGTTTATATAAAAAACTTTTTTTATCTTGTAATATTTAAATAACTAGAATTGATATGACTTATCAGAAGAGAAAAAAATTATCAACAGGCAAAAATTAAATTTCAATAACGACATTTAATTTTTTGAGTAATAAAGACTTCCTTTTAGGGGCCAGCAACTCACAGTTGATCAGCAGTTGAACATCTTTGGTTTATGTTTTATTTTATTAGAGACCATGCAATGTGAAGGTAAAATAACTGACATTATTATAGATTTTTGAAATACAAAAACTTAATTAATTTATTTAAAACTGTATTCAAAACACAAATACTATGCAATGTTAATACACAAAAATGTATTTAGTGATTCTCAAGAACTTACATAAGTTGGCTCGTGGCATTTCAATGGAATGCCAGAGAACTCTAAGATTGGTGACCATCAGGCGACCTTGAAAATAATTTAAAGGTTCCTTCAAATATTTTATTTGCCTTATAATCGTTTATATATAATAAAATATGTTAATTAAAATCAAATGAAAAATAATAGGAACTTGCCTTTATAATCAGAATAATATTTTAAACCAAATTTTGACTGCGCAAAAATATTTAGCATATTGCAGTGATATAAAATTATTAAAATAATAATGATACCTCTGTCACCATTGTTTCCTTTGGTGTCTTCTACAGCATCCAGTTGATCGATAAGTTTTTCACCAGGCCTTAGTTTCATTTGACTGCATAAAAAAAAATCAGTAAGTTAATTTTCAATACCTCTATATTCCAAATGACAATCAGTAAATTATATTCTGACTATTATGAATAATTAATATTGTGGAAAAATAAAGATTATTTTCATTAAAAAGAGGTTATTTTCAGAATGTGAACTACCCATGCCCATGTAAATTTCTAAATTGGGGCCTCAGAGAAGCTCCAATCAATTTTGATATGGTCAAACTTAATTTCCAAAGAATATTTTTGAGCCAAATGATTTTAAACACTCTCTTACAATGTTAACTTCCTATTTGTTGATCAAAAATAATGTATGCTTTCTCATGCTTATTCCAACTACAGTAAAGGTAGGCACTTTAATACTCATTCGCGCATCGTTCTGCGCATGTCGTAAATTTACGGAATTTTTTTTCCGGAATATTTTGATTCGCTCTACGGAGACCCCCGAATTACTCGTTTTACGTCACAGTAATCGAAAAACAAATGAATTTTGTCATCGAGTACGTCCAATAATAGTCTTACGGTGACGATATCACTTTTCAAGCAACGAGATGTTCACTGGAGAATTTTCTGTGACTCTTCGACACGTCGGTAAGCCACTAATGTCTCAATTATGCCATATTTACTATCCATAAGGTACTCGGACTAAATCGTCCATGATTACCATATTAATTCTGTTTGGAAAATCATTGATTTGTTCACTGTAGCCTTCGCCAATAAGCGGTAGACCGATCCCTTTGTCACCGAACGTCGGCACCGTATAAAAACAAAATGGACGATTTTTTTCTTGTTCACCGGAGCGATAGTTTTACAAGAAAGATTATTAATAACAATAACTCATGCATATTTGCAATCTTTAAACATCCCAATAAATACAAGTAAAACATTGAAATTCATATTAAAATAATGTAGAATTGATGATAATACTTTTAATAAGTCAATAATGATCTAAGATGGATGAAAATAAATTGATGAAATCAAAATGAATAAACACTTGACTTGTATTAGTATTATAAATATTAATAATTGTTTTCGTTTTTATTTTGTATTTAATGATATATTAAATGTACTACAAAATCCTAAACTACTACTACTATAGTAATATCTACTGCCTATAAATTTTTAAAATCAAAATAATAATAAAATTGTCATAATAAAGTATAAAGAACAATTTCATTAATTAATTATAATTAAAGTATTTTAAGTTAAATTTGGTACTTGATACTACTTTTAGACTTATCTCAACTTATTGAACTTTAATTTGATTGCACTGATTTCAATGAATAAAGTTTACAATATTAATATTATGATGGAAAAATATTTTTTAATTATAAATATAAAAAAAAATGAAATATTAATTTCCCCAAGACCATTTTTTGCAGAATGCCTGTAAGTGTAAGCCTTAATGATTTTGAAAGTTTGGTGAAAAGCTTTGCCCAAGACGGAGTGCAAGGCATTATTAGAAATGGCTATGCATTCTACCTTTATACCAGATGTGCTAGCAAGAAGGAAGGGATGAACGTTGCTGTCCTTGCACTGGATGAAGCCTAGAAGCCTGCCGGAAAGATTCAAGCTATATTTGAACCCAAACAGGGATTCGTTCCAGTTTTATCACGGCAGTATACTTGTATTGTTTTTTAAAAATATTTCATTTCTAAAAAGAAATTTAAGTGTCAACTAGATGAAAATCCATGATCTTTTCTTTCAGCCTGCAACTGCAAGGACATCAGTCCAAATAAAGAAAAAGAAAAAGATGGAGCCATTCAGCTCTTCTGACATTACTCCAGTAATACATAATGAAATCATTATTCTACAAATATCACAGATTATTCCACAGTCACAGTCTTTAGGGGGATCTGAGATTAATAAGGACTCAGACCATCAAGAGGAAGACAGAGAGGGTTTCTGAGCTTAGACGCGAGAAGTCAGCACTGAAGACCTTTTATTAAACTTTAGTCGTTGCCAAATGTCACAATAAATTATATATTAATTTCTTAATTTTTTTTCTTTTCAGGAGCTATTCATCTTTTGCCTCGGATAAGATTGTTATTTATTCTTTGCACTGATTTACAAATAATAACATGCTTTTGGTTTGAGTTATAACAAAATGCCTTTATTTTACATTGTTAAAATCTTTGATTTTTGTTTAAAAAATATTAACTCATTAGCTCCTGAAGGGCTACTTCCGAATCTATTTCATATTCCGGACAAAAGGGAAGCAACTTCGTTAAGCTTTTGATTCCATTAGAGAAATGCTTTTATTTTCTAAAGATATTCATTTATCTTAAAAAATAAAATGTTTAATGCATCAAGAAATGAATTAAGTTTAATAATAATATAACATGCACTGCGAAATAATGAGGATTGAAGTCTGATAACGCGATTTTCGGCACCTCGGGTGAATACATACGCCATATAGACGCGTCAAACTAATTCACACATGGATCGAAAGTGAAAGAAGATAAAAACATCCGGTGCTGTTTATTGAAATCTCGCAGAATCACGCATTAGCCGGAAGTCTCGAGGAAAGCGAGATTTAGTGCTATTTTAAACTAAAAATACGATAGTGCGTCGCTTGGCGAACAGACGCATTTGGGCGCATCCGTACGGACCCCTATAAGGACGCATTTAGTCGCATCAGGAGCTAATGAGTTAATAAATATTTTTTCTTTCCTATTTTGCAGGTTTTCTTTCAAGTTTCCATTTGAATGATTGATATAAGCATTATATTAATTATATTTGTTTTGCTAATTCTCAAAATGAGATTATAATAATTTTGAAAATATTTTTTTTAAATTTATTTTTTGTACCCTTGTGGTATATAAAAATTTACAAAATAAAATTTTGAGCAGCTATCTAGACCATTTGTTGATAATTGTGTTGTATATTGGATTAAGAATGTATGCTGAAAATTTGGTGCAGTTATCTATACAAATAAAAAAGTTGTGAATGAAAGCATAACGAAAATTGAATTTGGGTCACAAGTTTTTTAAGTTAATTATATAGGTTATATAAGGGGCAAAAAAATCGACTAAAAAATTCACAACTTCACTTCTATAAAAGATAGAAGGACAAAACAAGTGGTTTTGAAAAGGTCTTAGCAAGCCCTTTAAAATGATATATTATTTAAGCCTTTAGGACCACATTTAAATTTTCTGTCAAAGTACCTAGTAAAGGTGAAAATTAATAATACACTGGGCATGCTGGCAAAAAGTATGTACAAAGTGGTTTGCTGACTTTAAATATTTGACACACTCGTATAAAATAATCTTTTCACAGGTCTTAATTAACCTAGGCCTTAACTTTTAATCTTAGCCTAGTCTTAAAGTAAACTGTGACTGTAAACAGGAAACACTCTTGTCTTATGTCTATGTCTTATCTTCCTTTGCCTTTTGGCTTGGAATTTTAAATAATTACTTTATAGTATTATAATTTACAAATATTACTGGGTCTTATATAACGTAAATTATTACAAAAAATTTAAAATCGGTAGGTTTCTAAATAAAACAACATAAACAAATTACTTGGCACTAATATCAAATCGAACATCTCTGTCTTCCCAGAGCGGTTCAAACGCCATCTTGACGCTAGAATGTAGCAACAGAGAAAATGAAACTCTTTTACAATAAAGTATATATACTTAACTGTCTATCATGACGACCGTAATGTTTAAAATTCCCATTTATTCGATGTCAGGCCGTTCCATTAGCGTTTTCGCCTCGCCTTTGGGGCGCATATGACGCGTTGTGAGGGTGCAGTTTATGAAACTTGCAAGGAAACACGCACCCACTGTGGAGGTACTGTATTTACAACTCTGATAGTCTATAATGTCAAGCAGCCGTCCGTAAATGACGTCACGTCGATTTTGGCCGATTTTAACCCCCTTCCCCCTCGTCCCACTTCGGCATAAAAACTTAGACCCCCCCAATATGACGTCACAAAGCTTTGATATACCCCCCCCCCTTAAAAGCTGTATTTTCTAATTGAAATTTAGCATGTTTAAAATCACTTTTTGTCTATTTAAGTATGTATTTAGTGCAAGGCTTCACTCTATTATCGGAGCACGTGTGAAGCCATTGAAAACGTTATTAAATAAATTGCAAGCAATCAAATATTTAAGTGGAACTTTTATTTTAAGTTACGTTTTTTTATGTGATTTCACATTTATTTAACACCCCCCCCCCTCTCGTCACACATCGTCACAATTAACTCCCCCCCTTAAGCTGTGACGTCATTTATGGACGGCCCCCTAGTTAAAATTGGTCTAACATAGGAAACAGCTAATCCAAACAAAATGTTATAAGTACTTAGAAGTAATAATACATGAAAAATTGTCATGGATCTACAAATCAATGAAATAATTTTAAAATCCAATTAAACTTTGGGCTTTACAAAATGAAACTTTTACAAATGTAGTAAGAAAATAAAAGTTAATTTGTAATTTACATTGGTCAGACCTATACTAAAATATACATCTTCTGTATGTGACCCATCCACCAAAGAAAACGTAAATAAATTATAACAAATTCAAAAGTGGGTACAAGATTCGTTTCAGCTGAATTAAACACTGTCGAGAGTAACTCCATTGTTTAAATTACTAAACATTTAGGGGGAAAAAAGAATAAAGAAGAGCAAAACTTTAGCTGTTAAATTCTAACTTGGAAATGCAATACAACAATCTATACAAAACTCAAATAGACATAAGGATAATAACACTTTACTTGTTCCATTCATCTCTACTGGACTACTTGGATTTCACCGCAGCTAAGTGTTTTTTTCTATTATTTCGTTTTATTCGTTTCATTTGTGTACTATTTGTCCGTTGAAGAAGGCTCTTTGCCGAAACGTTCGCTGTTGTGTTACGTCCTGTCAGGCCTACTAATACCCTGTTTTTATTTTATGCATTTACCTTTTTAAAAGACTGATTGCAGTCTCACCCCCATTACTTTGTTCCATTCACAAGGACAGATACAATCTTCTGTAATGAAGCAGCGTCTGTAATTTATAAGATACAAGATAGAAGCTGAGGATTGATGGTGTAAAAGGAGATATCATTATGGCATCATTACAGTCGTTGTTAGGGCTGGCTTCAGCGTTGAGTCATATTAAAGTGTGCTCGACACTAATCTAAGTAAATTATTGCTTCCTAACCGTATCCATGGGTTAGTATGTCTAGCCTTGCATTTTTATTAGATTTTTAAATGTTGATAGAGTGTTGGTTTTCCTGGTTTCTTCAAGTAACCCTTTCCACATCCAAATTCCAGACAGGAAAGGACGAGAATTGATATTTGTTCTTGTATATATGGAATAAGAAAATTGTTGTTATCCATATGTCTATCTGAGGATTGTATTAGATTATCTTTGTATTTCCCAATTTCCCATATGAATTAATTGCCTCGTGTATCTTTACTATGACAATTTTGCTCTTTGTTCTTTTTTCCTGCAGTTTTTCTAGGTTTAATAATTTAACTAATGGTGTCACTCTTGTAAATTTTGAATTTCTTCCAATAATGAATCTGGAAGCTTTTAAATTTGTTCTAGTTTATCTTCTTCTGGGGGAGGTTGAGTAAGCTGGATGTTTAGTTTTTTTTCCGGGGTTCTATAAGAGGGCTTTGATATATTTCCAAATTTTACGATAGATCACTCTTGCTATAGATTTAAACTTAAATAAATTATCTCTTTCTTGGAACAATGTTTATCAAACAGTTCAGATGTGCATCATCTAGTATGACTCGGAAATTCGACCCATTAAAGTTCTTGGTGGAGTAGGGCTTTTGAAACTGGTGGCAAATGATCATGGAAGGTGAGTATTCCAGGTTGTTCAAATTGTTTTTCCATACATCTCCCTGAATTAATCTTCATATTTCAAAATTTCACCGTACATCAATACTTCCATTTGAAGCACATGGTATACATCTTCCACAATGAATACGAAGAGGTAAGAAAAATTTGAAGCATCTGTATTTCTTCAATTCTGCAAACGTGTGATGAAATTATTATTGTAATCTTTCAATGGCATCACTATACTTACTACCGAGTGGTATGCCCGAGGACATGAGTACCTTACATGCTGGGAAATGGCAGAGGTGACCCTGAGAAAGCTGGGCTTTCCATAGCACAGGAGAATGCACCTGGCTTTTTAATTTCTTGTAAAGTGAATTCAACAAGAACCTCTAAGCTCATTATCCTATTGGTATCACTTGTACAGAAACAAACAACCCTTCCATTATCCATGAAGTCCTTAACTTCTGCTCTAAACTAACTCAAAATAACTCTTCAAAACGTTTACTCTGTTAAGCCAAAATACCTTGGTGAAGTAAATAACAGCATATTTTTTCCTCTATAAAGGCTAAACAATTGAGTCAGTGTCACATCAATTTGCTGGTAGGGAGATTTAGAAACTAACATAGTAAATGACACTAAAATTGTCTAAGGGTGAATTTTAAAAATATAAGATTTGCAATACTTTAAAATAATAAAGTAGAATGGATATAATAATAAGTTATAGGCGCAGGTTGCAGCGTCATTAATATTACGTTTAGCTGTATAAATACAACCTTTGCTTTCAAGTATTGAGCCGCAAATTATCAAAATAACTTTTGAGTTGTTTTTTTTAAATTTTGTTTTGTTGAAATACTGTGCAAGTTAACACATCAATAAAATAAAATAAAGTTAAAACAAATGTTTTGGTTAGACCATAATTGTATGACTCATATTTATTTTCATTTTTAAAAAAAAATTATGAAAAACAATTTGTTTTGAAAGTACATTTTCTTTAACATTCATCACATTTATACACTACTTCAATTGATCTTTCTCACTCAATGCAACAATAACAAATGTGCCCCAATTTACAATATCCACTCTTCAATTCATTATACATTTATTGTTTAACAAACGACTGAAGAACTTTTTAAAGAAACTTATCTTTACAAAATTATAACTTGTACTAAACAGTACATTTTCTATCTTTATCATCTCAGGTTAATATTGGGTGCGATGGAGGAAACGTGAAAACATTCAATAAAATATGCAAAAGCAAAAATTCAAAATAATTAAATATTAAAAAGTATTTTTTCAAATTGCATTTTTTAGTGTTGGGAGAGGGGGAAGTTTGTTTGGTGAGATTACTTACCATTACTTTAAACAGTCTTTTTTAAACGAAGTTTGCAATGCCATTCGTATTTTAGCTCAAGTGCTAAATTTCTTGCAAAATTAACAATTATTAGCAAGAAAAAAACGTGATTTGTTAATCCCCTGAAAACAGCCACAACACTGCAACATAAAATCAAACATACATAGATATTTGAAGTTTAATTAAGTTATATAAACTTTTTCATCCTTCCTCTTTTTCTGCACTACAGTTCCTGGCTTGTGCTGGGCATCAGGATGATTGGCCAGTTCAGGTGCGCAAGATGATGCAGAGCTTTGAAGGAGGAGTTGTTTTAGGTCATAGAAAGTTGCACTGTCCTCCTTTGTAATGAAAGTAACAGCAACACCTTCTTTTCCAGCTCGACCAGTTCTACCAATGCGATGAGTATAATCTGAAACAAACATAAAGTATTTTATGATAAGATTTTTATGTAGTTTATTTAAATCATGAAATGGCTGATAATTATCAAAGGAAAATTATTCTATTTAAAGGTTAAAGAATTCTTTTTAAAAATACTAAATTAACCCAAAATGTTTTTTTAAATAAAAGTCCATTAGCATCTGGTTTCAATAATGATCACAAAATAACATACTTTCAAAATTTTAAAAGGTGTTGAACATGTATTTAGCAAAATATTCAGCAGTAAAAAATGAATGCAATCCTAATAAATTTAGATAACAGCTGCAGCTTTTTTTAAAAAAGAAACTGCAAAAAGAAATTATCAATAAAATTATACGGTAAAGTAAGTTAAAAGTAATAATTAGCTTGCTAATGTTCTCATCAAATATAAAGACAGCCTACCTTCAATATTTCTAGCCATATCATAGTTGATGACCATAGAAACATCCTTAATGTCAATACCACGACCTGCAACATCTGTTGCCACAAGAATCTCTTTTGTGCCTCCCTTAAGACTAGCCAAGGCAAATTCTCTCTGCTCTTGTCCTTTGCCACCATGAAGTGTACAGGCATTGAACTAAAATAAATAGAGTTGTCATATGTCAAAATAAAAAAAATAGAGCTTTTATTTGTAAAATTATGTTAAATCCTATAATTTGTAATAGAAGCGGCTAAATTTGCTTGGTATTACACAATCTATTTACCCCCATTTTTTCCAAAGACTTTGCCAATACATCTGCTCCTTTCTTCTGGTTAACGAAAATGATGATTGGTGGATCAATACCTTTATTGAGCACATCGAGAAGTTTTTTCCTGGAAAAATATTTTCAAATTGGTTGAAGCAATAATGAAATTGTTGGAAACAAAATTTAAGAAGTATTTCTTTAATTTAACATGGAAATAATAGTTAATTAACCTTGCCCATATACAAATTACAAACATAATAAAAAGACCTTAAAATTATTTATACACACTATTTCTAGGGTTATATTTATAGGAATGTTAATTTCTATTGTTTAAAACTTAAGAGAAAAAAATACCTGATGGTGGATAGGACATATGTCCTGATAAGATCACAATAATATTCATATTTATCAATTTTAATCACCATCATATAATCAAAAATACAAACCTCTTTTCATTTTCTCCCACCATGTAAACAATCTGTTCAACTCTGTCGACAGGTTTACCAATATTACCAATGTATACCACTGTTGGCCTCCTTAAGAATGTCCGGGCAAGTCTTTCAATTGTCGGTGGCATTGTGGCCGTAAACATGACAGTCTGAGAAAAAAATTTCATGCATTCTATGGTAGCTAGTGATAACACAATTGTTGTTTTAAGCTAAATTTAAATGCAAAAATCACTGACACTACCTGGAATAAAAACATTTTTAAAATAAATAAATGAAAAAAGTTGACCAAGTAGCTTTTAAATTACTTTTGTAGAGTAATCAACATTTTAGAAAAATTTATCGAAACCAACAGTTACAAACAACAGTTACAAAAATTATGTTGTATTTAAAAGTATATATATATATTTATTTATAATAAATATGATGTGCTCACTTGTCTGTATTTCTTTTTGGAATTAAAATTCCGGAGCATGACTGAGTCATCTTCTGCTTCCTCAGTGTCAGGTTTCTCATTGGTCACTGGCAGGTAATCAAGGATCTTGCGCACTTCAGGCTCAAAACCCATGTCAATCATTCTGTCTGCCTCATCCATGACAACATATGTGCACTGATTAAGCACAAGATATCTGTTTTCAAGTACATCAATAAGTCGACCAGGAGTTGCAATAACAATCTGAAATGATAAGAGGTTTTTTTTTACCTTTGTTTTTCCGCGGAACCACGACAGACAGAAAGAAAGAAAGACAAGACGGTGAAGTTGATATAAGGGATTTTTTAAAATAGCATCATACCTCACAGCCCTGTCTGAGTTTGAAGCCTTGCTCCTCTCGAGATATACCACCAATGATGGACACTGTTCGAAAGCCTAAATTTTTTCCAAACTTTATAGACTCTTCCTCAATCTGCTGTGCCAACTCACGAGTGGGAGCAAGAATAATAGCATAAGGTCCTTGGTCAGCATCTTCCATTCTAATGATAATGCAACAACAAAAAAATCATTTAAATTGCAATTGATTGCCATTACTAGAAACACTTCGAAAGTATAAAAAATTATGTAAATTCATGTTTTAATTTTAGAGAAAAGCTAAGAATTTCTGTACCTTAACCCATCTCATTTGTCAAAACAAATATTAAAATAAATAATTAATTTGCATAATGTACATTAATGCCTTTTAAGAGTTCTGAACAAAATAACCATCAACAATAAATTTTTGGAAAATTATTATCTACTATTCATTGACCTTAAACTATCTTTTGAAGATTTTTTTTTAATATCAATAATTTTTTTAGGACTAGAAGTTTAATCTGTAAAATATCCACACACAAAAATTCTTTGTGTCAAAAAAAAATATTTACAAAATCCTGGTTATAGTTACTTAGATCTATACCCCCCTCATTTAAACTTCAAATAGAATAGAAAGTAGAATTATTAAATAACTATCAGTGTCTTTTGTATAGTCTAAGTACTAAAATGTTCAAACTCTAACCCTAACTCATCTCAAAACCCGACTGTTGGCTATTATAAGTGAAGTGCTAGGCTTATAGAGTTTTTTTAATCGCCTTTAAATTTTTTTCTCAAAATCCATAACAACACCCTTATTCACATTTGACCCCGCCAACCTGACCTGTGTCATCAACTCAGATGCGGCTTTACAATTCAACATGGGGAATACTGAATTGAGTAAGATGTATGTTGAGAATTTATATTACAAAATTATCTTCATGTCTCAAAATATAAAATATTGACTTTGGAAGAAGAAAAAAACACTACTCACTTGTCCATAACCGCAGATGTCCTGATTTATAAATTCATTTGCAATAATAACAAAACTGACTTCCAAAATAAAAGAGATATAACCCAATTAGGGGATAATCTTTACCTTTCAATTTTAGGAAGTCCCATAATCCATTTCAGAAGAGGGATTAGAAAAGCAGCTGTTTTACCACTGCCAGTTTCGGCAACACCAATTATGTCACGATTTTGAAGACCAATAGGAATGGCTTGTCTTTGAATTGGTGTTGGTTCCTAGAGAAGTTGAAATTAAAATACTAACAAAATAAATACCAGTATCTGTAAATATCCTAGTATTAAAGTAGACTTCACTATTAAAAAAAAACATTTGAAAACCATATACCTTAAAAAAAAATTCAACAGTACAAAAAGTTTAATTAATCCATAAATATACTAGAAGAGCTAAGTGTTGTGCTTGTGAAAAGATTACTGATTAAGTGCTCCAGTAAATCTAAAAGGGCTCATCCAACCAACTTTATAATCGAATGATTTAACTTTTTGGAATTTTTTTAAAGCCATTGTGATAAATAAGGAAACAACTTGTATGTCTGCCTCATTTTATGATTTCTACATTTTATCATTTCTAACTTAATTGAATTACCTTATATCCAATTTCATCAATAATATCCAAAAGTTCTTTCGGAAGATCTGCTTCTTTCCAGAAACGAATAGGGTTAGGTATTCTACCACCTTTACAACTTATATTGAAGTCTTCTTTGAAAATACGCCAGTCCCTCTCAACCATATCTTCAAGTGGTTTCTCAGACCAGTGTCGATCATCCCACTTTTGTTTAGCTTCTCTTGAGGCCACAGATTTAAGACGTTTCCTTTGGAATAAACCAATTCAATTCTGATTCTGTGTTTTTTAAATATATTTTTCTTTTTCATGCCCTAGTAATTTGAGTTTGAGTCAAATTTTTTTTATAAAATCTGCTCTAATTCATTTGAAAACAAAATTTAATATATTCCTTCTTCAATACAAAAAAAAATATGAATAATTATGTAAATTTGTTCAAGACTATCATACTTTTCTTGATCTTTTTCTGCTTCAGTTCTTCTTTTTTCCATAAGATCACCATAAAACTTTGACTGGTCCTTCTTTTGAGCCTGTACAAAAACATTACTATTTAAGATCTTAGACATGGATTAAATTACTTCTATAATTATTAGGGGGTGGCCGGATATGGTTTTTTACTATTGGCCGGATCCGGATAGTTTGGCGGATCCGGATATCTCCACATTTAAGTGTAAGAGCTAAGGAGGTGTACTTTACTACTTTCTATTTAGTATTTAATACTATTTATTATAAGACATATGGAGAGTATCTGCTATCTACAATAGAAGTCTGGGACACTGTCAACGATGAACATTTTACAATGAATTGAATGAACAAACTCTGTAGTGTGTACCAAGTGAACAGTGTTGTAATGAGTGTGTAGTGTGGTGTACAAGAAGTCGTGATCTAGAGCCATAATAAAACTGTTCTTTTATTCAGACGATTTAAGTTTAATATGCTATTAGTTAACTTAGTTTTTTATCTTATGTAGTAAAGTAATATTCTATACTTGTAACCTTTTAACTTAAAATTTTTTTCTAGTATAAGGGAACTGGAGGCAGACACCAAAATGAGCGGGCACAGCTGGGGGCAGATAGAAAGATTGGCGCAGGACCGGGATGCCTGGAGAACCTTTGTTCGTGGCCTATGCCCCAGATGGGACGAAGGGTGATGATGATGATGATTGAAATTGATTGTTTTATTATATTTTGCATGGATTTGAATGATTTTATTATCAATGATTATTAATTTGTTTATTTTGTTATATATATATATATATTATTATTAATAATTTAATATGTTGTTAGTAATAATTTAATAATATTGTTTTTTACTTTTTATATATTTGTTTAGGGGCCATCCATATATTACGTACGCAAGGGGGGGGGTTAAAATTTACGGCATTTTGCGTATGCATGCGTACGAGGGGGGAGGGGGGTCTGGACTGAATGTGTACGTATGCACACCAAATTTAAGTTGCATAATACTAAGCATAGAGACTGCAAACGTCATTCGAGACCGACTGAGTCAATATTGATATGCAATAATGTTTTATAATTGATTGTAAACGAAATTTTGAACTTTTAATTACTTGGAAGTAATTAACATTTGATTCAGACCAAACGTTTACACATTATTAAAATATATCCGTCGGATTTATCTGTCCATTTCTTGAAATTAGATGAAGTTTCTCTTTCGCCCACCAGTGCCTTAGCCGTTGTAAACACACAACGGGACAGGGATTTCACGCACCTAGTGGAAAATGGGGTGGGAGGGGTGGTCTACATATTTGTGACGATGTGTGATGTGGGGGTGTTAGAGAAATGTGACGTCACATCAAAACTCGCAACTTTAAATAAAAGTTCCTCTTAAATATTTGATTTGTTACAAGGTGTTTAACATGACTTCACACGTGTTACGATATTAGAATGCCAGCCTATACTAAATAAATACTTAAATGACAAAAAGAGTGATTTTAAACATGCTCTTTTTCAAATAGAAAGTACAGCTTTTATGCGGAAAGTTTTGTCACGTCATAATGGACGGGGTGGTCTAAGTTTTTGTGACGAGAGGGGAGTGAAAAACTGCCAAATACGCGTGACGTCATTTATGGATGGCCCCTTCTTGGGGCCGTCCATAAATGACATTACGCACCTAGAGGGGGTCGACCATTTGTGACGAAGGGGAGGGGTTGTTTAAGAAATGTCACGTCACATCAAAACCCGTAACTTAAAATAAAAGTTGTACTTAAATATTTGTTTGTTTACAATTTATTTAATGAAGTTTTACATGGGCTTCGCGCGTGTTACGATATTAAAGTCCAGCCTTACACTAAATACATACTTAAACTTAAATGATAAAAAAGTGATTTGAAACATGCTGTTTTTTGTGGGGTTTTTGGGGGGGGTGGCATTTTTATGACGTAATATTGGAAAAGAGGGGGGTCTAACTTTTATTGATGACGCGTGACGTGGGGGGGGGTGAAAATCGTCTATAAACGCGGGACGTCATTAATGGACGGCCACAAAGCTTTGACCCCCCCCACAAAAAAAGCCGTATTTTCAAATATTTTAGTGCGCATTTTGATGTGACATCACATTTCTTAAACACCCCCCCCTCACGCTCGTCATAAATGCGTGACCTTCTCTTTTAGGCATGTGACGTCATTTATGGACGACTTCAAAGAGTAAAACCAAATGCAACGGGGGGAGGGAGTTCAAAAATATGAATTTTGTGCGTACGTAATATATGGATGGCCCCTTATAAACCTATTAAAATTAATTTAATTTGATTTCAAAAATTCTTTACTACATTTGATATCCGGATCTGTTGTAAATATTTGCCAAATCCGGATAGTGGTGGAAATCCCAATATCTGGCATGCCGTATATCCGGCCACCCCTTAAAAATTATGTATCACTAAGTTAGTTTAATTTTTCATAAAAGTTCAGCAATTTTAAAAGATTTTTTTTTACAAATCAAATTTAATCTTTTTGACAACTTTTAAAGTAGTCATTTTAAATTTCCGTAACACTTTAAAAATAATTTTTTAATCTGAAACCAGACCTTCTCACCTTTATATCTATCCCTGCAATGTTTCCTCTTCCAAAGAATTGAACCTGGTGCTTTTCCTTGTACAGAACATTGTAATCATTTGAAGTATCATCACCAGCATCCCAGTCAAAGACAAACTTGCGATCATTAAGTCGTCTAATTCGTTTACGTTTTTTTATAATACCCAAGTAACGCTCCTAAAAACAGATAAGATCAAATGTATTCTTTGGCATAGCATAGGACAATATAAAATAATTCTGTTATTCAACCAACTAAATGACAGACAACTGTACAATGGAAACTAATAATAATTATTGATAAATCTTACTCTTATTGCCTCAGCTTCTTTATCTTTGTCTTTAACATCTTTTACTTTGGGAGTCCTGTCTTCCCCAACATCATCTTTGTCATTCTTTTCTCTTCTCATTTGCCTTTCCCTGCGCTCCCTTTCTCTTTCTCTGTCTCGATCTCTGTCTCTATCCCTGTCCCTATCATCTGAAAATATTAGTTTTGAAAAGAATACTTTGAATTACAATAACCATACAACTAAAAAATGTGGTCCCATGCAATGCATGCATTACTTTAAAACACTTGATATAAATAAATGATACCACTCTAATTCTTTGTTTTGCTTTCCATTATTGCAATAGAGTTTGAAAAATTTTACCCATTGAATCTTTTCCAGCTTTTAAGAATTCGATTTGCTTCTTCCTTTCCTCATCAAGCTTCCTTCTCGATTCATCTGCAGCTTCCTGGCGCTTGCGTAATGCTTCAGCTACACGTTCTTCTTTTGTCAAAAACTTAGGCTGAAGAATTAAAACATTACAAACATTAAATACCTAACTTGTTAAAAGTAAAAAGAGAATAATAAAAAAAATTTAAAATATTAAATAGGGTGGAAACAAGTGCACAATAATGTCTGTATATAAGAAATAATTTTAACCCCTAAAAATCTTCTCAAAAGTCAGGGGTCGTCTTATACGCCAGGTATTGTCTTATCATATTTGTACCTGTTCATACAGTACAGCACCAGTACCATAATACAGTACAGTACACAAATGGCTAACAGTCAAGACCCCATCATGTCTCCACCAGCAAGAAGAAAGAAATATGAAGCAAGTTTCAAAGTTAAAGTGTGTTGGAAAAGGGGTGGCTTTATACAGCGAAAATAGCTTAAAACCTATATTTTAACGGGAAAATTAGCAGGTTAATATGCCCCAGTCGTCTTATACACAGGAATATATGGTACCTGAATCACACACTTTTAAAGAGTTTAAGACTTAAATTTTCTCAATAAACTCATGAGAATTTTATCATAGTTTTCTGTGATGTGCTTTATTTTTGTATTGAATTATTCCTCTCTTACAATTACCTTGCTTAGAGCAGCTTCTTCAGCCTTTTTCTTTGCCAGAAGTTCTTCTAAGGAAAGTGGCACTTTCTTCTCTGCCTTAAGCCTTTCCTCTTCTTCTTCCTCTTTAGATAACCTTAAAGAGAATGTCAAATAAAATACTTATAACTAATTTTTTGTATTTTAAAGGATATGTATTATATATAAATATTTTAGTTCATTTCCTGATTAACCTTTTCAGAAAATCACACATTTTTATATGAAAAAGAATATACCCATATTTGAAAAAGTGATTATATAACCATTAAGTCACTGATGATAGAAACAATATATTTTTTAATGAAACTAACTGTTTTCCATCTCTTGACTTGGGAGATCGTGATCTTTTTCTCTTGCTCTTATCTCTTTCTCTACTGTGACTTCTGTTTCTTTTTTTCTCCTTACTTCTGCTGCGTTTTCTGTAAGAGATGTAGATGTTCATAAAGTGAAAGAAATCTAATGTATGATATAGCAAATATCTTAATGTTTCACTAATTATGGCACGTTTTTAATTGCATCACTCAAATATTACCATGTCAAGGTTGTCTAAATAATTTCCAGTAATACAAATTATAATAAATCAGTTATTTTTGGCACAGACTTATGGGTTCTTTTGAGATATACCTTTCTCTGCTCCTTGATCTATGCCTGGTCTTATTTTTGTTTCGTTCTTTAGAGCGTGATCTCTCCCTTCGAGACTCTTTCTTTCTCAGGTCATCATTTTCAACTTTACTCTCTACTTTCACTGGACTGCGTGAACGAGAGCGAGCTCCAGGACCCATTTTTCCTAAAATAATAAATATTAAGCCATGGGTAACTGCCACTGATGCACAGCCCTGTATGGAACGCCACGCAGATATATTTATTTCAGTATCTATGTTATGATATTATATTAAAAATAATTAAATGAATATGTCCTGTATGGAACGCCACGCAGATATATTTATTTCAGTATCTATGTTATGATATTATATTAAAAATAATTAAATGATCTATGGAAAAAAAATGCCAGTAGACAATGGTAGAGAAATTCAATGTGCTAAAATGTCTTTCAGTT
Organism: Ampullaceana balthica; assembly: GCA_944989445.1. Lineage (NCBI taxonomy): Eukaryota > Metazoa > Mollusca > Gastropoda > Lymnaeidae > Ampullaceana > Ampullaceana balthica. The sequence goes on from CALYLW010000277.1 coordinate 63,515, forward strand.
TTAAGTTTAAATTTACATCAACCAACAGCATCATATAGATCAGGGGTCTCCAAACTACAGGCCGCATCCCGCGAGGCCCTCTCATCCGGCCCCTGGAGACCTTTTAATCCCCAAAAAAAGATACTATTTTTACCTGTAGTTTACCGCAAAACTGTGTATAGTCTGCCCCCCAAACTCCTGTTTGACAGTTAATGCGGCCCTCCAGCAGAAAAGTTTGGAGATCCCCTGATATAGATCATAAATTTGTGAATGATTGCTGAACAAATAAATTCCTTACTTTAGTCCAATCTAGTTTAAATATATGAACCTGGAAGGATATATTAAGGTTGTTAAGACCGCTCGTTTTTGAGGACCGGTTAACTGTTCAAAAATAGAATCCAAACCATCCATTTTAAACAATCACAAAAAAAAATGAAAAAAGAATAGAAAAAATGAACACAAAAAAGAGAACAAGCATGGGAATGTATTTGAATATGTCCACAACAGAATAAACAGAAAATCACATGTCGGAAGTCTCGCGATTTTAAAAAAATGTGAGATTATAACCAATGTTAGTACCGGCCGTTTGCAGACATTTTGCCGGTTTAAGAGATAAGACGGTTTTGGTCGCTACGCCCAGTAAAGGTTTAATAAATTAAAAACGCAAGTTCTCATTAGAAAAGTAAGATTCGCTGCAAAATAATATGCGCACCAAAACTGCACTTTTACTTTATTATTAATTATTAGTTATATATTATGTAGTACATATGCCTAACTATTATATTAAGTTTATCATTTTTATATGGCCTATTTATATTTATAAAAATAGTTGACACTAAACTTACTGTATATACTCGAGTATATTTTTTTTTAATTCGAGGCCAAAATCCGGGGGTCGACTTATACTCGCATAACTCATTTTATAAAAGAAATCAGTTTATGGTAAGGATCGTTGAAGAAATGATAAATTCTATTTTCAAGTGACAAATCAGGGGATCGACTTATACTCGAGTATATAGTTTACGCGGTAGTTGAATGTCAAGACAGAACACCGATTTTGACTCGCCGATGCTGCTTAAGTCTTATTACTCTTATTAACTTTTAAGTGATGGCCTATTATAAATCTGTTACAGACGCTCCTTCTATACAGAAGATTATTGCGTCCTACGCTTTTAATACTTTAATCCATGGTTAGTCTTGCATTTTTATTAGTTTCAAATGTTGATAACTGTTGGATTACCCAGTCATTAATAATCATATTTAAGGAATCTATGAACACTCTTTTGTTAGCGATCATGTCTAATAATAATTGGACCTATAACTATATTAAATATTAGGTATTATCCTATGCTTATATTTATATAGTAATAGTATTATTATAAGTATTAGTCTTAGTTAATTAATTAATTGTTAATAATTATTAATATTATTTAATAAATTATTCATTTTATTTCAAATTCATTAAAATGAAATTACCGAAAAATGTATAGTGATTTAATTATTTATTGATTATTTTAGTTTTGTCCTCTACTTAGATAACAAACATGTAATCCTGCAGATTTTACATGTTTATTATTTCTCAGCGAAATTTAATTTTCTCGTGATAACTTTCATTTTTAATTTATTAAATGCATTATTATATGTTGTATTTCAGCTATTACAGAGCTAATTTGTGAGTCTTTTTAATTTCTAAGTCATTTTTTCAGCTCTCAACAGTAAATAGTCTGATCGTGATGCAACCATTTTGTTTATGGTTTTATTCGTTTGTTTATTTATCACTCAACTTGTCCCAATAAGATGCCAAATGGAAATTTCTCACTTACAAACAAACAAAATAAGAATCAAACATCTAAATCTAGTAACGAAATAAAAATGAAATTGTCTTTAAAATATTTATTTATCTTCTAAGAACATTAAAATTTATAGATGAATATGTTTTAAAAAACATCTTCAGTCAGTACATTTATTTTAGCATGGCATGGGTAAAAAAAACATCTGGCAAGCAGAGCGCTAGATAAACAAAATGGACGTTTCGTGACCAGATTATGTTTTATATTACAGAGCCGAAAAAATGCCTTGGAAATTAAAATGAATCACAAATTGGCGCTGTAAACTGTAATTGTAATAGCTGAACTACAACATATAAATAATAATAATTTAATAATAATAATAATAATGATTCATTTAATTTTAATGATAATGAAATAATGATAATGAGTAGTAATGCATTCATTTAATAAATTAAAAACGTAAGTTCTCACGAGAAAATAAAATTTCGCTGTGAAATAATATACGTGTAAAATCTGCAGAATTACCAGTCTTTAATACATTTGTATTATAAACTATTCAATCTTTAGACGAGCAAAGCCTTACACTTGAACAATTACAGCGTCTCGAAATCGTATCTTTCACTTTTACAAAATAACACAAACAGCGGATGTGCTACTAGATTGAAAATGCTATTGAGCCTGTACAGTGTCATTTTTCAAAACGCATGTTACTATCACTGACTGATACACTGGATTTGACTGGATGCACTATCCAGCGCCGTGCAGAGCATCTCCGGGCGAGTAGAAGGCGCGAACGCTAATTCATCAATAAGTTATAAGTCATACAATATGTATATGTGTGAGTGTATCTATACACTCTATATTTTTGTATGACTACTAATAAATAGGCAATATAAATGTCAAATAAAGGGGCATTAACTTAACTAATAATGAACTTAGAAACAAACAAACCTTCTGGTCCAGATGAATTTACTGAACCAGATGAATTCACTCAAAGAACTAAACAATGAACTGTCCCCAATCCATTAGAGAGGCTTTGAAAAGTGATTCAAGTTGAAAAACGTAATGCCCTGTGCCTTCAAAGACGTGGCGATAGGAAAAAGAACGTGTGCAACCCAATTTATTCGTATTATAGACTATAGATGACTTGTCCAAAGAATTATAAAAGAATAATCAAACAGATACATAATACTAGACTTCTCAACAGCATTTGATAAAGTTCACCATTCTATTTATATTACTCAAAAAAACTTTGAGCAAGTCTGGTCCGTTACACCAGCGAATTCATTATTTTATAATACTAATAAGCAGAGAACAAACTGTAATGATTAATGGATGTCAGCACTCAGCACCAATAACAGTAAACTCAGGAGTTCCACAAGGAACTGTCCTAAGCCCACCCCCAACTCTTCTGAAATTTCATTAATGAATTACGCAAAAGCATCTCATCAGGAACTAAAGTAGGGGGCCGTCCGTGAATGACGTCACGCACCTAGGAAGGGGAGGGGGTCACATATATGTGACGAGGGGAGGGGGTGTTTAAGAACTGTGACGTCACATCAAAATGTGAACTTTCAATAAAAGTTTCACATAAATATTGGATTGCTTACAATTTATTTAATGACGTTTTACATGGCTTCACGCGTGCGTGCGTGTTACGAAATTAGAGTGCAGCCTTACACTAAATGCATACTTAAATGACGATTTGAAACATGCTCATTTTCAAATAGAAAATACGGCTTTTATGGGGGGGGGCGGCCAAGATTTGTGACGTAATATTTGAGGGGGGGTCTAACTTTTTGTTACGATGTATGACGTAGGGGGGGGAGGTAAAAATCGACCAAAATCGCGTGACGTCATTTATGGACGGCCCCTGAAGTTATTTGCTGATGATTGTATAATAAATATAACAATAAGTCAGAAATAGATATCGAAATCTTCCAAAAGACTGATTTCAAGTACTTTTATTTAATATGACTAAAACGTGGGGAGGGTGTTTGGTATAAAAATATTAAAGAGAGATCTATAAATGAGAGAATGAGTGAACTGCATATGTAAAACCCAATAAGCGCCCGCCCCACGTTTTTAGTGGAAGTACTTGAACTTATAAGTTCTATTAAATTATTTTCTTCTTTTTAGTACACTTATAAAAACGTGGTTTTTAAAAATCTTTTTTTTATCTCTATTTATTTTATTCTTTTTAGTCCACTTATAAAAACATGTTTGGTTTATTTTTAAATCTTTTTTTTACCTCTATTTTTTTTTATACCAAACACCTCATAAGCGCCCGCCCGACGTTTTAACACCACGGTGATGTGGTCACGGGGTGAACTCATGGATGTCAACAAAAGCAGACGGGCTATGGGGGATTAAGGGGGGGGGGCTGAACGGGCTAAAGTCAGGGGCCCCCGATGATTTAGGGGCCCCCAAACTTAGCATATTTTATAATAAATGTGGACAAATGTATACATGAATTGCTTAAAATGTGATAAATTAATAAAATCTAATCTACTAAAATGATCTCTATTCCCACACGATAGTCTTAGCAGTCAAAAAACCTGATTTGATAGGCTCAATAACATTATATATAACATTAAATAATATTATATATATTCATGGGCGTAGGGAAGGGGGGGCATTTGCCCCCCCCCCTACATTTGAGGAAAAAAAATTAATTTATTAAATGCATTAATAAATGTTGTATTTTAACTATTACAGCACTAATTTGTAAGTCTTATTAATTTCTAAGGCTTTTTTCAACCCTTATTTTATACTGAACTTGAATTTAATTGAAAATTGTACCTGTATGGCATTGCAAGTTAAAATATAAAAAAGGGGGATTTTTTTGCCCCCCCCCCTGGAATTTCCCCCCCCCCTGGAAAAATTCCTAGCGACGCCCATGTATATATTTATTAAATTGTTAACCATAGTCAAGCTCTCGTGGCCGAATGAGAAGTATTAAGGCTTGTGGTGCAAACGGTGGCGGGATCGATCACCGGGTGGGGGTGTGAATATTTTTTTTCCATTTTATAATTATTTGTCTTATACACTCAATTTTAGGATACCGGCAAAAAGTTATTTCTTCGTGTTAGGTTTTTTCATGAATAATCATTTTGGATGAATATTTACAAGTTACAGTCTTATATTAGCTGCTAGCAATAATTTTATCTAAAGGTACATTGGCTGGATAGGGCCCAAGTTTGAATTGCAGCCAGGGGCCCCGTGCAGTCTTAATCCGCCCCTGCAGACGGGTACAGATGCTTATATTGAGATAAACTTTTTAAAATGCATTAATTTAATTACGGTACATTCGATCGATCTGAAATTTTGATACAATGCATTGTCAGCCAAGATCTATCTTCTGTGGTAATACTTTGAGATCTCTAGGTCCATCAGAAGTGTTTTAATTTTACGTTGGAAAATTTGAAATTTTGCGGACGGCAGACAGGTGCGAAAACAGTGCAATACGGACAGACAGGACGAAAGCAAGTTAATAAAAACGTGGTAATAAATGAAAGCTACGGTGCGTTACCCGTCAAAACGTCCCAGACCAAAGTGGCCCCTGTTAAAACAGCCCTGGTCAAAACGGCCCCAGACAAATTGTTTACATAGTTATTAACACAATTTAACATTGTTGCATTTTAACCTTTTGTAAACTTTTTCACCTTTTAAGAAAGTTGTCAAATTTTAAAATTATTACTTGTGATGTTATTATATTATATTATTTCTTCTCAACAAACAATTTTGACTTGGTGCCATGTAGAGTAACTGTTATTACATAATATTAAATTGTGATGTTATTTATGATTGTTTCTTGTGAACTGAACCTGGCACTGAATCAGTGAGTAAAAATACTAATATAATACTTGATTGTATTTTTATTCCATTTAACATCTATTAGTCCAGGGCCAATTTGTCTGGGGCCCTTTTGACCGGGGGCCATTTTGACCAGGCCCGTTATGTCGGTTAACCAAAACTACTTTATTCATGGAAGACGGCTAATGTAAACTAAAATAAAAAGTACTTAGGAGTAATTTAATTTGAAAACTGTTGTCGAATCCACATATTATTTAAATAATTTTAAAAATCCAACCAAACTTAAGGCCTTATAAAAAGAAACTTTTATAAATGTAATAAATATGTTTTAAGGTAACTAAAATTCTAACTTACTACCTTACATTGTATGGGGCCCATTTTTAAAAATAAAATACTTAGCAGACGCTCCTACTACACAGAACATTATTGCATTCTACAATATATTAGAACACAGACCATGCTGGCCTGTTAATATCTACCAAAGAAAACATAAGATAAATGATAAAAAATTCAAAAAAAGTTGCAAGATTCATTACTGGTTACTATTAACATCTGACAAAGTATATAAATGGGTTGAGGCGGAAATCTGGCTAGTTAGGAAAAAATTGTTATATAAAAAAGTTTACGGGAGACTGACATGATGCCACAAAACAACAAATATGTTGGCAAAATGCCTTCGTCAGTGAACAAATAAACAAAAACTAATAGCCATAAGAAAATAAATAAAATAAAACAGCTGTAGTGTTATGTCCAGGACATGGACATGGATTCAGGCATACATTTTTTATAAACATTTATATAGATTGTATTTAGAAACATTGGCAAAAGCCATTTGTACTTATACAGAATTTATCAGAATAATCATTAATATTAAAATAAGAATCCCAATTAGTGCTAGCCACCCTCTTTGGTAAACAACTGCATAATGTAATAGTTTAAAACTTGCTTTTACCTTTAAAAACAATATATCATACACCAAAGTCACAGATGGTATTTTTGAGAATCCCAATTAGTGCAGATATAAAATATACCCAATGTTATTTCTTATAGAACTGTACCGTAAGCGATAATTTGACAGATCCTCATATTTAAAAAATATATTTACATTACATCTCATTAGCACTAAACACAAACAAATAAGTGAACAATGAAATAAAACAAAATTTTACAATACTGGTCATACTGAAAACAAACTTTATTCAAAACAACTTAATTAAAAATTACTAAAATGACTCCATGGTTCACATCAGAGTCATTAAACTAATTACAAATTTACAAGTTAACACATTGCTAATCTTTAATGCTTAAACTGTAATTTTAGCTTTAACATTCATCCACTTACATGAAACCAACAGAATTGAGTCATTTGTTCTTCTTTTTCGGATTCATCATGTCTCAAGTGTGTTTTCCTTCAACCAGAAGCCATGGAAAAATTGTTGAATATTTATTTAGCATTCAAATTCAACATTCAAAATAAAATTTTTACGCAATTAGTATGAGAATAACTTAAAAAGGTAGTAGTTATATAGGCCATGTTAGATACAGGTTTCCAACTTGATATTATGCTTGTGGATCTATTTAAAGTACATGTACTTAGTAATCACTCTTGATAATATATAAGACTAACAAAATCAGACTTTTAGTATTTAATTTTCTTCCACTTTTATCATATCAAAACAGAATGACCCATCAACGATCCATTCATAAACCATCAAATGATCCATAGTCACTAAAAGACATAACCTGACGAGTCAGCAGATGTAAAACATTATTTCTGAAATTAAAAAAACAGATCGCTCCAGCATTGTGACTTCTTCAGCAGACATAAAAAAATATTTAAACATTTCATAAATTATTTTTAAATATCATTAGTATTATGAATAATCATAATGGAAAATATTCACAGTGCCTAAAACAGAGAAACAAGACAACAGTGTTTCATAAATAAATCATTACCATACTTGTGTACATAATGGTTGAGTTTTAATGTATCCAAAAATCAATGTACTCTGACCATCGTCTTTTTAATTACTACTTAAGCTAAAACACACTATCAGACAATTAGTATTTGCAAACAAATCAGACCTCAATAAATGGAGCAAATATCTAAGACCATGAACATTAGTATTGTAAACTAGCAATAACACAATTTAAATAACACTTGTGGTATTTAAACAATTTTAAAACATCAGCTCAGGGTTTTCAATATATCTTGAGAGGGCCTTGGGAAACTATGTTAGCCCAACTGCCTCACAAGTAGGAGGTAAGTGACTCAAATGCAATGAACTGACATTAGCCCAGCTCTTCAGCAATATTTGGGGGAGGAGGAATACCTAAATTACTCAACAGTACAAGATGAAGACAAAAGCCAACTTGAGAATCCACCCCAAAATAGTGTCAATACTTTATTAACAAGTAGTAAATTAGTTATTACCACAAAGTTAGTATGTTCTTTAACATACTTTATAATTCCAAAAACATCTTGCTTGCATAATTAATTACCCAAGTGAAAGATCACAGATCCTAGTTGGGGAATGTAAAGATGTTTGACAAAGAGCATTTTTAAAGCTCTTTGGAGGAAATTATTAAAATATGATAAGGAATGAAACTGTAAAATGAAAGACTTAGCTAAAGTGACTTAATACAATATGTCCAATGCTGCATATTTGATTTAATAATTTATGTACACGTCCAATCAAATTGCTGCCTAAATAAAAATGAGAACATCAGAGATATTTTAATTACAATTTTATGCAACTCATTCAGATGTTTGTAGAGGCTTCCTAATTGGCTGATTTCATTTCTCATCTAAGCTGACTTCCACAGAATATCACCATTGACTGATGTCATAATTTAATTCTAAAATTTCCTGAAATAAAAAAAACAATCATGATAATAGTTACAAGAAAATGACCCAGAGGAACTTGGCTCTTTGACATTCTTAAGACAACTGTTGCGGCTCAAACCAGACATGTTTATAAAATTCTTAACCATTCAAATCACCCATTTGACTATTACTCAAATGTAACTATATTTATGGATTGAGATGAATAATAGAAATTTAAGTCAAGACCGATGTTCCCACTAAGATTCATCTCTCCCTGTGCAAAGTAAAAAAAAACTTGTGTGCAAAGTTGCACAGCATCCATTATTTGTGCAATATTTTACAAAATTTGCAGCGCTGTAATTCTAAACTGCTGTGCGGTGTCGGTAAGGTATCTGCTCGGCCATGCAGCTTAAAGGGAACATTAGTAAAATCTGGACATGTGTTATCGGACAAACAGAAAAAAAATAGATTATAAGTTTTCTCAGGGTAACTGGACATATTATAAGGTTCTATTTAATAAAAATAGGCAATGTTTTTTATCCAATGTTGTTATTTACTAAAACTGTACTATAAAAAAATATATTTCAACATATTATTTAAAACTTTTATAATCATAAAATTAATTTTATTAGTTTTAACAATGCATGCAGCGATTTTTGAAAAGTAATGAATTGAAGTTGTTTTGCAGCTTTTAATTGTTTTTACTGGGGAAAAGGTTAATTTTTTAAAAATAGATGTATGTTATAAGTGTACCAACAATTTTAGAAATTATTTCCAAGCATTTAAAATTTATATTCCAGTTGCCCAAAATCCAAAGTATAAGAATTGAGATTATTTATTGCCATAATTTATTTTACAACAAAATAGAACTATGCTTACTTTATCATGACAATACAAATCTTTAACAGCTTTGAGTGTGTGGCTATTATTCAGACACACAATTCCTGACCGACATGGACAATATAAAGCAACCTGCAAATAAATATTTTCAAGACTGAATACAATCAAGAGATGCAAAAAAAGCAACCAATAATAATATAAATAGTTTGAAATTTAAATATGGCGAGTCTTTAAAAAATGTTTTAGTCTTATAATACTTATATTAGTAGAAAAAAAGTTAATAATAACCTAAGTAACATTTTAACTGAACTAAGATGTAGTTTAGGATCTATATGATCATATACCTTTTGTGAGTCTTCAATTTGTAGTTTTTTCTTCAAAAATAATGTGAGATTGTGAATTGTAGCACCCCCAGTGACACGAACGAAGGGTTTATCCTGAAAAAAAAACAACAATATATTTAATAAGCTTATAGAGGTCCTAGAATTATTTTCTGATTTATCAATAAATATTGGATAAATTCTTGAGCACAAAGTAGAGCTTAACTTATGGCATAATATTAATTAAATTTATTACTATTCATCTATGAAAAAACAGAATAAAATGTTTATACTAACCAATTTATGAGCATTGTCTCTGGGTCTGGAAAACAAAAAGTGAATGTTTTAAAAGAATTCTCATTAATTTCCAATAAACCTAAATTGTTAACATTTAAATAAAATTGTTTCAAACAATTTATTTATCTATTCAAAAATGATTAACTTACTCTAAGCACTGAAGACATAATGAGACAGGAGGAACATAAGAACTTCTATGAGACACTGGTGTGCTTATTGGTTGTCGAACTGGCTGATGAACAGGAGCAGCTTTTGGAGGAGGATGTCTTTGATTATCTGAAAAAATAAACAGAGATGCTAAGTTTAAAAAGAAATATTCCTACTTTGTTTAATCTTAATAAAATATCACCTTTCTGTAAATTTGAAAGGGCATGCCATTGATTTTAAAAAAGAAATATTTTCCTGAACACATAAAATAACTTACTGCCAAATTCCTTGTTATGTTGCTCATAAAATAATTTTTCTTTTCTCAATTCCTCTGAAAAAAAAGACAAGTATTGCTGTCTTTTTATGTGATCATATTTGAAGGGTTATATCACACTTTTTTTTAATTTAATATTTTCAGAACATAGAATTTTACTTCAAATACAACTTAATATCAAACAAAGACAAGTTTAGTCAATAGAGAATAAATTGAAATTTAATAGGCAACATTGTTAAATATAAATTTATTTCTCCCTATCACCATAAATGAAGTTTGATAATTGCCTATTTGAGCACAAAATTTGTCTGAGTTCCACTGTCATAATATGTGTAAAAATTTATGATAAAATAAAAGTTTGCCTTGCAAATTTTAATCCCTTTCTTTTTCTATTATTAGACAGTCCCAATGATTTTTTTTAAAAGAGCCCCTCCCTGATGGAGTACACCTCCTTAATATTCTACTATCTATAGTATAACTTGGGGGGCGCGGTGGTCTAGTGCTAGTGCGCTGAGCTGTCGTACCGAGACTATAGAGTCATGGGTTCAAGCCTCGGTGCTGGAAAAGGCCCCCAATTCACCCAGCTTCCAATGGGTACCTAACATCAGTTGGGGAAAGTAAAGGCAGCTGGTGGCTAACTAAAAACTTATGAACGCTACTTCACTTGCCCCCCTATAGGCCATCATGGTCTGAAGAGGGGACTTTACTTTACTATAGTATAACTCACCCTTTTCCACATGAGGTAGAAGTGCATATACAATATCTTGTAATAATCCATCAAGTCTACATTGAGCATAAAAAAGAAAACAGTAAAAAAAAACTGAAATCTTGAGATGCAGTGTGTGAACATAGTTTTTTTTACAGCTACTGTGCGAAATATACAAATTTAATTTTAACAATTTAATACAGAATTTTCTTAGTTGTTTTTTTATGCTCTTTTACTTGAAATGTGTGAAAACTAGACTTTATAAATTTATCATTCAAAACTTGCTGTCTTTTCTAAAAAAATCATATTATTATAACTACGCACCTACCACAAATTTAAAAAGAATGAAAATCATTTATGAATTTATTAAATCTTTAAAGACTTTTTTCCACAATTTAAATTATGGTTAGTATTAAAATAGAATATGTTAGCTATTATCACTATTAAAAAAACTGTAAAAAAACATTTGAATAATTTTATCCTTATTCAAATTAACATAAAATTTGAGACTAAAAAATCTTTAAACCCAACTACTTAAAGAAGGACAAAAAATGTAAATTAAATTTAAATTTGATTAAAAGTAATAGTTAAGGGTTCAATAAGGACCACAATTTTAAAATGATATTTTCATAAATATCCATTTTTCAACTGACTGTACCTTATATGTACAAATGGATCTGTAGGATGGATAAGTATAGCACACATAGGGCAGTTCAAGCTCCTGTCTAGGTGTTTCACGATGCAATTTTTACAGACTTTGAAAGAAAAATTACACTTATTAAAATAATATTCACAAAAATATTCTATTTTCATGAAATACTTTAAATGGGATTAGAATTTAAACAAAGCACAGGCTCAGTAAACACCTGTTTCATCTATAACTTAACAACAATAAATACACAGGTAATGATAAATTATAAAGTATGAGATCAAAAATTTATAAAAGCCCATGAATTGTCAATTTTACTCTATACAGAATTCTATGTTCTCCTAATTCAACTTATACAAGCCCAGAGGTTACATTTTGTATTCTACGATCGTTTCAGTTTTATTATTTTCAGTTTAAGCCTTTTGTGTCAAGTATAAGAAAAATCATTGTTAAAACATAAATGACTATTTGGTGTCTACAATTTCATTAACACTGTCAAAACAGAAAATCAAAGCAAGTAAAATCATTTCCAAAAAATACTTACATGAGTGCATACATTCTGTTATTGTACATGCTTCATATAAATACCCTTGACACAAACCACATATTAAATGTGGGTTCACTGATTGTATTGGTATCCATAGCATATTATTTTCATCAATTCGTCTAGGGTTTTGCTGTGTGTCTTTACTTTCATTCATAGATGCCTCTGTTTCCATGGTATCTTCCCTTAATTTTAAATATGTAAACAATTAAGTTTTATAATCATCTCTTTTCTAGTATTATTATTCTTTAAAATAAAAAAAAATGCCTAAAAAGTTGTCATAAAAAAATCAGGCAATAAAGTGGGCATGTAATATTGACTAGTAAGTGTAGTAGTAGTAGTAGAACTCAAAATTCATTTTAATGTCAAATGCAGAGACAGTGTAGAAGTAGCAGAAGAACAAACAACTTTCCATTGTAACTTTGAGACAATATTTTTTAGCTGAAGCCAAAATTTAAAAAATGCTTGCATGAGAGTTTTGTCTAGAGTAGAAATTCCCTTCATGCCTTCATTGTCCTTGTTTCTGTAGGTTTGCTGCTTACCACTTCCACAATGGTAATTCACATAGAGCATTCTTAGAGTGTTTTTTAAAACTTATATCACGACAAATAAATAAACCCTGGGTGCTCCTTCTTGATTAAACTCAGCTTTATATTGTTAGTTTTTATTTTAGAATATGTAAGTCTTATCTTATCTTATCTGTTTACAGACGCTCCTTCTATACAGAAGATTATTGCGTCCTACGCTTATCTATGGTTTGTGTTTAGTCCTGCATTTTTATTAGAGATTTAAATGTTGATAAAGTGTTGGTTTTCCTGGATTCTTCAGGCAACCCATTCCACGCCCGAATTCCGGACGGGAAGAAGGAAAACTTGTATGTGTTTGTTCTTGCATACGGAATAAGAAAGGTGTTTTTATCCTTATGTCTATCTGAGGGTTGTATTAAGTTATCTTTGTGTTGTATTTCTAAATTAGAATTAATTGCTTTATGTATGATTACTACTTTGCTCTTGGTTCTTCTATCCTCTAGTGTTTCAAGGTTTAATGATTTAACTAATGGTGTTATTCTTGTCAGTTTCGAATATTCTCCAGTAATGAATCTGGCAGCTCTTTTTTGAATTTGTTCTAGTTTATCAATGTTTTCTTTGGTGGATGGGTCCCATACAGAAGATGCATATTCTAGTACAGGTCTCACCAAAGTGAGGTAGCATTTTAGTTTTATATCTCTATTACATTTGTTAAAGTTCCTTTTTATAAAGCCTAAGGTTTTGTTTGATTTTTTAATAACTTCATTGACATGGGGATTCCATGATAGTTTCTCATTTATTAAGACTCCTAAGTATTTTGCATCTTTAGTTTGGGTCAGTTCTTTTCCATGAATGTAATATTTTGAATTTATTTGTTTCTTTTTCTTTGTTACTCTTAACAGTTGACACTTTTCTGGGTGGAAAGTCCAGGAAAGTTGACAATGCAATAATAAAATTGATACAAAACTTAGGCAATTAAATTATCAAATTCAAATTTTGTTAAAATTCAATTCTATTACTATTAGTATTAGGCCTGGTAAAAATGTCTGTACAACAAAGCATGAAATTTAATTTAATTCATTTTTCTCCATGCCATATGGCTCATATGAAATCTCCTCCCACTCCTGGCCCCCACCTTATAATACTTATATTTATATGAATTTCTAATAAATAAAACTGCAACTGTCCCCACTTAGTCTTAGACTTAGACTTAGGAGCCAAATATCAAAGTCAAATGTATACTGTATACATTATTTTAAATCATTATAATTATAATACATTACTATTCAGGGCAATCTAATAATATGTGTGCTCTTTTTTGTGCTGCTGCAACAAATTAATAGCAATGAGTCCAATGCCAATACTAGGCATACTCAAGTGAATGAATATTCAGTAATAGTAATAGATTATGTGATTATTAATTATTCAATGACATGATTATGACGATGATCATTGACATTGAATGAATGAGGAGAATGAGAATGTGATATCGAGAATGTTATTAATGCAGAAACTGAAATATGTTATTACAAATTTTATGAGCTTTTAATTTTAAAAAAAAATTAAGTTACTAAAGAATTTATAATAATAGTTAATAGGTTGGTTTAGAAGCGTAGTGTGAGTCTGAAATGTAGTTGTAGTAATAAAAATTTAAAAAAGTAGTACAACAGCGCGACCCTCACTTACTCTTACTTAACTTAAACTACTGAAGTTAAGTGACACAAATATTGTAGCTAACCCATTTAATTTTCAAAATAATTATTTAGATGATAATATAATTCGTATGGTAATACCCAGACACGTTTGACATGTACTTACTTTCCACACGTATATTTATATATTCGACGAGCGTGGTGGCTTGTAAATGCGAACTGCGAAGGTGAGGCGAATTCGCGGATTCCTGGAGCTTGTTTTAAGCCGCATGTATAGCCTAGTTACCAGCATTAATAAAATTAAAAGCCTTCAAAATTGAAAAGTCCACGTTCCAGAATTTATAACGTTTTACTAACTCCGACGGTTAACAAAAACAAATAATACATTAATCGGGAGCTTGGGGTAAAAATAGATGGATTACATTTACAAATGATTATTATTTTTTTTAAGTTAAAGCGTTATTTAGGTCTTGGCGTAGGCTAAGGCTAAAGTTAAAGGCTTAGGACTTAAGATTTCACAAGACTTGAACTTCCTAGACTAGACACTTTAATGACTTTAACTTTAACATAGTCATGAAATCTAGAAAAAAATCTTATAATTTAGCTTGCAATATTTCATTCAGGTTTGTGAATAAATTATTATTTTTCACAAACATCACGGATGACCAGTTTGAGGTGGGCAGGTGGTAGGCAAATAACGGGCCGTCCATTAATGACGTCACGCTCCTAGGGGGGAGGGGGTCACACTTTTGTGACGATGCGTGAAGAGGGGGAGGGAGGGGGGTTGAAGAAATGTGACGTCACATCAAAAGGGCAACTTTAAATAAAACTTCCACTGAAATATTTGGTGGCTTACAATTTATTTAATGACTTTTTTTTTAAATCAGGGCTTCTCAATGTGTATGCCATCAGACGCTGGTTGGCGTAAGCTATCAAGAGACGATAATTAAATCTAATTATAATCCTTAAGTTTGAGAACTCACAAGATAACGTATGAAATTGTTACACTGTGTCGTTTGATGTTGGCATCAAAGCATTTGTGATGTAACCGCAGCTCCGTCGGCGAACTTTTTTGCCCGTTACCCCAAAATATACAAGTTTATGTGTGCGTTACCCCCCCCCCAACCCCCAGACTCTAGGTACTGCTCACATGACTCGGGGATTTGGGGGATCGTTGTTAGCCCCCCCACCCCACAAAAAAAATGCAAATGTCTAAAAATGATCTGAATAGAATTATGTGTAGATATTTTAAGTCAAAACGACACGGAATATCCTTTTTCTTTTATAAAAGGTGGTGGGGGTCGGGTGGAATCTATTTGATAGAATTATAAACGTTTTAAGTTTGATATAATTGTTAGGTAGGTTTTTGGTCAAACGCCCCTGGCCATTCTAGATATAATGATAAATTAGCCCATTTAAAATTTGTCAAGTATTCATTAACTTTATTTAATGCATCAAATTCTTGACATCGCAATTCGAGAGGAGCACAAAACAACTTTTCTTCTTAGCTCAGTTTTTAAGGCATTAATTTTAAATATCACAGAAAGGGTACTTGATACAGTCAAGTCATGTGAATTAAGATTATTGTCACTCGTGTCAATATAAATGAAAGTAGGTTGGATTTAGGTGTCTTCGTATAGTACGTAGGTAAGAAATCTACATAGTTGTCAAATTTTTAAAAATTTGCATTTTCTGGAAGGAACCGGTTCAATAATGGGCATATGTTCCAAGCGTTCACGTACACATGATGTATTTTAATATATCTAGTGGATTGTATTGTATGTTATATGTCCCAAATGAGTCTACATTACCCCCAAGAATTCCATTTTGACCCCAGATGAGGTTATTTACCCCTGTTCGCCGATTTCTTTCTTACGGGATGCCCATCAGTCAATTTAGGGATTTAAAATAAATACATTATAAAAATATTATTTTAAAATATATTTTTTTCTAAACAAAGACGCTAACCGTGATGATTAATAGTCAATGTTTAATTTGTATTCATTAAAATAAAATATAATCTAAGGATGTTAAAACAGTTCGTTTTTTTAAGGCCGGTTAAACGTTTTGAAAAAAATGCTTCACGCGGGTTACGATATTACAATGTAGACCTTCACTAAATAAATAATAAATATTTATATGACAATAAAAGTGATTTGAAACACACTTATTTTCAAATAGAAAATAAAGTGGGTTTTTATGGAAAGGGGGGGGGGATCAAAGCTTTGTGACGTATTTTTAGAGGGGGGGGGGTCTAACTTTTTGTGACGACGCGTGACGAGGGGGGGGTCAAAAATCGGCCAAAATCGCGTGACGTCATTTATGGATGGCCCCTAACAATTAAAATATTTTTTTTAAATGGTTTTCTTATGAATTTAATCGCAATTTAAGTTGGGGTGAGTCCAAAATAAGTCAATTATTTGAAATCAAATATTCTAAAATATGTTATCATTAACATATTATGTTTTTATTATATTATGATATAATAATCTTCTGTATAGAAGGAGCGTCTGTAGCGGATAAGATATTGACTTAATCGATAATCTTGACAGCAGGGCCGTCTTAGAGCATAGGCCCGTTGGGCATTTGCCCGGGTGTCCACGAGCATAGGGGCCCCATGGGAATATGTTTATTTATATATATTATGTTTATTTATTTTTTATTCCTGCGGGGGAGGGGCCCAACACTATTTCTTTGCCCGGGGGCCCAAAATGGTGTAAATTAGACGGCTCTGCTTGACAGGTTAGGGAATCGGCACCGCATTTACTTCAATCACTACTACTAATGTACAATACATACTCGTTAATCATAATCAGATTTGCACCCCATTCAGAATTAAATGTTTTCATCCGGCAATGCACTTTAAAATTTAAAGATTAGAATTAGAGTGATAAAACGTGATAATTTTCAAAATCATTTTGTCATAAAAGCTACAGATTTATTTACTAATAAGGGGCGGGCAGTCTATGAGTTATAGTTATTAATGTCAATAGGCTAATTAGAAGATTTTTTATCGCTTCCATCCTTTTGCAAAATTTAAACCTATAAGGTCCGCTTCTTCTTATTCATTATGTAAACACACGCACACATCAATAATAAAATAATAATTAATGAAAAGAAGGGGGAAACCGTAATACTTTCAAAAAACTTTATTTTACATATAGAATTTGTGACTATAGTCATTATGCTTAACAAAATTTATCATAGATTCGGAAAGTTCTAATTATTATTATTAAATTGTATATAGGCTTTTCTTCTAGTTTTTATACCAAATTCCCACTTTTGCAAACTGTTGCTTGGTGAATTTATTTTATAAGGACTTTCCTTTTTCCTCTATGGATGTTGAGGCCGATGCACGCAGAGTATTGTACTAGCTAATTGGTTTTCTCTTGCATCTGTTAGTGCTTGTTTGATATTTAGGGCCAGATCATCCGTTAAATCTAGGTCATCAAGCTGTTTCCCTAGTGTCCGCTGTAAACGATTTCTCTTCTGATCTCTTCATTTCTTCATTTATCTCTGCCCGTGACGAGTGTTCCCGTGCACCCTTCACCTATCTATATTTATAATTCCCCAAATCAAGAGCGAGTAGTGTGCATATAAGCATGACGAATGACCCTCGCTGGGGGTCGACCAATCAGTTTATGGTTGGCAAGCAAAGGTGGTGGAGGTGGGGGGGGGGTCATCGAGTCCAACAATGCTTCTTGAGTTCACATTCGTTGTTCCATTTAATGCATTTCGTAGTGTAGTGGTTACTACATCCGCGGAAGGTTCTGGGTTGAAGCTCTAGCTGAAACATTATTTTTTTTTAATTTTTAAAAAAATTATGTTTGTGCCCGTTCTTTTCTCCCTTTCTTTGCGAACATGACTTCGCAACATGGCTGTAAACTCTTTTTCTCAACATTGGGATAACTTCGACGACGTAAAAGTAGTCATACTTTCTCCTCAACAATACGTTGAGTACATGAATACTTTAGGAGTAAATGGCGGCGAGGCAGAAATTATTGCGATGTCCGAAATACTTCACGCCAGTATCATCATTTACTTCCGAGAAACGTTCTGATACCTCTCCTAGAGTTTACAATCCCGGTCAACATTCGTCTATAGTCTATATACCTGCTCTTTAGCAGTCCTTCCGATCATGGTCATTAGGAAATTCTAGTGCCTCTCAAACGTGATGACTTTCTGGTGCCATCTATTGACAAAGTCGGTATGTCCAGAGGCGTCACTAAGGTTGGTGTCACCCTGGGCGGAAGCTCATGGTGTCACCCCTTCACGACTGAAGGGCCCGTCCATAAATGACGTCACACTAGGTTGCCGATTTTACCCCACCCTCCCCCAGCGTCATAATGTGTCACAAAAACTTAGACCCCCACCCCTTTTTTACGCTATGACGTAACAAAGCTTTTACACCCCCACCCCAAAGACGTATTTTCTAAATAAAAATTAGCATGTTGCAATTTTTTTTTCCTTTAGATGTGTATTGAAGGTAAGTCTGCAATCTAATATCGTAACATGCGTGAAGCCATTGAAAACGTCATTAAATAAATGGTAAACAATCAAATATTTAATTGCAACTTTTATTTAAAGTTGCGCGTTTTTTGATGTGACGTCACATTTTTTAACACACCCTCCCCCCTCGTCACACATCGTCACAGATGCGTGACCCCCTCCCCCTATGGTGGATTAAAAGGGGGTGCTGAACCGGCTAAGGCCATGGGCCCCCAATAATTTAAGGTCCCCCAAACTTATAATAGTGTAAAATAAAGATGCAGGCAAATGTTTGTATGAATCCCTGAAAATACCTTGGACAGTCATGTCATACAGCAATGCTGCAAATATGAGTAGGAAGTATAACGGAAACCAGACTATTATTTATGAGAAGTGCAGTGTTGCTCAGTATGTGCCTTGCACAGCTCATTCTCTTAATTTGGTTAGGAAAAGGGCAGCAGGTTTTCCTGCTGCAGTCAGATTTTTTTTGTCTTCTGAAAAATCCTTTAACTCGGCTTGTTGCATCTACTCATCGTTGGCAGGTTCTTCAAAAACACATGCAATTGATACATGTTAACAAAGCCTTGTCTGACACAAGATGGTCAGCATGACATGATGCTGTAATGTCTGTTAACTCATACCATGAGAATATCGCAGCATTGGAAGAATTAGTAACAAATGAAAATCAGCCACGTGACTGTCGACTTAAAGCAGATGGATTTCTAAAAGAACATGAACAACTGGATATCGCTATTTTACTTGAAATTTGAGAAACAATTTTAGAAAGGAAGTCTCTCATTGAGTTTCTAACAGACAGCATTCTTTAATTTGATTCCAATGAAGACAAAGGAAAGGACAAGTTCGTGGTAAAAATAAAACAAACCCGTAAAAACAAAGTTTTTGACTATAAATCCCTTATATATGAGACATAACTAACAGTATTGATTATTTTCAAACATTTACAGACTGAATCTGTCTTAACACAAGTTTGCTTCATAACCCTAGGGGGGAGGGGTGGGTGGGAGGGGGAGAGGGGAAAAGTCTGGTCACCGATTCGCTTGACCGAGCTCAGAGTGACACGTAAAATGTAAACAAAAGCGCACCGTCGTTTCGTTGGGTCGCCTCAATGCTCAAACTTTCACGTGGCAAAAAAACAATAACAAATCGTGAATTTAAATTACATACCTCATATAAGGATAAACTAAAAATGCATTAATTTAATTACGGTACGTTCGATCGATCTGAAATTTTGATACGATGCATTGTTAGGTAAGACGGGTCCGTGTGCCAAATTTCAGTTCGATCGGATCATTGGAAGTGGGTCATTTTCGACTTTTGTTTTTCCGCCCGCCGAGCCCATGAGATGATGACAGACAGAGAGACAGAGAGAGAGAGAGAGACGCCGGTGAAGTTAATATAAGGGATTTAAAAAGATACTAAACAATCTTCAATGCTATCCACAGAAGAAAAAAAAAGAAAGCGTCAGTTTGATAAAGGGACATCACCAAAACAGTATACTCCCCGAGACAAAAATTCAAGGTTGAGGTATTTCTATTAATCATTGACAAACTTTCTTAAGCCCTACAACATCGGTTAGGCCCATATAAAGACATCCATGAGAAATTTGGCTTTCTTACAAACCTAACTGAGCTCAGCAATTTCGCCATCCGATGGGCAGCAGCCAAGTTAATGGAAGAATACTCAAGTGATTTCGAAGACTGCTTACCTTCAGAATTAGTCCAAATTTCGGAACTCTTTAAAAAGTTATTGTCCGGCCCCAGGCTCAGAGTACGGAAAAGGAAGTAGCACAATGCGAAACTCAAAACACGTGCACAGAGCTAAAAAGTTTGCTGCTTTTGAATGAGCTAAATTTCACACAGTCATTTACAAATGTACACATCGCACTTCGCATCTATCTCTCAATGATGACATCAAACTGCAGCTGAGAGCGATCCTTTCCAAAGTTGAAAATAATATAAAAATGAGTTAGAATTTGCATGGGACAACAAAGACTGAATATACTCGCTATAATGAGCATTGAAAAGGAATTCATTGTACGCTTACATTACTTACATCGCTTTACTGACTTGATTGCTAACTTTGCCTTGAGAAAAAGTCTCAAACGAAAGTTGTAGGTTGAAATAATAATTATACATATTTTTCAATAAATGTTTGATTTCAAATAGAGAAAACAAATCGTTACCCCATCGTTTAAAAAGATAATATTTAAAAATACGGAATAACCCGTAATATTATTCTTTATGGGGGGCGTGTTCGTAAAAACGAAACAGCGTTAAGTCGGGATGGGACCGTCGTAACCAGACTACCTGAAACATCCATATCTATGCTTTCACGCCATTAATAAATATATATATAACACAATATTAACTCAAAGACATTGAATTTTAATTTTCCTCTAGAAAAACATCAAAAAAGAAAACCCATCCTTTGATTTTTTGCTGGGACAAAAATCTGTGGGGGAGGGAGTTGTTAGGTGGGATTCGTCCATGCTCTCGGTGTGTCAAAGCCCAAATGGCTTTATATCTTTTAAAACATAAGACACTGCCTCTTTCATGTTCATCCTGTTTTAAAAATCTCTCTGCTGCGACTGTTTCTTTTAGTTTTTTTCCTAATTTGTTTTAATGTTGTTTGTGTTTTGGGACTGTTTTATTATTGCAAGTTAACTGATATTATTTTAATAAAAACATTTCGCGTTTAACGTATTTCATTGTATTTCTTAATTTCTTTCTAGATGAAAAAAATGTGTCTTCTTTTTTTGTGACATAAAATCGTACACAGTAAAACTTTAGGCTTGGGTGTCACCCCCCTGATGTGTGTCACCCGAGGCGGCCCCCCCCGCACCCCCCTAGTGACGCCACTGGGTATGTCCACACAAATTTCACAGCCAACTGCCACCTTATCACACTGATGTGTCGTCACCTTGCCTCTGTCCTGATAAACACGTGCAACCGCATTTCAAAACACACTCCAATAAACGAACGGATTCCGCAGAAGAATTTCAATCCACCATCTATATATATATATAATATAATTTAACAGAACAAGCACAAGACGAGTGAAAAATAAACATGACGAATGACCCGAGCCAGAGTCGGCCAATCACAGTTTATGGTTGCCAATCTAGGGTGGTACGGGGCGGGGGGGCTGGTATCTAACCACAGTTCGAATGTTTCGAGACCAACAATGCGTCGGCGGCACCCCCCCCCCACGGTTCACTCGCTTTGTTCTGATTTCTTCATGATGTAGTTTATGTATGCATTTTCTTTGCACAATCTATGAGCAAGACTGCGCGCATGCTACGCCGCGGGTCGTATCTAGTAGTCATTATTGTTGCTTCCTATTATCGTATTTAGGCCATCCATGAGTATAACCATATTGCTCTTAGGACACTTTTGGGCAAAGTTTCCTAGTCTGTTGTAGAAGATCTCTTCTTTACTATCGTTGGTATGAGCATATACCTATGCCTATACGTTGTCCATATTAACTTTTTGTCGTAAAACTTGCTGTGATCATAAGGGGACATCGGTGTAGCGTGGGTATGTGCCTCCCGGGGCAGAACCCAAATATGCCACCCCCCCCCCGAAAAAATATGTTAACGCTATAAAGTAAAGATAGCTTTATATAAAGTAATAATAAGGGCACTATATATTTTAATGTTAGAAATAAAAATAGAAAATGTCATTTTTTGAATAAAATTGAAGTGTTCTGTTTGTCCTCAATTTGATGTGAGCTGCATTTTCATCTTCATGGCCTGAGTATAGCAGCAGTTCCCCTGACAATGTGCTGAGCTTTTTCTGACCCGAGCCTGTCTTATCGATACTCTCTTATTCCTAAGATTGCTTGTTTGTATCTCTGCATTTCAGCAGCATCTTGGGCAGTTTTTCCAGCTTCGAACATAGTTCTTTACATTCCATGTTCCTAAACTAAGGTGGTCCTAGTGGAGAGGATGGTTGCCCGCCGGGTGGTGTTGAGTTGGCTTTGGCCACCCATGTTCATTAGATCTCTGTTAGTAATTTAGGAGACCCATCCTTTCCAAGGTCCATGCTTCCTACTGAAATCTTTGTTTTTGATTTTGTAGTGTGGCTTTTTATAGAGAAGGGATTCTTACCCTTCGCCCAACCCTCCTCCTCTCTCAGCCGGGTTAGTTTTCCCAGGCAATCCATCCACGCCCGAATGCCATATGAAAGGAGTATTTGTAGCCTATGTCTATGTGAATGTGTTTGTTCTTCCAAATGAACAATGTTCTTGCATACATAACGAACTAGCATGATTTATACTTAAAAACGAAGTATTGAAACTTAGGAGTTAGGATAAGGGGTTGTAAAGGGAAACAAAATATGAACAATTCAATTAGTAGATACACGGTTTGTCGTTTTTGGTCGGACCGATATACTAGCACTAGATATGAGTTGGGGTTTGTCGATCTCTGGGCTAGTTTATACGATTTTTTCGATAAAAACATTACATGAAATCAACTAATAGTATTAGTATATTGCTTAGTAAATAGTAAAATAGACTTTAGACTGTAACTTTTAAAGTACCGTAGACTACGGAATGCGTATCGAAATCAAACATTCAAATTCAAATATAATTCAAATTATCTCTCACTGATCACTGAATCACTGTCAGAATCAGAAAGTCTGATCACGTCTTGTAATTCTTTGATTATAAAATAACTAATCAAAAAGAAAACGGAGTATGCATTACATGTATATGAATAAAAATCATAAAATCTGGACACGTGTTTAAAATTGACATATATTATTCAATTAAAATTTCTGAAATTTAAGAAATGGTAATAAAAGAAATTAGTGCCGCGTAGCTTTTGCTGCTGTATCACCTTAATCATGACGGTGACGTCACATTGATATTATTGCAGTGCAAATGTTTCTTGTTGGTGTGAAGCGAAGTGGGAGTGATTACATGCCATACTTTTCTTGAGGTTCTGTGTTCAAATGATTTTATCACATTAGATCGAATTCTCAAAACTGTACAATGTCGTTCGCCGGATTGAAAAAACAGTTTAATAAAGCCAATCAGGTAATTAAAATACCAAGTTTTTTTTTACTATCGAGACAATCAAACAGTAACATTAACAATTAACAGCAAAACTAAAACTACAAATCTTAGTAAATCTAAAATTAAAAGTAAAAGAATGTTCATTATTATAATAATACGCATCGCAAGACAATCCAAAATTTTAGTTATGACAGTTATGTCTCAAATATATAAAGGATTTATAGTAAAAAAAAAGCTTCTACAGTCTGCCTGCTAAATTTCAGCTAGATTTGATCACGGGGAAAAGGGTTATAAAAAGTTAAAAACATGTTTAAAATAGTACATACTATAACATAGTTTATAGTGCACACCGCGACACAGATTAGCAATTAATAGCATTTAGCCTACATTTACAGATCGGGAATATATTTTTAAAAAGTATCGTCAATAATTATAATACGCACCGAAAAGCACAGAGTGCGACAGAAAAGTATTAAAAAGGTTGTTAAATATAATACTCATACGCACCGCGACACTCTAGCACAAAAATTAATATTAATATGCTACTGCTACATAGAGATAAATAGAAATAATCTAGGCCTATATTCATTAATTTAATTACAGTACATTCGATCGATCTGAAATTTTGATAGATCATTTTCATAGATCATTTTATCATCGGCATGAGTCTGCCTGCAAAATTTCAGCTTGCTAGCTTACAAGAAAGTGGGTTAAAAATCGATCCAAAGTTTTTTCGGCATTCAAGGCATCAATCAATGCAATCATTATCTTGAAAACAAGCAGACGCCACAAGTTAATATAAAAGATTTAAAAATAGTACTAATTAGTCTTATATTATTATTAGTAATGGTATAGTAATAGTAGTAATAGTAATAGTAATACTGAATACTGTATAATAATAATACTAATACTGTTATACTCTTTACTATAACTATAAATAAAATTAAATTATAAATCTATTACTATTATAATTACTTACTAAATAAACTAAATAATTACGCGTATTACTAACTAAACTAACTTTTACTATTAACTATTACTAATTATTATTGTAATTATTAATTATAGACTAATATAGTTATAGTAATTTGATAGTGACTATTACTTTACTGGAATAACTAGACTAAGTCTAAGTACTCCTCTAAGTCTAAAGATTTACTAGCAGAAAGATTTTGACTTGCCTGAATTCAGTGAATTAGTTAAACTGGAATTTGGGGTTAATTATCGTTTGACGGATCAAAGATGGCGGCTGCATCGAGGACAGTACTATTGCTAGGCTGGAAACTGTATACACCGCCCGATTTGTACTAGACTGGCTTAGATTTAAAATGTTTAAAAGTGAATTTTTCCTAAATGGAAGTTACAGTTATATTAAAGTAATTAGGGTTAGGTTTAGTTGTAATTCTTCAGATGCTTGCATGTAAAAAAAAGATGGCAGCCTCATCCGCGTAGCGATAATTTACTGAATTTGGAATTGACTATATAAACATTAGGACTGAATTGAGTCCAAATAATAATTAACTCATGTTTATGATGTATATTTAGTTAATTTAGTGTATTATAGTAACAGTATAGTATAGTAAAGTAAGTATGCAATAATGAAAGATTCTTAATAATTAAGATCAATTTTATTTTTAAATAGTAAGTTAATGTCAGTCACACTGATCTGATATTATTATTATTATAATTTTAAAATAATAATAATATATTGCCTTGGGCCTTAGCCGAAATTATAAAAGAAGGGTTGTAGGTAAGTTAAGTAGGCCTAACTAATACTGACAAAGCCTCTATAATAGAGTATACAAATAATCGTGAGTCACTTGATATAGAAATGTAAACTACACAATGTTGTCAATGAAAAATTAAAATGTGAAAACTTGTTATGTGAATTTGGATGTTTTTTGTTTTTTTTGTTTTGTATGGCTGTATGGGCATGGGATAAGGTGGGGGGAGCAATAGTAATATAGAAATGACCACTTTTTTTCTGAATTTCTTAACAATACTTAAACTTAATGAATGAAATGCAGTTGTCATTGAAGAAAGCTAGCGTGTAAACATTTTCAATTGTATACTTCAACTTCAATCACTATTTATTAGATTTTCACCTTTTTTTCCCAATCAATTATCAATATTTACTTTTATTCAATATTTGTTTAGAATAGTAATTGTTGTAAGTTATAACTTTAACCTATAAGACTGATATAATGTTTCATAAATTGTATGTAACTATTTAAGTTCAACTCCTGAAAACTTGAAATAAGTAAAGTAAAGTACAAAATAAATGATACATTTTAATTTTAAAATATAGTTTGGAACACTATACTATAATACTATAATTTTTAATTATTAAACTTAGAAATTAAATAGGCTCATTTAAATTTGATGATACCACCTTAATTTTATGTGTATGTGTGCACTCCCTAATATTCATTTGGATATAATTAATAAATATTATAATGATTAGCCATGATGCAAATGGGACATATTTTCCACCTTATAAACTTTTTTTTAAAAGAAAATATATAATATGTTGGATATATTCTTATAAATAAATGCATTTTATTAAGGATTCATTTATTTTTATAGTTAGTTAAAAATATAATCCTGAAAATAGGTAGGAGAAACTGAATCTTTACAGACAAAAAGTAAAAAAAATACATGTTTGTGAGTTATGTATTTTAATTAACTACTGCATATTGGTCTCACTTTTTTACTGTTTTTTATTTTTTTTATTTTTTACAAAATCAGGGGGTACAAGTTATCTACTTGTCTTAGGAAAATATTGCGAATATAAGTGGGCAGATGCTGCCTCTGATCATGTGCATTAGAGCGCCTAATCACAGACACATCATGCAACTTTAACTAACCCCACCCCCCTTATGTTTGCATTCACAGTTCTGTAACCAAAGTTTTCAGTAAACTTAACTTAATGGAAACGTTTATTTTATATGTACAGTTTATTCTGTTATTAGCACACTGGTCACTGGGTATATAATTAACTATTTGTAACTGTAAAGACACCATAGCTTTTATCCTCCCATGCCTCCTCCCCCCCCCACCAACTCTTTAAAAAAATTAAAAGTGGTCAAATTAGCCACAGAACAAGCATATAACTATGTATGTACATGTATTGTTTTTAGGATATTAATTCTTGGGTGAAAAAAGACTAAAGTATGCTAATGCCTAATAAATGATATTTATGTAACTGTTGGCTGATGCTCCTTCCCTTTTAATTTCAGTATATGAGTGAAAAGATAGGAGGTGCTAAGGGAACAGAACTTGATGATGAATTCGTTGAAATGGAGAGGGTAAGAATACACATTCTACAACCATTTAATCATCTTTACTTTAATCAGCTTCATTCCCTTTTGGAAGCTTTTTTCTTGTTGTTCCTTGTGATGCAATTAATAACTTGAAACATCACTGATAATAAAGTATTTTTATTTCTGTTTCTAAAATTGATCTACATTTTTTTAATGATATTAAGTGTTTTTGATTATTATGCTTTTAAAAAGTAATTATTAAATTGTGATATAATTTTTTTAAAAAATATGTACCCTTAATAAACTTTTTAAAGAATCCAATTTTGGGCAGAAATAAGCACAAACTTTTTATTCCACCAAGCCTGATGTGATGGGTGGGCCATGTGCTATTTTAAAAGACATATTTATTTAAAGACAAAAATGATTTTATTTGTCATTTTATTGAGAATTATTTCTAGGAAATGTTTCCGTCTTCCACACAAGTTTAACCCTCTTCGTTTTTTTACCACATTGATAACTGCACATTTGAAAAAGACTTATTGATTGTAATTTTGTCAAAGGTCTAAGGAATTACATGTTATGCTTTGTGTAGTTAACAGTTTTGAAGAAAAAAAGAAAAAAGAAACACCTTCTGAGCTTTATTCATTGTTTCCATACACTCTCATACATCTTATCTGTTAGTTTCCAGTGTGTATTCTTTCATTCTTTGGTCCACATCTGTCAATGGTGTTCTTCATTGTCATTATAAATAAATTTGTGAGACCTCCTCCACAAGTTAAAATCTAATTGTAGAGTCTAGTTTCTTTTACATTAATGACAGTTTTTGCTGGAATGCATTGTGTGCTTTAATATCACTGAACTCGCTCTGGACTCTTGTACTAAATTGTCTCAATTTGCCTAGTTTCGGATGTGTTAATTAAAAATTATTTTTTTTACATCTTATTCTATTTTCAAAACTTCACCTTGCAATATTGAGAAGAATTGGTTTCCCGTGCACACTTATGGAAAAAAATAAGGTGGGTTTGGGATTTAACTTTTTTTTTAAAGGGAAGAAATTAGTGATTTGACAAGTTCAGATACCGTTACAAGAACTCCATCGTTCTAGATTCTAGACAGACATTCTGTCCGAGAGAACTGCTTCTTTGTTAACATCTGCCAAGACTTAACGATGTCTGACACGAAGGACCCACTTACAGCAAGCGGCTGGTTGAAAATGCAAACCTGGGCGCTGGCTTGCATGGTTTCTGCACCAGCCGCTCTGCTCCCTGTCACTGTCCATGATTAATTAAATCCACACATATATAGGCTTATTGCCTCCCCGCGACCCCTATGTTCGGAACGGCGTGGCTTGTGACACCACCACGAACGGCCGACCTCGGCGAATTAGCTGAGTTATGACGTTGCTCTAGCTTACTAATGGGAATGAAGTACCGGCTCCGGTTTCCTATGCCCAGCGCGATGTGTATCTGGAGTGTCCACTTCAGAGTTTGCATAATGAAAACCTCGCCATTGTATGTCATTCATGTCTCCCTGCAACTTTTCACGTGATGCATATGTAATTACGCGCCAGGTGGTGATTTGTATCTTTCGCTATTTAAGCACTGGCTTTAAATTAAGCACATTGGGTTAACTGTTCGAAAGTGAGTGGTATGATTCTAATGGTTGTAGTTTTAATATGGATATTTTGCGAGCACTTCTCTGAAAATATTTTCCTATAATGCGCTTCGAAAAGCAAACATTTATTTTAAAGTACCTTTTATTGCAAAAAATTCAGATCAACAATGAATCATTATTCAAAGATCCTTGTTCTTTGTGTGTATTTTGTTTTTGATTGTTTGTTGTTGGTACTTTTGGTGGTGCTGTTTTACCCTCCTCCGTTTTAGGAGCATTATTTATACTACAGAACACAGTAAAGTGTTTATGTTGTTCATGATCCAAGAGGTGCTTAAATACGGTGAACATTCGCTGTGTATAGTGAAGAAATGTACCACTGAAGTCATGGATGGTTGGCCATCCGTCATGCCCTAGATTCCCGATATAGTACAACCAGTAAGATGCATTCGTGCACAATATTACATGATGTGTTTACATTATAAAAATAACTCTGTCAGCCCTGTCAAGAGTTAAACTCTGTCAGCCCCGACAAGAGTTTGTCAGCCCCGTCAAGAGTTACATTCTGTCAGCCCTGTCAAGAGTTAAACTCTGTCAGCCCTGTCAAGAGTTAAACTCTCAGCCCCGTCAAGAGTTACATTCTGTCAGCCCTGTCAAGAGTTACATTCTGTCAGCCCTGTCAAGAGTTACATTCTGTCAGCCCTGTCAAGAGTTAAACTCTGTCAGCCCTGTCAAGAGTTAAACTCTCAGCCCCGTCAAGAGTTACATTCTGTCAGCCCTGTCAAGAGTTACATTCTGTCAGCCCTGTCAAGAGTTACATTCTGTCAGCCCTGTCAAGAGTTAAACTCTGTCAGCCCTGTCAAGAGTTAAACTCTCAGCCCCGTCAAGAGTTACATTCTGTCAGCCCTGTCAAGAGTTACATTCTGTCAGCCCTGTCAAGAGTTACATTCTGTCAGCCCTGTCAAGAGTTAAACTCTCAGCCCCGTCAAGAGTTACATTCTGTCAGCCCTGTCAAGAGTTACATTCTGTCAGCCCTGTCAAGAGTTACATTCTGTCAGCCCTGTCAAGAGTTAAACTCTGTCAGCCCTGTCAAGAGTTAAACTCTCAGCCCCGTCAAGAGTTACATTCTGTCAGCCCTGTCAAGAGTTAAACTCTCAGCCCCGTCAAGAGTTACATTCTGTCAGCCCTGTCAAGAGTTACATTCTGTCAGCCCTGTCAAGAGTTACATTCTGTCAGCCCTGTCAAGAGTTAAACTATGTCAGCCCCGTCAAGAGTTAAACTCTGTCAGCCCCGTCAAGAGTTAAACTCTGTCAGCCCCGACAAGAGTTAAACTCTGTCAGCCCCGTCAAGAGTTACATTCTGTCAGCCCCGACAAGAGTAACTCTGTCAGCCCCGTCAAGAGTTAAACTCTGTCAGCCCCGTCAAGAGTTAAACTCTGTCAGCCCCGACAAGAGTTAAACTCTGTCAGCCCCGTCAAGAGTTAAACTCTGTCAGCCCCGTCAAGAGTTAAACTCTGTCAGCCCCGACAAGAGTTAAACTCTGTCAGCCCCGACAAGAGTTAAACTCTGTCAGCCCCGTCAAGAGTTACATTCTGTCAGCCCCGTCAAGAGTAACTCTGTCAGCCCCGTCAAGAGTTAAACTCTGTCAGCCCCGTCAAGAGTTAAACTCTGTCAGCCCCGACAAGAGTTAAACTCTGTCAGCCCCGACAAGAGTTAAACTCTGTCAGCCCTGTCAAGAGTTACTTTCTGTCAGCCCTGTCAAGAGTTAAACTCTGTCAGCCCCGTCAAGAGTTAAACTCTGTCAGCCCCGACAAGAGTTAAACTCTGTCAGCCCCGACAAGAGTTACTTTCTGTCAGCCCTGTCAAGAGTTACATTCTGTCAGCCCTGTCAAGAGTTAAACTCTGTCAGCCCCGACAAGAGTTTGTCAGCCCTGTCAAGAGTTAAACTCTGTCAGCCCTGTCAAGAGTTACATTCTGTCAGCCCTGTCAAGAGTTACATTCTGTCAGCCCTGTCAAGAGTTACATTCTGTCAGCCCTGTCAAGAGTTACATTCTGTCAGCCCTGTCAAGAGTTACATTCTGTCAGCCCTGTCAAGAGTTACATTCTGTCAGCCCTGTCAAGAGTTACATTCTGTCAGCCCTGTCAAGAGTTACATTCTGTCAGCCCTGTCAAGAGTTACATTCTGTCAGCCCTGTCAAGAGTTACATTCTGTCAGCCCTGTCAAGAGTTACATTCTGTCAGCCCTGTCAAGAGTTAAACTATGTCAGCCCCGTCAAGAGTTAAACTCTGTCAGCCCCGTCAAGAGTTAAACTCTGTCAGCCCCGTCAAGAGTTAAACTCTGTCAGCCCTGTCAAGAGTTAAACTCTGTCAGCCCTGTCAAGAGTTAAACTCTGTCAGCCCTGTCAAGAGTTAAACTCTGTCAGCCCTGTCAAGAGTTAAACTCTGTCAGCCCCGTCAAGAGTTAAACTCATGGCGATTCGAGGATATTAAGGTGGTATATGCCGCTCTTAATTTATGTGTAAAGAAAAACCATAGAAATATACAGAAAATGAGTTGATATTAAAATTAGTGGCTAATATATGTGGTTAATGTCTTTGTAGGCGTGACCAAGTAAGGGTTCGTGATTGAAGCTCACCACGCTCCATAGAGGGGAAATGGGAGGATGTATCAAACGTTTTTTTTTGGGGGGGGGAGGGTGTAAAGGTCTGTTGAGACGTCACACATTAAAGGTTTTATTATAATATCTAAATGTGAAAAGTTACGATGTCGCTGTAGACTGTCGAGTATCCCGCATTTACACAGACAGCTGACAAGCCTAGATATTTTTAGAATATGCGTAATATAAAGTGCGCTTGGTGAAAAACTTTTTTTAATATTTTTTTTTAAAGCCAAGTTTCAGATTTCTTTAATGTATAGTTCTTAAATTAAATCTTGATCCACTGGTGAAATTATCTCATTACTTCTCGCGTAAGAAATAGCTAGGGCAGCCCTTAAATGATGACACGCTGTTTCGACAGGCGTCGCAAATTAGATACATGTACCACACGTTACGGATGACTACGCATAGCACGGTGTCAAAAGGCAACCAAATATAACCGTAGTCAGCGTACTACTACTACTACTAGTTTGGTATCCAGCGTGTTCACTTGTGAAAACAAATTACATTTTTTAAAAAAAACGCAAAAAACAAAGTTTTTGACTATAAATCCTTTATATACGAGAAATAACTAAAAATATGTTCATTATAATACGCACCGCACGACAATCCAAAAATCCGAAATTGTAGTTGTCTCATATATAAAGGATTTAAAGTATAACAATAAAATTTTAAAAAACCCGTAAAAAAACAAGTTTTTGATTATAAATCCTTTATGTACGGGACATAACTAAAATAATGTTCATTATAATACGCAGCGCAAGACCATCCAAAAATACAAAATTGTAGTTATGTGTCGTAAAACATGTTTAATATAATGCGAACCGATCAGGAATATGTTTATAAAAAGTGTTGTCAATAAAATACGCACCTTATTGCGCGACAGGAAAGGTTGTTTAATATATTACGCACCACGACATTATAGCAAAAAAAGTTAACATGTTACATAGAGAGAAATAAAGATAATCTAAAAAATTCATTAATTTAATTACTGTACATTCGATTTATCTGAAATTTTTATACATCATTTTTTATCATCGGCACGAGCCTGCCTGTAAAATTTCAGCTCGCTAGCTTACGAGGAAGTGGGTTAAAATCGATCCAAAGTCTTTTCGGCACTCAAGCAAGAAAGCAGACACGACAAGTTAATATAAAGGATTTTATAAAAAAAACTACTACAGTCTGCTTGATAAATTTCAGCTCGATTTGATCACGGGAAAAGGGTTATAAAAACATTTTTAATATAGTGCGCACTGCGAGACAGACTAGCAATTACTAGCATTTACATTAACAGATCGGGAATATATTTTAAAAATGTATCGTCAAAATAATACGCACCGCACCGCGCGACAGGAAAATATTAAAAATGTTGTTCAATATAATTTTTATATAATACGCACCGCGACACTCTAGCACAAACATTAACATGCTATATAGAGATAAATAGAGATAATCTAAAAAGTCATTAATTTAATTATAGTACAGTCGATCGATCTGAAATTTTGATAGATCATTTTTATCGTCGGAAAAATTCCAACTCGCTAGCATACGGGGAAAGGGGTTAAAAATAGATCCAAAGTTTTTTTCGGCAAAAAAAACAACAACAACAATCAAGCAAGGCATCAAGCAGACGCCACGAGTTAATATAAAGGATTTTTTTAAAACATCAGTATTACTCTTTAAAAAAAACGTTTTTACTGTACTTAGTGTCGGTGTTTCCCAAACTATGGGGAGGGGGGTGTACGGGAAGAGTGTTGGTGGAGGTACGCACTGCTGATTTGGCACATATAACGAGGGGGGGGGGCTTTTTGTTTGTTTATTGTTATAAAGTACATGCATTTTTTAACTAGGGGTCCTCGGTGTTATGTAAATTATACACATGGGTTCGCAGGTGTCGACATTTTAGGAAATGCTAATCGGCTATTCAACGACATTTCGGTTTAATTAATGCAGAAATAATACATTTTAATTACAATTCAATGAAAAAATTCAAATAGTTTTAATTTCAAACAGTCATGATTTCACGTTAAATAAAAGAGATGGTGTCACTGGTTTTGAAAGTTCTCATTGCGAAACAGCATTAATCCTTTTTAAATGTTAACGTGTCAATACGTGTTATTTTCGGACACATTATCTTAATGATGATATCACGTTCGTTGATGATATGAATTAAAGTGGGCACTGAATAGTTTAATTATCTTTTTATTTCCGGGTGCGACCTTAATTAATAATTGTAAAGTTTTTACATCTTGTCTTGCTGAAACCTGAGACTTACATCCGCATTAACGCTTATTGACTATCGACACTTGAACATGACCTCGCACACAAGTTCAAATAGAAATAGGATAGTGGTACTAATACAGTTGTCATAATCTCAGAAGCAATGTTTGGTTCTCCCCCATAGGTCTCCAAGCGAGGGGGTTGTATAGTTTAGCAAGCAACTTTAAAGAACGTGCGATCCTCATTGATTAGTGCAACGGTGGCCAAACCGCGGCTCTTCTGTGATCACATTGCGGCTCGCGAACAATTTATGAAAGATATGTTACAAGGATTACTGGAAGATTTCCAAGCCAGTTTTATCTTATCTTATCTGTTTACAGACGCTCCTTCTATACAGAATATTATTGCGTCCTACGCTTATCTATGGTTTGTGTTTAGTCCTGCATTTTTATTAGAGATTTAAATGTTGATAAAGTGTTGGTTTTCCTGGATTCTTCAGGCAACCCATTCCACTCCCGAATTCCGGACGGGAAGAAGGAAAACTTGTATGTGTTTGTTCTTGCATACGGAATAAGAAAGGTGTTTTTATCTTTATGTCTATCTGTTTTAATGACCCATAGTGCTTCAATACGGCTCTCATCAATTTTGTTTATATTTTAAAATGGCTCTCAGTTACCACAGGTCTGGCCACCCCTGAATTAGTGTGCGGACTGGTCCCTACCAGGACCTCGACTGCCATGACCTTGAATGGCTGTAATTTAAAAAAATAATTTTCTACACCCGTTGACAACCCAGTTGTCTTGTCCTTTCACCCCCCCCCACCCTGCCGCTTTCGTCACCGATGAATTAAGCCTTTGTTAAGCCACACAAGGATGGAAATATTTTGAGTTTTAAACTAATTGTATGTTTCTTGATCGCTGATGCGATGACAAGTTCGTGTCAGGACACACGACCACTGTATGTGAAATATCTGAAAGCCATGGTCTCATCGACGGTATGTCTGCGTTGTGTATGCTGCAGTTTGACATGCTTTCGGGTGTTTGTTGGTTCATATGCTCTATGACTATGGTAGGGACTCTTTAACATTTTATTTTACTCCAGTAACTCCTGGAGACATAAATTATAAAGACCATGGGATTATTCTTACGAAGAATATGAAATGTAGGAATGCACATAACCCCTTTCGTAGACTTTTAGTGGGTCTTTGTACCACAGTTAAAGAAAAAGTATGTTCTTGGGGTTGGGTCATATTAGTCCGGGACGGGGGTCATGTAAATTTAAACACGCACCGGTACGAGTGTGCTCTGTGCTCCACTGTTGCCCGGGCCAGTGTTTCACAATGTGGGCCATGTACCCACCAGTGGACAGACAACAGCATATTTCTACGGAACACGAAAACCTCGAGTCTAGTGTTCTTTAAGATAGAAGGGGATTTTTAAAACATGTACGCTAAAAAGTCACTGTACGTTTGCCTCAATTAGAAAGAATACACCCTGTGTTTGTCTGATGCATCAGCGACATTTTTTTCCCTATCAATTTTGTCCAAGTAAACGTTGACAGCCCTCGTCTTGCCAAGATGATGTCACACTCGTTAGTTCAGTGGGTCATTGATCTGTGAAGAGGGATAAAAACAACAACCTCAACTCTAATTACATGTCCAAAATTACTGTGTCATCGTGACGTTACGAGGGTTGATAAACTTTAATTTGGAGGGGGTGGGGAATTCATTAAATTAATGTAAAATGTTCGTTTAGAAAACAGTTATTTAGTATTTATCTTTACGATACCTTACGCTTATTTGCATGATTTACACGAAAGCCCGGATGTAAAGACGCAACATTAAACAGACTTCTATCTGTACCTATACCTAAGTCTTATCTGTATAGATATATCAATAGGCAGTGGTCTGGAAGACCAACACAACCCCCCCCCACCAACCCCCTCCGACCAACTCTCGCTCGGACCTATCACCAACACGTGTCGCCTAACTGGGTCGATACAACGATCGAACTGCACTTGTTTTAGCCTCCTACACCAATTCCCTCCCAACCCTCTCCTCTGGTTATTTCTCAAGACAATGTTTATCTCGTAAATATTGCTACAGATTGCATTCCTATTTAACGCAGACCTTCCCCTGCCCTCTTTAAAATTTAAATTTAGAATGTGTACGTTATTATCATTTAGTCAAAATAGATTTTTTAAAATTAAAAAAAAATCACATCCCCTGTTAAATCATGTACCAAAATATTATCAGCCCGCACCCTGTCCTCTAGACCCCCTCCCAATGCATACGAACTCCATGATTTTAATTAAGAAAGATTTTAAGTTAGCTTTTAAGAAAGCAATAGAAATTTTGAGCTAATCTTTAAACAAATCAAAGGTTTTTGCAACAAAAAATAAAAGAAGTAATCTTATGCTATGCCAGAATTCGTGGGTATTGCTGCCCTTGTTGTTTCATCCAAACTAGGGTGCATGAGTTTGTGATGCTATGAATTAAAATAAAAATCAGTTTTACTTAGATTGTGGTGGAGATTGAAGTGAAGGATTTGAAATTTAGTATGGTTTCAAATGCAGGGTTACTTTCTATGACAAGCCTTAATTTAAATAAATGCCTTTTATTTTTTAATAATTTTATTTAACTTTACAACACTTGTTTATCCATTCTCACAACTCTTCAATCTGAATTCACTTGGCTGAAAATTTTGAACACTTGTGTATCTTGCATGAAATGTTAAAACCACAAACTATGAGAAGTGATAAGTTTACTCTGAATGTATTGTTTGAGTTTGCCTGGAAACTGTCTACACTGAGAAGCTGGGAAGGTTAATGTAGGGCCATTTCCCTATTTCTTTATTAAGTCTTTTTCGCTAGTCTCTGATTTCAACCAAGGTCCCTTTCCCTCCTTAGTGACACATTTTGATCATTAGTCCTGCATTCTGTTCTAATTTAAGTTTAGGCAGACCCTTAGACTGGAAGATATTTGTAGCAGGTTGAGTGATATGACATCTATAAAACTATATAATTTGCAATTGTCACGCAAGTCAGTCTGTCCTGACGCTACTAATTTTAGAAAGCGGGGAAAACCAAATTACTGCACCAATGCATCAAAAGGTGTGCAAATTAAAAATGCGCTGTAAAAAAAATAATAATATTGCGTCATTGTTTTCGCTCATATTTTAATTTTGGAAAAGGGATCAATGTAAAAAGAGGATTTGATGATGGTTAATTATAAAATAATAAAACAAACGGGGCGCCGTAGGCGCCCTGCAACCCCTATTTTATAAAATACTTGTGTACATTTCAGAAAGTTTAATATTTTGTATTTATCAAACAAGGACAAGTTAGTTGGGCTTTTGAAAAAGGTCGGTGCCATAGGCGCCCTAAAAAGTGCATTTTTTATAAAATAAATAGATTTCAGCTGAAAACTTCCGTCATTTTTGACGGGTGTACACTAGTATATATATAATTCACCAAAGCGAGTACATGTATGTGCAAATAAGCATGACAAATGACCCTCGCTGGGTTCGACCAATCAGTTTATGGTTTGGCAAGTGGAGGTGGTGGTAAAGGGGCAACAATGGTTCTTGTGTTCACTTACGTAGTTCCTTCACAGAATAACATGTGATTTGTAGTGTAGTGGTTGGTTATCATGTCCTGAGTTCAAGCCCCAGCAAAAACATTATTCTTTAATTTTAAAAATGTGTGTTTGTGTCCGTTCTTTCCCCCCTTTCTGTGTACTATCCATGAGCAAGTCTGCGGCGTATGCTACGCCGCGGGGTGTATCTAGTCGTTAATATTAGGTAAAAGGATATCTTATGTTACGTTAAATTGTCACACATTCACAAAACATAAATATGTCTTTATTTATTAAAAAATTTTAATGCACCAAAATTTATATAGATTTAACCTCTTTGAAGTGTAAATATTAAGCAATTAATCAATATACATCTTGGGGGAGCTACCATCTCCTACCAAGCGCGTCCTCAGGCGGTGGATAGAGGAACGACCTTTAGATATAAAGGTTAGCCGTGAATATTGAATAAGCGGCCACGGACCAACTGGTTTGCTGTCATTGAGGATGAGGTGGGGTACCACTTGGTAAGGATACTCTTAAAAAATGCCTCATAAATCCCAGGAAATGACTGCAAAAAGCGAACATAGAGCGCTTAAACTCTAAACCCGGACAGATGAGGCCGTTAGCTAGGGATAGCATTCATCTAGGAGAGAAAACTCCGAAATAAAATCAACTGCTGCCTTGCAGGAGGTGGAAGGATCCACAAAGGCTAGGGAACCTTACCCGAAAAATAAGGCAGTTATCCAGAGAGCTGAAAGGGAACCCTCCCAGATGGTTTTGCGCAGGGCCAACAACCCAGCCATGTAAAAAGAAGATTGTTACTGAAACTGAAAGCAAAGCAAACACACATAACACAGTCAGAGGCGAGAGTAGAGCTCCGCAAAGGAGACTAATGAAGCCTTGTGGGGAAAGTCAACAGAATCCCACAAGGCCGACCACCCTACTCAAACCGATGAAAAAGAAAAATTACCTCATCCACAAGGCACCTCTCAACTTGGGAACATGGAATGTCCGAACACTACTAGAACCAGAAGACCCAAGCGTACATGGAGACGGAGCATGTTGGACGAGGCTGGAAGGACTGGGAAGAGCTGGGAAGAACTGTAGAGTGGCGAGCTTTGACAGAGGCCCTATGTTCCACAAGGAACTCAAAGGACAAATGATGATGATGAATCAATATACATAATTTGCCATGTATGTCACGTCCCGTCTGTCCTGTCCGTGACGCTACTAATTTTAGAAAGCAGCGCACCAAAATACCGCACTAAAAAAATAACTCTTTTCGAACGTCCGCATAAAATTGTTCAATAGGGAAATAAATGAATAAAATAAATAAAAGTTCTGTTACGTTATTTTTAAATCTGATGTGTATTTATTTTGAAAACTTCCGTCATTTTTTACGGGTGATACACTAGTTTTATAATATTTTATTATAACTTATTAGAAGTAGATTTTTTTTTAAAATCCCACATATGATTTTTGTGTGAAATGTTAAAGATTTTTATTGGCTTGTCCTTTTCTTTCAGCGCATTGATGTGCTGGGAAAGTTGGTGGATGATCTTATTAACAAAACACATGAATTCCTGCAACCCAACCCAGGTACAAACTGCAGGCTTTTATGATAGAGTTTCATTTGATTTTTTAAATTTAAAATATCATAATTTCTTTATATTTTCCACCGTAACTATAGCCATAATGAGTAAAAAAAATAAATTCTCTTAACATCTAACTTGTCT
Source organism: Ampullaceana balthica (assembly GCA_944989445.1). Lineage (NCBI taxonomy): Eukaryota > Metazoa > Mollusca > Gastropoda > Lymnaeidae > Ampullaceana > Ampullaceana balthica. The sequence continues at coordinate 102,470 of CALYLW010000277.1, forward strand.
CAGGAAAGTTAAATTATTCTGTTATGAGTTTTACAATTAAATTTTAGATTACTGGCATTTAAGTTAGAGAGTATTTGGGATTGTCATAACCTTTTTTTGAAAGTGTAAACATAAAAAATATTCACATTGTAAAAATTATAACAATTTTTAAAGAAAATTACGCATTAAGATAACAAAAAAATGTTGCAATTTTATGTTGATGAAATATTGAAAAATATTCAAGCTTCAAGAGCAAAGATGTCCACACGCAATGCAATCTCAAAGTTACGAGGTCAAGAACAGAAAATTTTATACCCACAACCAGAAGGAACACTTGGTGATTACATGATAAAACATGGAACTGACTTAGGAGATGATTCTATGTTTGGTCAGTATTCTTTGCATATTTTTTACTGTATGATAAGTTTGTGACTTGAACTATAGACATTTTATATATCATAATAATTAATATAAATCTGCGAATAAAAGGATTTAATAATTTATCATTATTTGTTACATTTTGTCCAGAATGACCCGATTGTGGGCTAAAACTATATTAAAGTAAGATTTTGGAATAAGATCATTCACTATTGATGCTTACAAATGATCACTTCAGTGTTCTACACAACTGATAGACTTTCATTCCTAAGGCCTAAAGTAGAGGTGTGACATGTTTTCCAACTCACCATACTATAATTTTACACTGAGACAGAAAATAAACTAATTTTTATTAGAGGTTTCAAAATGAAAATTTAAAAATTAACATAATTTAATATTCCTGTTCTTTTTTTTTAAACAGGTAATTGTCTCATTGAAGCTGGAGAGTCTTTTAAACACTTGGCTGAAATCAAATATAACCTTGAGGACAATGTGAAGCAAAACTTTTTAGAGCCCTTAAATCAGCTTCAAAATAAAGACCTAAAAGAAGTTAATGTAAGACAAATAATTCAGTTATATTTTACTCATTTAAAAAAATTATTAGCGTTATTTTTGCTGAATTTTTCACATGTTCGATTTTACTATTTCTAAGCAGAAAATTTGATATCCTTGTTAAAATTTTTCTTTTCAGCATCATAGAAAAAAATTATCAGGTAGAAGACTGGATTTTGATTGCAAGAGGAGAAAAAAAGAAAAAGGTATATACAAATGCATGGATCACAAATAATATTTACAAGTGTGTGTTTAAAAAGCTTTGTTTGTATTTTCCATTTTTATCAACCTACTTTAATTATTATTTTTTATTTGTGAATGTGTATAGATTACACTGATGTTCTTTTGTTTTAAATTTACTGTAACTTAGTTTTATTTTTAAATGTTGTTTCATATTATAGTACTTAAAGGTGTAATGTTTTTTTTCAAAGCCAGAGTAACTTTCTACTGTTGCATTTTATAGTGCATGATGGCTTTAAATTTTAAATATCATTTTAAAGTTAATTTATACATTTTAAGACTGATTTCTTTAATTGTCATATAGTTTAAGTTTAATTATTTAAAATGGCCCTTATAGATGAAAAATTCACTATTTGTAATATTGTTTTTACTGCATATTATACATAGTTAAGATTCCTTAGAGATTGTAACTTTTAGAGTTAAATAGTGTTTTTCTGCAGTCACCTTTGCAAAATATGATTTAAAATATAATTAGAATATAACTAGTATAATATATTGAGGTCATTTATTTCATTGAGGTGATCTGCTAAAAGCAGCTCTCCCTTCCATTTGGAATAATTATTAACTCTTTAGTTTAAAAAAAAGTGTTTTTGTGTGTTTTAATTTATAAAGCCACTTCCATTTTATATGCAAAACAATTTTTTTCTCAGTTTGATTGAATTGTGCACAAAACTAACAGAATATAACATCGTTTTCACTTTCAAAAAGATAACCAGTAGATTTTTAAAAATAGAATAATTCCTTACATATAAAAAAATTGTTCCACACTAAAATATTTTGTGTTATCAATTTCAATAACTAATGACTTAATATTGAATTGTATGCTTTGCACTTATTAAATTATTGCTCTTATTTTCATATCCTGTTTCACTCAATCCTAGGAGGTAAGGTTATATTTGTTTCGTTTTTTCCTTTAACACTTTCAGATGAATACTCATTGCATATTTTTTTAAATAGTCATGGAGTCTTATTGCACTTTTGCCAATTGATTTATAATTCATATTACAGTGTATTATTTCCTTTTATAAATGAATCAAAATGATAATTGATTTTTAAAAAAGTATGTGGAATGTCTTGTCTAGTTAAAAGTCTTTAAGGGAATCAAAGGGTTCTGAAATGTCTAAATTAACCTTTTAACATTTAATTCATATCATGTCATAAGACTCCATAAGAAACAGAAAATGTTTTCTCTTGCTTTATTTTATTTCGTGTTATCTGTCATCATGATACTGTTTCTCAAAGTCACAACAGCCTTATCTTCACATCAACCAAAGTAACCATATATCTCACTCCAAAAAATTGTTTAGTTATGTATGTTCTTATTTTTGGAGGGTTTAGCTTGAGAGCATAACAATTAGTCTGAAAATGTCCCTACTCGCACCCATCTTTCTCACACACACATTATCATTGTGGATATTTTAATGCAATTTATGGTTCTATTTAATAAATATATTGCAATATTTCATTCACCAGTGTTTTTTAAATAAAAATATGAAAATGTATGGCTGCTCCATTAACTGTCAGTTTGTGCCTCACAGTACTGAAATATAGCATTTCTCTATCTTTTACACTGACTTGAAAGAAGCTTGTTGGTACATAACTTACTATGATATTTTTGTCTCATATACCACATTATTAAAGCTAACTGTATTCATTGTTGGTATGTCAAAATTCAATCATGTAAGACATGATTTCATGCATATATACGCCTTCTAAAGGAAAACCAAATGGCCCAGAAGAAGGCGCTTCCTTTCAAAATCCACGTACGTAGCTATGTCCTGTTTTACTTTATTGGGATTTTTTTTATTGGCTTATGTTTCTTTGATACTGGCCCATCTTTTAATTAAAAAGGCTTTAGGAAATATTGTTGTAAAAAAAATATTTTTAAACAGGTAAAATGGTTTTGGATTTTCTTTAAAATTTAAAGATAACATTATGTAAAAGCACTAGGCTGTCACCCTTTCATTAAAAGATTTAATTACATTTTATGTAAGTTATTTCAGTAGTTTTATGTGTCTTTGTTAACTTCTTTTAAATTTTACTGAAAAAATGCACCTCTGCAATGTAAGTATTGCTGTCATTTTATGCATTTGTTCATATTTTGTGACTGATTAGAATGGCTGTTGTTATTTCTTATTCAAATCCAATTGTTTACTTCCCTTACCTTATATTGGTGGTATTTTATTTTCATTGCAATTAATGGTCTATTTCTTTTTGTGTGTCTGTGTATCCAGCTGCAGGAGGTAGTATAATGCCTTTAAATATTTTGTTTTATTAATGAGTTAACCAATATTTTGTTGAATCCAGAACTAAGTTATATGTTGTTATGTCATCTTATCACCTTGCATGCAAAATTTCTTTATTTATGTAACCAGGAGCTATAAATGTATACCAATTTTTAGGCCCATTTTTTTTTGTGCATGTCAATTATATTCGTTTATTTTGGTGTTAAAATATTGTTAATGCTACTAGGGATAATCAATCCACTGATAAAAATTTTTGTTTTTAAAGTTAATTTAGTAAAGTGTATTTTTGAAGAGTTCTATAAGATCTGACATTTTTCTTGTATGATGGTGAGATTCAATCTTTGACTGCATAAAAGCTTAAAACATAAAAGCATTTCCAAGAGCTTTTTTCTTTAAAAAAAAATCAAACATTTTATTTTTATTTCTGTTTTTCTTGTTATGCCTGTTTAGTACTTTGCAGAAGAGTTACTAATTGTTAGAGATATTGTTTTTTTTCTCAATGATATGAATAATATATTTATCAATGTAAAAGTAACTGCTTAATTATTTTATAAAGAGGAGATATGGAGTTACTTGTTATAATAATTATAACTTAATACCTCCAAATGCATACTAATAAATAAGGTACTCTCCCATACTAAACACTAGCATTAATGTTGATTTATAAACAAATTACCCTTCCTTCCAGCATTATTTATATAAAATATCTTTCAATTAAAAAAAATGTATTATTGCTCTGAGCAAATTACTAATGGGATAGTAAGAGCTATGACATACCGGTAATGCATTTTCATTACTTCTGCACTATGGATGCATGTAGTTGGATACAATTTCTAAAAAAATGCATTAGTTATTTATCTTACATTTCACTTCTTTATTTAAAACATCTACTGACTTTATTCTATTGAGGATGTGGTGTGGTTAGGGGTTTTCTTCTCATTTTGTTTTAAATACATAAAGCCTCTGATCTATTTATTGTTGTGTCAAATATTTTTTCCCATTTAAAAAAAATCAAAGTTATACATTTCAAATCAGAACAAAAAGACATTTATTTGTAAATGATGTGTTCTATTTATTTAATAAAGATAAATCTCTTTTGATGTAAATTATCATGATGGGACAAACTAGTCAGTTGACAATAATTCTGTCTTATCCAATCAATGTAATGCAAGAACTGCACTGCAATATGTTACTTGTGCATGCTCTTTTTAAAGACCACCTAGCTTCCGTTGTTCATCATTATTTTTTAATGCCATCTGTGTTAGTGCTAGTTAAATATGATTTTTGTGGTGTGCCTGAGACTAGGTCAATCATGAACTCTCACATAATTGTGTCCCTGCATGTCTCCACATATTAAATTATTATTTACATCTTTCCAGGAAATGTGTTTTTAAGCACTTCCAAACTTTCGCATTGTTAATCCATTTACATAAATAAACGATGAAGGCATTATGAAAGAAATAATATGATAAAATCTGCTAAATTAGTTGGTCATTAGTTAATCTTATTTTATTTTAGGTTTCTTTTTTAAAAAAGTTTACCAGTGTTTAAATTTTTGGGGTTAAATATCTGTTATAAACTATATTAGTAATATATTTGTTAATACTGTTTCCAGTAAGGTATATTATAATTTTCTTTATATGTAATACTGTTAATGATTACATTAATTGCACATGTTTTTAAATATCGAGGAACTAACCATATATCACAAATTAATTTTTGGTCTATTAACTTTAATTTTTAAAAAGTTTGTATTTAAATGTTGACCTAACTTCTTTTAAGGGTCCAATGTTACAGAGGAAGAATTAAGAGTAGCTGAAGACAAATTTGAGGAATCAAAAAATTTAGCTGAAAATGCTATGCATAATGTATTAGAAAATGAGGTAAGCTGGTATTAACTTTTATTAATTGTAATAAATATAATTTGAAATTTTCTTTAAAATATAATGAAATCATATTATTAAAAACAGGCGAATTGTGTTAAAAAAAAATTTCATTGGTTTCATGGAACCTTTTCTGAATGGCATGTTACTGCGTTTAAAGGATTTTTAAAAAAAAATTCTTTAAAGAGTCTTATTTTTGTTTTTTTTTGTGATGAAAATTCTCTACAGGTTGAATATATTAGCCAGTTGCAAGCATTTATTGAAGCTGAAGTAGATTATCACAGACAAGCACTGAACACACTCCAGTCTTTGCTAGATGCTATTGAGCAAAAGTGAGTCAATACATAAACTATAACATATAATATGTTTTAAAAACTGTACCCTCATATTTTCATTCAAAAGTGTTACAAATCTTTCAGGTAAAATTTGCTGAATTATTTGAATAATTTTTTAATATTAAATAATATTTTTTTAGCCTTACATTCGTGCATGTATTTTAAAAGTAAAATTCTACAATTAGCACCAATGGTAATTTCTTTAAATAAACTGATGAAATTTGGAATACAGTAGAACCCACTTAACTCGAGCCCGGTTAACTCATCAGCTCTATTAAGTCGACGTTTTTTATTTGAACCGCCAAATTCTCTCTTTGACTTTGCATTTTCTCATCGGTTAATTAGATTATTTTAAGTCGCCGAACCCTAATACCTCGAGCACAAAAGAGGGCCAAATTTGCCACTTAGCGTTGGTTATCTCGATCCCCATGACCAATCGTCAGCTTTTGAAAATGTTAGATTGATTTTTTATAATCAAGTGAAGGCATAAAATTTCTGCCTCGCCAGGTCTGCTGGTGACGTCACAGCCCAGTTGCGTTCAGCTCTCAGTGCTGTGTTGCTTCTGGTACTATGCCAACCATCAGCTTTTGAAATTCTTAGTTATCAATTTTTTATAACCAAGGCCACACATCAAATTTCGGCCTTGCGAGATCTGCCGGTGACGTCACAGCCCGCTTGCGTTCACAGCGCTGTGTTACTAATTTAAATCACCAGCTTTTGAAAATGTTACTTATCGATAGGGTTGAACCGATCGGTTTGGCTACTCGGCATTAGCCGATTTTTGTATATTCGGGGATACTCGGCAATCGGCCGCGTAAGTGATGCCGATGCCGAGTATTACATAATTGCTCCAATAGCAAAAATGCACGCAGAATCGCATGTCTAAAACATTTCGTTTCGTATGGAATAACAAAATGAACCGTGTGCAGACTTGTTGTTATTGGCAAGCATTCATCCTTCAACCTCATTTTGACTCTATTACTACTGCTTTGTTCTCATTGTTTCATTCATAAGAAGTGGCCGTGTGCAAACGCCATTTAGCTATTGGTTAGAATTAATTAAAATATGTCAAAGGTGAAGGTTCAAAAGTTCAAAAGGAGTTCCTAATTTATTTTGGTACATTTTTATAGAGAAGAGTTCGCTTTGTCATAAGTCATATATAGGTCATGATAGACAAATAACGGCAACGCCTTAGTGTAAAAATAACCTCCAAAAACACATGCATGTACATTCTCATTTATTAACGCTAGTGATGTGACGATACCAAAATCATAGGGTGCTTACTGTAAACAAGGCTCCCCAGATTTTAAAATATATAATATAACAGACTACAGACAGTTTACCCACCCCCACTCTCAATCTCTCTCACCATTGTTGTTGGTTAGTCCGATTAGCATCAAGTTACCAAAGGAATTCTGAGTCCATTGTAAGCTGAGAGGACGGACCCAAGGAAGATGGTTTGGTAGAGAATGGCTCGGGGACAATGAGTGGATCTGTAGGTTACACTGGGGCGGGTTATTTATTTGTGTAGCTTGTAAGGAAAGTCACGCAAGTGCCTTCCAAGGCACAGTATCGCTCAATCTGGGAATCACAGCAAGATAGAAAAATACCATGTCACTAGCGGACCCTCTGCGGGCGGCGTGGCGGGCAGGAGTTGATGAATTCGTTATAGTTATATACTAGGGAAAAATAACTGTGCTAACGCAACAAAGGGTGATATTTAAACTTAAACGGTCCTTAAAAACGAACAGTCTTAACAACCTTACGAAAGAGTGAAGAAATAGGGTCCCGATATTCCGACACGATTCCGATTAATCGTCCCATCACTAATTAACGCACATCATGTACATAAAGAAATTTCAAGCGCAAGTTAATATTTTGCCACCATATTGGTTTTCGTTTAACTTGATCATCGGTTATCTCGAGGCCATTTTTCATACCCCAACGCTGTCGACTTAGCCGGGTTCTACTGTATATTATTTTGCAGCCTCAATGGTTAGCAAATAGCATTTTTATTTGAGTTCTAGAAATAACGTGCCAAACAGTGGTGGTTAGAAATAACCCATCAAACAATGATGGCGAACATGCACATGCCAAAGTTTCTTGAAAATAAATGCATTCCTGTAATACACATCACAAGAATCGCACTTCACGTTTCCTTGCCCTTTAGTGTTATTATTTTAATGTCTTTTCATTCACAGTGCAGATTTATTACATAAATATTTAAATTAAGTTAAAGGCAAAGGCAATATTACACACCAAACACACTTGTTTGGGGACTATCTTGATTGTCCACACTATACATATTTATATGGAAGTTTAGACAATAAAAATATATACCGTCTTAAAAGTTATATTGTATTTTAAGGCGAAACGAAGCTTCATCAAGACCAAGATCAGAGCACATACCCAAGCGTGTGAGCTCTTTTAGGCGTAGCGAGTCACCAAATTCTTATGATGGTTCACGTGATGGCTTAGAAACAAGTGGCAAGTCTGGTAGCTACACCTTCAATAATATCCAGGCCCCATCTTACCACCAGTCTGGTGAGTGTCATGCACCAGTACATTTGTATGTTATTCTTCATTATTTTAACCTTTCTGGCACTACAGTTGTTAACCAAATTTCTAAATTACATTTTTTAAAAAAAATTTAAATAATGTTATCTAATATCCTTATAACATAATGAAACAATTTTTAACTTAAATATAAGTCTTTATAAAAGATGTTATATATTTTTCATAATAAATTTTAACACTGCATAGAGGCCAATTGCAAAAAGTCTTTATGGAAAATTTGTGCACATTTGATGACATTCAAAAATTGCATAGACTGTGATTGTGTTATTTTGCTCCCCTCCTCCATAATCCTAATTAACTTATCATTTGCATAATATAAAGATTAGAATTGGTTAAACGGCACATTTTTTTCTTCAAGTTAACTTTTAAGAAATTCTTATGGTTAATATTTAAAAGCTGTTTAGTTTTCCCTAGGCTGGCATTCTTTATTTCTGTATTGAACCAAACAATTATCATTAAAGTAGGAACATTGTAAAATAAAACATTGAAGTTGAATTCTGTTTAAGACTTTTGGATTTCTTAAAATAGGATATTAAATTCTAGTGATGGGTCAATAGCTAAATTGATGGCTAACACTAAGACATTCATTTAAATAGTATTTTTTTATTTAAGTTTTGTACTATGTATGATCTTCAACTAATATTGTTTGCATTATTTATCTTCATATTTTTATCTCGGTACACATTTATAAAATATATTTCTAATTGAATATATAGAATATATAATGTATTTTATATTAGGGGGATAATAATTTAGTAATATGTATGCATATGTATTTTAAATTTATATTTGCTTTAGCGCTATAGAGGCTTTGGTTTGCGTTGAAATTTTTTATAGCGTTTGGCTAAGTAGAAATTATAAATAAATTGTTAAGAAAAGTAATGCTTCAGTTTGATGGTTTAAATAAAGTATCGCTTTAGTTAAATACTCAAATAAAACTCCTGTTTGTATTGATAATTTTTCTATTTTATATAAATGCACTTTTTTTTTAAAGGCTATGAACCATATGATGATCAGGATCCTTTTGGGTCTTATGCGGGTAAGAAAAAATGCGGAAAGGTGTCCCAAATTTAGTGTTAAATAATTATAGTCAATTATGATTTCTTAGTACATTAGATAAGTAATATTTATTAAATTAGTAAATTATTATTTAGCATGAGAGGTGTCATGAATGTATTTAAATTTGCATGCAACGGGATGTTCAGCCTTCAAACTCTCTCAATCAACATAAAAGTGCATCCTCTACAAAATATTAGGAAATTGTGTAGTGCAGTCGTCTTTTTTGGGGACAGAAAGTATTAAAAAGCAAAAAATATTGAAAAACTTCGTAAATTCATGAAATTAAAGGAGTAGAGTAGAATCTGAAGCAGAATTTATCTTAAAAATGACTTTGAAATCTGGGTCATGCTGAGGGGTGCTGATGCACTATTCAACTTCTCTATTCCAGAAAAAATAAAGGCTTTTGAGAGTGGTATAATCATTATGATTTTTGCTAATCCACATCAACTTTGTTTCTCTGCAATGAAGAAAAATGTCTGGCGTATAAAAATTCTGCGCCTCAGTTATCAAATTCACCAGCAATTTGATAATCTCCTCTTGGGAAGCTTAAAAGTGGGATCTGCGGAGATCTGATATTTGAGCTATAAGTTTTTTTTTGTGTGGGTTTTGTGGCAATGGTGTTTGCTAGTTTATTGAGTGGAATTAGGGGCCAGCATATCATGGAATTTGAGAGGCTATTGTAAGAGTAAAAAAAAGTATATTATTGTCCTGTTTCTTGATGCTGTCACTGCTCAGAGTGACCAATCAATATAGAACTCTGTAATTGCTTGATGTTTGATAATGTTATTGCTAGGAGTGACGTGCTAGTAAATATTTATGTTTTTTCATCGCATCTTGATATTGCATTACTGTGTAATTGAGTGTGGAGGCATTGTCATTCAACAACATAATAACCAGACAAATTCCTATGTTACAGGGATTTAGTTTATGACATCTTCTTAGCTCTAAAGGATGTCACCTGAAACAACTTCTGATTTTTGTCAAAAAATGATACTAAGACTCAGTCATTCACTAAAATCCCTTAAGCCACTTTAGAGGACTGGTCTGAATTTTCTTTATTGTCTTGAAGTAGACTTTGACAGGGTACTTAGGGTACTTCAGTTGCTTAAATTGAAAGTGGAGTGCTAAGGAATCAACATGTGAAATTTCAGCATGGTTGCTCCAACGAAATTTCTAAGTAAGGCTTATCTGCAGCAAACTTCAGTGGCTTGTGCCGCAAAATGATTGGATTATGAACATGAACCTTCAAAGTTTATGTTGTGACACTTTTGTAGTTAACCACGTCCACGCACTCTACCAAGAAGTCACAAACTGATATCTTAGTAGGCATTAGTGCTGCCATGTTGAGTTTGGATGTAATACCTCATCACACAGATAATGTTCATAGATTACTATTTTGAGCTTTTCTGTGCTTTTGAGATTAACTCTCAGGTTGACTTTCAAAGATCTGACTTGGGATTTAGGCTTTGATCTCATCAGCATGCTCCTGCAAAGTGAGACCAGTTGTGTCTGCCTTTAGGCACCAACTAGAAGTATATTACTTAAACCCACTCAAAAATAATTGTTCTGTCTTGTACTTTTAAAAAGTTCTGTCCTGTGCTTCTATTACCATGGTGTAGGCAATCAGTTCATTTTCCCAAAGTGCCTTAGTTGTTGTACAAAATAGTCTCAGGGTGATTAAAGCCAATTCAGGGGAAGCTTCCCCCAATCCAGTAAATTGGCTGCTAAGTTACTGAAATAACATTTTTATTCCTTTTTTATTATAGCATAATAATGGGTCATTGAGAAAAGTTCATTGACAATAATTTATGTCAATTCTAATGTTTTCACCAAAACTTGGTTGAAGGAAATCCCAAAGCTTTTGTCATGTATTCTTTTTAGGCATTTTTAGTTTAATACTTGTCCTGGTAACTACTTTTTAGTTTCTCTAGATTGTATACATAAAACATTATGAAATGGAGATCTTACACATTAGCATAGATAATAGCGTAATTTAAGTACCAATTAAAAAAAAACATTTGACTAAAATTTAAATGTGTCAATCGAGCCAATAGAAACCTTGATAACTAAACGGACTTGGGTGAAAATTCTGATAGCAATTAACATGTATTCAGTAATTAAAACTAATTCTTAAGTTAATTATGCAACCTTTTGCTATGCAAAATCCTGCCTTTAAATGAACCGGGTAAATCAAAAACATCTGGACAAAGTTATTGAGTCACCTGCAATGTTAATCTTGTTTTCATGGGAACAAAATTCTAAGTGAAAATACATGTTTAAAAAAAAATCTACATAGTAATAGTTGGTGTTGATTGGAAGTTCCCAGCTGGCGTGATTTAATAAATACAAAAAGAATTGGAATTTACTTATAATTTGAACTCACTTTAGCTCTAAACAATGTACATGTATTCTTGAACATTATACTATGGAAAAGATCATACAGAAAGCTTCAAACATTAAATTGAGCAATGATTATAAATAGAATAAATGGAAATAATTGCACAACTGGCTTGGTAATTATAGTTTACTAGTGTATCACCCATCAAAAATGACGGAAGTTTTCAAAATAAATACACATCAGATTAAAAAATAACGTAATACAGAACTTTCGTTTATTTTTATTTGAGTCATTTATTATCATATTGAAGAATTTTATGCGGAATGTTCGAAAAGTGTTATTTTTGGTGCAGCACTATAAAACAAAATCGATCGCAGCGCCACCTAACAGCATTACAAATTTCGCAGCGCCACCTAACAGCATTATAATTACATCCATACATACAGACAACGGGAACTATGTATATTGATATTTAAACCTTTAAATTTGTGGTTTTTATAAATAAACAATATCAATGAAACTGGACTGTTTTTAAATTAGATGGCCTACTGAGCCACAAAAGTCATTTTAATTAATTAATTTAAACAGACTTCCATGATTTAATCTTTATATTGTTCATAGAATTATTTTTTTTGCATGAATACTTTTGAATGAGTATTTTGTGCAATAAAATTTATTTTATAAATCCATTGAAAAGCTCCATTAAAGAACTCCAGGTCATCTGCCTCAGAAGTGGTATACAAACGGTCTGAAGTACATTTAAACCATACATGCTGGCATATATGCAATTGATGCATGGTTCAAGAAATTTAATTGAAAATTTTCCTGTTTGGATCCATTCACAAAAGTATACTAATGCATGTTCAATCCAGTGCAAGATACATGAGTACTGTACTATCAAAACAAAAAAATAAAATAGCAATTTCAAAAATATTAAAACATTGCTTTTTTGGGGGGGACTTTTTACATTTTTTATTTCATAGTGATTTCCAAATATTTTAAAGATCAATTTCAAATATAAAAAAAACCACTGTGCAAACCTAGAGTATGACAGGAACCGACAAAGAAAATTTCAAATTTATAGTGCTCTTATATTCTTGATATATCTGGATCAGTCAGTGAGTGGCATTTGGTTTGTAATGTATTTATGTATAATACATAATATATTAGTAAATACAATTTTGGACTTGAAAAATCTGTTCCTTTCTTACAATATCTTTTTACAAACTAAGTTTTATCATAGTTTGTATGCTTCATGTTTATGATTTCCTCTTTTTTTATTGTGTACTGAGCTTTGCATTGTTCTGTATAGATTCCTATCATGTATTTTGATGGAGTCAATCATAAAGTCATTAAAAGGATATAACAATCAATAGTAATGTTTATACTTAATTGCAAATAATTGTAGTTTAATCCTGTTCCTAAATTTTATTTTTTTAAAGTAACCTAACGAACCTTACACTTACAATATAAATCAAGCTTTTTTAAAATTTAAATTCTAGTGATTGGCAACTGTTTTCTTGCCTTAGGCTTAAATTTGAATTTTAAAAATGATTTTTTTTTACTCTTCTTTGTCTCTATAGAGTCTCTAAAGAAAATTTAATTTTTTATAAAATGAAACATATAAGGCTTTAGCTTAGCCATTTTTTTCAGTAAATAACAGCTTTTAGCACAGTATCTGACATTTAAGCTTTATGCATGTCTTTTAAAAATCTCTATTACGCTTTGCCAACAAATAATTGAGAAAGTGCTGTAAATGCAAATGTTTGTATCTGTCATTGCACTGTTAAAAAACATTACATGTTTCACAATGTATTGAAATCTATTTCATCAATCCAATGCTTGTGTTATTAGATATAATATTTATTATAATATATTAAAATATAATATTTATTATAATATATTATAATAAACAAATTTAATTAAGTTTCTTTATAACATTTAAAAATGCAAAAATAACTTAAAGTTCTTACTAAATTTATTGTTTTAATTTTTCACTAATTTAGAGATCTATACACTTAACATTTTTGTACAGGGCATTATTTTGGAACATATAGTTGTCTTTTTTTGGTACTAATTTTTTCCATTTGAATGTAAACTTCTTAAGAAAAATCTTATTTTGATTTTTATTTATGTTACAGTTCCTGACACCAAAAAAAAACCAATGGCTAAAGCATTATATGACTTCATTCCTGAGAACGAGGGTGAATTGGGCTTCCAAGAAGGAGATTTTATTGACCTTATTAGTCAGGTCTGAGTCTTAATGTAGAACATTAGATAACTTACAACATTCAAGGAGCTTACAAATTGATTGGTTTTGTTCAATACCACTTCCAGTTTTAGTAAAAGTACTGTGATACAATCCCCTCCCTCTAGTCACAACTAATGGGTTTGGACAAGAATTTTACATATATTGTGGGCATGAGAATTTAACTAGAAGCATGACAAGAGGAATGAGCTTGTGGCTTGTCCAAAGTCACTCACCCACTGCATATGCAGTGAGAGAGTGATCCCAGTTTTTGTGATCCTATCATATGCTTTAACTTAAGAGTTTATAAAAATATTTTTAAAATTACTACTTATTCTGGTCTATGATTTCCCTCAGAAGGGTTATTGTTTTCATGTCCCACCCTGAGCTAGAACAAATTTTATTAAAAACATATTTAATTTAAACTTTATTATGGATTGGATTTAACTTCAGGAATATTTTGTCTCTTTCAGGTTGATGAAAATTGGTATGAGGGTTCAGTGAATGGACAGGCTGGGTTCTTTCCTATTAATTATGTTGAGGTCATAAACCCTATCTGATAAAGAAGACTTCAGCATCAATGCAAGCATATCTATCTCAAATGATTATTCCTTTTTTAATATTATTCATGGCCTTTCCTTTCCTACATGTATTATTTATCAGTACATAACTATTATTTTATGCCTCAATAATTTGCCCTACTTCTCTTTAAATTAATTACTACTGCATATCATTTGCATGGAATTTATGAAATGTGGGTTATCTTATTTGTTTTTGAAGAAAAAGCATGATTTAATTTTATATTTACCTGATTATTATCATTGCCATAGAAATCGGGGGTAATTAAAATTTGACATCAGACACCTAGGTTAAATTTGGCTCAGCAAGACCATTGCATGACCTAACAATTTCAAAACCACTTACTTAAATCATTGTCTGCTGAAAAAAATTAAATTCCATTCAGGCTAAAATATATTTAATGTATTACATTACTTGGAATTTTTAGTGGAATGGATTTTAAAAATCTTTGAATTTTTATTGCTCATTGTTATTAAAGTTGTAAATATCTATCTTGTAAAACATTTCTGAAACAAGTGCTCAGTTGATACTTATTTTACACACTAGAGAGGAAATCCATTTTTATTTGTAAAAAATTATGATAAAACTAATGAAATATGAAAACTTCATTTGTGTTAGATCACCAATTATTATATATTTTTTTATATAGAACTTCCTTTAAATCTAATTATTGAAATTAAAGTAGAATAACAAATATTGGTTCTATCTTGTTTTGACTAGGAACACATAAAATCACATAACAATATTTTTATTTTCATTACAAGTGCAATATTTTGAGTTGCCACCTAGAAATGAATTTAATTTCTAAATAAAATGGTTGTAAACTTTATTTCTGAGATTCTAATTAATTTTTGATTTCATAACATCTATGCTGAAGTGTGAAAATTCCTTTTACAGCAGATCCTTACCTTAATTTCAATACAAGTATTATTTTAATAAGGATTTGATTAATGGAAATCTTATTTTGCATATTTTCAGTTAGTTAAGAACATACCTTATTTCAAAATGACATGTGTATTGTTTTAATAATTGGTATAAAATGTCAATTTGTTAGTGCTGAGTTTCAAAAATACTTTATTCAGAGTATTCATATCTTTAGAAGTTACATATGTAAAATTCTCTAAAGAAATGCACTCTATATTTTTATTTTTTGTAGTTGAATGTTATTTGGCAGCAATTTGTCCAAAGGTAATTATTAGATATTCTTACATGAATATACATAAATAGTTCAAAATTAATTAATGTATTAGGATATGAGGTAGATTTCACTGCTTTGAGCTAAACTATTCTATGTTAATTTTAATCCTAGCTGTGTCGATTTTTAAAGAAAATTTTAAAAATTGTTGTTGCATTTTGTTACTGCAATGTAACAAATATTGTATATTTTACCAGAAATATTATATTTCATCATAAAAATGCATTAAATTACATGCTGTTATTAGTATGAAATAGACTGATTAGCGTAAATGTTTTACCTCTAGAATTAGATTTATGGTTCTAAAGATTAACAGTTATGCTGAAAATGTGTGTACATGGTTACCCATGTGAATAGAGTTTAAGCCTCTGCTATAGAATAATGTCATTGAAATCTCACTGCAAAAGATTATATTGTAAACAGTTCATCTCATTTTGACTTGGTTATTAAATTTGTTTCATTTAAGACTAAATGCTCAGTTTTAAAATACCCTTGTTAAATTATAAATTTTTATAATTTTTTAGTTCCTACTTTTTCCTTTTCTTTTTTTGAGGTATTTTAAAAATAATCATTTGGCAGATACATCATCTTTACCCTTTTGAGACAATCGGGCTGATCATTTGGCTCAGACATGGGCATGGCTGTCCAAAAATATGAAAGGGTGATCTGTCGGCCCAAAAGTACAAGCCTCATTATTGGCCAATAATTGTACGAGCTAATTAGATTGCTTCTCCCATTTCTGCCTCCATTTTATATGGCAGCTTCCTTTGAGTGTTTACAGGGCTCTGTTATTTTATTGAAATGTTATTGTTGTTAAGGTCCTCTAGGAAATAGCTAAATAATTGGGTGACCATGCAAAAAAAAAGTAATTTATACTCCACCTCATTTCAATATTTTGTACAGTTCTGCACCTAAAGTATCATTCTGATTGACTCACTATTCAAACATAAGGAATTTCACCAAACCTTGTAAGTAAGAAAAGTTTGATTAAAGTTTATAACAAGCTGCATGCATAAATTATAAAAATCAAGCTATTTCATTTGCATAATTGCTGAAAGTTTAGGTTCATTTATAAAGATCATATTATTTTATTAAATACTCTACAACAATAATGGGCCACGGTGGTCTAGCGGTAGCGCGATGGACTGCCGAACCGAGGTAGAAGAGAGTCACGGGTTCTATTCTCGGTGCTGGCAAGGCCCCCGGGGCATTGTGCTGGCCACACAATCCCTTGCTCGTTAGTGGTGGCTAAATAAAACTTGTGAACGCTACTTCACTTGCCCCATAGTCCGTCATGGACTGGAAGGGGGTTATTATTATTACTCTACCATAATATAGTTTGTTTTTTTTTAAGCCCCATTTATTTGTTAATTTTCTGTTACAATTTTTTTTAAGTAATCTAGGAGATTATAAATAAGGCTTAGTTTGTTATGTTTTTTGGGGGAATTCAGGCAGTCTGAAAATCCTCAGTCTCAAGAGGGTTAAATATGGTTATGCAGACTCTATGAAGTTCCCTACCTTTCCATTTTTTTTAAAATATCTACAAAACACTGTTAATTTTTTTTTGTGGCTCTCTTATCTGTAATTTCAAGTATTCCACATTTGTAAATTTCTTGTCAACATGTCTATGTATATAAATAAAAACTTTGTTAGTAAATATTGTATGATTCACAAGGTGTGAATATTTTGTGTAAATAATTATGATAAAACTTAGATTTGTACATTTCATATATTTTGGCACTGATTATGGCTTGGAAAGAAATAGAGGTCTGAAATGTAAATTGTTTGAAGTCTTACATTTAAACAAACCCAGAATGTAAATGTTCAGCAAGTTTGATCCCTTACTTTAAAACTCAGTAAATGAAAGTATTAAAAAATAATTGCAATTACATAACACTAAAATTTTAATAAGATACAATTACAAGCAATCATCAAAAGCCCTGCAACCTCTAATATTTTAAATAAAACATGTTTTGAGATTATTAACTCCATTAGTATTAGTTTGACAACTATTTTAGCAACTATTTCACTATTTGATTACACCCCTGAACAATTGCTGATTTAAAAATCGCCTGAAATAAAAAGTACATATTTTAAAATTTTAGCAATATGACCTGTCTATTCTTAGAATATTATAACAGAAAATGTTATACACTATTCTGGAATAAAAAATAAAATACCATTACTTCTATGAACTAGAATAATTCTAAATATTTAAAATCTATATTGGCGAATAATAGCTTTGATTGATCAATAGGTAACTATCCTTGAAAGTTTGAGCATATTGTAGAAAAAAATTATTCTCTAACATCTGCAAACATCGAGCTCAAGTTTCTTGACTAAAATACTTTTTGAACCTCATGGCTCAAAGTTATTTAAAGCTTTTTTTGTGTGTGTCTAAAGTGTATATTATTAATTACTTACCACAGCCTAAAAAATTCAGAAATTACTGCAGCAGGCTGTGTAATTAATTCAGAGTATGTCAGTTATAATTTAAAAGTGTGTACATTATTCTACAAGGTGTGAAATATTCATATATTTCTGTAATGCAGTCACGTATACTTTTGTGGATGAAAATCTGTTCAACACAAAAATGAAATGTTGTTTACCAATTCTCAATTTAGATTTGTTGTCTTACATGACTATAAATTCCAAGTCAAAGTATTTCTGTCCTATGACAATTACAATATATGATATCTTTGCACTATTACTCAAATTTTTTCACCGGAATGAAAATCATAACAATAGTAATTTTTGTCAACATCAATTTAGAATATTATTATGAGGGTGGGGCAGCAGTGGGATAAATAAGAAAGTTATTATCTTATGGGCATTGTTGGTTTCTTGCTGTATGTCTTGGCATGTTGTTATTTCTAGCGTATAGATTCCTGTTTGATGTTTTCTCTGACTGTGATAGATGTGTTAGACACTCCTCATTAATACAGAAATTATTTACACTAGTCATAAATCGTACTAGGCTACCCTGGTTGTAGACGAAAGGGTCATCAGATTTATGTTGTTGTAATACTGTTTTTGACTTACTTGGGTTCTTCTGATTAATGTCACATGTTTTAAACAGTGTTTTTATTAAGAAAATTCTCTCAGACTGTTATTTTTAAAAGGCTTGTGAGGAAAATCTTGTCACTAAACTGCTGCGTATACTTACTTGTCATTTGTTGTGTGTGGCTGGGTTAAAGTTTGAAAAAAACTCATTGCTGCCCTCACTTTTTCACACTTTCTGTTTATTAAATGTTTGGGGATTAATTTACATTTTTTTTTCAATCTGCTTTAATTAACTAAAATTAGGGCACTAAAATAAATTTATAATTTTCTGTGATGACAATCATAGTCATAGTTCATTTAATTAAATTATTTTAATAATTCTTTTCTTTTAAGGGATTTTTTTTCATTAGCCTTTTAACCAAGGATTCATTGTAGACTTTCTCTCTCTGTGTGTGTGCCTTTAAATTTTTTTATTTTACAATCTTCTACTGCATAATTATTCAATCGTTACCATTTTTGAATCTTAACTTTCCAGTGGCTTACTATAAAAAAATTCAGTCAGAAAGATAATTTTATCACAAAAACTATTATTCATCACAGAAAATATTAATAATATTTTTCTTTTTAAATTGGTTCTTTTTTTTTCTCCAGGGGTATAGTAATAAGAAATTTATGTATCAATTGCATCAATATATAAACAGCGAAAATAGATCCATAATTTAAATGATGCTTAAAACTATTCAACCATCTGGAGTGTTAAAGATTTAGTTGAAAGACAATAACTAGTCCAATCTCCAGTATGTTACAGTTGTATACTATTTGTTGTTGTTTGTTTTTCAGAGATAGATCTTTCTTTGAATAGACTTCAGAAACTAGTTTGGTTTTTAAACCATAATAAAACTCTAATTAAATTATATTATTATATTTAAGAAATTAGTAATGATTTTTTTAATTTATTCCCTTTCTCTCTCCCCAATTTAAAAACAATAAATAAATTTTAAAATTACATCATAGTAAAATTAGATACACTTCAAAATATTTACAAAATTGAGATTATGCTCATCCTTAAACTTATGATTTCTGAAATGCTACACTAAACTTTTTGTTTAAATCCAGGTCAAAATAATCTGAACCCATTTCACTTAATTAAAAGACCTACCATAGTCTCAATGTCATTTTGTCCCTTAAAAGTTGTATCCTTTAGTTTGTACTCAAAAATGACATGTCATGAAATATATGTGTTCACCATGGTAACAACTGATGTCATTGATTTGTGACTGCTGTTTTATGCTCATTAATTTGCTGGTCAACAGTGGGGACAATATTTTTAGCATAATTTAGCCATTTAAAAAATTAATTTACTCAGTGCTCATGTGTACCTATTTCCTTCAAATGTTAATTGCGTCACTTGGTTTTTTTTTGTTTGGTTTGTCTTTTTAATATCTAACATCCTCATTTTTTGTTTTAAGTTGTGTGACAATTTCAACGGGAATTTTATGATGATAAGTAGCCTGTAAATAAAAACAAAAATAACTGAAAAATTATCAGGAGTGTTCTTGATTCTTCATTTGCCATTACATTTAAAATACAAATAAAAAGTTTTATTAGACTCTTTATCGACAAATATAATGATAGGTCTTTGTTAGTTCAAGGAAAATTAAAATACCTGTAATACATTCTGTGCACTAAATTGATCACAAATTTATGTGTTAAGCTAAGAGTTATATTTTGAAAGTTCTTACATAATATCTAATAAACTTTTCATTATCAACATGACATCAACCAAATTATTTATATAATTAGAGATAACCCCCCATACAGTTTGGTTGGCGGCTAGGTTACATTGTTACATGGTTACATTGTGAGAAGTTCCCATCCACTGACATCTTTGACGATTTATGCATTCAATACATGCATAATACCCCTTGCGCCCAACAATATTTATGTCCGGCCACTTTACCACATTTATTTCGATAATATTTCAGAATGTTATATATCACGCACCAAACTAAATTTTTTTGAAAATTAATATTACTAATATTACCCACTAAACTCGTTTGGGTTACTGATATGTGTTTAGATTTAGAGTTATAACATTTATCGTACAACACTAGCTAGCCGGAAGAATATCGCTAAGACGCAAAGAAAAAAGTGAAAATTATTTTACTTAAAAATGAGACCATATCGCCGGAGAACACCTTGTCAATATACATGCAAATCATTGGAGCCCTTAATGAATTTGTAATATGTTTAATTTCAAAATAATAAAGCAGAAAGTAAAGGTAAAAGTTCAGAACCAACAATCATTTAATGAAACATTGGCTATCTATACATTGGCTTCTGTGTAGAAGATTATTGCTGCCAACGTCCACGCCGGTCTGTTGGTAAGTGACGCAGCGTTCACAGGCCACGGCTCTGAGGATCCCATGCGATTCCCATGGCCGCCTTTGTTTCCCTAACTAGTGTTAGGTTCCCATTTAATCGCAGTGTTTTTATTAAGAAAATTCTCTCAGACTCTTATTTGTAAAAGGCTTATGAGGAAAATCTATGAGGATCCCACGATATTCCCATAGCCGCCTTTGTTTCCCTAGTGCTAGTTAAGGACCCATTCGGAGCTGGGTGGACGCAGGGACAACCTTGGCCCCGTGAACAAATACCTTCATGTGACCATCGGTATACGCCAGCCGAGCGCATATGCTACTCCGCCAACGTTTTGACTTTTCTAGTAGTGTCGATACCAAGGAGGTTTTATTATCTAATCAAACCTCCTTGGTCGATACTGCCATAAAAAAACTGGATCCTTTCTCTTTCGTTATTGAACTTTTCTTTATCAATGTCAGTAACGTCACTTATCTGACATTCAAATTCTTCTTTAGTAGGATACACCGATATAAAACACAAATATTCTCTATCAAGGACATGCAATCCATCAGTGTTCTTTTTTCTGCCTTTATAATTCTATCAACATACTAAAAATAATTCTTCGTACTTCTTGTTCTAGGTGTCACTAGGGGGGTGTGGTGGGGGGCGCCCGGGTGACAACATTAGGGGGGGGGGTTAACATGCAATAATCAAACAGTCCAAACAAACTACAATAAAACAAATTAAGAAACAAAATAAAAGTAACAGCCAAACCGGAGAGAGAATTAAAAAGGCTGGACAAGAATTTTTCTCCAAAAAATAAATACATCAAAAGATGTTGTTTTTATGAAAGATAGAAACTATGTATAACATGTCTTTGAGTTAATATTTTTGTTTTATTTATATTTATTTAAAGGCTAGCAAACATGCATATTTATGTCAATATAATTTACTCTAAGAAACTTAATTTTCTTGAGTATAGGTACTTTTTTTTGTATTTTCCTTTAACACCTTATTATTTTCACACGCAAACATTTCAGTCTTGTCGAGCTCTTATGAAACAATTTTCACTGATAGATCGCGTGATGCAAACGTTCGGCAGCCGAAGTAAAGTTGATTTTGAACGACTCCGAACAGTACCTGCGCAACTGCAGCGACGAATTTTTAACGTTCAAAAACGTCTGGTCTGCACTTTATATTGCATATTACTGAAAATATAATCCTATATAATAAAAGGCAATTTTCTGTCCGTTCTGTCCCGTCATCTATAGCGATTGGTCCCTCAAACACATATGACTCCTACAGCCAATAATATTGAACACGTTTACGCGGACTTTCAAAGCGAGTTATTTTTGGTGCAGTATTTCTTCTAAGACTTTATTTTGAGTTATGCGCGTTGGGATTTATAGTCAAAAGCTCTGTTTTTACGTGTTATTTATTTTAACTATAATAATAGTATTTTTGACGTCATGCACATGTATGCCGGTCGAGACGGTTGTTGAGTTACAACAACATGCCACCGAACGGTGGCGGAACGCCCTTGGACGGGCTTTGTTACTCGTCAATTATATTCAAGTATTTTGTCTACGATTCATAATTGCACATTCTTGCTACATTAAAGGTAAGCAAGTGAATCCTTTATTTAATTTTGCTAAAAGATTGAAAGAGTGAGAGCTGATTGACTTTAATTTAGAAGATTACAAAAGTAAGCCCATTTACACTTAAATTTTGGACACGTTAAAAAATTAGACGATTTAAAAAAAAATTAATAGATGGATAAGAATTGGGTACGGCGTTCTAGTTGACCTCCCCCAGCCAGGGCCAGCTAGCGTCGAGCTATTTCGACCGTGTGAAACAGCACCTACTTACTACTAAACTAAACACATATTCTGTAGGCCTGAGACTAATCTCTTAAGGCCTTGGCTAGAACCTGGGCAATCTGCTCCATCTGCTGAGCATTGCCATACAACATTGTCTTTACATGGGACTCGCCCGCCTCCCTCACCCCCCCGGCTATATCGAGCGCCGGGCAAGACGTCACCAGGTGTTCGACTGTCTCAGGGGCTTGGCTGCAATGACGGCAGTTCGAGTCCCTGTTGTGGTCTAGCCTGTGAAAGTAAGAGTTGGTTGGGCAATGTTCGGTCCTCATCTGAGTCACCAAACCCTGGTGTTTGCGGCTCAGGTTCCACCACTGGTCTGAACGGCTTGGCCTGGGCATGTTAGCGAATACCCCTCTGGCTGTTGTGTTGTCAGCCCACTCCTGGTACCACTTACTCCGAAAGTGGTCCTTTAGCCAGTTTTTTGCCCCGAGATAGGTGACTGGGGTCTCTGGTTGGGGCAGTGCTGCGCCTGCTTTGGCCAGGGAGTCTGCTTTTTCGTTGCCATTAACATTCACGTGGCTCGGGATCCACTGCACTGTTACCTTACCTCCAAGTCTTTCGAGTCTACCCACGTCTTCCAAGATGACGTCAACCAAGTGGGTACCACGATTCTCACTAGCCAGGACTTCGAGGGCTGATCTCGAGTCACAAAACAGTACCGTGTCGAAACCAAATATTTCCGACCCCTGCAGTGTCTGGTGCACACTTTCCAGGGCCCTGTGTATAGCCTCGAGCTCCGCATCGTAGTTCGATGCCATAGTCCCACAGGGACCTAGAAGTTCTTCTCTTGGTGGCCCTCCTATTGGGTATAAGATGAGCGCACCGTATCCTGCAATTCCTTCACTCGAACTGGCAGACCCATCCGTGAACACTTTCACTTGGGTTCCCGCGAACCCTTCTATCGTCTCAAGGGCAGCCGCTTTCTGTACATGTTCAGGGCTGCGTTTCGTCACCGCTGTGTCAGTCAGAGACAAACGTATTTCGGGACGTGAGCATTCCGCATAGGGCGGTTTGAGTGGGACACTTATAATTTGTCTTCTATTTTGTGGGGGTTTGACGTTCCTATCAAGTTCCGTTACTTGATGCATAAATGAGGAACGTTTCAAACACCCACGTCCGCCCCAGTTGTGCTGCATCTGGTAGCAGGGCTCCCTATAGTCTAACCTGCGATACCTCTCTGCAGTCGTTATGATTGCCTTGTCCCTACGAATATCGAGCGGTTCTACGTTTGCAATGACTTCCACAGCAGCTGTGGGTGTCGTTCTATATGCGCCACAGACTTACTACTAGCCACGGTGAAGAGCTAGGGGCAATGCACAGGGGACTGAAAGAATTGCGCCTACACATAGAAAGGTTTTTCCAACCTGGGTTGCCTTCTTACTCTCTTCACCGACTCTAGGCTTTCAATCGAAGCCCTGAGTCGATCCTCTCTGGAGGCAAAGGCGTTGATTGCATCCTGGCACGTGGCTATAGAGTAGTCCTACAGTTTATCACTTAGCACGTCAAGGTTCCGTAGCTTGACAGGGCCAATATATTGGCGAGAGAAGATGCAGCTCAGCCCCATTCGACCACCCAATGACCCAGCTGGAGATCATAGCTAAAGGACCACTGCCGAGAAAAGTGGCTCCTGGGCTGGGCATCTGGAGACACAGCCAGAAAAGTTTACCAGTCAATGCAATGCCCGAGAAAAACGATCCCTGGTGGAAATTACTTGCATAGGTTTGACACGAGAAGGAATATCGGCTGCCGAAAATGTGGCAATGCCGAGGAGACGGTTGAGCAATGAATTGAGCACCTGTTGAAAGAGTGCCCGACGCTGGTAGGGGATTTGGACGGGTCGGTTCCAACATCCTCGGAGAGCAGTTATTTCCATGACAATGCCCGCTTGATGTGGCTTGCCAGTAAAACAATTAGCCGGGTCCTAAGAGCGTGAGCTCGACCATAAAAGAGAATGTCACATACTTTTTGCAGACAATTTTTGGGGGTCATACATTTCCAAAAGGGCGGGTTCCCATACGTTATGATAACATATAAAAGAAAAAAAATTGTATTAAATTAATTAATATTGCAGCATCTCATCTGATTTTAATATTTTCATTTTCAGATGTTAATCTATGTGCTTAAAATGTTTTTAATTTCTTTTTTTTTAAACTCTATAGTTACTGTTTCTGCTATAGCGCTCCAGCGAGTTTCTATGCTGCGTTTAACACCCTAACAAAAAATGTAATAGAATCGATAGCAGCAAAGAGTGCGTACAGTCGATCCCTTAACTTATGAAAATATAGCAGATATCACGGACCTTCAATTTTATTAATAAGCAGCCGCCTGTTTTTTTTAAATCCCTTATATTAACTTGCTTTGTAAGTTTAATCGGACTATCCTTAATCGGACTATTTTTAATATCCCAATGTTGAACCCCTTCCCGTTAACCAATCATTCTGAAATTTGCACACATGTTCATTTTCAATGATAGTATTTTTGCGGACTTTTTCCATGTCTAGATTTAATTTAATTAAATATTTAAATCCCTTACATTAACTTGCTTTGTAAGTTTAATCGGACCATCCGACCGACTGAACCGACTATTTGTTTATAATTCTTTCAAATGCCAGTTCAGTTCACGCGTTGCCGCCGACCGTCGATGTTCACACCCCCTACCGTCCTTGCGCCCGGTGTTAAAACCAGGGGATATAATTCTGTTTCAGTCTGTAAATGTCGCGTTTAAACATAATCACTACTGTTAGTTATGTGTCATATATAAGGGATTTGTAGTGAAAAACTTTGTTTTTACATCTATTTATTCGTCTAGTATCGGTGCCTGCGCACCAACATATAAAACACTGTTCGCGCAGCGAGTGTTGGCCCCTCAGGGACGAAGTGGGACAAAGCCTTGTGCGTCTGACTAAGCCGCGTCATCTCTATAGTAACGGACGAGAAGGCGACGGTGGTACTAAGCATTCAATAAACATCAAGCACTGAGTAGTAAATAGAACGTATACCCCACGTTGGCACCTTTGATGTTTGTATCAAAGCAAAATGTTAAGTCAGTTAAGAGATACTATTTTCAAACCTGCATCGACTAGATTAGGAAAAATATTCGAATTCATTTAGAAATTCATACGACTTCGTAGAAATGGAATAGTTAACTAGTGTGAAATTAAAATTATGATTATTTTTTTTACAAATAAAACCAAATATATTATAATGCCGCCCCAAGTGTGTGCCGCCCGGTGCTTACCGCACCGACCGCCCTCATACCCAGAGGCGTAACAACGACTTGGCATCGGGGCAGTTGCCAATCGCGCCGAGGGCTTATCCTTCAGTAACCAATTTATTCTGTATAATTTAGCACTTTCCCTAATTCTCAAGGCAGGGTGTCCACCCAAATCTGGTCCAAAAAAATCCTACCAGCCACCAAAAAATCCTACCATCCAACCGACAAGTAAAAGTTATTATTCGGACAAGTAAAAGTATATATTCGACAAGTAATAATTTAACTTGCAGTATTGTATGTTTTTTTGTTAACATATTTTGTAAAAAATAACCTAAAAACTGACAAGAACACAACTACATACCTTCATTCTACTTCAGCAATGTATTCATTTAGACTAGAGGATCACATCTGTACTACGTACTTGATATCCGTATAGTCAAATTATTCCTCCTTAAAGAACTTATCATTGTACTTAAATTGTTCATTGGTAAAGTTGATTTATAAAACAAATAATTTCAAATTATTTACACTATATATTTTGTTTATCCGACCGAGGATCGTTTATCCGACCAAAATCCGACTTATCCGACCACAAAATTTTTATCCGACTAAAATCCGACTTATCCGACCACAAAATTTTTATCCGACTAAAATCCGACTTTCCGACTTCGGTGGACACCCTGCAAGGGCGCCAAAAATGAATTAGCCAAGGGCGCGGAAAACCCAGTTACGCTTCTGCTCATACCCCTAGGTACGTCACTAGTGATTCATGGTTCGTTACTTTCCCTATCTCTTCATACTGGTGACAGAATTTTAAAGAAATCACTTTGGAACACATTTTAAATT
Source organism: Ampullaceana balthica (assembly GCA_944989445.1). Classification (NCBI taxonomy): domain Eukaryota; kingdom Metazoa; phylum Mollusca; class Gastropoda; family Lymnaeidae; genus Ampullaceana; species Ampullaceana balthica. The sequence goes on from CALYLW010000277.1 coordinate 129,383, forward strand.
GGTTTCACCAATGAATCAGGGAGTAACTTAAACCGCCTAAAGACATTTAAGGGCACACAAAGTAATTTTGGTAATAAAAGGAGTAAAAACAAAACAATATAGAAGCTAAACGACAAATAACCTCACTCGTACATCATTAAGATAGTAAAAAAAATTTGTTAGGGGCCGTCCATAAATGACGTCACGCACCTAGGGGTAAAAGTGTGGGGGGGGGTTAAGAAAAATGACGTCACATCAAAACGCGCAACTTTAAATAAAAGTTCCACATAAATATTTGATCCCTTGCATTTTATTTTATGACGTTTTGAACGGCTTCACGCCTGTTAAGATATTAAAATGCAGACTTACACTAAATGCGTACTTAAATGACAAAAAGTAATTTGAAACATGCTAATTTTCAATTAGAAAATACGGCTTTTAGGAGGGGGGGGTCAAAGCTTTTTGTCGTCATATTGGAGGGGGGTCTAAGTTTTTGTGTCGAAGTGTGACGAGGGGGGGGGCAAAAATCGGCCAATATCACGTGACATCATTTATGGGCAGCCCCTTACTTCAACAAAAAAATAATAATTTGACAAATTTCACCACTTCAGTTAACTCAAAAAACTTAATTACTTTGAAATATCAGGTGCCTTACATCACCGGATCCAAGACCTCCTTTTGAGTAGAGAGCGACTGTAATAACTAATGGATCTAAATCCGCACCAATAACAGTTAAATCAATAGTTCCACAAGGAACAGTGCTAGGTCACTTACTTTTTAAAAATTTATATAAATGATTCACCCAACAACATCTCAACAGGAACAAAAGTTAGGTTATTTGCTGATGATTGTATAATCTATAGAACAATTAAATCAGATGAAGATAGCAAAATTATAGAAAAAGAATTAGATGAATTGATAAAATGGGAAACTAACTGGAGTATGTCTTTCAAAGATGAATTGATAAAATGGGAAACTAACTGGAGTATGTCTTTCCATCCAGAAAAGTGTCAACTGTTAAGAGTAACAAATAAAAATAAACAAATAAATTCAAAATAATTCATTCAAGGAAAAGAACTAATCCAAACTAAAGATGCAAAATACTTAAGAGTAATAATAAATGAGAAAATATCATGGAATCCCCAGAGAGTTTCCAGATTCATTACCGGAGGGTATTCAAAACTTACAAGAATAACACCATTAGTTAAATCACTAAACCTGGAAACACTAGAGTCACTAAAAGAAAGAAGAACCAAGAGTAAAGTAGTAATAATATATAAAGCAATTAATGCTAATATAGAAATACGACACCAAGATAAATTAATACAACCGACAGAAAGACATGCTGATAAAAATAGCTTCCTTATTTGCTAGAACATGCAATATGCAAGAACAAACACACACACATTCTTGTTTTTCCCGTCCAGAATTCGGGCTTTGAATGGGTGACCTGAAGAAACCAGGAAAACCAACAATTTATCTACTTTGAAAACTCTAATAATAATGCAGGACTAGACACAAACCATAAATAAGCGCGTGACGCAATAATCTTCTGTATGGGAGGAGCGTCTGTAGCAGAGAAAGAAGATAATACCTTTATATTGATACTCATTGATAGACATGTTTTTCTCATCCAACCATAAATAAATACATGTAAACCCCGATATTTTGTTGTCTAATGTTTAGGTTTTAAAATATAAAAAAAATAATAATTTGTAATTAAAAAAATAAAATAAATAAATTATTTACATTGGGCATGGCATAGTTGATTGAGATTGTTTCAATGACATTTTAAAATTTTCATGCGAGAGCGAGATACATTATCGGAATACACTAATTATTTTTTTACAAACAATGTTTTGAATTGTTAATAATTTTTCGATTGATAAATAATATAGTTAAATTATAGACCTGCCGTTAATTTGATTGATTTTCAGATAATAATAATAAAAACAAAATTAATTTTATGTCAAGGAAGAGAAGGGTAGCGGGTAGGGGATGATAAAGATCAATTTGGTACTTTTTATTCCAATTAAGCCAATTATAATGAAATAATCATTTTCGTCTGGGTTAGGCGTAAGCATAGTGATGTGCTACCACATGCGTAAAGCAGTATCATTATTGGTAGGCCTACTACTACTATTTAGTTTTAGGTTATAGAGGTTGAGGTTTAGCTCAGACATGTTGAAGTTCGGATTTGGTCTTCTGAAAGGTTAGACCTTGTAAGTTCGATTTCCGATCTCTATGAAGTTTTATTTTTTTTTAAAAAGAAACAATAATATGATATAAGTTGTCTAAATCTATTCAAAGGCTCAAAGCAGTTAAGCTCTTTGGCTGTTACACTTTGAAAAGACAGGCTTTTTTGTAGTGAACAGGAAAAAATTATTTAGCCAATAGCATGGCAGCTTTCATAGTCAGTGAGCCAATCATTACCAAGCAATAGAGGAACGACGACTCTTCGAAGTTGAGATTCAAACTCTCGCTCTAAATTGTCAACAATCCGAACAGGGTCATGTTGGACAGCAAAAACGCCGAGTGTCGCGGCAAAAAGATATTAAACAAATTGACTAAAGAGGAAATGTCTAATTTACAAAAGCAGATATATTACTCGGACAAATACACTGACGACGAATATGAATACAGGTAGTTGGAAGTAAATGTAAACATTTGTTTGAATGTTTAAAATTTTCAAAGAAACCATTCAATATTGGCATGCGGAGGTTAGTTAAGTCGAAGAAAGAGCATAATGTTAAGGCAGGCTACCAATGGCAACCTCAAAAGCTGAGTCGTGAATGCTAAATTTTTTCTTGAAAACAAATGCCCTAGGCCAAGGCCAGATAGTACATTGTATAAAATGTTATCTCATTATATAGCCTATTTGTTACAATTTCAGGCAAGCATTAGTCTTAGCGCCCCCCCATTTAGACGATTAGTTAGTGATTAGTGTCCCAACTTTCAAGTTTGCCACAAGGCACTAGGAAGTTTTGGCCAATAATTTGAATAATAATAAATTAGGCCTTCTAATACTATTATTTAGTATTAGTTTGTTTACATTTCTGGTATTCTGAAATACTTTATTTCACAATCTTGTTAGTAATGTTAGGCCTGTTTACTGTTACAATTACATTTACAATGCACTGAATGCTATCAATAGTATCAATTTATAAACGAAGTGATTATTCAGAGATATCTCCGTATAACTCTGGACATTATAGACAGATTTTTCCCATGATTCTTAGCGTCATACGCAAATGTTTTTGGCTGGTCATATGACTACTTGCCAATTTGATAAAATATTTTTAAAAATTCTTACTATTCATGAGCTTCTGTGGTCTCACGGTTAGGGCATTAGATTCTTGAAGTGTCAAATACAGGTTCGATTTTCGTTAGAGTCTTTTTTTTTAAGGTTGTAGTTTCAGTTTTAGGGTCTGGGTTAGGTTTAGTTGTCTATTTTTTAAATTAAAATAGTAAAAACAACAAATATAGCAACCAAAAATACGATTTATCGAGCGCACCGTTCTCTTTGCTTTTACCAAATTAATTTTAAAATCATAAATCTTTTTGAAATAAATTTTAAGCTATGATAGGTACATATATACTAAATTAGAACGGAAATTTTGTTTATTTTTTTAAAAAAGAAATCTCCGTATAACGCCGGGAGTTATTGGGAGAAATCTCTGTATAACGCCTGGCGTTATTCGGAGATATCTCCGTATATAAAAATAAAAAGGCTAATTAAAATTACAAAAATGCCACTATCACTATGCCTATACTTACTATAAATTAAATATAAAGAGTAAGAGGCACAATATAATTATAATATTAGTAATTATAATTAGTAATAGTAATATTAGTGCATGGGTAATCATGGTTTATGGAATTTTAAGATGTTGGGAGCTATTAATTTTTATGTACTTATTATTTTTTCTTCTTCTTGTCATTAAACACCATGCCATGATTACCATTATATTTTAGGAATAGTCTATATTGTGCAACTTATTTACCTAGACCGAGTCTGACTACTACTTGAACTTTTTAAAATTAAAATCAACATGTACATTTTTAGTCTAATCATTAAGGCCCTAAGTGAGAAATATGGACACCTAATTACTTAAATTTAAAGCAATATCAATTATCTCTGATCATAAAAACAAATCATGTAAATGTTATAAGACTATGACTAAGTCAACAGAATAATTCTAGATGAACCTTCCCCAAACTCCGCCCCTGACCCCTGCTTTTGAGCATCATTAAATGTTATTTTCTGCACGGACTTTCTTCTGCTCTTGAAGTTTTAGGATCATGGTGTAGTTTGTTGAAATTCTCCATCCATATGCAGGGCTGTTTACGTCTAATATCAATGCTTTCGTCATTGACTATAGTAACTATTACTATGCTTTAAGTTTAAGCAGCCTTTTTTTAAAGCCTAAAACTAAGGCACTACAACTACAATGAACCTTATAAGACTAAGATTCTTGTGAGATTAAGTACTTTGTAACTTCACCAATGACATTTAAATAATAAAGGCAGTCACTTGCTGTTTTGGTCTCATCCAATGAAAAAAGTCTCATTTAGCCTACCAGAGTTGTTTCACCCCCATTTCTTATTAGAGGACATGGTTTATACTAAGGGCCCAACTTATTGCTAATTAAACTTAAAGCAAGATGCAAAAAAACAACTCAACTCTTTTAGCCACCCTTCCATTAGAAAAAAAGAAACGAATATAGCGACAGTTACACGAACAAATATGTATTCACCACTGTTTAGCTATCCAGGGGATCCCAGAATTTGAACCCAGGCAGCCTGGAGTGTTGCAATACTGCTGGGCAGGGGCCACCCATTTGTTCTAGAAGAATATGCTACCATAAAGTATATTTAAGTTTATTACAGTGTGCCTGGTAATAACATAAGCTTAAATTGATCATAATAAATAAACACTTTAGAAGCACTGCCATGAAATTAATTTACCTTCCCACCCTTCTCCGTGCCTTCTTTAAAAAAAAATATTTGTGTTTCTCATCTTCACAAATTTGAGACAACATATTGGACAACATTAACACACATGAATTACAACTTCATGGACTTCCCTCCGCACACTTCCCCTAAATTGTGTGATGTTAAATATTTTGAAGCTGAATGGCGGACTTAAATTAATGAAAAATTTAATTTTAAATGGGAAATTTAGCATGTTTCAGTTATTTTGATAATTTTAACTAAAGTTGAATTGTTGAATTATTTCAACTACATTCAACTTTTTTACTTTCCCAATACACATTTCAATTAGCTGTATTAATATTTTTGAAAATAGGAAATTTGGACTATTGATTTCTAGACATCCCAGTTAACACTATACTTCTAAGTGATGAAAAATTTATTTAGAATTCATACACTATAATATTTTTGCAAGCACATATTTAAAAAATATATATATATATATTTACCGTGTATTATCTCAAAATGCAGCACAATTTTGAATTATCAATAATACATAGTTATTAGTAACTTTTTTAAATTGTGAAAGATGTAGTTCGGATTTTTAGAGTTTGGGGCGCGGCAGGGGTAAACTATTATGACATTAAGTGTGGGAGAGGTAAAAAAAATCGGCATAAATAGCATGTCGTTCATGGATGACCCATCATGATTAGGAAAATAGATTTTTATTATTTATATTAAGAATATTGATTTGGGACCTTTACCCAGTTTGTAAAATTTTACTTCTAACACTCTTTATTCATGCCACCGTAATATTAATACTCCATAAATTGTTCAAACTGTTATAAAATCCTATTTTTGATATGCAAGAAGTAAGAAACATTTTTAAAGTTATTCATAACTTTGTGTGAATTATTTTCCTTCACCGTATTTAAATTCTCTCAAAGTTAAATGAAGTGGAGAACCATAATTTTACTTGTTTCTCATAAAGTTATTCAGTCTTTTTCAATTTAAAATTAATTATGTAGAATTAAAACAAATGTAAATTGTAAATGTCTATGAAACTATTTAGGGTAGATCATTGGGTTACAATTATTGTCACATGTGTTGCATCTTTACCCTTAGTCCATTTGAAATATTATTATTTTAAATTTAGTGTTGATTTTGTAAAAAATGAATGGTTCTCTTTATGGCTGACAAAATGTAAGTCAAAAAGAATTAGAGAAAACTTGATGGTTATTTTACCGGTCCTCTAAATTGAACGTTCTTAACAACCCAAATTTCTATGTACTAGTATTATGTACTTTTTACCCCCTTGTCTGTTAATTTAATACTTACAAATTTTTAATGGCAATTTTACTAGACACAGAATGTTGGCACTGGCACCATAAGCTATAATTATTTGTACGGTAAATGATTGTGTGTTATGTTAATTATAGGGTTAAGGATGCCATATTTCTTGGCACTGAATTTACCGTATTTTCACGCATATTCCACGCGGGTTATACCAGATTTTACAAACCCCGCACCCCCCCTGCGGGGCATCTGAATTTTTTTTTACTGAATAATGAATCAATGGCACTATTACTTACAAAACACGAATATAAATTAGATTCTGTATAACTTCTGGTATTATACGTGTCTCCCCGGTTAACCTCGGAATCGAATAGTCCAGTTTAAACCGGTTTGGAAGCAATTCTCGTTAATGTTGTAAATCGAATGTTTTGTATAAGGACTGCAGTTGTCTGATGGTAAGGTGTACCGGAAAAAATAGTGCACACTTGTTTACGTTTAGCCAATCGAATAAAATATTAAAATTATAATTATTTATAATATTTTTATTAAAATAAACAATTACTTTTTAAGTAATAAGAGATATTTTTGTATGCATGGTATTGATAGAGTTGTGAAAATATAGTATGGTAAGTACATCTCCTAGAGTGTTTCATCGTGATATGATTGTGGGGGGTATAAGCGTGGGCGGGTTATACCACAATTTATTTACAGGATCTAAAAATTCTGCTCGGTATATGCGTGTGCGGGGAATATGCGTGAAAATACGGTACATGTAATTTGGTCTGGTTATGTGTCACAATCAACTTGTAATAAGTTAAAATATGAAATAATATATTCAAAAATAAACCATTTGAATATTTGTTATTGAGTCTAATAATGTTGGGCTTTAAAATTTCAGACACGTTATGCTTCCTAAAGAGATTGCTAAACTAGTCCCGAAGACTCATCTGATGTCAGAAACAGAATGGCGAAGCATTGGGGTGCAACAAAGTCATGGTTGGGTTCATTATATGCGACATGAACCAGGTACCAGAAGATGACTTTTTTTAAAAACCTATATAATTGTAATATATATATATATTTATTTATAATTAAAACATGTATGTACGCATTGATTGGGATAGCCATCAATATTTCCCATGCTGATGGAAAAGCCCCAGAGATCAACATTCCACCTAGTCCTCAAAAAATTGAACAACACAATTACTTCAGCTGTTGCATAAGCTTCTCGCATCAGTTTTTGGTAGGACTAGGACACATCCATGAGACAAAATTGTACTAAAATGTCACACTTAGTTAAGCACTTGAGAACTCTGGCAAACTGAATTACATGTACTTAAAATTATATTTAAGTTTAATTTTTTTGGTTAAATAATAATTAATCCACTTTTTTCTCTCATATCTTAGATTTGTAACATTTGTATGAGTGTATCATTTATAAATTGATTAAAATTATCATTTTCTTCCCCAGAGCCTCATGTGCTTCTATTCAGGCGGAAATTACCAGACAAATAATGTACAATATTGCAAAAATTTATAAGTGTTACATTTTTTGAGAACCCTTTTGAAAGTGTTTATCTCTGCTACCATTGAATGAAAAGATATTGCGTGTTGTGAATACATTTCTGGAAATACTATCTTTAAAATAATTTTAGTTAGTATTTAAACAACTGTAATTTTTTCATTTATTGATGCAATGATCCTTGTAACTTGTAAATATATTACTATTATTACAATTGTATTATAAAATAGTCATGACAATGTCTATGACAACTACTTGTCTATAGAAAGGTGACTGTAAATAAACTACATATTGAGTTATTTTTGACATTCATTTTATAAGCAATTCTTATAAATATGTCAAATTAATGGCAGAACAATGGCTCTATATAGCATGGTCAATTAATTTTTTGGCACTATTATATGAGTATCCAGTAGTTGACTTATTTTTGCTTTGTACCTCGCTTGTTTTCATTCTATTTTTGATTAGAAGTTTTTTGGTTTGTCTAGTAAGTTGGCCAAAATTTATCTATAGCATGTTATCTGAGGGAGAACAATATGTAAGTTTCTTTTTAGGTTTACCATAAAATAAAATGCAAAAAAATTAGTATTTTCCGGCTACTTAATTGCAGCTGTGGCAGTTAAAATGTTTCAACATCTGTTTGTAAATCTCAGTCTCTAAGTCTAATGATTCTACGAAACAATAAAGTTCAAATTGTTAAAAATTGTTTTCTTTTAGTTTTTGATATTCTCCAGGTTCCCATTGTCTAGTTCCCAGCCACCCACAAATATTTAAATGAAGAATATAGCACAAAACCCAGAAAATATATACTAACAAGAATGAATTTGTGTGCTAAAAGAACACCACAGGTTCCCTCAGCTTCCTGAAATTCAATGATGTCCTGATATTTAAGCAAAATTTCTGAATTAATTTGTTTAAAAATGATACTGAAAGTCTTAAAAAATTAATGATAGATTTGGTGTATAAATTTATAAACAGACACTATAACTATAATCAAGCTCTGACATTCATAGCTTTGACAAGAATGTATATTTGAATTAACAGGCATTTTGCGTCATAGTCTTAGAAAACATTAATGCAAACTAATCTGGTTAGCAGGGATGGCATTGTATTATTGAAAGATAACTTTCTGCAAATTGAATGAGTGGCTGTGATTTTATGGCGGCAAAGGTGCTAGCTATTTATTTGGTTATGACCTAATTTTTGGGAGGTTAATTTCAAGTCTCTTTACATTACCACATCCTAAGAATAAAATAACAAAAACATTTCCAAATAAATATAAAAGATTGAGATAGCAATCTGGCTAGTTAAAATTAAATTTATTAAACAAGGTACAAAAAAAGTCTGAAAAGTATTAGAAACTATGTGCTGGCAAGAAACCTTTTTCAACAACCAACTGCAAAAATTAAAATACTTTTATTGACACAAGTGTTTTCATTTACAGAAGAGGATTTCTGGCCAACACATCTGTTTTCTTTTCTTTTTTAAGCTCTTTCCTTGTTTCATCCAATTTTAAGCTATATGGTTTTCACTAGAATTAAAAATCAAGATTGAGTGAGTTTCCATGTTGAAAATAGATATACAAATACATGTATATATTTGTTATTTATGTATGGAAATAATGCCCTTTGACTTTTAATTCTTTTAGCAGTTGCATGGAGGTAAAAGTAAAAGGTTCATAATGTAAATAAATTTATGGGCTTACTTTTTTCTACTTTGTAACTGGGTGATGCGTCATCAAAAGGTACAAAGAATGTTCCATACAATTACAAGGGTGGCCAATTTTCATCAAATAATATTAAGCCAGAAAGAAATGTATCATTTGACTCCAAATTTGCGCCATATAATATATTACATTGTTTTTAAGTAGATCTTTCATTAACTCTTCAACAAAGCTCTAGAAAATAGAAAAAGCCAAAAATTGATTCCACCCATGGGGTATAGTAAAGATAGTTACATTGTAGTTACAAATTATAAATATATCAACTACATTGTTTTTAAATAATGAATATTTATTAAAAAATATACAAACACTATTGAACTAATTAAATATTAAACTTGAGAATTTATTTAGATGAGCTTATACTTCTTTTATTTATGGTTTGCAATGAACTATAAGTATTGGTATTGAAATAAAAAAAATAATAATTAACTTAATACTTGATGTTTTCATCCAAATCCAATTTTACTTTCATCGGGTGTTTGTTTACATCTTTAAGCTCTTGAACTTGATGTTTCAGTCTTTTCAATAAAGCAGCATTTTTGTTCTATGAATAAAAAAGTTTCTCAGACTGAAATGACTTCACTCATTAGACAGAAAATAAAAAAATCACCTTAAATTTATTTGGTTTACATTTACATCAGGTTTCTTTAAACTTTTGTCTCACAATGCAGCCAATGAACCAATATGATAACATATTTTACATATTTAATTACATAATTGACTATTAAAGTGGGGCTTTTTATAGCTAATAATAAATATTCTAATTCCTTTCTAGTTAGTCAAATAGAGGAAAAGAGCAGGTAGTAAAACTAATAACTAATATTACAAATAACTAAATAAATTCACCATTGTTTTCAAGGCTGTCTTTTTAAAATAATAAATTCACAAGTCACCTGTAAAATGTTGTTGTCTGTTTCTTTTTTCTTTCTGTTTTGATGTTGAGCCTGAAACTTATTTGTCAGAAAAGAAACACTTTTTAAGGGCAGACTTGTGGACAACTAAAGACATCACAAAACAATTTGCTCTTGGCAAAAAGCATTCCATAGACTAAAGTGAAATAGGAAATCAATTACAATCTTGTAATATTGGTATTAAAGTTAAAGTAATCAAGTTGCTCTGTCTAGTCAAGGGGTCATCAAACTAAGGCCTGTAACCTCAATTCATCTTGCCTGCAAATGCTAATTGAATTTGCTTGGTAACTATGAATGGAATAAGAGGTATTGAGATGCAACTTAAATAAATATATTCAAAATATATGCTCATGAAATTACACTATAGTGCATAAGATGGCAGAACAAGGAAAACCATGTGTCCGAAAAAAGCTCGTTTGGAGGTATAAAACTGACAGTTCAGTTGTGCGAAGAACAGAAATACTGTAGGAGAAAACATGGTGTTACAGAAATGCAAGAAGTCCAGGAATTTACTGAGGAGTAACATTAAGAACATCCATTTGTTTTTTACTTGTATGCAATGCACACCCATCAACCCTGAATAACATGAAATGTTTAACTTAGTTTTTTTTTCTGAGATTTTATTCTGTTTTGCAAGTATTGTATAGAATAATTATGCAAACCATGGTGACCATTTTTCAGGTATCTGGCTGGCTGTGAAAATATTTATCCTCTGGTTTAGTCAGAGTCAGAAAGTTTTTCTTCTTCAAAATTTTTCTATCATTAGTGAGGCTGATAATTTTATCGATTGATTAGATCTAAACCTATATTTTAAATTAAACTGTAATAATTAATGGATCTATATCTGCACCAATAAAGGTTAACTAAGGAGTTCCACAAGGAACTGTGCTAGGTCCCTTACTCTTTTTAATTTATATAAATGATTTACCCAACAACATCTCAACAGGTACAAAAGTTAGGTTATTTGCTGATGATTGTATAATCTATAGAACAATTAAATCAGAACAAGATAGCAACATTTTACAAAAAGACTTAGATGAATTGATAAAATGGGAAACTAACTGGAGTATGTCTTTCCACCCAGAAAAGTGTCAACTGTTAAGAGTAACAAAGAAAAAGAAACAAATACATTCAAAATATTTCATTCATGGAAATAACTGACCCAAACTAAAGATGCAAAATACTTAGGAGTCTTAATAAATGAGAAACTATCTTGGAATCCCCATGTCAATGAAGTTATTAAAAAATCAAACAAAACCTTAGGCTTTATAAAAAGAAACTTTAACAAATGTAATAGAGATATAAAACTAAAATGCTATCTCACTTTGGTGAGACCTGTACTAGAATATGCATCTTCTGTATGGGACCCATCCACCAAAGAAAACATTGATAAACTAGAGCAAATTCAAAAAAGAGCTGCCAGATTCATTACTGGAGAATATTAAAAACTGACAAGAATAACACCATTAGTTAAATCATTAAACCTTGAAACACTAGAGGATAGAAGAACCAAGAGCAAAGTAGTAATCATACATAAAGCAATTAATTCTAATTTAGAAATACAACACAAAGATAACTTGATACAACCCTCAGATAGACATAAGGATAAAAACACCTTTCTTATTCCGTATGCAAGAACAAACACATACAAGTTTTCCTTCTTCCCGTCCGGAATTCGGGCGTGGAATGGGTTGCCTGAAGAATCCAGGAAAACCAACACTTTATCAACATTTAAATCTCTAATAAAAATGCAGGACTAAACACAAACCATAGATAAACGTAGGACGCAATAATCTTCTGTATAGAAGGAGCGTCTGTAAACAGATAAGATAAGTATCAGAATACCTTATCATTCTTTTCATCTAGGATGACTTTCTGATCTTCTACTGAAGCCTCTAAATCTGATATTTCTTGTTGTAAATTTGTGGGTGCCTTTCCTAAAAATTCCTCTAGAAGGAATTTGTTGTAATTTCTTTCTAGTCCTTCTTCTATGGAAAAGGAAGTTGCAATAACCAAGTGTGTATGGTTAATCAAGGCAACAGCTGTAATAATTTTATCAGTTTTTTGAAGAAAAAAAAACTAATACTTAAAATAAAAATTCTTAAACCTCAAGTCATAAAGTAAATGCACAATCTGAGATTGTAGAAACACTGTAACATAATCTTGAAATTTAAATTGTTAACTTAATAATTATCTTCAAAATGCCATATTTCTAAGTCTAATTGAAGTTAGTGGAGCTGGAATGAGAATAAATTTAATTTTAATCTTACTTTTTACAATAATATCAGCATATTCCTTTTGGACAGTGTCCAGTTTTTTCATCAGATCCATTTTCTTGACATACTCTGAATATGTTCTATTTGAATGCAGAATGACACCTTTGTTTTTAAAAGTTAAACATTCATGCCATAATGAACGTACTTGTTTAAATTCCTACCAGTACTACCAGTTAATTCCTACTTCTTGCGGAAGATATCTTTGCAATGGCTATGCATGTCACAATTAAATAAGATGATCAGTGATAGAATTAGAATTTACTTCTTTTTAAAGAAATTTTTTTTTAAAGAAAGCTTTTACAATTTACAGAGAGTGTTTGAAATTAATGCCATCCTCATTAATAGAGAGGGTTCAAGGCAATAAGTTACTTTTTTGTTTGAGAAAATTCCTCTTCTTTTTGCTTTAGCATCCACAGTAAATTTTGATTTACTAAAATATTCTCTGAGATCTCTGAAATAAATATATTCAATTAAATGCAAACAGCAAAAGTTTGAGATAATTATTAAGTAGGGCTGCGGAAATTAACTATTAATTTCTCGATTAATCGTTAAACTTTTTTTTTAATCGATTAAAATAATTTTAATCGATAAAAATTCGATTAAAATTAAAGAAAATATTTATATTTTAACAATTTTTTATTAATAAATAAATAATTAATAATGATTTATATATTTTTTTACGTACAAACTTCTCCTGCGTAATATTATAATATATTTTATTACATTATGTGGACCAGCAGAAGTCAAGTAAAAAATGGCTGACAGCATCAGCGCAGTTAAATTTAAAAACATATAACTAGAAAGTTGAGCAAAATTTTTTTTTAAGCTAACTGCGGATGGCAAAGTTGAAGATGGTGAAAAAGTTTACTGTGTTCACTGCCATAAACAATTCTCTTTTCAAGGATCAAATACATCGCTGACGTACCCCCTTCAGCACCAACATCTGATCAAGTATCAACACATTGTCATAAAATTTAGTTCAAAATATTCTTAAGTTTCAATGTCCGTGAGAAATTTTCAGTTTAATGGTGTCATAAATTTCAATTTTTGGCTTTAATCGAAATTATCGATTAATTAATCGATAATTTGTCAAAAGTTAACGATTAAATTTAAATTAATCGATAACAGCCCTATTATTAAGAAATATTAACACTTATTTGAATAATACATTAAAAAAATAAACTAGTTTAAATGAAATTTTTAAACAAGTAGTAGATATTTAAATATACCAATTACCATACTAATTATTTTTCTCCATGTAATTATTTATAGGTCAAGTCATTTCTTTTTCTCGGTCCATTTTGATGTGCCTCCGGGAAAGTATTATTTTTAAACCCAAAACCAAAAGTTAAAAATGACCTCTGACAAAAGCCAAATGAATGATAATGAAGCAAGTACAAAATAATTTCAAAACTTTGATTATTGCCTATAGTTATAGGTTGGTTTTTTGTTGTTGTTGCCAAACAGCATATCAACATGTTGTGCAATTTTTTAGGCTTCCACCAGGGGCTCTGGCCCTGTATATGAAATTACATTATAAATTTTTTTTAAAGTCTTGAGTAAAATATATTATTAAATATATATGTTCACATAGTGTAATTTAGTACCTGCAAACAGTAATCACAAAAGTGAGTTGTGTGTTCATCTGATCAAAATTAGGTATAAAATTAAAATTATGTGGCATAATTTGAAGAAAATATATTGTTTTTACAGTACCAGATGAGATTTCATTTTTAATTCATTATTAGGTGCTACCTAAAGATGATTTTGAAATATGCCCTGATTTGGCATCAAAGCGAAAAATATCTGTTTTCACATAGGGCCCTACCAAAGTGTAATGCTGCACTTCAGGCTGACATGGCAAATATTTTGAGAACCACAGGGCTTGCCAGGGACATTTTTTAATGGTGATGCAAAAGGTTTAAATAAATACATTGTTTTTTTTAATTGGCACATGGTCAGGTGGGGGTGTGGGAATCTTGATGTGTTTTTACACATGCATAGATGATAAAGGAGGGGTCTTCTAAATAATGTACATGAAAATAAAGGGAAACAGGAAATATATTCTCTCTATCTGGATAGCCTCTGAGAGTTTTCAAATTAAATGAAAGTTGTTAAGTGGTAACTGGTTGTAAATGTAATTAATGGTTACACACAACTGTTTATGACTAACTGGCAACAATTGAAATAACTTAATGCTGGAACCTGTTCAAATATTATGAAATGTTCATCACTGTATTTCTTTCATCTATATCCATAATTGTGACTGACATGTGTTATATAATTTTGTTATTTCTTTGTCATACAAATCTGCTTTTGACAATTATGAGCAGGTTAAAGATAAATCAAGATGAATGTTCCAAGAAAAATAATATAAATCAGCATATTTTAAAATATACATGTATTTTGGGAAACTATTTACAAAGTAAGCCATATACTTCATAATGTAAACACTAATTTATGGAAATAAGAGTAAGACTTGGTCCCATACCAGAAAAGTGGAGACCCTTCTCAATAGTCAATATAAATTAAAAAGGAAAATTCTCAGTAAAATCTATGGTCCATTGATGGTCAATGATGTTTGGGGAATCCATGCACAAACTAATAATTAGAATAATTGTTCTAAAGAAAGGAAGACTGCAATGGAATGACATTTTGAGAGAATCATGGATTGTAGAGAATTAAAAGTAACCTACAAGCATAATCTAGTAGTCTAAGCATAGAGGCAGAAAATAATGGATCACTGCTAAGGGAAGTTTGTGGTGGAACATGACTGTAGTGCCACTGAGGATTATATTTTTCCTAAAAATTTAATTGAAATGAATAACTTGAGAAGGTCAATTCAGGAGTTCCACAAGGAGCTGTGCTAGGTCCCTTACTCTTTTTAATATATATAATGATTTACCCAACAACATCTCAACAGGAACAAAAGTTAGGTTATTTGCTGATGATTGTATAATCTATAGAACAATTAAATCAGAACAAGATAGCAAAATTTTACAAAAAGACCTAGATGAATTGATAAAATGGGAAACTAACTGGAGTATGAGTTTCCACCCAGAAAAGTGTCAACTGTTAAGAGTAACAAAGAAAAAGAAACAAATACATTCAAAATATTTCATTCATGGAAAGGAACTAACCCAAACTAAAGATGCAAAATACTTAGGAGTCATAATAAATGAGAAATTATCATGGAATTCCCCAAGTCAATGAAGTTATTAAAAAATCAAAAAAAACCTTAGGCTTTATAAAAAGAAACCTTTACAAATGTAATAAAGATATAAAACTAAAATGATATCTCACTTTGGTGAGACCTGTGCTAGAATATGCATCTTCTGTATGGGACCCATCCACCAAAGAAAACATTGATAAACTAGAACAAATCCAAAAAAGAGCTGCCAGATTCATTACTCGAGAATATTCAAAACTGACTAGAATAGCACCATTAGTTAAATCATTAAACCTTGAAACACTAGAGGATAGAAGAACCAAGAGTAAAGTAGTAATCATACATAAAGCAATTAACTCTAATTTAGAAATACAACACAAAGATAACTTAATACAACCCTCAGATAGACATAAGGATAATAACACCTTTCTTATTCCGTATGCAAGAACAAACTCATACAAATTTTTGTTCTTCCCGTCCGGAATTCGGGCGTGGAATGGGTTGCCTGAAGAAACCAGGAAAGCCAACACTTTATCAACATTTAAAACTCTAATAAGAATGCAGGACTAAACACAAACCATAGATAAGCGTAGGACGCAATAATCTTCTGTATAGAAGGAGCGTCTGAAACAGATAAGATAATAACTTAAATCACCTTCGAGCATGTTTTTTAAGAGGAAAAATACAGTCTTGACTATAACTACATTTAACATTAAAATATTGCAAATAAAATACTTAGAAATTAAAAAAAATTCTTCGAATGTATTGACTAAAAATTAAATAATTTATATCAACCATGATTTTTTAAACAGCCAAATAACTGTTAAAAACTATTTTTTATTTTAAAATTCATTACCTTTCTCTAGCTGTGCAATATGTTCTTTGCTCTTGCAACCTTCTTCTTCCAAAGCACACAGTTTTGTTAGTAGGTTATTTACCTTAACAGTTATGCGATCTTTTTCTTGTTTACCTGAAAAATAAAAGCTCAACTATTTTAGAACTAAAACAATAATATATATATATTTTTTTAATGAAGGCAATAATGAAAAGATTAGGCTAAGGTAAAACATGTATATTTTAAGTGGTCAATTGGGGAATTAACTTTTAACTCCATATTGCCATCATACTCTTCTTTATGATAATCCAGATTGAGGAAATACAATTACTAGATAAACTTTTGATTTTCCTTACTCCCATAATAAATAAAGCAAATGAAATTTCTTTGTACCAAATGAAATGTCTCTGTACCAAATAAAATGTGAATAAATGCAAAAACCTGTCCATCTTCCTAGTTTTAGTACATGTATTACATAGTATATCTTCCCCTTTTTTATTTGGGTTTATTCTTAGCTTTTGGGGGGAAAAATTTGCATTTAATAAATGTTTATTTTTCAAGTTAATTTTTTTTCTGAATAACTGCTAATATTAACTTCTTAAAGATAGTACTCATAAAAGAGTTTTAAAAAAGAATACTTTTATCTTCAAGACTTATATAACCAAAGTAACAAATATATAATATTAATTGTCAACTTTAAAAATAAAAGGATAAATAAAGAAAAAATGTAAAAAAAATATTATAAATAGAGCTAATTTCATTAAGAATGATCATGTTTACCTTTAAAATATTGCTTCTGGAACAAGTAAATGAAGCATAATATTAATACTTAAATTAAAAAATTAAATAAGACAATAATGTGAAAATTCAATGTTAAAAGTAAGTTAAATACAAGAATTAACATCAGATCTTCCATACAGGCTTGTTAACTAGCAAGATCCATTAAGCCCAAAATTAAATAAAAAAACAAAGAAATAAATAGAGTTATAGAGGTAAAAAAATATTTTTTAAAACACGTTTTTATAAGTGGACTAAAAATTAAAAAGAAGAAAATAATTTAAAACGTTAAGTTCAAGTACTTTGATTTAATATGACTGAAAACGTTGGGCCGGGTGTTTGGTATAAAAAAATTAAAGATTTATAATTTAGAAGGCAAAAGAGAGATCTATAAGTGAGAGAATGAGTGAAATGCATATGTAAAACCTCATAATCATAATTAAGCGCCCGCCCCACGTTTTTAGACATGATTAATGTCAAAGGCAAAGGCTAATTACTAATACTAATTAATAAATGAATAATCATAGTATTTTTATTAGTATACTATTATCTTTATATATACTATACATAATAATTAAAATTACATATCTATAGTCTGAATTTTAATGTTAATTCAAAACTTAAATTAAACGTTTTTATTATTGTTAATTTTTGTAAAAATTAGATTCATTAGATTGAATTTGAATGGCGCTAAAACTTAAGACTTAACTGACGATACTCGATACGTAGTCTAGTAGTAGTATATTACTACTCGTACAACAAGAAATAGAGTATCAAGAGCCATCTCTAAACAGTTAAAATGAAATAGTCGTATTCGTGGACTGTACTGTAGGACGAACTAAACATAGTAATTAATGTTAATGATTTAAGTATTTTTATTGAGAAACCTCTAAATTCTCAAGAATGGTTTGCAATCTGGCGACTTCTGCGGCATTTTCCTTTCTTGCTTCAGTAAGAGCTGCGACTTGGGCGCAGGGTTGCCAGATTGTAATTTGCGTAAAAGGCCAAACTTACTGCCAAAAAAGGCCAAAAAAGGCCAAACTTATTTTATATGAAAAATGTCAACAAAAATGACGTCACGCACCTAGGGGGCGGGAGGGGGTCATAGATTTATGGCGAGGGGCGGGTGCTTTTAAGAACTGTGACGTCATATTGGAAAGGGTCTAGCTCTTGATTACATGTGACGAGTGGTGTGGGGGGGGGGTGAAAATACATTGAAAATCTGCCAAAATCGCGTGACGTCTTTTATGGACGGCTCATAACGGCTGAAAATTATTTAACTATTTAAAATGAAGGTAGAACCAGGAGAAAAAGGATAATAAATGTGTAAATGCCAATGTTCGTATGTATGGTTGTACTCACAAAATAAATAGACTATGATACTAACATAAAAATTTGAAAGAAAAGCTTCAGGTCATCCTTTTCCGCTAGACTGCTATTTGCAGTATTATTATAAACTTTATCAGATGTCAAGTCATCAAGCACTCTTGGTGAAATAAGAAAGTCCTTGCTGCATTTATTTGTAAACAAAAGCTCAGCCTGGACTATAACAATAGCGTCTAAAAGTGTGAGCTGCATTCTATATCTGTCTTTTTCTTAATAGCCTTTTCGTTAAAATTTTTAATGTCTAAAATACACGTAAGCTATTCAAAAATAGAAAAAAATTAATAAGGTTATTGACTAATTGGCAAATTTTTAATCTTTTTTTGTTGTGATAAACATTATTTTTTATATATATTATATATATATATTTATTTTTTTAAAGAAAAAGGCCAAAAAAAGGCCAAAAGGCCAACAAAAATTTTTGAGGCCAAACCCTCTTAAAAAAGGCCAAATTTTGAGAATTTGGCCTTAAAAAGGCCAATATGGCAACCCTGCTTGGGCGGGTAAGCTAGTGGTGAGAGTTTCGTCAATCATATCCCCGTAAATATCTCTACTCGCCATTTCACGTCCACTTGTAAAATTTAAATAATTAATTTTAAAATGTTAAATTCAACATATGATAGAATACAGCACCACGGAATTGAGGTTAGTACAAGAAGATGTCATTGGCTGCCAATAAAGATAGAATCATGGGAAAAATATTTCGAACTGCTAACAATATTAGACACTGAATGTTGTAAATTATGTCACTAAAGTTAAGGAACATTTTTGGAGGAAAGAATTTTTTTTAAAACATTTTAGTGTGTTAAAAATATAAAGTCCAATATTAACATTTAAAAAGTTAACAATAATCAGATTATGTAAATTACCCCTATTCCTATGACCAGACCCTATTACTATTGGTTTAATTAAAATATATATAATATATATATCTTCGAATGCGGGGAACAGTGGCGTAACTAGGGATTTGGGGGCCCGGGGGGGGGGCTTGACCTTTTTGGAGGCCCTGCATACATGGCGGTGGTGTAAAATTTAAAAAAAAATTCGGACACTCCTTTGGGGCCCCCAGGGGCCCGGGGGAACTGTCAAATTTAAACCCCTTCCCCTAGCTACGCCACAGTCGGGGAAGGCCAAAATCTTGCCTTTCTCAGGTTGGCACTTAGCCTATAATTATAATACCGTCCACCAGCCCCACGACCGGCGTTAAGGAGTTAGATGGCGTGTGAAAAAAGGTGTTTTGTATCCTAAAATATAATTAAAATAAAGAAAATGAATGCTTATAATTATAACATAATTTATAACAATAATATTTCATCTCTTTTACTTGAACTCAAACTAGAATTGATTTTGATGTGAAAATGGGAGATTCCACGCACGTTTTTTCGCCTTGGTCACATCGTGCACCTGGTACTCTTCTCAACCCCTGCTTTCTTTATCTTTCAAGCTTTGCCAAGCTTACCCACTTCATCTATAGCACAATGAGTGATGTAGTAAAATCGACAGTAGTTTGCTAAATTATCTATTATATAAAACTATTTTATTATATGAAAATAAAATTTAAAATGTGTGTGTATTGGGGGGGGGTGTCAAAATGAAAATATCGATCAAAGCAGCACACTCAATAACTATTCACTGTTGGCAGGGCCGGACTTAGCAATTGCTGGGCCCTATGCGGCTTAGTATGCGAAACGGATTGCGCGCGGCCCAGTTTGGGTGGGTATAGTATAAAGAGTTAATAAGGATAATAAGAGAACATTAACATAGGCGGGGCCTATGAAAGTGCGGTGCCTACTGCGGCCGCATAGGTTGCAGTAGCCTAAGACTGGTCCGGGGGGGGGGCATCCGAAAGTCAAGTCACTGCTGGTTAGAATTAGTACACCAAAGTTTTATACTTCAGGCCAACCTTCTTCAAGTCTAATCGATGTCAGAGGAGTTTAATGTTCAAGATCTACTTTAACATAAATTATGTGGATATTTAAAAAAATCGTATGATTCGCCAGCCAGATGGAGAGTTTCTCTGCGGATTGGGGTAGACGTAACATTTGTGTTTAAGGAGTTGGGAGATTTGCTTGGTTGCGATGCGTCTGTCGACGTTAGTAGTGTGTGTTCTTAAAATCGATGACAACCGTTGAAAATGAGGGCAGGGGTCTGAAAAGGGGGGGGGGACACGTACATGTGCGCTCTGCGTTCGTGGCCAGTGGAGATCAACTCTAAAACAACAGTGTCTTGGGATTGCTTGAGTACTTTTTTAAAAATCAAAGTTATTTTGAACCGGTTTGTAGGCGTTATTTTATGCACTAAATTTTAGTGGTTTACTCTTACCTCCGCCTCCCTGTATATATATATTTAAAAAGAAATATACCATTATGTTTATAATTTATTTAGCTAACTGTTTACGCCAGAACCATAAAAATGTCAGCACTTTAAAATATATGTCAAACATGTCGAGTTTCAGTTTCGGTGTGTGCGCGTGATGTGACACATTCGGTGTAGGCCTAACGGGATAACGGCATTGAATTTTTATAGAGTAATGTATGTTTCACTTGCAGTGATTAATTAAATTCTTTTCTTTAAAATTAAAAGGGAGTTTATAAAGCACACTTTATTATACCTCACTAATAAAACTGTTCTTAATTTTTTTATAGGTTTTGACGTAGGCCGATGTCTTCTTTTCTTAACCTCTTAACCAATTTTCAATTACCGACATATTGTTCGAAAGGACCCCATGATTCTTAGAAATGTTGATTGTTAATCAGTAAAGCGCCACTCTCGTTTCCACATTAAATCGTGGCGTTAATTTGGGTTTGGGTGTTGGATAGAAGCAAGAATGTCAACGTCTTTCATTTTTGGCAGTGTTTAAGAAGAAATGGTGTCCGAGTTCGTGGTCCGCTTGTCGCCTCTTGTGGTGACGCTCATCGCCCTCATGGCAGCCGTGGAAGGCGAGCAGACGAGCAAAGCTGAGGATTTTGATATCAAGCGGGTGGATAAGAACAAAATCTACGGCGGGAAGGAGATTGCGCCACCTCCACAGACGTGAGTAGAGGCTATACTCATTTGCAGTGTTTTCAAAGTGAATGTTATACAGTGAAATATGTTTAACTCCATTACGCTTAAGGAGAAATATCGGTGAACATGGAATAATGATACGGTCCCAACAAACTATTACTTTATTTAACTTATTAGAGAAAAAAATGACCTCAACCAAAAATTTAAAAAAAATGAAGCTTTGTGACTTTGTGGAAAAACAGCTTGTAAACATATTTATTTTCTTATTTCGTTTTATGATGACTTCTGTTAACTATAAGTAGCTGTCATGACGTCTTTAACTGTTAATTTTAAAAGATTTTTAAACGTTCGTTGTTCGTCTGTGTAAAGATTTTAAAGTACAGTTTTAATTCTGGACACCCAAGACAAAGTTTCAATTTAAACATTTCTTCATCGTTTCTCTCACTATAAATATACGCAAACAATAAACTATACATTCATTACAGTTACAGCTTATTCCTCGACAAGCTGATAAGAAAACTACTAAAACTACTGAGCTATCGTGAATTTTGGCGTTATAACTCGTCTGTAGTCTTGTGCTGTTCATTTTTTAAAATGTTGTCAGATTAACAGTCACCGAGGAGGTGTGGATGGACTTGAAGATCAAAGATTATTACGGCGAGGGCGAAGATTACGTCGGTCGGGTGACCATCGCTTGTTTCGGCAAGCTGACCCCCATAACGTGTCTCAACTTCATCTCACTGGCCAAAGGATACAGGAGAGGCAGGGTAAGCTAGCCGTAACTGTAGACTGTAGAGGTTTCATTTAAAAAAGACGGCCCTGATAGGCAAAAAGCTACGTTCACGGTAAAAAGCCTGAATATAGGAGCCCGAATTGAAATGGACTATCAGTACATAAATTTATAAATTATAGACTCATTTGGCTTGCTTAACCCCCCCCCCTCACTTGACGTTACTCACGAGTAAAACGCTATCGGAATGCGTCCCCATAACGGGTTGAGAGTTGTTAATAATTTCCACCATCTATTTGTATACCAGTGGCGTCACTTGCGGGGCGATAGGGGGCGGGCCGCCCGGGTGACACCATCAAGGGGTGAACCCAAAATCAAAAATTTTACTGTGTACGATTTTTAGAGACGACAAATTTTTTTTCACCTAGAAAAAAATTACGAAATAGAATGAATTACGTTAAACGCGAAAACTTATTAATAAAAATATATCAGTTAACATGCAATAATTAAACAGTCCCAAAAAACTACAATAAAACAAATTAGGGGAAAAAATAATAAAAAGAAACAGCCGCACCTTTTTAGGCAGGACATGAAAGAGGCTGAGTCTTTTGTTTTAAATGAAATAAAGCCAACTGGGCTTTTACATACCGACACATGTTGTAAGTCGGTGAGACTAACCCCACCTCACTACTCCGTCTACCACAGTTTGGGGGGGGGATACGATTTTTATCCTAAAAAAACCAACAGGAAAATTATGTATAAATGTCTTTCTTTGATTAAAATTGTTTTCTTTTATTTATATTTATTAAAAGCGCGTTAATAAGCACATAAAATTAAACAAATAAAATAAAATAAATAACATTTTGCTACCACGTCAGTACAGTGAAAATAGTTCACCGGTCCCTGGTGCAATGGAAAAATTCCAGCCGGTCCACAATATTAAAAAAATTAAGAAGCACTGCTCTAAGAAACTTAATTTTCTGAGTATAGGTAATTTTTTGTAATATCCTTTTGTAACACGAAATTATTTTCACACGAAATAATCTGTTATATTCAAGTATTTTGTCCACAATTCATAATTATAATTCCAAATTCTTGCAACAGTAAAGGTAGGCACAGGCAAGTGAATCCTTTATTTAATTTTGTTAAAAGATGGAAAGATAGTGAGAATTTCCTCGAATTATTTTTGAGTCAAAATGCCACGTTATGCCTTTTACGACTTAAATAATTCTTTAATAATGATTTACTTTAATTTTGAAAGTTACAAAAGTAAGTCAAATTACACTTAAATTTTGGACACGTTAAATGAAATTTATAACAAAAATTAACTAATGTTCTGAAAGTATGACAGACAAAAATCAAACTTTAAAAAATGTCATTCAATTAATTAATAAACTGTTTTTTTAGTTCAAGGCTTGTCTGACATATGTAATACATATTTAACAACACCGCGCAGCAGTTTAGAATACAGCGCAGCAAATTTAGTAAACTATTGCATACAAAATGATTGCTGTGCAACTTTACACACGAATTTTTTTTTACTTTGTACACGGACCAACGAACCTTAGAGGGAACTTTGGTCGTGAGGCGGTGACACCATGAGCTACCGCCCCGGGTGACACCAAGAATGATTATGCCCCCTCAAAGCAAGCTATGACACAAATTTATTCAATAACCAACATTGTAAAATACCAACTATTCGTTGTTTATAGGCATATATATGTATAATGATATTTAAAAATATCAATGAGAGCTCAAGGGCAGTGCCTTCAGACTGAGCCCCCAACACGATGGTAACACGCTGTAGCAGAATCAATGGCAAATCTTAAGAGTTGTTAAATATTGACTACAGCTGTGACGGCTGTGACTGATATCGCCATGGAGTAAAGCTCTACTACAAGAAGGCTCACCACTACTTTCTACGTGCTGTGTGGACCATGCTGTGTAGCACGTGGTTCACATCCCCCTCCCACACCCCGACCCACTAAGAAAATACCGCTGGTTTCCCTGAACGTTAATGCTGCGTGTCGAACGCGCGAAGCTTCATTGAATAAGATGAACGTGGTCGACTCGACCCACCCTCCCTTAGGAGCACATTTGTCATTTGATCAATCGTGATCTTTAAGCTTTAACAATCAATGTAATTGTTCATGCATATATTGTAAATTGGTAAGTTAATTAGCGCGCATTAAAAACAATGCAAACGAGATTCTTGAAAATGCTGGTACCGGTACCCTTTAAAGTGTGTTGTTTAAGTCGTAATATATAGGAAAAAAAAGTTATTTATGAAAATAGTCTCACTTTAAAATCAAAACTAATACAGGGGTCGCGGTCAGCAACTATTTGACGTGTCAAATTATATGTATTATTTATTTAGCATGCTATATGGCTTTTACGACTACCATGTAAAAATCTTGTAAGATTACCGATTAAATTATGCACCTATTAGTGTTAAGAATTTACATCTTAGTCCTCTGAAGGCGTGGGGGGGGGGTCATGTTACGGTGTTAACTACTCTAATAATGTTATAACTTTTATAATGTTAATATTATGTAAATGTATACTCTTGCGCTCTATTATATATTCCACTTTCAAATCACAAAATCGAAACGTCTTTCATACCTTTTAGGTATGAGTGGCTTATAATTTAGGGGCCGCCCATACATGACACTATTTTGGCCGATTTTTCACCCCCCGCCCCCCTCGTCACAAAAACTTAGACCCCCCCTCCAACA
Organism: Ampullaceana balthica; assembly: GCA_944989445.1. Lineage (NCBI taxonomy): Eukaryota > Metazoa > Mollusca > Gastropoda > Lymnaeidae > Ampullaceana > Ampullaceana balthica. The sequence goes on from CALYLW010000277.1 coordinate 154,657, forward strand.
TGACGTCACAAAGCTTAGCCCCCCCCCCAATAAAAGAGCATGTTTCAAATCACTTTTTTGTCATTTAAGTATGTATTTAGTGTAAGGTGTCATTCTAATATTGTAACACGCGTGAAGCCATATAAAACGTCATAAAATAAATTGTAAGAAGTCAAATATTTACTTAAGTGGAACTTATATTCAAACTTACTTGCAAGTTTTGATGTGACGTCACATATCTCTAACACTCTCCCTCCCCCTCGCCCACATCGTCACAAATGTGTGGACCCCCCTCCCTCTCGGTGCGTGACGTCATTTATGGATGGCCCCTTATAACTGTGTACACGAATGCTAGAGGCAAACTATCATTTATTTTTGTTCACTAAAAATATGAGATTAAAACTACTGTAAGTTACAATAAAATGATTAAAAGTATACACAGCCCCAATATTTAAAAAAAAAGCCTCGAATAACTAGAACGAAAAGCCCCATTAGTTAATAATAATAATGCTTATTTCTATTGTCTGTAGTATTCTTTCATTACTTAACATATACATAGCGAATAAACATACACGACTGAAATATGAATGGGGTTAGACTTAGATGAGTGAAGAGGGATATGTATACTACTAAGAGAGTCAAGAAGCCCTTGGTAAAAATTCAATTCAATGAATGCTGTCATTCTCCTTAGTAATGGGACAACACATGGACTTCATAATTATATAAACAACTCGTAAAAACAAAGTTTTTCACTATAAATCCCTTATATATGAATGAGACATAACTAAAAGTATTGATTATGTTCATTATAATACGCACCGCGCGACAAACATTTACAGACTGAGCGTGACTGAACTCTCCTTGCTGTAAAACACGGGGATGTGGTCATCGATGGCTGGAGTGAACTACAGTGACCCGTGGAGGTCAGCTATAGCAGACGGCTACATAGAGATAAACTAAAAGTTCATTAATTTAATTATGGTACTTTTGATCGATCTGAAATTTTTGATACAATGCATTGTTAGGTGGCACAAGTCTATGTGCAAAATTTCAGCTCGATAACATCACGGGAAGTGGGTAATTTTTTACTTTTGTTTTTCTGCCCGACCGACCACGACAGACAGACAAGATGGTGAAGTTAATATAAGGGATTTAAAATAATTCATTTAAATTAGGGCTGTTAAAGATTAATTTAAAATTAATTGTTAACTTTTGAAAAAATTAACGATTAATTAATCGATAATTTCGATTAAAGCAAAAAATTGAAATTTAGGGTGTCATAAGTAACATTTATTAAACGTACTTGTCGAAAATCGAAATAACACTGGAATGTATTCTTTATATGACATCTTTTAACCAACAACGCAAACATACAAGTGTATTGACATTATTTGTTTCAAGTGATGAGCGAGTCTTATTGACAATATACTCATTGACAAATTATAAGTTTTCGATACTATAGTGGATGTTTGGTTTGCAGGTGATATGTAAGCAAAGTGTTAGAACCATGGTAGCAATGTTCCCTTAAGCAGCGTGGCTGCGCAGATACTTGACCGACGCCACGCAGGAGCTTAGAATCACCGCGCAGCAAATTTTGTAAAATATTGCACCAAAAATGGACGTTGTGCAGCTTTGCACACGAGTTTTTTTTTAAATTTGCACACGGACCAACGAAGCTTAGACTTAGACGGAACATTGCATGGTAGGCAAGCGATTTCTCTCAATGGACACAAAAACCTTTATAACCATTTTGAACATTGACTTCAGTCAATAGTTTAAAACTAAAATGTTCGTGTAATCGTACGGAAATTAGTTTATATTTGTCGGCCAAAATACTTTTTGACTTCCAGTACATTTATAAGTGGTGGGTCGATTAATCGTTACAAAAATTTAATCGTTAAAATTTGTTGACGATTAATCAAGAAATTAATCGTTAATTTCCGCAGCCCTAATTTAAATTTATAGTTTTATTACGCTAAAGCCATGAGTGAAAACAATAATAGAACAAACAGTGAGCGTCAGTGACACGTTTGTCTCCCCTGCCCCACAGAACATTTTGAACTACAAAGGAAGCAAAGTTCAGGCCATTGTTCGGGACTTCATGATTCAGCTAGGGGAGGTAGCCACAAAAAGTACCACTGGTGAGTTCATAATTTATCAATGGGGGACGAAAGCCCATTTGTTTAAAAGAAATTATTCTCAGTTGATTTAAAAAATTATAATTGCAGCTAAAATTTCTAAACCCATGACAGACTCTCATAATTTTATGGCATAATTTGAAATCTTCATGATTCAAATGAACTCCCATTAAAGCTTATAACAAAGCTTCGAATTGGTATATCAAAGGCATATTATTACACTCCTTAATACATTACAAATCACTGTTTTCAGGGGACAGTATTTACGGAACCAGTTTTCAGGATGAGAGTTTCGCTATTAGCCACAGCAATGCTGGTTGGATTGGCATGGCCAACTTTGGACCAGACACGAACGGCTCACAATTCTACATCCTTCTCCGCTCAGCTAGATGGCTTGATGGAAGACACGTGCTCTTTGGAAAAGTCATTAGCGGAATGGTAAGTTGTAGATTTTATTAGAATAATATAAATATCCAATTAGGATAACAAGTGATTAAATTAGTAAAAAAAATACCCAACAAGATATTTGGATTTTTTATTAATTGAGATTAAGCCAGACCGTGAAAGGTCACATTTTTAAAAAATACTCATTTTTAAAACTCAGAACACCTTAGATTTAATTATTAGTACTTCTTCCAGTACTAATGGACATAAGTTGTAAAATGTGATTCTATTAAAATGTAAAGTAGAACATACCATGTTTGAAATTAAAAATCAGCTATGCCCAAACATTTAATTAATGTTTCAGGATGTTGTTGAAAAAATAGGACAGGAAGAGACAGACAAAGACAACACACCATTACGAGCTATTACAATTGATAACTGTGGTGTGGTAGGACTCAAGGGATCATATACCCTTACAGCAGAACAGTTCAACACTGATGGGGATATTGACACTGAAAGTATTAGACAATAAAGTTTTAGAGATATAAATTTAATTCATTAGAAAAATGTGTGAAAATATTTTGAGAGTAATTTTAAATGTGTTTTTTTGGGGTGTGATTTTATAGATGTGAAAGACAATGAGATTATGCAAGTTGTGAATTTAGGTTCATCCCATAAGGTGTGCTATGTTTCATCATTAAAAAAATTTAATTGTTTCTATATTTTCATTGCAGTCCATACTGAGTGTAATTAGTAATATACATTTTTTCCCCTCATATTATAGGTAGTAAGAGTTTTAAAATGGTATTGATTAGTAAAATAATCTTTAGGGACTTTATACATTTTAATTTACATTCATGATAAACGTTTTTAAAAAAATGTTAATAACAATTTTAAACATGATGTAATTTTATAAAACTTGTTTTTAATCAAATCTCATGTGAAATAAAGAAGACATTGAAACAAATTTTTAAAATCTTAAATTACCTTAAAATTCATCGTAACCTGTAATAGAACTATTGTAAATGATTGAGTTTATTTATGGACACATTGTAGCAGTGTGAAAAATTCTATAGTAAAAAAATGTTATTTCACTCTATAACCATGTTAATTGTTTTTATTTGTCTAAATTAATTAACATTAAAACTTATTTTCACATAAATCTAAATCATTACAAATATCACTAAAAGCATTTTTATGCAAAACATTTGCATGTGTCTCTTTAGAACCTCAATTGCAATGACACATTAAAGTTACATAAACAATTTTCAAATACTTGTGTGCACTAATTTTTGTGTCGCTAAATATCATTATCAAATGCACAATTCATCAGCTTACAAGTAAGGAACATCTCTAAACATAAGCAACTACAATTTAGTTGTATTAAAAAATGGTCTAAAATTCCACTGTAAATAAACAAATATTGAGTGAAGGCAGGAAAGATGCTTTATGCAATGGCTGGGCAGTTGCACATATTTTAAAGACACCATCATCAATTCAAATAATGCCCCTTGAAGTTACGTGTATTAAAATAAGAAAACCTTATCCTTTTTTTTTAAAATTGTAAGATATAGTAGTGGTTAATTTATGAATTTATTTATGTGCTAAAAATTAGTATCTAAACTAAATGAAATCATAAAATATTTCCATTTATTTGAAGCATAAAACAATCTTATCTTATCACACACAAATGAAGATTGTTAAATTAAGCCACTCAAATAATTTTTTTTAAAAAATAGATGAAACAAAAAAAAAGAAGCATCATATCTTGCATTTTATTTGCTGCTGTGCAATAAAGTGATCAAGAAATTTTTTTTAACAAGAATTATTAATGGACATGGCGACCATCGATAGCAGTTTTATATAATGGGTTAAACAAATAGTAATGGTGTATATTTTAAGAAATTATCTTGGGCTATTTTATTATTATTTAAAATCTGTGGTTAATAACCTTAGAGAAATAAATTAAATGAATACTATGAATACTGGGCTATTTCATTTCCTTTGAATTACTTGTCTGTTTTAATAGCAAAATATTTTTTAAAAAATTTAGATTATGAACAAGGTGGACATATGAGTAAACAGTTTACTCAGAGAAAATAAAAAAATAAAATCATCAATATGGAGTGGTTTTTTGACAAAATATTAGATTTAATAAAAATGGTGTGACAATTATAACCTCACCATCAAGGTTTTATTTGAAAAATAGGAATACAATAATTGCCTCCCATGTTTTTATTAATCTTTAAGAATCACATAGACCAAAGGTTCTCAAAGTGGGTGGCCCTTCCCTGGTGGGAAGGTGATATGTCACAAGGGTTTTGGTGAGATGTCTTGGGAACAGTGAAATATTCAAAAGATTTAGGGGCAGCGCCGCTGGGACTTCTTAAGGGGGCAGTAGTGGAGCATTTCAGAAAATTATTAATTTAAAAGACATCAAGAAAATATGTACACTAAGTTACAAATAATGAAATATAGTTATATATAATGAAATAATAAATATACTTCTAAAGTAGAGATTGGATTTTAAAAAGGAGCCTGCAACATTTTTCAACACAAACCCTGGAGGTAGAAATAAATTGTGAAAGTAATATTACTGACTTCAATTGATGCTAGATTTTCAGAGAACAATTCATATTTTTAAATGTATAAAAGGCAATGCTCTATCCATATGGTCTTTTTTTCTTCATTTATTGGCTTTATTTTAAAGAAAGTAATTTAGAATTAAAGTAACATAATCAACAATGGAGAACGGTATAGTTGCACAAAAGTTTGGTAACAGATAATTTAATGAAATTTCACAATTGAAAACAGTTACTGCAATTTTTTTACTGAAATTTTACATAAAATATTTGAGAAATTTTAGTAACTAATGTAACTGAAATTCTGAGTTGCAGTTGGCTTTGGTTATTTTTATGAACATCTTGAACTAGCCTTTAAAGAAACTGCATCATTTTTAAAGTCTATCCATAAAATACAATGTGTCTATTAATGAAAATTTAGGTTTAATTTAACAATTTGTAATTGCATAAGTTAATCATAATCCTAATTTAGAAATAGCTGTGATGTTTATAGGTCAAGTAAATCAATAAATGTTTGGAACTAATTAAAGTAAAAAGTTTCTTTATACTTTAATTTTAATTAAAAGTTGGATTTCATTAAAATTCAATTTTTAGTATGATATCATGTTCATTACAGAGTTGATCTTGTTGCTTGCATGAAAAACACCTTTTGGGGGATTACCACAGAGGGCATAAGGTATGGTTTTATAGTTACAAAAGGTGGGAGATGGCTAAAGAATTTTGAGAACCACTGACAGACAATTGAAATATTATTGATTATTGGTGCTATAAAGTGTTTTTGTAACACAATATCTAAAGTGTTTGTGTAACACAATATCTAAAGTGTTTGTGTAACACAATATCTAGTAATCATTGTATCAAAGCATTAAAATGAGATGGATAAATACATGCAACGAATTTAGTGATCAAAGTGAGTTAAAATACTTAAAATTACATCTTTAAAAAAATTGTGTCTCAGAAACATAAGTAAAAAGAATAATTGATCTGAACTAGAAATACAAGGTCAGCATCTTATGTTACTAATTCTTGAATAAAAACAAAAATATTTTCCCCTCAATCACTCTTAATGGCAGAGTAGATTACATTTAATTGTTGTACTTGTTAATTATGGACCAACCACCGATCACACTAATTTGGATTTTTACTTCGATTAGGTCACCCTCCGCTTAGATAATGCCTCTAAAATATAATACAATAACAAAAATAGTCCAATGTCTTATAGTGTCTCTGTTAAAATGATACTTAAGAGAGTAAGATATCTGTCTATGCACCTGGGTAATATTGAGGGGGCAGCTGGGCCTGCTGGCCTGAGCCGACAGCGCTCCTCTGCAGAATCATCACAGGAGAGAGTCCAGAGTTGGGTCCGGGAGGTGAATTAATTCCTCCTGGCTGAGTTGCCAGCAGAGAGCTGATCCCCGGTTGGCTCACGCTGGGCTGAGCGTACGCACCGTGCTGCTGGTAGCTGCCAGGGTAACAACCCGTTGTGCTCTGACTTTGCAGGCCCGCCTGGGCCTGTACTGAGCCTGGCTGCGTGAGTGACGCGCCGTCGTGGCAGTGAGCTGGGCTGCTTGCGCTGCTGTTGGAGCTGTGGGTGGTGTTGGTGGACAGGGCTGGGCTCGGGCTGGACTGGGAGATCTCACTTCTGTCCCTCCCATTGTCACTTTGGTCCTCGCTGGCGCCTGAACTTTCAGACCTGACACTGCTGGGTTTGTCTTTCCTGCCCTGTTGCTGTTTTTGCAGCAGCCTCTGGTTCTGCTGGCTGCTTGGCTTCCTCTTGCCTGCAGACGATTGACGTGTTAACGGCAAGGTATCCCACAGCCTCAGCAACTCCATGCCAGTTTTTGGTTCTATTTCCTGTAGATTAATAAAACCTTGATTAGCAAATTATAATGTAAAAATATAATTTATTTAACTTTTAAAGCCTGTGGGATGAAATATCTCTCATAGTCTTTTTGTGCACCCTGGTGCCAATAATGATTAAAGTCAACTGTTGATAATTGAAAGCTTGTCCTTTATTTTTGAATCAACAAACATTTACTGAAATCATAAGGTAAATAAATAAGGGCCTCTTGATTTCTTTATTATTTTTGTCCAAAATTTAACAACATGAATAAGGAGAAAAATTAACTTTTGCCAAATTAAGGTTCACCACAAGACAGTTTCCTTTTTTTCACCCCTGAAAATAAATTCAGTTCATAATGGCAGGTTGAATAATGTTGACAAATCCCACATATGTTAAACTCCATACCTGACCATCTCGTCCAGCATGAACTCGCCTGCCTTCATTCCAAGGATTATTCAGGAAATTTGTGTTACTAAATGGTAAAGTAGCCCTATGAATGAAATATGAACAAAATTAAAACACTCAGCAGATTATTTTATTTAAATGCAGCCATAATATTTATTACCGATCATCATTTAACACAAGAAATGAATGATTAACCTTCACCTTTTCATCCACTCAAGACTGAAAGTGCCTGAGAGTCCTGAGCCAGGGAAATCAGGGGATCTGTTCTTACTGATGGGGGATGTCATTCTGGCATAGCCTTGAAAGTTGGCATTGCCGGGGACAGAAAAAATTAAGTACACAGGTTTACCAGACTGAAAAAAAATAAAAAATTTCATAAATATAAACCAATTAGAATTTGATTCAATTTAATTTCCTGTGTTAGTGAAATTAAAAAAGTGAAGCTTAAACTTAAAGGGATGAAAGATGTGTGTAGTTCAATCAGAACATACAGAATAATAACAGTAATAAAATTCAAGAAAATATATTATTTTATTATCCAAAGTAAGTACGTTAAGATGTGATCATTAATTGTTAAAAAAACCTACTCCAAAAGCTCTGTTCAGCTTAGCCTCATTGGCCGCCGATGTTGCCCAGATCCCTTTACTCTCTGAAACATCAACCACTTTCTGGCTGTTGCATCTCATCAAAAAGTATCTGCCTTCTTTGTGTCTACTAGCACTGGCTGTGGCATGCGGTGAGGCTGGGCCACCGGATGTTGGCAGGACAGGTGATTCTGATTGAGGTGAGTCATAAGGGGTTGATGTGTTGCTTTCACTCTTTGCTCCTCCAGAAGGCTGAACACTTCCTTTATGAAATGACATTAAAATATTTTAATGATTAGTGAGGCTTAAGATTAACATACATTCATAGATTTTTTAAACAATAAATTTTTACATATTATTTGTATTGCCTTTGATATTAAAACTGTGCCTTTAAATAAGTATTAGGTCTCAAAATAAAAAGTTAAGATATCTGTTAGTTATGATTGTCACCCATATTAGATAGATATTGATAACAAAAACAAAGGCACAAAAACTAACTGTACTTATACTGAATTGTCTTATATCTCAGAGAAGCTGAATAAAAGAAAACAAAAAGTGGTTTTGCTTATAATGAAGGATAACTCAAATGAGAACTCCCTTTTCAATGACAATCTTTGTTAAATCTATATTCATAAAATTAGAAATATATTAAAAAATCACATGCAAATTGGTATTTCTAGGTATTTCCTCAAGCATCAGAGGATTTGATCAATGGAAAGTTCTAAGGCATTTATATATTTAATTTTTTTTCATCATTCAATAAAAATTAAAAAAAACCCGTAAAAAACCAAGTTTTTCACTATAAATCCTTTATGTATGAGACGTAACTAAAAGAATGTTCATTATAATACGCAGCGCAAGACCATCCAAAAATACAAAATTTGTAGTTGTGTTGTAAAACATGTTTAATATAATGCGCACCGATCAGGAATATGTTTATAAAAAGAGTTGTCAATAAAATACGCACCTTATTGCGCGACAGAAAGGTTGTTCAATATAATACGCACCGCGACGCTCTATCTCAAAAAATAGCATGATACATAGGAATAAATAAAATAATCTAAAAAATCAATGATTTAATTACGGTACATGCGATCGATCTGAAATTTTGATACATTGTTTTTATTATCGGTACGAAACTGCCTGCAAAATTTCAGCTCGCTAGCTTATGAGGAAGTGGTTTAAAAATCGATCAAAAGTTTTGGCGACAAGCAAGCAAGGGCGGGTGCAGACACCACGAGTTAATATAAAGGATTTTAAAAAAGGTAAACAATCGATATTATCTATAAATAGAGATAACCCCCTACAAATGGTGGATACAAATAACCCTCAAAATAATAGCGATTGAAATGCGGAAACTTACAACATACTAAAGTTTCTTGATAAAACATGCCTTAACACACACATATTTTCTTTACAAGAAATGTAATTAGTGCCACTTCAATTCCATAATTTTGTAAATCTCCTCAAACTTTTATTGACGAACAAAATCTCAAGTAAAGGGGTTGCCCTTTTACAGCAAAAATGTATTACATCTGCATTTAAATTTGTGAAAAACAAAAGAAAAAAGTTGATCTCTATTACTGTTATATCCTTGGTAGTTGCGCTGCTGCTGATTATTGTAGCCTCTGCCGACACCACTATTTTTATACACATGCTGCTGCGGCTGGTACTGTGGTTGGTGATGATGCTGTTGCTGTGGATGATGCTGCTGCTGTTGGTGATGCTGTTGATAGCCCCCTCCGTTGCCGCCGCTTCCACCACTTCCTGGCCTGCCATAGTAGTCCTCAAATCCAGCTCCCATTAATGGTTCTATATGTTAACATGAAATTTTCATAATTTCAATGTTATTATTAAAAAACAACAACTAAGAATCACACAATTAATGCATACATAAAAAAGTATAACAAATCAAATAAGTCACAGAGGAGATATTGTGCAAAGTAAGATGCTAAATTTCTTCTTTCCTTTTATTTAGAAATTTATAGCATAAACATACATCAATCATCAGCTTTCTCATAAAACACAAATACTGGTACTTAAACAGGGTGCCCTCATCCTTGAAACCCCGGGATGATCCAGAGAATTAGGCTTATTTCCATTATTATTGGCACTTTTTATCATTTAGGATACTTCCTTCCCTTTCTTATATCCTGTGTCATTGTTTCTTTGGGTTTTTTTGTGTGGATATTTTTATCTTTTTATCTTTAAGTAATTATTTTTTCAAGATTTTGAATGCGTTATGTAATGTAAATATAGTTTTATTATTTGTGTAAGTTATTTGTACTGAGGAAGGCAAAAGGTCTACTTTTGTATTTGTCGATTAATAATTCTTTAATTTATTGTTTTGATTACACAATTTGTTTGTGCATGTTGTATTTTAATTTTTTATCATGAGGTAGGGGAAATATGTTATGTTTGACTTCAAGAGGGGAGCAAAAAGTTTGGTATTCCTGCTTCTGACTGAAGTGCAAGCTGTATTAAAAAAAAACAACTGATAGAAATCTTATACTTAATCAGTCAGTGTTAAGTCATGCAATACTGCTAGTAGTACAGCTATACAGACCAATGGCTCTAGGTCTTTGTCCTACGCCCACAGGGTTTTCCAAGCCAATAGCTTTTTCTGCATTGGTTAATACAGCACAAACTGCCTGTAGGACAGCCTGAAAAAATATAATTTCTATTCTTCAGCATGATGTTAATTTAGTTGACTGTAATTTTAATTGTTTTTTTACACGCTTTCTTTGCCGACTTAAATTATATTTTAGTATGTTTATTTTGAGTTTATTTTGAGAAATTGAGTATATATTTATAACCAACATACCTCTTCAACTTGTGTCCAGGCTCGGGTGGGGTGTCTCATACGATTCAAAAACAAACTATGCCACTTCATTCTAAACAGAACAGCTGCTTTTGAATCCTTCAGAGTTAATACAATTTTCAATATATTTGAAATTACTCCATGATTATTTAGAATTATTTTTTAAAACGTTTTTATTAAATTAAAAAGACAACATAGCTCTTAAATGTAATTTAGTCATAATAATTATAGTCAAATTTATTTTGTTTAAACTGTAAATTTCCTGGGTTAGTGAAGTATAATGCTTACATGTTTATTAATTTTTTTCTTATGTGGAAATAAAAATATGTACCCCAATATTACAGTTCCTGGTTAAAGAGGCATTGTGGATTCATTCCAATTACCTACCCCGTGGGATTCAAAATCAAAACCAATCCAGTCATCCAGTTTGACAAACATTTCAGTAGCCTGAGTGCTTTCCTGGTTAGATTTTTTATTCATTTCCTCATCAGAATCTGAATCTTCATTAAGAGGAGCAGCGAAACATTGTTATTTCCTTAGTACTAAACAATTCATTATAACAAGATACAATGAAATAGAATTTAAAATTGAGAAATGTTTCTCATATAAGTTAGAAAGTTAAACAAAAATATTATTTCTGTTTATTTGGTCAAACGTGAATAGTTGCAAAATGAACTTTTGGAATAAATAATAACACCCAAGTTCAACTGAAATTAGATTTCTATAAGTATATCACAAGGAAAATTACATGAACATACCAAATGACAAGGAATCATGTAATTTTAAATACTTTATGGTGTTTCATTCCAAGAGAACCAGGTGGAAGCATGGGAAACAACATTATCAAAATTACCTGCTCTTGAGAAGGGCAGCTGGGATATGGCATCAGTGGTCACTTTGCTGTGACCCCCAAACAGGAATACTGCAGCTGGAGACACCAAGGTGCAGTACTTGGCAAGTGAGACCCTCTGGAAGCGAGACATTTCTTCATAGATGATCCACTTGGATGGCAGGGATTTGATGACCTTCTTGAGAGATTTAACTGGATGCATGCTGGTGACTGATGTCACAGGCTGCAGCACAGAGCTGCTGTGGAATCTCACATTCCTCTCAGTGCTGGACATATAGAAAATATGGCTGCTTAAAAAAACTACCATCCCTGCTTAAGCTTTTATGTTCTAACGAAATGATAAGAAACATGATAAGGTTATCCAATATTTGGAACTGATTGAATGTTATGTGACTTATTTGCTTTCTTAAACTGATTATTTTACCACAAAAAATGAAAAGTTAAGAGGGGAAAGATAAATTACTGAATTATTATATTATATATAGACACTATTAATTAACTAAGTGCACATTTAAAAGTATTCCATTGGTTTCTATATAATACTGATCAAGGTTTTGCTTTAGGTTTTTCAAAGTATTATGTATAATATAGTAATTTGAAAACTATCTACACTTTGGAACAGATTCCTATATCAGGCTAGTTAGGTTAAGTTAAGTCTAAATGGTAGCTTGAACAAATTACTGTATAAATTTGTCTCTTACATCGTACACAGAGCCATGTCTTCATCCCGTTGAATAATGTTAGGATATGTGCCCGCTAACAGACAAGCCTTGACCAGGGCCCAGTTGTCAGAATTGGTGTTCAAATCTCGTATGTCACCAGCTCCACGAGCTCGTAAGAAGCCAGATGCTCTCAGCTGTGCCAGAAGTTGCATCCTTGTATGCAGAACATTCAAACAGTTACTAACAAAAATATTTTGAGAGCTTATATAGTGCAATAACCCCAGCTAGCAGCTGGGCTCACAGCGCTTCACATAATAGTAACACAAATATTTACAAATGCATTCAATGTAAAACGTTCAAATCCTAATTACACAAAATATATAATGAAATGATGGTGTACATAAGCTACTTAGATCCCCAAACCTTGTAAGTGTGAGATTTAGGGACAAAAGGAATATTGTAAGACACTAAAAAATTATGATAAAATCTTTAAATTAGTTTTTTTATTTTATGAATATTTTTCCTTAAATATGAAATACAAGAAATAATCTGCCAAACATTGACAACTGCGATGTGTGAAATTCACATTTAAAAAAAGGCATGAATTCCAGTAGCAAACTTCATTATAATCCCAAATCACGCCCCTAAATTATATTAATCATATTAATGTATCCCCTCTTGAACAACAAAGATTAATTACATCAATATATATATATATATATATATATATATATATATATATATATATATATATATATATATATATACGTTCCTAAAATATAACAACCAATTACAAATATATGGATAATTGTATCCCTTATAAGGAACATTATTTGCATTATTTATTTTTTACCCAGAGAATTATGCATTTGTTCAAACATATTATAGCATACTTACCTCATTCCTAGTAGCATTTCCATTGTTGAAGAAGAAATGAAATTCTTGTCACAAAAAGCTCTTTCCCAACCTTCAGCTCTTGCTTTTTGCCAAGCCTGGATTAGGAAAAAGAGAATTAAATTAAGTTGGACTGCTCCCTACCAGAACAACATTCTTAGTTTTAAAAAGAAAATGGAAGTAAATCAAATTTTATAAAATTTAAAAGAAGTGTCTATTTTAATTATTTAAATGTATAACTTGGTGGAGCAGCCATAATTTTTTTTTGCTGCAGACATGAGTAGGATTAAATTATAATGATAACAATTGAAATAAATATATGAATAGAATGTCAATTAAAAAAACAAATAAGTAAAACCTGGAAAGCACGTAAGAACACCATATGGTCACTGTATGTTTCCTCTGCAAATCTTCTTCGCTTCCCCATGACAGATCTTCTTTCTGATGGCAAGGCGGGGATTATAACTGGAAAATAACACATTCAGTTTATTGCATGGACTTTCACACCATGGAATAAGAGTGAAGCAAAACTATTTGAATAAAAAATTTATTTATTATTTATACTAATTGCAACTAATCAAGAAACTTCTTGGTTATATTTAGATGATAAAAAAGCACATTGAAAATATCAATACAAAAAATCTTTGCCAATTTATGAGAATAATTTGTAAATTTAAAAAATAATATACATTTGACACACAAAACAACTGGCTAATCAGCCTAAAAGCCATTTTAAGCTATGTCAACCAGACTATCTCTTACATGGCTCCTTAAATGCCAGAGTGCAGACAATTGTAAGCACTGGGTCTAAACATTTCAACACAACAGAGTAGAGAACAATCTTTCCAAGTCTGGGTTCAATAGGTAGGTCAGCCAGGTGTTGGCCCAGTTCTGTCATATCTTCAAAAGGATCAAGGGCATCAATTTGCTGGAAGGAACGTTTTTATTTTATAAGGAGCATTGCACTGAACTCTATGTACATACAATTGCAGACAAATATTCAGCAGAGGCTACATTAATATCACATAAATGTGCAATTATATGACAGTGTCACAGATCTCTGGTTGTGGCTTACCCATCCCCCCCTCCCTCTATCTATCACTTTAATACTTCCACAACTGTAACCCAAACACTCATCTCACCTGCTGTGAATAACTGAAAAAACTTTTGATTACAACATTCTCAAATAATCATTGTTCTAGTTTTTTTGTTTTTTTTTCAACTAGAAATTAAACATTAAAAAAAAACATTTAATATCTATGGTGGACTTTGAATTAACCAAGAAAACTGTCCTCACATAACAATATTGACACTTAAGCACTCAATTTAACCAAATATTCCTCTTACTGTCACACAACAGATAGACACAAATTTTTATGATTCTATTTCCCCAAGCAATTTTCTTCTTCTTCATTCTCAATTTGAGTATTGCGCGCCGACGAGTTTTGTGCCAATTGGCCCGTGGTCTCCGACTTCAGCCTGCTTTTTTTTCTGGATGTGCTTCCATAGCCTTTGGTCAGCCAAGACCATCTGCAAGGCAGCAGTTGATTTTGGCAAGTGATGCAGCGTTCACATGCCACGGCTATAAGGGTTCGACGCATTACCCAGCCGCCTTTTATTTTCCCTAACTATGCGTTAGGTACCCACTCGAAGCTGGGTGGACTCGGGGACGCCCTAGGCCCCGGGAACAAATCCATGGCTTCCCATGGATTCAAACCCATGACCATCGGTACGCCAGTCGAGAGCGCTGCCACTCGACCACCGTATCCCCTTCCCCAAGCAATGACAACCTGAGATTAACTAAAACTATTACACACAACTCAAAATCTCAAGACCTTCAAACTACAGCGAGTGATTCTACAACCTTGATAGATGGCTAGAAAAATATATCAGTTCCAAAATAAAATATTTAGGGCTGCGAAAATTAACGATTAATTTCTCGATTAATAGTTAAAATTTTTAACGATTAAATTTTTTTTAAACGATTAATCGACCAACCACTTATATAATGTACTTGAAGTCAAAAACTAAAATATTTCGGCCGATAAATATAAACTAATTTCCGGACGATTACATGAACATTTTGGTTTTAAACTATTGACTGACGTGAATGTTCAAAATGTTGATAAAGGTTATTGTGTCCATTGAGAGAAATCGTTTGCCAAACGTGCAATGTTCCCTCTAAGTCTAAGATTCGTTGGTTTGTGTGCAAAGTTAAAAAAACTTGTGTGCAAAGTTGCACAACGTCCATTTTTTGTGCAATATTTTACCAAATTTGCTGCACAGTGATTCTAAACTCCTGCGTGGCGTCGGTCTAATATCTGCGCAGCCACGCTGCTTAAAGGGAACATTGCTACCATGGTTCTAACATTTCGTTTACATATCACCTGCATACCAAACATCCACTACAGTATGGGAAACTTCAGCTAGGACAATCTAAAGCTAAGTGAACGATTGTTGGTTATATTGTCAATAAGATCCGCTCATCACTTGAACCAAATAAATTCAATACATTTGTCTGTTTGCGTTGTTGGTTAAAAGATGTCATATAAAGAAGACATTCCAGTGTTATTTCGATTTTCGACAAGTACGTTTAATAAATGTTACTTATGATACCATAAATGTCAATTTTTGGCTTTAATCGAAATTAACGATTAACTAATCATTAATTTTTCAAAAGTTAATGATTAAATTATAATTAATCGTTAACAGCCCTAAAAATATTCCAAGCAAGTTTATCCTAAATTTCAAGAGTCTTAATTTGAAAAAAAGAAAAGTTGAATAGGACTCTGAAGCTTTACCTTTAATGCCAAAACTGCATTGCGAATCACCAAAGTGGGGGGTGCTTGAGGACACTTGCTCAAAAAATCAACTATAGATTCCATTTCAGGTGCCAGTAACTTGGTATGGAGACACAACTCCTGTTAAACAAAATTATATTAAACTCATTTTAAAAATATAGGATGAGAAAAATAGGTATCATACATTATTCAATCTAAGATTAAAAATTGATGAAAAGGTTTAGTTATTAGCCTAACTGATAAGCATATGGTGTTCAAACTTGAAAAAAAGTTTAAAGAAGAATAGATCTAGAAACATGGAGAACATTTTAGCAACTACTGTTGATATATTGTCTATCAATAAATGTGAAAATAATGTATTACATTTTTCTCTAACATCTATACGTTTTTTCTCTTCTTCAAATAAAATCCATTAGTATTAAATAAATGTTGAATGAAGATTTCAAGAAAAACTTACTTTTGAAATAGCTGTCTTTAAGTTTAATTTTAAGATTATTTTGAAGTAGTTTGAGAGTTGATTATTTAAAATTGGTTTTAGGGAATGCATTCATATCACCATGATATGGTGTCATCCAAAGAACTATACTTATACAAATAAATGTTTTAGTACCTTAATTTGAAGAAAAAAAATTGTAAAAATAAAATTTTCTAAATAAAATAAGTACATTATTTTAAAAAGCAGTACATCTACCTGCAATGGTAGGCGAAGAATCTCAGGGGTCTGATAGTCCTGAAGGTGCACGTATCTTGACCTGCTAAATAAGTGATAACACTTTCCTGGCTGACATCTCCCAGCTCTAAAAGGAAATTATTAGGAGTTATTTCCAAGCAAACATTTTTGAGTGTACGTTATATTTTTCAGCCAAAGAAATCTAAAACTCCTCAAAACTAAAAAAAAAGAAGCTTGATACCTTCCCTTCCGTTGCAAAGCACTTGCTTTGGAGATCCAGTTGCTTTTCAGGGCAGTTAGTGATGTTAATGCGTCATAAGTTTTCTAAATAAAATATTTTTAAAAAAAACATAATTCAAAAGCTTTAACCTCATTGTGAGATTTTATAATTTGGGAAAAATTTTTAAACATAGAAATGGGGAAAACAGAGATATGCAATTTACAAATATATACATTTTTAATAAGTGCATATGGGTTACTAGGGTAAATGGGAAGAGGGGTGGTGCATGTTATGAATGTTCCTGGATAAGTTGGAAATTAACATTAACAAGGCTGAAATGAAGCAGTAAAACAATGTTAGTGAGGAACTAAGACTAAGACGGACGATTTGACTAAACACAAACAAGTGTTTTACCTCTTTGACTTTCCCTGAATCTACAACATAGACAACATCGTTTATTGTGATGGAAGTCTCTGCGATGTTGGTTGATAAAATCTGAAACAACAATAACAAATATACGCATGAAATGACAGCATGCTTAAGTATTTGTGATATCTTTAAATGTTAAATCAGATACAATTCATAGTATTTAACTTCATCTTATTTAGCTTGAGTTTCAATAGTAAAGTAGTATAATTTTTTCATCATGTGAGATATAATTAACTTACAATTTTTCTGATACCATGTGGGGGATTTTTGAAAATTCTTTTCTGATCTGAATGCTGCAGAGCTGAGTGCAGAATATAAATCACATATCTGAGAAGAAAAAAATACAGAGTTTATGGGCAACAAGTTGTAACTGGTTTTACTTATTAATGTAACTCTTGTGGGCGTTCCCTCAATACATAACCTTGTACACAATAATCCCCTGAAGAACGTGTTTCATTAAAAACACTTTAATATTTATACTTTGTACAAAGAAATATAATTTGAGGTTATACAATGTGGAATACACTGGCATACACCTGCCATGACACCAGCAAACTCTAACACTGATCCCCCAACCTTCTTAGCCAATGGGAACAACTCTTTCTTCCCGCGCTTTCACTCACGTGACCTCTCCGTCATCCATCATGTGATTCACACGTGACACAAGAGGTCATTGATAGCTATACCTAAAACATCAATTTACATCTTGTTGAAAATGATTAATTTCTTGATTTTAAATCATACCTTGCATTTTCAAACAGCCGATCCTCAGATATTGCAGTTTTGAGGTTTACGATATCATCATATCCAGGTAGAAACACTAAGATTGCACCTGTTTTGAACATTGAACATGGTCCTTTTAATGTTGGCTATCATTCATTAAGAAATCTGCAGCTCATTCTTTCAAAGTAAAATTTTTAATCACATGATAAGCACACATGCAGTATGAGTAATTGACTATTTGCTTTGGCCCTCACCATCTCCTTCAGAAGAATGGATTTTATGAATCAGGCTAGTCATTAGACCAGTGTCTACTTTCTCATCGTCAAAGCTGTGCTGATACATGGACAGGAGCTCTCTGTCTTCCTCAGATATAAGCTGCATGTCTTCATCAGCTTTGTCAAGCCCAGATTCTAGAGAAGATCTAAAATGCACAATGCATGAATTATAAGATTTTTAAACAGGGTCACAGATCCTTTTCAAAAGATCATTTTTATAATGTAAGCCAATTAGGGCTTCGGTAATTATTGAGTTGTTAATGTATTTTAACGATTAATTTTTTTATTTATAATTAATTGATTTGCGAATTTTTATTGCATTTATTTAGCTCTGCTGGGCACATTTTCAATTAAAAAAAAATTCATTACTTTTACCAAGTAGTTTTGAGATACTGGTGTGTTAGTGTAGTTGGATTATCTGATGATATTTAATGAGAAAAAAAGCAGTGCTATTGTATTAAATAAAGCGCACATGTGTCCATTTCTGAAACTTAAAACTTCTTTTATTTAATCAAAGTTAACTATTAATTAATCTACTATCTTGTGAAAGTTACCAGAATGCTAATACTTTCAAAACCATAATATGTTTACTCTAGTAGACACACTAGATCAATGGTTTTACCCATCAAAGTACTCTTGAAAAAGCAATAGTTTTCAGATATTACACTATTTAAAAAAGAACTACTTCTCGCCAGTTTGGTTAAATAATTTTCATTTATACAAAATTAATTCTCACACCCTTACAAATGTGCCTCAAGCAACTCCTCAATGTTATTGCGCTGAAACTTCCTTGCAAAGTCCAGAGCTGACCAATTGTTGGCTGTCCTAAAATTAGCATCTGCGCCTAAGGTAAGAAGGTGCTCCACAACATTGACAAATCCCCTTCCAGCAGCTATCATCAACGGTGTTGTTCCAGTCTCTGATTGCACATAGTCAACTGTGAAAATATACATAGGAGCATTTAATTGCAAGATAAAATATTATACTTTTGAACAAAATTAATTAAATGGAGAAATATCTATATATTAAATAGTAACCATGGTGGTGTGCATAATCTGGACCAGTTACAAATTATATTTAACCATATGTGCTCAGACAGTTTTTACATAACGAGACAAGCTGAAATGTCCATATGCATTCACTTATCAGATCCATTTCTTTTTGCTAGTAAGTTGAGGAGATAAAACCCTACAAATTAATTGAGATTTAGGTGGGCACATTTTATATTAAATCTCACCGCTAACATTTTCATTTGAAATGAGGTAAAGAATTTGATGAAACAGTTCCTCATTTCCAGTGAGCCAAACGTCACGTAGCAGTCTGTCCATTTCTTCAATGACCCAAGGTTCTAGATCTTCCTTTTCTTCCCCTAACTTGTATAGTGAAGAAAAAATTTCATGACAAATAAATAATACTTTATCAAATTTATTGTAAGGAAATTTTTATATCCTCACAAAATAATTTTTGTAAACATAACAAATGAAAACAGTTATATGTTGTTAAGGTGTCCAAAAAGTCACAATAAAGATTTTAAATTCGGCAGAAATAGAGAGTAAAGTGTGATGCAAAGACAAAATACATACACTTTAAAAGAATACACTTGACGATGTTAATAAAATCTTTACCTCTGCATTATCAGAAGTAGTTACATCAGAATCCTCTTCTGTTCCACTTCCAGGTGCTGTGTCAGCTATGGTCAGCTGTTTAGAGCACCACTCACTCAATCGTTCCTCTTGCTTTTTAACTAAGAATAAAAATTTCAAAAGACAAATACAGTGGGACCCACTTAACTCGAGCCCCGGTTAACTCGTCAGCTCTATTAAGTCGATGTTTTTTTTTGAACCGCCAAATTCTCTCTTTGTCTTTGCATTTTCTCATCAGTTAATTTGATTATTCTAAGTTGCCAAACCCTAATACCTCGAGCACAAAAGAGGGCCAAATTTGCCACTTAGCCTTGGTTATCTCGATCCCCATCACCAATCGCCAGCTTTTGAAAATGTTAGATGTGATTTTTTATAACCAAGGGCGCTAGGTCTGCTGGTGACGTCACAGCCCGCTTGTGTTCGGCTCTCAGCGCTGTGTTGCTTCTGGTACTATGCCAATCGCCAGCTTTTGAAAATGTTAGTTATTGATTTTTATAACCAAGGCCACGCATCAAATTTCAACCTCACAGGGTCTGCTGGTGAGCGTTAAGCTCTCAGCGCTGTGTTACTAACTTAAATCGCCAGCTTTTGAAAATGTTACTTATCGGACGCGTAAATGATGCCAAGTATTACGTAATTGCTCCAATAGCAAAGATGCACGCAGAATCGCATGTCTAAAACATTTAGTTTCATATGGAATAACAAAATGTACTGTGTGCAGATTTGTTGTTATTGGCAAGCATTCATCCTTCAACCTCATTTTGACTCTATTACTACTGCTTTGTTCTCATTGTTTCATTCATAAGAAGTGGCCGTGTGTAAAAGCCATTTAACTATTGGTTAGAATTAATTAAAATGTGTCAAAATTGAAGGTTCAAAAGTTCAAAAGGAGTTCCTAATTTATTTTAGAACCTTTTTATAGAGAAGAGTTCGATTTTTTTGTCATGAGTCATATATAGGTCATGATAGTCTGATAGACAAGCAAATAACAGCAACGCCTTTGTGTAAAAAAAACCTCCAAAAACATGTGCATGTACATTCTCATTTATTAACGCTAGTGATGGGACAATACCAAAATCATAGGGTGCTTTCTGTAAACAAGGCTCCCCAGATTTTAAAATATATAATATAACAGACTACAGACAGTTTACCCACCCCCACTCTCAATCTCCCACACCATATCGCTCAATCTGGGAATCACGGCAATACGATATCGCGCGTGGCTTGGCGGGCAGGACTAGATGAATTCGTTATAGTTATGTACTAGGGAGAAAAAACGGCGCTAACGCAATTAAGGGTTATATTTAAACTTAAACGGTCCTTAAAAACGAACGGTCTTAACAACCATAGGAAAGAGTGAAGAAATGGGTCCCGATATTCCGATACAATTACGATTAATCGTCCCATCACTAATTAACGCACATCATGTATATAAAGAAATTTTAAGCGCATGTTAATATTTTGCCGCCATATTGGTTTTTGGTTAACTCGATGATCGGTTATCTCGGCGCCATTTTTCATACCCTGAGGCTGTCGACTTAAGCGGGTCCCACTGTAATTAAAATTTGTTGTTACCTATCAGTGTAGCAAAATAAAAGAGGTATTAGTTTTAACTTCCAGTACATGTACTTACATTTCTGTTTCTTTAGGATATCTTTGTCCATGGCTTTATTTCTGTATCCTGTCCTAAAAAACAGTAATTAAATAATCCAACCCTGAGCAAAACCACACATTTTATAAGGATACAAATTAAATGTGTAAAAATTTAATGTGCGCACAAACAGTAGCTCATTTATTTCGTAAAAGACTTTCTTCATTTAAATCAAAATTCGACAAGGAAGATAAAAAGGAGGAAACCGTAATATTTAGCAACAGATGCAGCTATAAAAGATGTATTGAAATAAAATTTAAGTTTTCAGCGTTTGAAAGCACTAACCATTTCAATATGTCCTCCAAGAAATACTCTTCAACTGTATATAAATTACCTGGAACTATTGGAAAGCAAATATCATGTTAATATCACAATTATTTAAAAAGTATAATTAATTTGTCATTATTGTTGGTTAATGCACAAATATGACTTAAAAAACAACAACTAATCTTTAGTAGAATGTTGTCGTACCACAGATGACTGAACAATTGTTAAAGTAGCTTGAAAATAGCTCCATGTTAAGTGTAGCACTCATGAGGACCACATGGAGAGTTGGGTGATGAGGCAGAGCTTCTTTTAAACACAGTAAAAGAAAATCTGTGAAGCGATCTCTTTCATGGACTTCATCCTATGGAATTAAAGTTTAAAATATCACAAAGGAAAGTAATTTTTAGGCAGTGAACTGTAAAATATATCATTAAAAAAAATTAAAAAATTGTTAACCATTAATAGCTGCTCTAAATCTATATAGCATGTTACTGTATCACTTAAGTTAAAAACAAAACAAGAGTTAATTATGGTTTATTATTTAAGCAATACATACAATTTAAAAAAAAGAGTTAAGTTAAGAAGGAAAAAAATATTTCCCAATGGAATTTAAAATGCAAACAGCAATTCATTTTTAATAACACACAGTGGAAAATAATTTGTATACATACCACAATGACATGAGTCACATTACTGAGACATGATTCTCCACCCATCAAAGTCCTCAATAAAACACCAGATGTGCAGAAGATAAGTGATGTCTTTGGAGAGATTCTGAAATGAGATATGAACATTTAAACAAAAAAAAATAAATCATTATACAAGTTTTATTAGCTGCTAATTTAACACTTGCTTTTAAAACATAAAATGAGAAATATTGTATGTTCTTATATTTATGTTACATAAACTAAATTTAACTGAATGAAGTAACATATTGCTTAAAAAAATAACTAACATTTGACAAGAAGGGACACAATCTGTGGTTAAGTTATTTTGGCTACTGATAATTAAATGTAGTTACTTGCTCTCTAGCCTAATCTGATATCCAACAGTGTGGCCTAAGCGCTCTCCTCTCTCTAAAGCTACTCTTTCTGCTATGCTGATAGCTGCAATCCTTCTTGGCTGAGTACACAGAATTCTACATGCTTGCTGTTTTTCACTACAGTCATCTAGAATTAACTGTGGAACCTGATAAAATTAAAACAGAATATTTTTAATAAAGAAATATAGTTATGTTTTTATATAACGCTTTGATAATGAAAAAACTTGCTTTTTTAAAAGATAATTTCTATACATTGTCGTGTTAGAATTTACTTGGGTAGTTTTGCCTGATCCTGTTTCCCCAGCCACTAAGACAACTTGATTTGCATTTATTCTTTCTATGACATCTGATCCCATCTGATACACAGGAAGAGTTTCCCTGAATTTATGAAGTTCTGATAAACCTCGCTTCTGGGGAACTTGTGGCACATTATGTGTTAATCTGCCAAAGTTTGACTTCTCTTTGTCTCCTAACATCAAATAATGTAATATAAATAATATTTTGTTAGTGTGTATGTGTATATACATATTAATTACTAGGGGGTGGCCGGATATTCGGACCCGATATCAGGATTTCATCCACTATCCAGATTTGCCAAATACTTATGGCAGATCTGGAAATGATCCGGATATCAATTGTGATTTGATTTGCGAGCTTAAAAAAATAAACATTTTGCTTGTCTCTCGTATTATATCTTATTCATTCTTACAATTTGTAAACTCTAGTCTATTGTGAATATTACAACTATACAAAATAAGTTAAGTAAAAAATTAAGTTATACATTAAATTATTAATATATAACAAAATAAACAAATTAACAAGTGTTGATCAAGAAATCATTCATCATGCAAAAATATCCATGCAATACGAGAAAAAAATATTAAGTTAAAAAGTTACAAGTATAGATATTACTTTACTACAAAAGATAACAAACTAAGTAAACAGTATATTAAACTTAAATCGTCTGATTAAAGAACAGTTTTTATTATGGCTCTAGATCACGACTTCTTGTACACCGCACTACACACTCAGTAGAACACTGTTCGCTTTATACACACTACGCAGTTCGTTGAACTTCGTTCAAGTTCATTCATTCAATTCATTGTAAAATGTTCATCGTTGACGTTGACAGTGTCAAAGACTGACATTGCAGATAGATGATACTCACCATATGTTGGATAATAAATATTTTAATAAATAGTATTAAATACTAAATAGAAAGTACACCCCCTTACACTTAAATGTGAAGATATCCGGATCCGGATTCCGGATCCGGTAAATATTAGGGCCAAACTATCCGGATCCGGCAAATTGTAAAAAAATATATCCGGCCACCCCTTATTAATTACATTTCTCTATATAAAAAAATCATAATTTAAATACCCACCTCTTCGGTTCTATTACTAAGTTTTGTCAAGCCCTTGGTTTAATTTTTTTTAATGACCATATTCAGTTTTCATTGATAAACAAGATATTTACTTCAAGACAGTCAATGTTTCAATAAAGTAGTTTTTTATACATGAATTAATTTTGTAGAGAGGCGAAGTCGGTAATAATTTATTAATTTATTAACTTTAAGTATATAATTAAATATTTGGTATAAATGTTAGTTCTAGCAAAATTTAAATTGCTGTATAGAGTCAAAATTATCATAAATATTATTAAAAATACACACCTTAAACAGAAAAAAGTTTTAAATTCATATTCATGCATTTCATGACTTAACCACTTCCAATAATACAAAACAAATGATAGAAATAAAACTCACGATCACTAGTGTGTGCAGCCTGAACAGTAGGTGGAGTTAAATCTTGCCTTTCCTTTGCAGTCACAGGATACTTATTTATAAGTGTATTTACTTGAGTTGAGCTGTGACTCAAGAGAAAAGTGAGTAGGGAATGTTTTTGCATGTTTTCCTCCTTCAACCTTCCGCACTGTGATGTACCGGTTTTGTCCATTTCTTTTAAAAGGAAAATGCAACAAAAAAACTTACTACATATTTAGGCATTTATATTTAATGCTATATTACTTCAATCAATTTATTCTATTTCAGTAGGTAAAATAATCCTACAAATTAAATTCAGATGAGTGTTGAAAAATGTACGCTGCAGCGAATGCTTTTTTAAAAAAGCCTTTACAAAAACATGTTAAAAAGTTACATTACCCTCTACTCCAGGTCTTCAAATTCCCTAACTGCGTGCAGTATCGATGTACATAAGCACGCTCAGTGGTTGATAAAGATGAGGGGAAACTCAACTCTGATGAAAGATGAATCAAATTGATTACATTTCAATGTAAAGGTTTCTAAAAATAATTATTGTCTATTACAACATTTAGATATATTCAAAATAATTTACTTCATATTTTCAAATCCTGAGGAAAAAAGGCCTTAATGTTAACATTTCCTAACAAATAGTACAACAAAGTTACCTTCTTGTTCTGAGTCTAATCTAAAACGTTGAACAGCCAAATGAATTCCAATCTTAACTTCCTCTCCTATACAAACAGCTTCATTGAGCTTAGGTCCCCGTTCAGTGCGACTAGGATCTTTGCGCGGCATTTTGAAAAAAATTTGATGGGTTATATCAGTTCTTCGTAATTCACTTCCTATAAAATTTCAATATTTACATGCTCTTTGTGCCTGTTGACAAAAACACAATA
The DNA here is from genome assembly GCA_944989445.1 of Ampullaceana balthica. NCBI lineage: Eukaryota > Metazoa > Mollusca > Gastropoda > Lymnaeidae > Ampullaceana > Ampullaceana balthica. Next base: position 180,181 of record CALYLW010000277.1, read on the forward strand.
ATTAATTCACAACTATATGTTCAAATATAACTTGAAAATGGAACTACTTAAGGAAAACAATTAACTTAAAAAATGAAATAATATATTTAAAAAAATTATATTCACCAGAGGGTGACACAAAAAGTACTGTAGTATAAAATTATTGACAATAGTAGGAATTCTTAATGCGCCAAAGTCAAAGTAGATGATAATGAATCAGGTAATACCAACATGAGATTAGAAAAAATAGCTGAAATAATCAAATTGAACATGTCTAAGACAGCCTAATTTTTGAATATTCAACAAGTGCACTTCAGGCACCAGTGAACACAGTTGTCCTAGAAGCTCTGTGACAACTTGGCAGCCTCTTTTGAGAGGACTACTTGAGCAGTTGTATAATGATGAGTGAACAAATAATACAAAAAAAAATACAAATGAACACACTTCTCTATATGCCTAATAATTGAAAAAGCCTTCTTTCCTGAAAAATTAAAAAATTGTAAAAGGGCTGATCATTTTTGCTTGGAAATTTCCTATTTAACCATTATCTTACACAGGATAATTTAGATAATTGATAATTCATTCTGTGAATTGATCATAAGCTAAATTTGTAAGGACATCACAATGTCATGTAATCTGAGTAATCATATTTTAAAAATTTACATTACACACCCAGCCTTCTGTACCATTAAATCCATAACTTTAAATACTACTGACTACAAAAATGAACATATTTTAAAAGATAAATACATTAATAAATAATGATCAGGAAGGTTCCATTATATTAATATAAGGAAATAAAACTATACAGTTGTTAACATTTTAACAAAACCATAAATGTCTAATGATTTATGCAAAAATATTTTGAAGTTTTTTGTTAGTTAATAAAAAAGACTATTTGATTGATTAGGCCTATGACTATTTCAGAATAATTGAATCTAATATTTAAGTATGTTTATAGTTATATATTTTCTGTTAAAAATTGAATCTTTAATTTTTTAAAATCTCAAGCAATATTGAGACAATATTGATAAAACTTATTACAGTTCTGAGGGCATTTTTTGTTGTAGAAAAGGTGAAGAAAATTTTTCACCGTAACAGCTGTTTCTGAAAAATGTTAAGCTATTTTAAGGGCAAAATGAAAATAAATTTAAAAATATTGGAATAAATTTCTTTAAAATGTGACTGATGATGATATTTGCCTGAAAGCGTTATCTTATCTGTTACAGATCATCCTTCTATACAGAAGATTATTGAATATAAGTCTTTACATGTTAGTAATGTTACTACTTCGTTACATCATTACATCTAAATGTAGCCCTAATAATTGATAACACACTGTACTGTGTACAGTGATGCACAAATTTGAAATTAATATGGTGTACAAAATTACTGCTTCTTTGCAATTTATCAGGATGAATAAAAGAATTGTTTACTTACTTATACTTATCATTTATGATGTGGCTTAAACTTAAGGTATAATTTTAAATTATTACAATTTACAATTGATTAAAGAGTAATGAGTTAGTAATGAGTGATAATAGTAAAGTATAACCCAAACTAAAGATGCAAAATACTTAGGAGTAATAATAAATGAGAAACTATCATGGAATCCCCATGTCAATGAAGTTATTAAAAAATCAAACAAAACCTTAGGCTTTATAAAAATAAACTTTTAGAAATGTAATAGAGATATTAAACTAAAATGCTACCTCACTTTGGTGAGTACTAGAATATGCATCTTCTTTATGGGACCCATCCACCAACGAAAACATTGATAAACTAGAACAAATTCAAAAAAGAGCTGCCAGATTCATTACTGGAGAATATTAAAAACTGACAAGAATAACACCATTAGTTTTTAGTTAAATCATTAAACCTTGAAACACTAGGGGATAGAAGAACCAAAAGCCAAAAGTAAAGTAGTAATTATACATAAAGCAATTAATTCTAATTTAGAAATACAACACAAAGGTAACTTAATACAACCCTCAGATAGACAAAAGGATAAAGACACCTTTCTTATTCAGTATGCAAGAACAAACATACAGTCATACAGAGAATCTCATTCTTCTTGTCTGGAACTCGGGCGTGGAATGGGTTGTCTGAAGAAACCAGGGAAACCAACACTTTATCAACATTTAAAACTTTAACTCTAATAAGAATGCAGGACTATACACAAACCATACATAAGCGTAGGGCGCAATAATCTTCTTTATAGAAGGAGTGTCTGTAACAGAGAAAATAAGAAGAGTGTAGGAGTATAGGCCTAGGCATAGTATAGGCATAGGCAAAGTGACACTATCACTATCAGTACTAGTACTATGACTATCACTGAGAGGGATTGTAATTGTTTTGACAAAGTTTTATACCCATAATTATAATCATAAGTAACTAAACAAAAAACATCAACATGAATTAAATTGAGACATTGATTGAATATTGAAAGATTAAAAAGAAAGTATTACATTGAACATTGAGAGCCAATGAAAGGAAAGTATTAAGTTATTTAAGTATGTATGTAGTATGTTAGTTAGTATTAATAAGACTAATAAGTTAGTATTAGTATGTAAAAGTAAATGAAAATGTATAAAAATCAAATTTACTATTACTAATACTATAATTTACTTTCAATAAATTACGGCTAACTTCTTCTGAATCTAATATTACTTAAATCACATTCAGTAAATCTATTAATAGCAGTGGTATACGTCAATATAAAAATGAACAGTACCCATATTATATTAGCTTAAATTAGATTAGGTTACAAACATCAACTCAAATCAAAATAAGTACAAGGGTTACGATTTTGTTTTGTTTCTAAGAAAACATAAAAGAAGTTATTTCCCCTTAGTCTTAAGTGGCAGGAAAAAAAACCGGTGTAACTTTTTATTAGAAGGTATGTAAGTGTAAGTAAAAGAAGACACAAAGCTAAGAAGATCCACACACTAACAAAATTAGAAAATCTAATAAAAATGCACGATTAGACACAAACCATGGATAAGCGTAGGGCTCTATAATTTACGGTATGGAAGGAGTGTCTGTAATTTATAAGATAAAATATAAAGGCTACAGATACATAGCAAAAAAACAACTAAAAAATTCTTCCGCATATGCAGCATATGTATGTGATATTTTATGGCATGTGTAATGTACCCTCAAAGGTTCGTTGGTCTATGTGAAAAATAAACTCGTGCGCTAAATTACACAGTATCCATTTTTTTGAAAAATTTTACACCCCACAAACACAGAATATAATATTGTTATTAGCAAAATTTGCTGCGTGGTAATTTAAATTTCTGCGCGGCGTCGTTCAATTATCTGCCTGGTGGCGCAGTTTAAAGGAAACATCAATTATTTTATTCTTTCATAAAGGCAGTATAATGTACTTTAAAGTTTTTAGATTCCTGTTAATTTTTTAAAAATTTTCCAATAGGTCTACACATTATAATTATAGTATCATTATTATTTTTTTTCTAACGAAACGTATAAGTACAAATGGAGAAGAAGGTGTGAAGAAGAATGAGAGAGAAAGAGGGGGGAGAGAGAGAAATGAGGGGGGGGTAGAGAGAAAAGGGGGGGTTAGAAAGGTTTGGATATATTTTATGTGTTTGGTGGGCGACATGCCAGTGGATTCAATTCGAAATCTTAATTTATTGAAAGCTATATTAATAGCCTTTAAATGATCAATATTTTTGGAATAGCTTTGCAGTAAGTCAAAAAAGTAATATTTATATCATATTCTTAATCAGCGTGCTCCAACTGACATAAAAAAAAACTTTGATTAAATTGGGGAAAGACAGAATTTTCTTCAAACTGAACAGGTTTTAGTGAACCTTAATATTCAAAGCACTCTGCAATCGAATTAATATTTTGATTAATCTTCATTCTTCCATTTTTATTAAATTCTTCTTCTTATCTATACAGACGCTCCTTCTATGCAGAAGATAATTGCGTCCACAGACCATGACAGATATGTTGGCAAGTGATGCAGCGTTCACAGGCCATGCTTTGCAGCTTTGTGGGTTCCACGCATTGCACAGCAGCCTAATTAGTGTTAGGTACCCATTCGGAGCTGGGTGACTCATGGACGTCCTAGGCCCCGGGAACAAATCCTTGCTTTCACATGGATTCGAACTCCGGGACCATCGGTACGCCAGTCGAGCGCGCTGCCACTCGACCACCGCGTTTATTGTTCTAATTATTCCTTCATTGAAAGTGAAACTAAATTTCATTACATTTTATTATGTTTTGTAATTTATTTTTGTGCATTTCGTAAAAAGTTACATCGATCTTAATACATGTACTTTCTATTTCACATTTTAACTTGGGCTTTAATTTAAACCTCGTCACCGTAACTCACCATGAGCCGGAAGTGGAATTTAGCAAATAAACAAATATCGAAAACTACTGCAATTAACGAAATACCAATTAAGTCCATTGCTATTACTATTACTATTCTGATTTCCAGAATTTTTTTTGAAATACAAATAAATAGATTTCACTTTGATTTATTATGAGAATTCCACACATGGATGACAAGAAGTCGTCCTCAAGTCAGGTATACTACTTAGAGTTAGAGACTACTATTGCTACGGCTACGGAGTTTTTAGTTACTTAATTTTATTTAAAATTGGATTTGCTATTTCCCTTGCCTTATATTTTGAGAACCAACTAAAGGATGCATTAAATTTTCGCTTCACGTCGCCTGATAATGACATCAAAGCCCACTTTCCCCGCTTGTGTTTGGTTCTTTTTCGTGATGGCTTCAATTCAGAGAATTAAAAAAAACAACAACTCCAAACAATTAAGTAAACACTAAACAGTGATTCATAGTCAATTTTTAATTCCTTTTTTAGCACTCGTGAGTAACCGTTCTAAATAAGAGGACCAGTTAAACCGTTCGTTAAAGTTAGTTTAGTTAGCAAGGTATTTTTCCTTAGTTTTAAAAACTCACGCATCGTCCGTTGGTGACGTCGTGTTTACCTCTCTTGTGTGTGATGCTGATCAACTCGCGAATCAGTATTAGTATTTGCATAATTAAAATACAGCTTTAGTCGTAACTGTAAGCACATAACATATTTTACGACTATTCGTAACAGCAGACAATTTGACGGGATGTTGCTAGTGCTACGACTAAATTGGGTTGGCAATGGCAGCAATAACGAAGTTAACCAAAATATAGAACAGCAAAAACATTGGCCTGCCAACAAAGCTCAGGCTTCACAGAGCTCTCGTTAAAACCACTGTCCTTTATGGATGTGAGACCTGGACACTAATGGCAGCTACTGAAAGCAAGCTGCAGGCATTTGAAAACAAAGGCATGAGGAAGATTCTCCAGATCTCCTATTTAGAACACAAGACCAATGAATATGTCTGGGACAGAATAAACTCTATTGCGGGTTTTCAAGAAACCATTATAACAACAATGAAGAGACCCGAGTTGGCATGGTTCGGTCATGTACTGCGACATGATACCCTGACAAAAATTATCCTTCAAGGCACTGTAGAAGGGGGCCGGCAAAGAGGTTGACAGCGGAAAAGGTGGCTGGACAACATAAAGAATGGACAGGGATGAAATTGCATGAATTATTGGCCACCGTTCAAGATAGGCGAATGTGCAGAAGGTTATCTGTTGATGTGTCCATGCGCTCCCCCCAACGACCGCAACGGTCACGGGACTGATGATGATGAATTACTTAATATAATAACAGCTAGGCACTCCCATAATTATAATTAAGGTTTAATAAGGGCTGTATAACTTGAATTAACCCAGGGGTCTCCAAACTTTTCAGTCGGAGGGCCGCATTAACTGTCAAACAGCAGGTTGGGGGCCAAATAAGAAAGAAACAAAACATAAATGTTGTTTTTAATTATAAATTTAATATTATTATATTTATAATATTAATATTATTTAATACTATATTTAATATTATTTAATAATACAGTGATAAACTGCACATGAACACCTGTATTAGTGGGAGTGGTGAAATTGTTTCCTGGATACCAAAATAGTAGATATTTAGGGTTTTAGATTTGATGTTCCTAACATCAACAGTGACCTGAGAGTGTCATCAGACAAGTTAGTTCTCAAATTGTTCTCCACGCATCAATGACCTCCAGCTGCAGTTCATCTGAGCAACTGGCCACATCTGCTTCAAATGGATTTTGAAATAGCCTCATTTCTTTTGCGTTTGAATCCAAGTCAGAAAACCGCTCCTGAAACTGCAGCTTGAGGTATTTGATGATCTCGCATGCAAATGATGTGGGGAACTCAGCTGTTGCTTCAGCAATGAAGACCTTGAACTCGTGAAAGTGTGTCAAGTTTATGGCTTGTACTTGTTCCAAAAACAAGACAAGTTTAGATCTGAAAGCCTTTAGGTGATTGTATAGATCAGAAACTTGATTTTTCTCTCCTTGTAGTTTTAGGTTAAGAAATTTTAAATGTCTGCAGCAAAGGCCAATTTCCATACCCACTCTTCATCAGACAGTAATGGCTGTGACTTTCCTTTACTTTCTAGGAAGTCATGTATTTCCTTTCTTAATTCAAATAAATACTCTACTCAGAACTTTCTCACAACTTAGCCATCTCGCTGCTGTGTAATATGGTAAATCTTGCGATTCTGTGTCTTTATCTTTCAACATGTCTCTGAACTGTCTGTGGTTGAGCCCACGTGACCTTATTAAATTCACCATCTTCACCACATGATTCAGTACACTGCTAATGTCCACATATTTAGCACACAAAGCTTGCTGGTGAATAATACAGTGCAGGAACATTGGTTGTGGAATGTGTTTCTCATTTCACATCTGCATCACTTGTCCAACCAAGCCTTTCTTTATTCCACTCATGTTCTTTCTTCCATTAACAGTCAAGCAAGTGAAGTTAGTCCAGTCAAAGTTATAATCACCAAATGTTTGTTTTTTTCAATTCATTGAATATATCCTCTCCGGTAGCTGTGTCATACATGCTATGTAGAAAAGCCAGCTCTTGTATTATGTACATGTCTTTTCCACACCTCTAATGAACACAAGCAGTTGAGAGGTGGAAAAGCTGTCCAGCGATTCATCCATTACAATTGAAAAATGTCGAAACTTGCTTGCTTTTTTCTCTAATTGAGTCACAATGTTTTCACTCAAGTCTGCAACACGGCGAGCAATGGTATTTGCACCCAAAGCTACATTTTTGAATTATTTCTTTGGACTTTTCTGGGCAAAGTTCCTCAGCTACCTCAAATAAACATTCCTTCACTACTTCACCATCTGTAAATAGTTTGCCACTTTTAGCCAGAACATAGGCAACTTTATAACTGGCCTTAATCATTTTCATTTGAGGATTTACTGTACAATGTCCTCTAAAATGTGAGTTGATTTTGTAATTTAGACAATTTTTCAGCATGGACTTTACCCTCCAGCTCTGCATATTTCTCCCGATATTTTCTGTCATGATGGCAGCGCAGTTGTATTCTTTCATCACAGCCACGGTTTCATTGCAAATCACACACAATGCTTTCTCGCCAGATTTGGCGGTGTTTGCTTTCGCTAGTGTTATTCGCAAAGTTTTGTGGTAAACTACAGGTAAAAATAGTATATTTTTTTTAGATTAAAAGGTCTCCAGGGGCAGGATGAGAGGGGCCGCGGGCCGTAGTTTGGAGACCCCCGAATTAACCCATGAAAATCTAAAAAAAATGTGGGTCATCTTATAAGCTTGAATTGGGTAAAGTTGTTAATAGTTACGATGCAGGGAAGCATATGAGAGCTAAAATCCGAGCGATGGTGACATCAAAGCACTTTCTTATCTAAATAGGGCGGTATAAAAAATATTAATAAAAAAATATCACACGTCATCACTACTGACGATTGACAATGCTGTGAGTATTGCTAATATTAATAGACAGATGACGAAAAAAAGTAAACAGACTGGTTGTCCATTAGCTGAAGGCTTCGGCTTCCAGCGGTCTTATTACTGACAGTTTTCCTGCGAAGTACCTGCATGTCGAAAGAATTTGAATTAAAATTACTTAACTGGAAATCAAATGTGATTTAGTGATTTTTAAACAAATTTAATTTAGTGTGCATTGGAAAAGTATGGGGAGTATAGCCCAAACCCTATATTTAAAAAAAGGTAATTCTGACATGTATATGCCATGTTTTAAAAATTCCCTTATTATCATCACTGTTTAGTTTACTCCTTAGACTCATGTTTTTTTCTTTTTTTTCTGATTTGAGGGGCATTGTTCAAGAGACCCCAGCTGAATAACCTTTGATAAGGGCTAGCGTGAGCCTTGAACGTTACTATGTTTCATACATTCTCGTTTAATCTCAGAACATAGGGAAAAATACCTCGTTACAGCTAGCAGACAGTTAACCGGCCTTTTTTGTAACGGTTAACCGGTCCTCATAAACCAGCGGTCTTAACATAGTTAATTATAATTAAAAATGAGTAGGTTCAACCAAGTCTATTACTTATTACAGTAGTATTAGCCTATGCATACATAGTAATAGTATAAGCTATGGCTATACTATATAATAATATTTATATTACATTTAAAAATGCTTTAGTAGAGAAATTACCGTATATACTCGTTCGCAAGTCGACCTTTTTTGGACAAAATCTAGGTGGAAAAGTTGGGGGGTCGGCTTACGAGTGGGTCATTAACCTGATTCTGCATGGATATTGAATATCGGTTTAGTTATTGTAGATCATCAAGGTCCTTTTCTACATTCTACAAGATTCGACTGCTGTACCAGAAGCTATAATATATTATTAAACATCTGCACTTACCTTATTTATTCATTTTATTTATTGTTGTGAACGTTTTCATAAATTGTTTTACAAATTTTGTTTTCAACAACGAATTTTAATGTACAGGCTTTTGTCACTGTTTACCAAAGAATTTAAAAAAAAATACCGGTAACTCTTGCCCAACAAAGAACACAAAGACAAAAATAGGCAGTACAAAGTAAACAATCATAATGACCGATTTAGCTTGTACTTGTAGTTTTAAAAAAATGTGTACCATTTTGTTTAAGCTGTCCTATTATTTTTGGGGGGTCGGCTTGCGAGCGAGTTATACACTTTTAATACATTACTCTGCCAAAAGTGTGGGGAGGGGGGGGTCTTCTTATGAACGAACGGGCTATAGAACGAGTATATACGGTACTTCAGATATTTTGGTACTGATGCATTTAAAGTCTTAAAATACAGGGCTACTACTAAGACTTAATATTTAATTAAAATTTAAGACTTTATTAAGTTAACAGAAGAAGTAGTAGTACAGTACTAGGGCTAGTCTGATATTAAATACTTTATTATTTGCTGTAAACTGACATTTGAATGGTAAAAAAGCAGTTAGCAACCATTATAATTGTCTTGGCTAATTGCCAGGGCACATTTAAATTGAATTCAAATTTAAGAGAATTCTCTTTTACCTGTGCTTGAAATCCTATATAATAAAAGGTAAGTTTCTGTCCGGTCATCGATTGCGATTGGTCCCTCAAACACATATGACTCCTACAGCCAATCATATCTAACACGTTTACGCGGACATTCAAAACAAGTTATTTTTGGTGCAGTATTTCTTCCTAGACTTTATTTTGAGTTATGCGCGTTGGGATTTATAGTCAAAAGACCTGTTTTTACGAGTTATTTATTTTAACTATATGAATAGTATTTTTGATGTGATGCACATGTATGCCGGTCGAGACGGCTGTTGGAGGGGAGTTACAACATGCCATCGAACGGTGGCAGAACGTCCTTGGATGGGCTTTGTTGCTCGTACATTATAAGTGAAGACACCACATAAGGAGAAGAAAGTACCTTGGTTCCAAAATTTTTTTGCTGACAAAGAAAGGGGCCTACAGTTACAGTGAAAAAAATGAATGTGTTATATAAAAATAAATAGAAGGTTTGAACATAAGAACAAAGCTGAACACATTTTTTCACCACTGATTATAAACCTTGCTGATAAGCCAGGACATTTAAAAAGATTTTTGCTTGATATTTCACAAATTGTACAACTAGAATTCAGCAGTTGCATTTTGATCCCTTTAGCCTTTAGAATATTTGTTTGGAAAATTTTGTGAATTCTGAACTTTGTGATAAGAACCCTACTATTTCTATATTTATTTTTTAATTAAAATAAAATAAATTGAAAAGCATTTTCAACACAAATCAAATTTTCATCTCTTCTCCTATACAGCAAAAAAATACTCTTGCAGAACTTTTGCCTGGGCCCTCCCCACCCCCAGTGTCAAATGCCTCTATGATTGTTGCCCAGAATCCATTTGATGATCCGCTGCCTTCAAACAACATGCAAGGCAAACCTCAACAGATGCTTTCTTCCCAAGGAAGCTCATTACCTCCCGGTCAGGGTCCACCACCTCATGGCAAGGTATATCCTCCAAATCAGCCCATGGTTTTTAACCCATCAAATCCAAGTGCACCACCTATTTATCCTTGTGGCGTTTGCCATAAAGAAGTACATGAAAATGATCAGGCTGTTTTGTGTGAAAGTGGATGCAATTTCTGGTTTCATAGGATTTGTACGGGGCTCACTCCTGATGCATTTACTTTGCTTAAGGCTGAAATTTATGCAGAATGGGCATGTGATAGATGTCTAAATACTAAAAATATCCCATTGGTGAAACTGAAACCATGATTTATCTAAGTAGTTAAAGGATACTTTCAATATTTTTTTTAAAAAGATATTTTTACAAGGAAATTTGTGTTCAAAAATCAATTCAGATGGTTGATGATGTACATGATGTGAAGCAAACATTTTTCTACATTAAAATTTTTTCTCCATTTAAATGTGTTACATTTTATTGAATTTTTTTGGTATAGCTTACTGTACTTTTAATATGTTTTGTAAATATGATTTTAAAAAAGGGCATTTTGTGCAAATCCTTGTATTTTATGTATCAAGTCAATGGTATATCATCTATTGAAAAAGCAGGATTCTTGAAATAAATATGTTGAGTTTGGCTTTGTATATAGTGCATTACATTGAGAGAAAGCATGCATCCTCGGCCTTGCTTGGAAGGCAAAACAACTTTATCATAATTAAATGTAATATACATTATTGTATTATAGAGAGATAAGGTATACTGACCTATTGTTAACCGAAAGACGTTTATGGCGATTATGAATTGAAATTTAAAAAAAATCATATTTCATTTAGGATTTTTAAAACATTTCACTATTATTTCATTACTAATTCTTATACAATTTGGCTCGTTAACTTTTATTTTTAAATTAATAGTTAAGTTTACCTAGATGGTTTTATGTAATGAATAAATACACACACTATTTGTATTACTATTAAAAGAGTAGTGATTCCTTTTTTTCCCCTGAGGAAGTGAATTTGAGTCCAGTTTGCAAATATATTATTTTTTCTGAATGTATTAGTATTATTGGAGAGAAAGAAGATCACACAACTATGTTGAATGGAAAACTCAAGTGCAGCTTTATTAATTTTGCCATGATAGAATCTCATTTCTGTAATTCATTTTGTGTGAACAAATTATGTTTTATTAAAATCATTAGTACACTGTCAATATTCTATTGTCTGTATCATTAGATCACTTCAAAATTCAAATATAAAATGTATATAAATTTCTCATATGCATATAAATTTACAAGTTTTCTCTATTGTTGTATAACAATTACATTATCAGATAATTGCAAATATAAAGCTTGTGCTGAACATGTTAAACAGAGTCATCAAATGTATTATGCCTGTATAAATTTCAGTTGTTGTGATTCAATTACAATAACATATTTAAAAAGAGTTTTAGAAATTTAAGCTGAAGGTAATTGAGGTTCTTCTAAACATAAGGTCAAATTTAATCATTAAAAAAAGAAAAGCAAAGAATCTGGTATCTGTACACACTTTCTGCAATGACATTTGATATATCAATGTTATCAACACCTGCATTTTTTAAAGCCCATTGGTTTATTTACATGATCAAAATGTGTTTTTAGATAAGTAAATAAAGTGTTCTAGCACTAGTTTGAAAAATCAAAAAGATGTGATTTTTGTAATTCTTAGCCTTTAAATTGGGTTATTGAAAGCACTTTTGCTTTTTTCTCCTGACTTTAAATGAACACAAATGTAGATATCTATCTTTAAAAACAAAATTTTGTTTTTAATTGTTAACTATTTTAAGCTTTCTAAATTTCAAATAGAAAGATGGCTATAGAAACTTGAAATAAATGTTTTTGAGTATTGATTGTAATACTCAAAGAAAATTATTTCAATTATCAAGGGGTAGTTCTCATTTACCCTGTGCTTTACAGGACAGTTACATAGTAATAAATTATTTAATTGGGGACATAGTAACTGATATTTCTAACACAACAATAAGTCTCAGTGGATGGAAATCACAGGAGTTTTATTAATTTAAATTATCAAAATCAATATAAACATTCTGACAATGTAAATGTAACTATTACTGCATCTGTAACCACATAAAATATAAAACAAAAACCTACTAATTGTCTTGAGTCAGTGTTATTGACTGTGCTTATGAATGCTAAAAATCTTTATAATTATCTAAAGATTGTTGAAGTAAGACCATACGTAAAACATATTTTAATATAGAATAAAACAGTTGTTCTAACTAGTCATAAGCTCTTTGGATGAAATCATACCTAAATCAGTGGGCCTTATTCAGACCAAGAAACAGAAAATATATTTTTAAAAATGGGATATAATACCAGAAAAAGTTTATGTTATTTACACTGCTATTTGTATCTGTATAATTACTTGGATTCCGTTTCACTGTTTATATTTTTAAAAAAATGAGGATTAACAATGGAAATGTCAGACTTTAAAAAATCATTTTTATTAACTTACTAAAAAATAATTTAAGAAACTGTGATATTAATGAAGTAAACTTTTCTCCTTGCAAAATAAAAAAAGAGATGAGTTATTCAATATTTTTAATTCTGAGATCCACTGCCTTTAGATTTTCCTGTGCAATCCCTCATCTTCATTATGAAGAAGCAATTATAGAGAGTAATAAAAAGTGTTGTCTTACCCTGGGAATAATTTTTAAAAACACTACTGTAATTACAAATTTTTTTGCTGAAAAATTTTTGGCAATGGGTTTAAGTTTCAGAGTTATTTACTCTTTTTACATTAAAAGGCATTTCTCCAGGTATGAGTCAATACAAAGAATACTCTTTACAAACAAATGGTATCTCTAATTTAAACATATACAGAGATAAAACAACACAAGAGCCATATTTTTTTTTGGTGGTAATACATGTAGCCATAACAATAATCCAAAAAAAAAGCCACTTTGATTGAGGAGGATAATATTTGAAGGACAATGTTCTGGCCATTTTACATACATATTGAAACAAGAAATGTTTAAGCTTTAAATAAGATAGCAAAACTATTAAGCAGACATTTTGGTAATGCCTTCTTCAGCAAACTAATAATAATAATTAGGGCTGCGGAAATTAACGATTAATTTCTCAATTAAAAATTAAATCGTTAAAATTTTTTATCGATTAAAATAATTTTAATCTATAAAAATTCGATTAAAATTAAAGAAAATATTTATAATATTTTTAATTTTTTTATATCAATAAATAATTAATTATTAATAATAATTTATATATTTTTTTACGTACAAACTTCTCCTGCGTAATATTATAATTTATTTTATTACTTTATGTGGACCGGCAGACGTCAAGTAAAAAATGGCTGACAGCATCAGCGCAGTTAAATTTAAACATATAGCTAGAAAGTTGAGCAAAAAAATTTTTTTAAGCTAACTGTGGATGGCAAAGTCGAAGATGGTGAAAAAGTTTACTGTGTTCACTGCCATAAACAATTATCTTTTAAAGGATCAAATACATTGCTGACGTACCACCTTCAGCACAAACATCCGATCAAGTATCAACACATTACACATTGTCATAAAATTTAGTTCAAAATATTCTTAATTTTCAATGTCCGTGAGAAATGTTCAGTTTAATGACGTCATAAATATCTATTTTTGGCTTTAATCGAAATTATCGATTAATTAATCGATAATTATTCAAAAGTTAACGATTAAATTTAAATTAATCGATAACAGCCCTAATAATAATATGAAATTGGTGCGACCTGCTGGTTCATTGTGCATCAGAGCCAAGTCTCACAATCTGGGAGTAAAGTAATAATAGGAATTTCTCCTGTTTCAGAAAATTAAAACATTGGCTCCCTTGCGGGAATCCTTGTCATCAATGAAGGCTTTACATGTATTTGTTGAACTCTGATCTATTTGTTTGTCACTGATGCCTTTTCTTGTTTGTTATTGGTACATGGGTGAGATGGGAGAAGGCTATGGTTAGGTTGAGTGAACAACTTCAGTTTATTGAATAAAACAACCCATCCACAATCTTATCCCATTTCAATGGAGTGAAAAATAAGGGTACATCAGATGTATCTTGCTACATGTAATTTCTTGCAATCAATACACACATTGCTATAGTGATGATGAAAAAATATTATTTTATTTATTGTACAATAACCAAATAGAATGCACTACTGAATAGTGTTGGAAGACTGTTGTGGTAGTGAACATTTCATCCTACAATCCTAACAATAAGAGAGCGTTAATGTTTTTAACATTGAGCTAGATCAGAGGGTGTCATCAAGTCTTGCCTGTGGGCCAAATACGGCCCGCACTTAAAATTTAACTGACCCGCGGCCTTATCTTAAATAATTAACTGACTGCAGATGTTTTCTGTAATGACAAATACATGTATCAGAAAAGTCAAAACTATAAGATGTTTTAATTACAAAATACAATAAGGTCAAATGATGGTAAAAATCAATGATGTTGTATTGTTTACCAACCTGATAAATCATTACAAAGAGCTGATGAAGTTATATGCTTTTATGCGTACGAAAATTGATAAAGTTCAATGGCATAATCGATATCGTAATATTTTTATTTTTATCTATATTTTGATTTTAGCATGTGTCATTTTTGCTTATCTATTCTGGCCAGAGTATTTTTTTACTTCACTGAATATGGCTCTCTTTGCAAAAAGTTTGGACACCCCTAGGCTAGATATTTAAAACATAAGTTTCATTTTTTTATTGAAAATGTATCAATTGTAAATTGTTTTGTATTGTCTGCCGAAGAAGGCATCTAGCCAATATATAGATTGTCCTGTTTTTTTATAAAGTAAATAAATATAAAATATTACAAGGTGGCTTGTTATAGGTATCAGAGGAAAAGCTAATATTTTTTATTACTTATCTTATCTTATCAATACAGACGCTCCTTCTATGCAGAAGATAATTGCGTCCACAGACCATGAGAGATGATCTGTTGGCTTTGTGTGTTCCACGCATTACCCAGCCGCCTAACTAGTGTTAGGTACCCATTCGAAGCTGGGTGAATCAGGGATGCCCTAGGCCCCGGGAACGATTTAAATCCTTGCCTTGACATGGATTCGAACCCGTGACCATCGGTATGCCAGTCGAGCGCGCTGCCACTCGACCACCGCTTATAACTCATTGACAAATTATAATTCTATAATTTACATGTAAATTCTGAAGTTACAGTCATAAATAGCTATGGAATCTGTTAAAATACTTTAGTCTGAGTTTATTAAAAGAATCTATCTTAAAACAATGTCAGAAATGTGACATGTTACATATTTGAAGGCATGGTCATTATGAAATAATACAATATTTGAAAACGGGTAAATTTGTCAATTATAATTTACAGAAAAAAAGAGGTACTTTGAATTTATTTTAATGTTAATAATTTATATCACATCTTGCAATTGCAAAATCAAAGAGATTACTTGGAAGCTCCCGCAAAGTCATTTCACATGATCCTATCCTTATCTTATACCAAAGACAATACAAATTTTAAGAAATGTAAATACTTTAATTTTTTTGTTACATCTTTTACATTACGCTAATTGTTATATACCTAAGAAGACGTTTTTATCTTCAAATATCACAGTCACAGCACCATAAAACAAAAATATTCATTAAGATTAAAAAAAATATTTAAAAAAATGCATTTTATACATTTAAAAAAAAAGAGTACAAAATGGAAGATTTGTTTTATAATATATATATAAATGTAAGTAAATACTGCGTTTCAAAATATTATGCATTTCAATGACAAATTAAACAAATATTTACATGTTAAAATACTAATATTCTTAAAAGTTAATGTAAATTATTTTGTTATATGGAGTGATGGTAAAACATATTGATAATTTAACTAACCTGGTACACACCCTTGTTACAGGCATAACAATGTTTATTTTATCACAGGATGCTTTCATCTCCATTTTCCCTCACACAGCTGATGGAATTAGCAGAGTAAAATATATTATACTGTTTAGCTGTAAACAAAAGCCCGGTTTTCTCTCAATTCAAGTTGGCGCAAGCGTATGCTGTTTGATGCACCCCGCGCACGTTGAGACTTGGTTGATCGCTGATTCTTGTCCGCAACAGTCACCTGAAAATAAATATTTAAAAAAAACTTGCATTACATCCTTCAGATCATCGACTTGTTGATATGTTATGCCGTAATATATAACTTTATCCACTATGTTTTCCAAGCCTTGTCATTCCTTACCTCAGCTAGTGGCATTCTTTGAAAGCCAATTGTTGATGGGGAGGTAACATCTGGTCTAAGTGTGACAGGTGCAGGAGCAGACACAACAGATAACCCAAAGGACATATTCCGGACTTGATCTGATCAACAAAACAGTGGTGTTTTAATTTAGCAATTTAGAAAAAAAATTATTAAATAAGAGTTGAAATGTCTCTATTAGTATTAGCCTGAATTTAAAAAAAATGGAATCAAAGGTTACAATGATCAAGAAATATTTAAGTTTTAAGGAAAATTTAGGTTTTTTTTTCTTTCAAAGAACTTATTCAGTAATATAATTACATAGTACATTTGTAATACTAGTAACAATAATACAATATTTATAAATAATAATACCTCCCCAAACCATCATATAAATTTTAACAGAAGCTGCTAATGGCCTTTGATAAAAGTTTGGTCTAAGTCAGAGGCTTATCAGAACTTCCTGTTCATGAAATTTTACAATACATCTTTATTGGTTCTGTTAATGTAAGACACTAATGACAGAAATGTGTAAACACAACGCAGATGTAGTTGTGAGGTTTACCTTGATCTCTTTGCTTAGCACTCAAAGCACGCACTCTGGGCGGTGTGTTGATGTCAGAACGCCACTCTGTGTGATACTGATAACCTGATTTAGAAAGAAGTCGATTTCTCTCTGCATCTGTCTCCAGCAGATTACCCATGCTGCGGTATTCAACCTCTTGCATGGCCACTGGGCCTGGCCTTGACATTGAACCAAGGGTCTTTCTAACTAGTTTTGTTCGCTTTACAGAAGAAAAGACACATGATAGCTAATAGCAATATTTAAGGCAGAGCAAACTATCTTGTATTTTACTACTATCTTTTATATTAATACTATTTTGTATAATGTATTACTAATCTTGTTTATTACTATGTTGGATATTACTAGTATCTTGTATTTTACTAATATTTTTTATATTACTACTATCTTGTATATTAATACTATCTTGTATATTACTACAAATAATTATTGATATCCTCCTGAAAATTCCACAACGATACTTCATATTGTATTTAATTGTACTCATGAGGGAATAACAAATTGATTTAAATATTATCAATTTTTCCAGGTATAGTATATTTATAACTACCCGTATGTTTAATTTTAATAAGGCAAAATTATTAACTATTTAAAAAAACAACACAAAAAAAAACAACACCTCTACAGCCTCATAAGCCTGTTCTGATAAACTAACGATTTAAAAGAAAATCCTTTAGTGAGATCTAATAAATTTGTGGGCGTTATTCGCAAATTGCTGATCTGACTTTGACTTACCTGATACAGTGGTGCAGAGCGTTCATTCTGGTTGGTCATGTACATCACTTTATTCTGTGGCTTGTGCATATAGCTTGGCTGTAGTGAGGAAGAGGCTGAATACTTAGCTAGGTTACGAAATGAAGTGGGGGATGGAGAGGAGAGCTCTTTTTTGAAAGGAAATTGTGAAGATTTTGGAGAGTTCGTCGTCAAAGACGAAGTGTGGGAAACAAATGCGGACACGGCACGAGTTTTGGGGTAAAACTGGGATGAATATTCTGAGTTGGCGTGGCAGAATTTGTAAATGATCATGCTGCTGTCAGGCTGTTTGTGTTTGTTGTAGTTTGGTGAGGCACTGACGCTTGTGACACCACCCAGTGATGGAGAGCCAAATGTGGACTGGGCGGACTGCTCGTTCGATGTGCTAACGAAGCTGGGTGAGTAAGAACCAGGTGATGGACCTTTGTGACTAACATTGGGTGGCAGTTGTTCTCCCGCTTTACACGGGGACAGAGCCGTGGGCGGGGATGTGAGGTGCATGAGAGTTGATTTGGTGAATATGGTGGTGACCAGAGGAGAGAGGCTCAGGGTGGGTCGGGTGTGGTCATGGGACAGCGATGGGTTAGTAGCGCTAGTACTGTCTACTTTACTGCAGTTAGTAGAAGCAGAGAAGCAAGTAGTGGCGAAACTTTGAGAGTTAGTAGCAGGCAGAGTGTTAGCTGCGGTGTCGCCACTGGTCAAACAAAGCGGACGAAAGGCACTAGGGCTAAATTGGCCCAAGCTAGCTTGAAGGGCCTGCTTGTAGTCGCTAGTGGGAGCAGAGCTATGAGATACAGTCTGTAAGTCAGCCTGAAAGCAAAAGCACACAAGAAATGGCCATTGTTAATATTAAACTAGTAAACGATTGGATAAATCTGTTGATTGTAATACTTAAAACATGCACTTGCAGTTGGCATCAAATTACAAAATAAAATTTTTCAAAAAAGTTTCTTTTCTATAAAGGTGAGCAAAACTGTTACCAGAATATATATGTTTTTGTTGATTATGTTTCAAATCTAGTAGCTTAAGATTTCATATTTACTCAACCCAAAAGTAAAAACTGTAAAAATGATTTTTAAAAAAATTTCTTAAAACAATGAAAACTGAAAAAAAAATGTTGAAAAACAAATTAATTTTAAAAGTATGCAGTTTCAACTTCTTAACAGTGAATTGAATATAAATAACTAATAAACTAGACAACATGAAAATTACAGCAATTCAGAATCTTGTTTTTTTAAAAAAAGTTGTATAAAATAAAACATTCTTTGGATGAACTTTCATTAAATTTATTATTTTCAACAGCTTGACAGCGCAATATAATGCACAATTCATTACTGTGTAACTAAAATGTAAGAGGTAAAAAAAATATCACTGCAGTAGAGCTTAATCAGGACTGTATATACATGTAATCATAATTCTTCAACCCAAGTCTATTTATTCATTCGCAGAGAAGTATTTTACAGTCAAAAAATGGAAATACTTAGTAGCGGTTGTACTCATTTATAAGCTGAAGTGTGGCTGAGAAAGTTTAAAAAGTGTGTAATCTGCTCCTAAGCCAAACCCATGAAAATGCAAATAATTTATTTAAAAACTTTATTTTAAGTTATTATGTGGAAGCAAAAAATCTTAAATATGCATAATGTAAAACAGAAATATTTGATTTCTGTATATGGGTAACATTACTTATAGTACTGAACAGTTACTAATGAAAGATCTGGGCCAACTAAGATTAACAATTTCATTTCAAACAACTTAAGATATCCTATGAAAATCTCATAATCTAACCATCCTACCTATTTACCTGAAGTATTTCCAAAACATAGTCAGCCTATGACTATAGTCAGACTATATACTCTATACTGAAATTCTAAATTACAAAAGTTGTAAGTGACTTTGAACAATGATCATTATGGATCTAAGAAATTGAAAAAAACAAACAACTTGACATGTATTTTTTGTCCCTGTGTAAAATAATCGAGATTTAACTGACATTCATGGCTTTGTGGGGTTAAATAATATCACTGGCCTCTATGCCAAATCCTGGTAGTACAATGTCAATTATCCTGCTAATAACAATACTTCTGATATAATGCAAAAATGTTCATTTAAAAACAGGTATAATTCTGAAATTTATAGTTATAATTAACTTGATACAGAATGTGAATAATAAAATAATATGTATTTTAAACAACTGAAGCAGACTCATTATGTTTTCAAAACTTATTTTAGACTTAACACTTCAACTAAGCTTAGCAAGCTTTAAGGTTAGCTGCAAAAAAACAACAATTTTTCTTTTACAGATGTGGACAGAAACATATTTGAATCACCCATCACTCCTGTCCTATTTCTAATCTACCCCATAAGCTAACAAGATAGTAATCACAATGAAAAAGGCAAACTTTAGTATTGCACATATCCACATAAATAATATTTAAATACAGAATTAAAAAATTGACAGTGTTTTTCATTAGTGTTATTTAATTTGGTTATTTATTTGAATTTAAATGTTGAAATTTTTTTATATTAACAAACTTAAGACAATTAGAATTTGTGATTTAAACTAAATTACATTTTGGTGTTTGTATTTTGTCTAAAAATTGTACATATATTTTACAGTTCAGGAAAATGTCAGAAAATAATGATGAGTGTATATAAATACTACTATTCTTTAAGCGCATATAATAATCAAATACATACACATAGTAAATTTGAATTCACAACACATCTTTAATCACAAGCAATAATAAACAATGTATGTATATACATAAATATTCACACTATATTGTTAATGTAAAAATTTAGATACACAGCAGCACTAAAATAAAAACCAACAATTTCAAATTTTAAAAAAATCACGCTCAATGCATCTATTTTAAACACACATACATAAAGCCACACAAATTTGAATTTTTGGTTTCTTTTGAAAGTTTCAAGTCAGTTTAAAAAAATAATTATACAACTAAATATTGTAATTAAATTTTCATATCTAATTTTAGTTATAACCCCCCTTTTTTTTTCTTCAAAAATACAAAATTGACAGGGATGCAAAATATTTGGTAATTTCCCAAAACGTCAATGATTTGTAGAGATAAGCAAAGCAAACACACATACATTCACACGGTTACCATTAGCATTGTCAAGACAAATAGTATATCCGTAGCTCAATAAGCTCACAAGTATTTATTTTTAAGAATGCTACAAGGTGCAGGCTGTCTGAAAGAGGATGATGACATAAACGTGCTCACTTTTGTTGATATGATATCACCTTGCTGGATGAGCTCTACATTGGAGTAAATCTGCTCGGGCGGAGTGAGGGGCACCATGGCCCGGGAGATTCGGATGTGCGGGAACTGATGGTCGGCTGGTTTCCTCAGTGTGGTGCCAGGGGATGAAATACTGGACAGGCAACGCTGCAGTCTCTGGATGGAGCTCTCTTTGGACAGGACATGATTAGGGCCGAAGTATCTATCGAATAAACTCTTGTAGTAGTAAGTATCCTTGGCTTTGTTTGGGATTGGTTTTAACATTTCCAGTTCTCGTTTGGCCATCTCCAGACGCAAGGCCATTTTACTGTTGCCGATTTGCTAAAGATTATCAAAGCTACCACATTACCAAGTAAGCATGTAAAACGTATGCCAACCAACTTTATGACAGAAAAAGAAAAAAAAAGGAAATTGAGCAAATGACAGTTGGAGAGAGATGAAGAACAAGCAAAAGAGTTCAGATTTTTAAAATGATATTTATATTTTGTTCTAAAAACACATCTGCAATAAAAAAAAATTGTTCTTTTATGAAGATTCAATGGTATTAAGATATGCAAAGGTGGATTGTGTTAGTAGTAGGCAAACATTTTTTGGTTTAAAATGTTTAAAAGTGATGTTTGCAAGATTTTCAGTTACAACATTTTTTTAAAGTAAGTAATTTGAAGTATGTTTAGTTTAAAAAAAACTGAACAGATTATTTGGTATCTAGTTTAATTTAAATGAAGAAAAAATGTTGTAGTTTATAATAATGAGAAATTTTTATTATGTTGAGGTTAGATTTGGAAGGTTTATAATAGGAAAAATTAGTAAGACAAACTACATATACATTAAACATGTATGGTTTTGATAATTTAAAAGGAAGTAAAAATAAAAGATGCCATCTAAATACTCTATACATATATACATTACATTAAAAAAGATAAAATGGACGCAGGCTATAATTACTTCTCCTTGGCTCTACAGGGGCAGGGTGGGGAAATAAAATATCCAACATACCTGAGAATTATATGGTACTGGCAGAGACTGCTGCAGAGAAATGATGCCTTTTAATCTGGTTAAAACTACTCCATATTTTACAATTATGCTGCATCTTGCTCTTAAAAAAGGCTTTCCTTTAATATTTTTCATATGAAAAATTTGACAACTTCATTTGACAACTTTCTTTCAAATAAAATCTGGAGGTGCTTCATAATACAAAGCCAGTTATTTTTCCGAGCTTTTATATTTTTAGTATGCATGGGTATGACTTAAGCTAAAGGTTCAAATGCTCTAACTAAAAAGGTTATTTTTTCTTCTATTTATTGAGGGTCCATGATAATATTCTGATCATTATGGATTGTTTTCACTTTTTCCCTGACAAATGTCAGGTACCCATAAGAGCTGGGTGGACTCAGGGACACCCTTAAGCCATGAGAACAGGTACCTGCCTTCACAGATACTCGAACCCACAACTCTCGGTACGTCAGCGCATGCCACTCAACCACCATGCCCCCATTGTTTTTGATTATTAAATTTGATACTTGAATTTTTTAAAAGAAACTTTTAATACATTGTTTTATAATGCATGGTGATTAAAACTGTTTCATGGAGAAGCCGTTATATTTGTAAAAAATGATTTTTGATCTAAAGATGGTTGGTATAAAAGATGATGAACATCCACAAAAATTATATTTAAAAATTAGTGCAGTCTAAACATGGGGTATCTGAATGTTGTATTTTGATTTAAAAAAGAATTTAAAATATATTTATTAAACTCAAATGCATTTAAAAGTATAAATTTTAGTTAAGTTTTTAAAAAATTAATGCTTGGTGAAGATCTTGAAGCCACTAGATTAAAACTTGAACAAAATCAAACTTCCCCACAAATTAGAAGTGTATGTATAATGTTTCCTCTTCCTTGTTATTCCTTACTTAACTAAAACTATGCCTTTCCTAGTGCTAGTGGTTGAAAAATAACTATTGTGGAATATATATATATATATATATTAACGTGATTTTCTACAATAGCAGTGTGAACTTAATTTTAAAAAATAAAAACCATGAAAGTAAGTTATCTGATCTTAATAGTTAATGAGAATAGAAATGCCACATTTAGTAAAGACTAGTTTGGTAATGACATGTTTGAGGGTGAAAATCTGTTACTTTAATTACAAAAAGATGCCAATATTAATTTTTTTCCTCTAAAGTTTTACTTCAGAATCAATATAAAAAAAAGCAGATTGCTTTGCCATATGTATTAAGGGGAGATAATTACATTTAGAAGAGAAAAGACAAGTTCTACAACTTGGCACATAAATGGTGAAATTGCAATTTATTTTATAATTTTCAAATACTCATCCTAAAATTGGCAAAGGTTTAAAGTGGTCAATGATAAATATATTTTAAATACTGTTTCAGATCATTAATGTAAATATTTTCTTAGGTAAGCCTACACATCTCTCGAATATGTTCATATTAAAATTTTTAAAAATGACTTTCTACAACTTGGTGTTGATCTAATAGAAGCATTATAAAAGGCTCCCCAAATATCAACTTACCAAGGTCTGAGAATGTCCTGTACCAATCCCTCCATAGGTTTTCTGATCTGATCTTCCATTGCCAGGTGCACAATGCAAAAGGCGGTAGGCATGCTCGACAATGCCAAGGCCTCGCACCAAATTGTCTCGTTGTAGCAGACCAGACAATCTTTCAAGCTCTTCATCTTCATTGATGTCTAATGGTTGGGAGGTGTCCAAAAATTTTTCATCATGAGGATCCTAAGAAATAAAAAAAACTGCTTCATGAATTTTTTGATATAAGAAATGAAAACAACCAGTAGAATATTTGGTTTAAGATCCAACATATTTTCCCACTTAATTGTCCCCCATTTTAGCAAAATTAGTTCAAAAGCCTCTTTAAGTGGTTATTCCATTGTTTCCTTTTTAATAATGTTATTTCAAACATGATGTTACAAGAAATGATTATCTTATTGGAAATATGCCATGAATAAATATTTATAAAATAAAAATGAAAAATGATAATTTCATCACACCAAAAGACTTATTTTAATCTAATGTTATCTATAATAAAATGCTATTGTATTTTTAAATTGTCTTGGTTATGATCATTTTTTGAAGCTGAGTATAGAATAAAAAAATAATATGTTTTGATAAAAAAGGGTTACAAATAATTTATTACATAATTTATATTTGTACACATGATAAGTGATTCAAAGTTGACATTTATTTTATATTTTAAAAAGAATGTTAGGTATATCCTGATTTAAAGCTAAGAAGAGTTTAGAAAACTGTTTGAAAAGGTGTTTACTAAATCTAAAATCAGCTGGTTTTCTATGTTTTTTATATTCAATTATTGCAATAACTTCTCCTTTCAACTCCAAAAAATACATATGCAGAATTATGTATTGCTTTTTATCAAAATATTGTATTCAAAGTTAAACATCATGATATTAAAATTATTTGAGCAAATACATAAGTCTATTTATATATTGGTTATTAAATAAAAGCAAACTGCAAACATTTTTTAAATAGTGGTGGTACATGCATGTCAAATATATACAGCAAGCACAATATTGTTATTTACATAATAATCATGCAATACATATAAAAATGAACCAATTCATACAAACAAAATTCCCAAAGAATTTAGAAAGTAGAGCAAAAAAAAAGAAATTGAATCAAGTTATGATCATATCATTTGATTATATCTGAATCATGTACTGTTATTGAGAAGACAACTCATATATCCTGACAACAAAATTAAATGAGGTAGCATTGAGTCTTACATGTTCAAACATGTAAAATTGTCTGTCTTTCTAAGGTTAGTTTTAAAAAATGAATAGATTACTAAGCTTTTGATTATTATTAGACAAGTTTGCCAATAAATAAAGATTATTAAATACATTTTTCATCACTCCAAAAAGTTGTAATAGTTTATTAATTTAAATTTATATCTAGACAATGATAAAGAAATATAAAATTAAAAGGTGATCATTGCTGTCTTTTGAAATCTCACGCTATCACAAATGAAAATAGATCTCAGTATTATACAAAAATCGATATTTCATTCTTAAACCATAAATAGGGTTACAGAAATAGATCACACACAAATTATACTTGTTAAAGGTAGGCTATCTGAGGGATAAAAGGACCATAAAAAATATAGAAATTAAACAAGAACATTTGCATCTAGCTGACACGAAATCTGATTCATTCATAATTTTAATAATGTCTTCAGTGGTTTTTAGTTTTAGTCATGACCTCTAGCTGGAACACCCACCTACATGAGGTATACTCGAAACATTTTAAAATGTCTGCAATAACTTTAACTTTTAGGTTGGAAGCAGAGACTGAAATTAAAAATATATATCAGGTCTGGAACATCTTTTACTATAATAACTAATGCAGATCATGCATCATATATACAATAAATCATTATAAGCTATACATTGAATTTTTTAAAACTTACAAAGATCATCAGTCTTTCTCTTATAGGCATTGTTTTTGAATACTGTAAAAATGATATGTTAGTAAACAAGGTAAATGAAGGCTGAATTTAGTTTAAAAGTAATCACAAAAACAAATTGTTTTAATATCCACAATGGATCCAAAAAAATGTGTGGGTTAAGTCATAGATTTAATAAAATTGTGTTAAAAAAGCTATGTTAAAGAAACTAACTATGATTGAAAAAAAAATAAGTGAAACAGTGAATTTGTTAAATGTTAAATTGTAAACTTTAAATTTTTAACCAACAAAAGTGAGACTAACTAAACTTACATATAATGTTGGAATAACTGCTGCTGGCTGAAATAAGAAAAATTACAGCAAAATTGATAAAAATAAGTTAGTGTTTTATATAATGTGTAAAAAATAAAAAGGTTTTGATAATTTTTATTGTTGCAATGGTATTCACACAAATAAAAATTAAATTATAATGTTTTTGTATCTTGCATATTATATAACAGGCTTAGAAAATCAAATAAAATGTGGTTATTTTAACAAAATTACACATGCTGAAAATCCTATCAAAAACATTTTTTTGGGGTCCTCATGATAGAGAAAACTATTTTTATTCTTAGTCATTATTTATTGGTTGGAGGTCAGAACTTTGAAATATGTTCAAGAGACCCCAGTATAGAAATTCTTGAATAAAAATATATGTTCCAACGTGTCTCAAAAAACAAAAAACCCCACTAAAAATAATCATAATAATGTAAGAACTAACATACTGTGATTTGAGTAAATATATATGTATAAATACATATGTTATTAAATAAAAGCTAAGAGCAAACAGTTTTGTAAATTGAGGTGGTAAAAGACTAAAAAGATTCTTTTTATTGGTCAACTCATTTTAATGTTAAAATTTAAAAAAAAATTCAATTATCCTTTGCCATAACTTTTAAAGGGAAAAATAGAAAAACGTGCATGCAATGTAAACAATTTCAAAAAGAAAACAAAAATACTATGGTACTCCACAGCAATTAACTTACCGTTGTGGATACAATTGTTGGCTGATTGGGAATAAATTCAAATTTAATATCTATATATATATAACTCTCTACGTCGCCCAACCATGCGGGAAACCACACACGCACGCCGACTCTTTAACCCTCCTCCCACCCCCTTCACCAAAGCGAGTATGTGCAAACGAGCATGACGAATGACCCTTGCTGGGGTCGACCAATGTCTCGAGACCAACAATGGTCCTTGCGCTCACTTGCATTGTTCCTTCACAGAATAGCGTGAGATTCGTAGTGTACTGGTAATCACGTCCTCCTTATACGGGGAAGGTCCTGAGTTCAAGCCCCAGCGAAAACATTTTTTTTTAATGTTTAAAAATGTCTGTTTGTGCCCATTGTTTTACCCCTTTATTGCCAACCTGGCTGACCCTCGCTAGGGTTGGCCAAACACAGTTTATGGTTGGCAAGCTAATGTGGTAAAGGGTGGTGGGCAGGTAGATAACCACAGTGCAAATGTCTCGAAACCAACAATGAGTCGGCAGTCCCCCCCTCCCCCCCCCCAAACCGACGTTCTCTCACGTTGTTTTTATTTATTTGTGTTGTAGTTTGTGTCCGTTCTTTCTCCACTTTCTTTGCACTCTCCATGAGCAAGCCTGCGGCGCATGCTACGCCGCGGGGCGTCTAGTTACATTTAATTAAAAAAACCAATCATGATGAATTTCTTGCTTTGTCAACCAGAATATTTTAGCTTGAAGTTTACTACGTTATTAGGTCCTTAATGTCTAATACATCAAGCTGCTGTAGATACATGATGAAATATCCGATAACTAGTGTGATCAGAATGGCATGCCTCGATAACGACGGACAATCAACATCCAATATTTGATAGTTCCTCCTGTCATGTAAGTTTCACAACCTATAGATGTGACTATAATGAATTATATACAAATCAAGTATCTCTCAAATTTTAATATAACAGAATAAGACAAATGGAAAAAAAATAACAATTTTTCAATCTTTTTTGCATAAATGACAATATCCTTAAAATATTTTGAAAATAAATTCCAATTACCTCAGTCGTATAAAGCCGCTGGGGGTTAAGGTGTCTGAGTGGCAGAGTGGGACGGATGTTTTGTTTCTGCTTTCTCCTTCCTGGACTTTCAGGTCGAAGGATATCTTTCTTGCTTTTACCTTTTAGCATCATCTCATTCTTTTCCTTCTTTCTCATGATTTCTTCTCTTTGTTGTCTGTTGACAAAACCGAAAAAATTATAGGGAACAAAAGTGAAGATTAATAAACATATTTATTTAATGAGGATAAAAATAATTGAAAAACACCATTGGGATCATTCATAATTTTAAGTACAGGTTGTTAAAACAGGGTTTGGATAGTCCTGACAAGACATCACAGAACAACAAACGTTTGGGCAAAAGGCCTTCCTCAACAAACAAATAGACCAAAGCAAATAAAATGAAATGAAAACTTAGCTGTGGTGTAATCCAAAGCCAAAAAGAGCAATCCTAATTTTATTAAGACAAGCTTTATTTAACTTTTTCATAAATATACTTAAAATATGAAATAAGTTAATTTGGAAGTACAGTCGAAACCGGTTAAGTCGACGGCGTTGGGGTATGAAAAATGGCGTCGAGATAACCGATGATCGAGTTAAATCGAAAACCAATATAGCGGCAAAATATTAACATGTGCTTGAAATTTCTTTATGTACATGATTAATTAGTTAGCGTTAATTAGTGATGGGACGATTAATCGGAATCGTATCGGAACCCTAATATTTCTTCACTCTTTCCTAAGGTTATAATGACCGTTCGTTTTTAAGGACCGTTTAAAATGTAAATATAACCATGGTTCCCACTCAGGAAAACGGGAAAAGTCGGGAATTCTTTAAAAAATTTTCTCGGCCTTGAAAGTCGGGAAAAGTTATGACTAATCTGGAATTTATATATATATATTTATGCCGAAGTAAAGGACTTTGAATTGATTACGTCTCTGTCATGTTTCGATTCCATTTAATTAAAAATAAGTTAGTTACCAGTTTATAATTGTCTGCGCATGCGCTAAAAGGTCAAAGTTTACGCCTCGCCTAGTCCCATGGCGCCTGTCACAGCCGCTAGCGTTTGCAATGCCGTCGAATCAGCGAATAAAAAAAAATAAAAAATAAACATCTCAATATGGTAATTTTAAGTTCAATGCTTTTGACGTGCAAGATATCTGTTACTATCAGAACGCTCTCGAATTTCCTCAGTCTTGTAATGATATAAATAAAACTATTGCGGCCTTGACCGTTGATCAAAGCACGCTGTGGGCTGTGTACTGTGTGTTAGACCTCGGCCGGCAACTAAGTCTAAGCGAATTTTTTAAAAGTGATGACGTGTATATTAATAATATTATATACATTGTACTGGAATATTAAGAAAATGATTTGATTTCATAGTCACGCGCGTGTTAGTGTCACAGTCACGTATCTTACTGGTAACAAAGCAACAACAAACTTTTAAAAGAATAATAATTTTTGATTTAATTATATAAAAACCACCGTCGATTCTCGATACAAACCTTTATTTTCATTTCTAAAGATATTCATTTATCTTAAAAAATAAAATGATCAATGCATCAGAAAATGAATTAAGTTTAATAATAATATAACATGCACTGCGAAATAATGACGGATTAAAGATCGCTAACGCCGATTTACGGGCACCTCGGGTGAATACATCTAATTCACACATGGTTTGAAAATGAAAGAAGATAATAACATCCGGTAATTTTTATTGAAATCTCGTCGAATCACACAATAGCCGGAAGTCTCGAAGAAAGCGAGATGTCAACACTGTTTTGAACTAAAAATGCATTGCTAGGCGAACCGACGGGGATCGAGCTAACCAACGTTAAGTTGCAAATTTGGCCCTCTTTTGTGCTCGAGGTATTAGGTTTCGGCGACTTAGAAAAATCGAATTAGCAGATGAAAAAATGCTAAGACAAAGAGAGAATTTGGCGGTTCCAATAAAAAACGTCGAGTTAGTGGGGTGGTCGAGCTAACCGAGCTCGAGGTAAGTGGGTTCGACTGTAGTTCAAGTAGATTATAAAAATTATTTAGCTTACATCCTTTTGTTAAATTATGTATTTTATTAAAGACAACCTTACAGTAAATTTTGCAAGGAATTGCAATAAAAAAAATTATATGACAAAATTTTCTGTAAAAATATCTATACAAATTTTTTTTGGGTTAGAAACGGCATGAGAATCTGGGTCATATGCTCTTGCTAAAAATGTATACTCAAGAGGTTATTTCTTTCATTATTTGATTGTTAGATTTTATTGTTTTCTAGAAACCTTTTTAGTGCCATCTCCCCAAAAAAAGATGTAGACTTGCCACCACAAAGTTAAAAATCAACTGATGGGGTATCCCAAAAAAGCAACATACCTGGCCATCTCTTGACGTGCCTTGAAGGCAGCAGTTTCCTGAAAGAGTGTTCCACTGCTGTGGAAGTACTTGTCATATTTCTCAAATCCAGTTATGGGGTAGATGCGCCGATAGTTACCCAAGTGTTTTTCTTCATACTTCTCCAGCTGCTCAATGTATTCTATGTAGGCTGCTTCCAGTTCCTCTCTATCAAAGAGACATAATTAAAATTATAAATGAAGTAATTCATTTCCTTTTAAAAATAATACACAAGAAAAAAAAATAGCAGGTATGTAAAGAAGAAACTAAACTTTTAGTATCAGGATAGAATAGAACTAAGTAATTTCAATTAATACAAGTGAAATCTAGGCATTTTAAAACATTTAATGTTTTTTTTGGTTTTGTTTTTAGAAATGTTTTTTAAAAAAATTCAGTGTTCAGAATCGGGATCTTTCTCTGGTCACAAAAAATATTGAGGTGTCCAGTATGTCTGGTTTGAGTTCCTACACTTGTTCCTTCCAGATCTGGACCCTATAATAGCATTGGTTTGAAAAACTTTTCCTCACAGCAATGAAAGAGTGAAATGTAAGACCTTACCATCAGCTGGCTTACTGAGAGGGGACAGTGAAGGCTGCTTTTGAAAGGGAAGGCAGCATATTGAATCCATATGTTTTAAATGTCCTTTTTAAAAAAAGGTCTATTTCATTGTAGTCTTCCATACAAGAGAAAGTGTGGGCAAAAAACAATTCTCTTCAGATTAACAGAAACATTGAAATATCCCACCCACACATAAAGGAGCCAGAATGATTAACACATTCAGCATTAGCCCATCAGATAAGAAGGGTCCCTGGCACCTTAAATGATCTTCGAGCCCTTGAAGATTGTATTTTTATTTTTAATATTTACTCTCTACATTTTACAATTTAAACAACATTCCAGTTTTTGGGATAAGGGCGTTGTGATCAAAATTGTAAAGATGGATTAATGATTGTTTGCAATCCTTTGTTTTGTTTTCTTTTTATTATTTTTTGACTCATTATAAGCAAACAAACATAGGTTTCATATTAGGTTACATATCTGAGTTAAAAAAGGTATTTTATTGACATAATAATAAATTATATATTGACTACTGGTTTATTTATTTACCTGAAGATCTTGTATCCCCCCCCCCTTTTTTTTTGTTTGTTTTGAAAAAATAATTTTAAAACCTTATTTTTTGGTGAAAATCATAACTAATTTTAAAATGACAGCTAGAAATCCAGTTTTTTGTTTTTAACATCCATTTTAAATTCTGAAAATTATATATATTCCCCCTCGGTGAAGCATGTAAACATATTTCTTTAAAATTCTTAACAGAATGAGAGACAACAAAAATGTAAACTTGCTTTGTTTCCTTTTTCACATTTTTTCCAAGCAGTCTGTCTTTAATTCTTTTCCTTTCCTCCTCAACGCATTTCTTGCGGTCCACAGCACCAAAATTGACAAGACGCAGAGTATCCCAGATGAGGGTCCCCTTGATTTCTCTGTCAAGATTAGCATCTGTGGTGAAGCTTGGAGAGTGGTTCACCTATTGGGATGGTATTTAAAACAGTGGTTATAAGGACAAGGTAATATGTACTAGTGCATGGAGTTGAATTGGGTGGCCCTGTTTGGTTATACTGGCTCCCATACAAAAAAACAACAGAACCTTTGAATTAAATAATTTTTTAAAAATTATTTTCATTGTTTCCACTCAACAAGTTCTAAAATATAATGAAAATTTTAATTAAAATACGTATATAAGGAAAAAAAACCACTCTAACAACACACTAAAAGATTGCTGTTCAATGGCAGTAACCCATATAGCTTAAGGAAGTTGTGAGCACCGAGTCCAAGTGTATGAAATGGTTTATGGTAAATAATTAAACTTGTTACATTTTCTACCTACCTCCAGCACGATGGGCTTAAGTTTCCTGTCTAAAATGATGTCGAAGCCAAGAATCTCGAAGCAGGCACTGCCTTTGACATGGTTGGGGAAGCAGGTGCGGTAGTTGTGTTTCAGAACTGAGTGTGCTGAGATCATAGTCTTGATTATGACATCATCAATTTCTGACCACAGTTTGTCCACATCATAACCATTTTCCTTCAGATATTTGTTGATGGTGCTGATGCGTCTTTCAAAGAGAAAGAAACAGGAAAGATCAGTGAAAGAAACAGAAAAATTTTCATACATTTCTTTGAATTACTGATATGGTTGAATATATTTCCATTGATATTGATGTCCAACAGATGCTTTTGAGTTGTGCAGGATGCTGAGAAAAATGTACAATGTTTATGTATAATACAGCTTCTATTATAAGATATGATGTGTAATTGGCACCAGCGATGACACATGGGCCTCTTGGTGTTAAGATAGAGACTTAATTGTTCAAAGTTGACATCTAGGCAATATGAATGGCTACTCAGGCCAGGATATCCTGTTGAAACCTTTAGAACTATCTACAGAAAGGTTCTGAAAATCTGAAAGACTGGTATGGATATATTCTGTTGATACCTTTTGCTACCTGCTTCATCATCTCGAACAAAGTCTTGACTGTGCTTGTTTATGGCATAGTTTGTCAGGTGCATGTAAACATTATCCTGCAAAATATAACAAACCATAATTGGAAATTCATTCCTTTAAAATTAAAATGTTTACCATAAATAAGCCGTTTATCAGCCAATTTGTGTAAAATTTGAACATTAAAAATTGATTAAAAATGTCTACTTTTAATAAAAACTGACCATAATTATATTTCCTGTGATTATGACAGGGATGGAAAATCTTATAACAGGTATTCAATTTCATTTTTTGGGGTGGTTCAAATTTGGCTTGTCTGAAAGTATTTATGGTAATTTTAAAGTGTGGATTTGTGGGTTCAAAGGTGCAAATTTATGCAACCATTCAAAGCCCCAAGTAAAGAATATACAATAAAAATAGTTTTAAAAACATTCTTGGGTGTTTCACAATATTTAAACATCTCTCTGTATATTTTGATGGGATATTTGCTAAAGCAGATAAGTAAGTTTTGAAATTATTACAATATATATGGTAGCACACAGGGAAAGAAAGTAAAAAATGAAATATATATATAGCTTAAGCAATACTGAAAATAATACTCACTGTGTTATTGTGGTTAGGCTCACTGTACTTATTTGTAGCAAATCTGGCCAGCCCATCTTTGAACACAAAGATCCTCAGTGGGTCACACGATGTTACTAATGTGTAGACACGCAAATCAAATTTGAAGCCGTCAATTAAAAAAGGCTGTAAAAAATATTGTTATAATAAATGATTTTTTAAAGTTAGATAATTAATGTTGGTTCAGTGGTGGAAAGATTTTTTTAAATTAGATATTTAGTGTTGGTTCAGTGGTGGAAAGATTTTTTTAAATTAGATATTTAGTGTTGGTTCAGTGGTGGAAAGATTTTTTTAAATTAGATATTTAGTGTTGGTTCAGTGGTGGAAAGATTTTTTTAAATTAGATATTTAGTGTTGGTTCAGTGGTGGAATCCTATGTCTCCAAAGACTTTCCTTACACAATTTTATTGAAACTGCACTGTCCCTCAGTCTAGGTCAAATTCATGGGCGTCGCTAGGAATTTTTCCAGCAAAAAAATTCCGGAAATCCCACTTTTTTAAAATATTTTAACTGGCAATGCCATACAGGTACAATTTTCAATTAAATTCAAGTTCAGTATAAAATAAGGGTTGAAAAAAGCCTTAGAAATTAATAAGACTTACAAATTAGTGCTGTAATAGTTAAAATACAACATTTATTAATGCATTTAATAAATTAATTTTTTTTTCTCAAATGTAGGGGGGGCAAATGCCCCCCCCCCTTCCCTACGCCCATGGTCAAATTCAGGCTAATCAAAATTTTACACACTTCCTTCGAGCCAGTGGAGCTAAAATTATGCATACATATGGATTTCCCATGACAATACAGGAATCAAGCACACTCAACTTATATTAATCGATTAAATAATTTAATTAGTTAATTTTAAATAAGATCTTATCTAAATAGGTATTTAGCCATCTTTTTCACAATGTGAGCAAGCATTAGCAGTAGAGGGTAAGACTTCTGAACAAGAGACTGAGTTCAATGACATTAAGTGAACACCAGTAAAATTTTAATTCCTGTCAGTAAAACTTAATGATAGTGCTAAAAAATATTACAATGTGGACGTGTGTCCCAGATCTGGAATGAAATTTTTTAAAAAAATAACAACATGCAAATACAAAAATTATAAAACACAGATACTCGTTTCTATAGTATCAAAGAAACAACATTTGATTCATGAGAGATAAGGATTTACAAAGGACCAAAATAATATAGAAGCTTTAAATAGCCACCTTGGTGATGTAAACTTGACATATCATGTGTTCGTTAGGTTTGACCTCTTTAGGGTACTTGGTCACCCAAATACCCCGGCCTTGGCACCCGGACTCTGGCTTTAGGATGTAAGTCTTGTTCTTCTTTTGCCTTGTGTAGGCTTGAAAATCCCCATAACTGAAAGTTAGCAAACACGATAATTCAGTTTGACATCATAAGGCTTATTAGTTAAACTTGAATATATCAAGAGTAAATTTTTACCATAAACCAGTAATAAGCTTAAAAAACATACAAAACACACAAGCTTGCATTTTTCTATTTATATCATATAGGAAACTTTGTATTGCAGATAATAATTTGTTGATTTAGTTGAAAAATAAAGTGCTAAATTAAGTATTAAGCATTCTGCTGGTTTTTAAATTCAAATTTTGACAGTGATATTTCTTTAAATGTGTAGTAATATTTCAGTTGCCCTTTGTTCTTACTATCAACAAAAATTAAAAATTAAAAAAATGAGGAAATCCTTTTTCCAACAAATATTGTACTATGTAATAAAAATGATCACAGTGAATAGACAGATGATATATGAGGAACTAATGTGTAGTCAATCAATGACATACATATTATTTATTAAATAAGGTAACAATCTCCAAGACCCCTTAAACCAAGCTTACCAGGAAGCACAATCTAAAAAACTTTTTGGTCTTTTAAATCTCTTGATTAAAAGTTTTTTTGTGTGCTTATACTACACGTCTCTAAATGAATGTTATGAATATATAACTAAAAGTTAAAAATAAATAAATTTATCTCTATAACATTATAAGATTAGCATTTTTCTGATTATACAAATGTTTAATTTTGGCTTCACAGACTTACTCAGCGGGAAGGCACCAGGTTTTGGGAAACACATTATACTCTTTGGGGAACAGTTTTTGCATGCGATTTAAATTACGGGCCAGCATGTCTTTGCGACAGATCTCACTCATGCCAGGGAAATGATTGATTTTCTGCAATGATGAAGGAAAACACAATGGATACCATGCCAAAGTTCCTGTAGAATTAAGGGATGATAAATACCTACTTTAAGGAAAAACTACCTACTTTAAGGAAAAACTATGAGTTTAAAATTTTAAAATAAAAAAATGAGGGAATTAAAATAAGCATTTACAATGAATGCTAATTTCACAATTAGTAATAATAAAGGGCATATTCCATGCAACTATTCAATATGACATTTTACAAAGTTGGAATGATACAAAAGTTTCAAATAGATTGAAAGAGACCAACCAAACAATTTATGTCAATACAATTTCAAGCTTAATTAATAGACTTCTTCTTCTTCTTCGTTCTCAAATTAATAGACAATATACAGGTGTTTTTGCAAATGATTTCATCAATACAAATAAAAGAAGTGTTGTGTTCAATTATCTTTAAATTTTAAATTATCTACCTTTTATTTGAAACAAAAAAAATGGAGAGAATAAAAAGAATAGGCTCAAGTTTCACCTGTGAAGTGTCTATTTTTAAAACTTAAAAACTATTACAAAATAGTAGTGCTATGCTGATAATAACTTTAACTATATACATTTGATTTGAGACAATTAAGGAAAAGGATAATCTAATTAACTAATATTATATGCACAGGAAGCAATTTAATTAATAAATATAATTAAAACTATTGAATATATCAGTTCATCTCTATCTACAAAATGTACACTTTTAATAACGTTTAATGTTTGAAGTAAACAGTCTAGGGGGTTTTGGGTGGGGAACACACTTGGTATTTTTTCATATCCATGACCCTTTCCAGAGCTACAGAGAAATCAGTCCAATACAGTGTCCAGTCATCATCATCAGAAACTTCACGAAAGCCATACTTTTTAGCTGTTCTACGCACTGAAAATGATTATAAAATTTATAAATGCGCTTTACCAGTCTTCTAGTATCAATTTCATATGAACATATAAGAATAAAAATAAATTTATTAATACAATGTAATATTATTATTTGAACTTTTAAGCTGGTGTATGCTACATTGCTACATTGATTAATAGTATTTAAAGAGGCACATTAGCATCAAATATTTTTTTTAGTATAGAAATAATTTTTTTAAAACTTTAATTTAAATAAAATGAACCAGTATAAAAAAAGATATTAAACTTTATATATTGATAGTAAATTTCAGTTCATAAAATACATAATATGTTTTTAAAGTCAACTTACCAACATCATATTTGCAGTTGGTGAGGCAAATAGTGAGCCATCTAGAAAAAAGAATTAAATAGAAAAAAACGTTTTTTAAAAAGATTTTATGAAATCCATTAATTTAGTAAAATCACACATTACATGTATTTAAATAAGTTATATTTTGCTAGTTAAATACCAATTCTTCTTTGATATTTTTATTTTATTTTATCATACATTTTTTGATGACGCATATTTGTTTATGTATTAGACTTTCAGGGTGATACTTTCAAGAGACAGACCTTTAAAAATTTAGGTGTCTGGAATCTCAAGCTTACTACAAATCTAAGAATAGTGACTTAAACTTTCATCTCATAATAATAATTGCAAGTCTTTTTGATAGACAGCTACCATAAAACTACAGTACATCAAATTAAAAACAACTACTCTTTGTGACTAAAAAAAACGGAAATGTGCTAAATAACTATCACTTTAATGGTCATTTAAAAAACACCATCAATAAGGCAATTAATTCTATTAAAATAATTGATACAATCTATATGACTAGGAGTCTCTTGAAAAAAAATAAGCAAAATAAAAACATGTGTAAGATTTTAAACACAATGATAACCATACATAGAAATTACTACAACTTAGTTTTCTATAATCTCTACAGTGATTACTTTTCGATTATGCATAAAAATAAAATTTTCTACTTATAGTATCACAGAAAGTCTTCTTAAAGAATACTTTCACAATAATTGTTAGAGCACATAAAGTACTAAAAGTGAGAAAAATAAACTTTAAAATTGCATTACATAACAATTTGTTAATGAAAAAAAAATATCCACAGTAAAATAAAATGTTATCTTTAACAATATAATCAGAATAAAACATAATATTGTTTAAATTTGATAACTTTATCATTATCATTCAGGAATTACATAATTAATTTTTCTTCTTATTTCAACACTAAGTTTTAGAATTTGTAGAATCAAATAAATCTATTGATCTAAGTTATAAATTTAAAAAAAAATATCCTAGATTAAGTTATTGGTTTAACAAAGTAATTTAAACTTATGATGCAAGTGTATGCATCAAATATTTAGGCTAATGTTGGTCTACAATACATTATGATTGAATTTTCATTTGCGTTTTGTATTCCCAATGTATAGTGGGTAAGCTGGTAAAAAAAATAAGTTGTTGATAGCATCTACAATTATCTTCATCTTCAACCTACCAGAAACTACAGTAAAACCCATCAAGTATTTCATTTTCAAAAACACAAGTAACAAAGAAAACAGAAACTGATTACAGCAGAGCTAAAACATGAAAAGCAAGAAAGTATAAAATAAACTAATTAAATTCAGACCCTTACTGGATCGAAAGAAATATATTTAAATGTTAAAATGATAACTGAGCTGCATCTACTCACTGACCTCTTTCTGTTCAAATGGTTAAGAAAAAAATAAATAAAATAGTATACATTATTTTTTTTTAAATGAGTACCCTAACATTAGATTAACATGTAAATTGAAACAAAAAGTATGTTATAAAATTCATCAGGTATCTATAGATTATAGCAGAAGCCTTCATCAATAATAGTTTAATTTTACATTTTTTTTATTGTGCTAATTCTTTTTGGGGGTTAGTATGGTTTTTGTAAAGAATGCATCCATGAATTTACAAGTAAGCCATTGTTCAGACTTAACATCCAATATAAATCAGAGCTTCTGGTAACCATGCAATAATAAACATACGACTTGTTTAATTAAAAGGTTCCATTGCAGTAGATTGATGGAAACCAGGGAGAAATTGAAGGAGCTCCATGAAGAGCCGTTATTTCCAACCAGAGGACTTATTAAGGGCAGGCTAATTGAGACGTTAAAGTAGTGTTAGACTTTTTTTTTATTATTTTTTTTTACTAGAGCATATATATCTAAGTAGGTTTGGACCACACATTTTTTTGGTGCCAAACTGGCGGATTGTTTAATTAGAAGTAATTGCTCCAGTGATAGCACATGTTAACAGTGGGAGGGTCTTTGTTAATTAAAGGACAGACACAAGTATTTACACGAGTTCTTTCTAATGTCAAGGTCTATGGCTCTCTTTCCCTCTTATTATTCCTATTTTTAAATCCCTTAAATTAACTTCACCGTCTTGTCTCTCTTTTGTCTGTCTGTCTGTCGTGGTCCCGCAGAAAAAAACAAAGTAAAAAATGACCCACTTTCCGTAATCCTATCGAGCTGAAATTTTGGACATAGACTTATATAATCTAAATCTAACAATATATTGTATCAAAACTTCAGATTGATCGAATGTACCGTAATTAAATTAATTGATTTTTAGTTTATCTCTATGTATTATGTGCAGCCGTCTGCTATAGTTGACCTCCACGGGTCACTGGAGGTTCACTCCAGCCCTCGATTACCACATCCCCGTGTTTTACAGCACGGAGAGTTCAGTCACGTTAAGTCTGTAAATGTTTATGCTAGTCTGTCGCACGGTGCGTATTATATTGTACATAATCAATACTGTTATTTATGTCCCATATATAGTAGGATTTATAGTCAAAAACTTTGTTTTTACGGATTGTTTATTACGAAAAGCAATGTGATCTCGGCTATTTACCGTCATATGAAGATACGCAAGCACTGACGAATCATGACTGAAATCAGAGAGGGTGGGGTGGGGTGCAGCATGGTCATAGAGCGGAACACAGACCGCCCCTGATTAATAATATATGGAATTCAATCAGATAAGAAATCCAATTAAATCAGGTGGAGGGAGGTCTGGTAAAAAAAAAGAAAGTAAAAAACAACAACAACAACAAATAAATACAAAACAAAGCAACGTCGTCTTGTTGCGTCTTTTTCTTTCCGAGGGACCTCCTACTTAATTATCACATGTATCACGTTTTAAAAAAAAAGCTACGTGAATTCTAGCAGAAGTTGATCTACCCCATCCACAATCTATTGTAAGTTTCGTACGGGGACGGGGTAATGAAAAAAAAAGGGGGGGGGGCGGTGCACCACCGCGACATTATTATCGAGTTCAACGTACTATTGAAAAAAAAGGGGGGGGGGTGAAATATAAAGCCGGCCGGGAAGCTTTCAAACTAGGGTCGCTACGTGTTGTCCTCACAAACTAAAAAAAAATCTGAATGTTTTAAAAAAAATCAAAAAAATCAAAGACTTAAACAATGGAGTTTTTCACGTCTACCTCAAATCAGTCTTAAGACTTTAGAGCACATATCACCCACGAGGAACCATATAGATAAATACGCTTCTGTGCTACTGAAGGGGCAGTTTCTCTTCCCCAACAGTGCCGTGTTCAGACCGCTATTGGAGAACTTATACTATCTAAGTGCAAAAAAATATCAATTTGATGAGTTGTGTGATGAAAGCAGAGGAACTGCTACAGAGATGTGTTTCAACGTTAATAATTGAATGCAGCTTGGGGCAGTCAGTCGACAGACATTCCCAATAACCAGGTTGTTTACGTCGGTCCGGCGGAATGCAAGCTGTGGGTGAAGCCTCGTGAACTGATTACATACAGCCAAGCCAACCAGTGTGGTGGTGTGGGTGGGTAGGTGGGGGGAGGGTAGGTGGGGAGTGGCGGTGAGATATCACCCGTGAATGTGCGGACTTTGTGGAGGAACATACGCGAAGCTGACAACAGATCGATCAATACATATATACTGGAGCGATTTCTCCGTTAGAGACGGGCATTAACCTTCAATTTAAATACGCGGTCAAAGGAAGAAAACTTTTAACAAAATATGGGCCATGCAAACTAAAGTCGTAAAACGTTTGTTATCTTTACCCCCCCCTCTCTCCCCAAGCTACACAGCACCTGGTAAGTTGGCGTTTGAAACAGATGATATAACACGGTTTTGGATTAGAGCAGTGCTTCTCAAACTTTTTAGTATTGCGGACCGGCAGGAATTTTTTCCCATTGCACCATGGACCGGTGAACTATTTTGCCTATACTGATGTGGTAGCGCAATATCCTTTCTTGGTAAGTTCTGCAGACCGGCATCGGATGGCGCACGGACCGGCACCGGTCCGCGGACAATCACCGGTCCGCGGACCACCACTTTGAGAAGCACTGGATTAGAGTAAATTAATTTTTAAAAATCATTCGACTGAGTCGAAGTGGATTGGGGGGGGGTATTTTTCCCGTTATGATAGTTTATGGCGCATGCGAGGGAAATTAAAACACACACACACACACACATGAGCTTTGCATTAACATTACTCTGCGAACGGTGGCAAAATGTTCAACGTAATCTTGTATGATTTTGTTTCTAAAATTTTTTAATATAAATTATTACGCATAAAGCTTGAAGACAATACAAGGGAAATATCGATGTGACGCGTCCACACAATGGCTCGACGCCTGGCTGTGGCACCTTAGCCTTCCGGTTGGACTTGGGCTTAGTCTCGAATTAGATATATTTAAAATCAATGAACCCTTAGCTTTACATCACGGAAAAGACGAGAGGAGGAAAG
This sequence comes from Ampullaceana balthica, assembly GCA_944989445.1. Taxonomy (NCBI): domain Eukaryota; kingdom Metazoa; phylum Mollusca; class Gastropoda; family Lymnaeidae; genus Ampullaceana; species Ampullaceana balthica. The sequence continues at coordinate 221,299 of CALYLW010000277.1, forward strand.
AATGTAGCTTGAAACGAAACGAGTTCTCTCTATCAGAATCTACAGAAATATTTTGAGTCTCTACATTTTTTTTCCCCTCTCATTAAAAGTGACGAAAGTAAATGAAGAGCTCAAGGGAAGAAGCGGCTATGTAACATTTTTCTAGTTTTGAGATATTCAAGTTTTAAAGTTCAACATTATACAGATTTCTAATAAATTAACTAAATAAATTTTAATGTTTTATAGGGTCAGAGACATAATTTTTTCATAAAACATCTATTTTTGATCCTCTATCAGATACAGGGGATAACTAAATAATGTCCAAAATGTCACATAGCTGTTTCTTCCCTTGAGCTCTTCAAATGTTTATGATGATCTTAATTCTTGGAAAATAGGAGAATGGGGAGCGGTATTTATGCTTTATTTCAAAACCGTATGTGGAAAAACAACATTTCCACTGAAAAAATCACTCACACACAACAATATACCATTTCAGGTATCGCCTGGTTTTGATAGTCCTTGCTGAAAACATCACTCATACACAATACACCATTTCATGCATCACCTCGTCGTGATCGTCTTTGCTGAAAACATCACTCATACACAATACACCATTTCATGCATCACCTCGTCGTGATCGTCTTTGCTGAAAACATCACTCATACACAATACACCATTTCATGCATCACCTCGTCGTGATCGTCCTTGCTGAAAACATCACTCATACACAATACACCATTTCATGCATCACCTCGTCGTGATAGTCCTTGCTGAAAACAATACTCATACACAACGATACACTATTTCAAGTTAGTTTAACTGTAAATGATTTTATTGACACTGTATATCAATTTCCAAGCAGATTTGAGTTCTATGGCTGACACTGGCGACAATGGAATCAACTAACATTTAAAGAGTCATTCTGAAATTTCCCATTCTAAATCAACGATGGCCAAACGGCAGCCCGTGAGCTGCATGCAGCTCTCCTCTGATCACATTGAAGCTCTCCAAAATATTATGAAATTAAAACTTTTGGTTTGAAATGTATAGTACAATTATACAAAATTAAATGAAAACTTTTTAAAAAATCTTGACCAAAACAAAGGGTTGAAAATAAGTTTGGGCTTCATCTAAATTAAGAAAAAGCAAGCTTGCTGAGTTTAAGTCTGGAAAATGTCAGCAGCAGACACTACTTTCTGATTTCAGCAAAGAAGGTGTCACTTAACTTAAATTGAGGCTAGTTATGTCATCATTTAGAATATTGCTGGTGCCCAATGACCTTATGCTAACAGAACAGAGCTTTGCACCACAACTATTAGCTACCAACCAGATTAAAAGACACCTGCTAGTTCAAAGCTTCTCATCAAAATAATTAATGTTGAATCCAACTATGAGTCAATATGCACTATGTTTCTATTCATAAATTTTACATATTTAAATATAGGTTAACTGTGTAACTGTAACGGATGTTTCTTTAAAATACAGTTATAGTGTGAACAAATGAAAAGTTTAAATCATTAAATTCGAATGAAAAATACTTTTGATAATGAATCACACAAAGAATTTTTCATTGCAAGTGGGATTGTGACCAATAGTGCTTCAATGCGGCTCTTAACATTTTTTATATTTCTAAAATTGATCTCAGTTTCTACAGGTCTGTCTGGCCACCCTGGTCTAAAAACATCTGGTTCAGTAATGGAATCTGCTTCATGATTAACAGCCCATTTCTCCTTCAAAGCCTTTTAAAGTTCAGTATAAAAGCAGAGATCATGGCTTTGATCGTTTTCATTGCTCAAATTTATTGGTCTATAAAAAAAGTAATTGCTGCAGTGAATTTAGGGGAACAAGTGTTGTTCAAAGACACTGTTATTTAAAAAATTAATATTTTATTACTTTGTAATGGTGTTCCAAAATAGATGTTAAAAAGTAAGTTCCCCCTTCCAATCATCTTCCAAAATTGACAGAATTTTTGTTCTCAATATGCCACTGCCCCGTCACTTTTTTTTTATTATTATGAGTCATAATTTTTAGTCATGTGATGAGCAATTAAATGTATTAATATGTTTGGATATTTTTGTCTTACTAAGTTGATGTCCATAATTCCCATAGGTAATCTTAAACTAACTACGGTTTTATGGCAGTTTCACATTTGTCAAAGCTTACTAATACCAAGAGCCTCTTTTGGTTGGCCTTAATTAATTTCATATGCCACTAGCTTCAGACCACTGAGTCCATAACCTTTAGGGACAATTTAACATTGGGCAATGCAATGACGTTTAAATTAAGAAAATCAATAGTACACAAAAAGCTAATTTAATTTTGATATCACCAACCAGTGAAAAATAAATAGTGTCTGCAAGTTTTAGTTGCTGGAAGAAATGTTGTTAGGTTTAGTATGAAACCTAGTCACAATGAAAACAATTATTTATTCTCTTTATATTTGTTGCAATATTTCATAGACACGACTAATTCTGTCTTTTATTTAAAATTTTTAATTTCTTGTCAATATTTATGAGCATCGTTATGATAAATCACAGTAAATGTCACAAATTTAAGAATTAAATAAATCAGTTTCTCTAATTGGATTTTTTAAATTAAATTTTTTTTTAAAAAATTGAAATATTAGAAAATAGAAACATTTTTTATCATAACTATTTACCTTTAACTTGGCCTCAGTCTAAATGCAGGACAAAAATTGACTTTTACCCCCTACCCCACCCTCCCCAAAATCTTTGGTGCTTTTAGTAAGTTAATCCTTGCAATAGGTAATCATTTAGCTGTGTTCCCTTTTCACAAAGAAATAATCATAAATCAAAACTTATTGCAGGCAGTCATACTTTTGTAGATGGCGAAAAGTCAGATTCACTTTCAACCTTAACCAAAAGTTACAAAAATAACTTTAGACCAAAACTGAAATTAGGCAAAAATGTATCAAATGGTCACTTCAGATGCAGAAACTGAAGATGAAATTCTGTCAGACTATTTTGGTCACTAGGGGTTAATAAATGTTCAATATTTTACCCCATCATTTAACCATTAATATTTAACCATTGCCCTTCTCTGCTTTTTAATTACACACGCAGGTGCACACACTTTGTCATTTTTCACAGAAATACAATGGGTTGAGTGTAAAAACTTATTCTGCCCCATGATCATTCTCTGATCAATATGGTCCCTAGAGATGTTGAGTTTTTTGTAAATACGTAAATGCTCTATCTATTGTTAATACAGTATCAACTATTTGTGAAAAGTCTATTTAAGCAAAAACTGTGGACATTTTTAGCGTCGACATAAATTATGAATTATTTGTACAGCACTGGAATAGATTAATTGTTTGAAACAATATTTAAAAATTTTAAAAAATAATTTAGATATTATACAAAATTTAAAAAAACTGGAGTGGGCATCAGTCAAGGCTGGACTATTTTTTTGAAAATGAGGCAAAGACAAAATATTATGGTAATGTCATAAAGCATTTACACTGGTGACAACAGCCAATAAACAACCACACCTTTGAGAGAGTGACTAATTTGAAATACCCGGGGTCCATGATAAATGAAAACAATGAAATAATGGCAGATAGCCCTGTGGCTATCAGTCCTATTTTAGCCTAAAAAGCTAATTGGGGACCAATAACCTGGAAGGAAAATTAAAAAAACCCAAATCATTTGTACCATAACAAGGTTGCCTATGAGAGCAAGAAAAGCTGAAATCATGCTAAACACATGGGAGAGAAAGGTAATAAGGAAATGGTGTTTGGAAAGCATGTCAAACTTTAGGGCAGCAAAGACCATATATTGAGAGAAACCTTGAAGTAGAAGAAGGCCAACAGGCCAACCAAAAAGGAGATGGATATTTTCATTTGAGAAAGACCTACTGCTTCTAGGGGTCCTGTGGGTTGTAGGGCCAGAGTGAATGAAATGTAAAATTTGATAATTTAAAAACTTAAGATTTTAAAGCTCTTCATAATCATTCCTATGAACGTTGCAGTCGTTTGCATGGGCACATCAACAGACACTGATCTTCACATTCTTCACAGTTCTAAATTGCACTCAGTTTAGAGGCCATATGTGCATAAAAGGACAATTTAATATGCTAATAGGTGTGCAGACATTGCTAGAGAACAGAGGGGCTAATGAAGATAAGAAAACTGATTAAAGCTGAATATCATTTCTATATTACTTGGATAATTAACAAAACGCAACATATTTAGTACTAGTCAGAATTAAAAAACTTAACCCACAATCAATGTTCCCTCCAAGCTTCGTTGGTCCGTGTGCAAAGTTAAAAAACTCTTGTGCAAAGTTGCACAACGTCCATTTTTTGTGAAATATTTTACCAAATTTGCTGCGCGGTGATTCTAATCTGATGCTTAAAGGAAACATTGCCCACAAGATGTCCGCAGCATTGACATAAGTTATTTTATTAATATATTAGTGAATTTTAAACTAAAAAGGGAGTTGCTTACTTTTTCCTCTTTTTCTTTTTCTTCTTTTTGTCTTTCTTATCTTCTTCATTAGTTTCTTTGCTGGCTGGTGCTTTAGTGGTTTCCTCTTCTGCCCCTTCTCCGTCAAACTCACCATATTCTTCAATGAAAGCCGTAGCTGTGTAAAAAAAGGTTTGAGTTTAACTTCTACAAAACGAAAAAATAAATAAAAAGTCATACAATTTTTTCTCTAATTTTTCTACGGAAAACTGCATTTGTTTAGCCTTTAAAGTTTCTTTGTTGTTAATTTTCTGTAAACTAGATTTTAATTTTTGTTGGGTTCATGAAAAAAAAATGATTGCAGAGCTGACCACATAGAAAATGTAATCTAAAGATTGATATCAATTCTGTATATTTTACAAATTTGCATATCGTGATTGCTTAATAAAAAAGTATTCACAAAAATAAGTATTGTTAATAATTATGAATAAATGGTAAGGATGCATGATGGGATGAAAGAGATTTTATGGAGGAACACAATATAACAGAACTGTAATGTGTTTCAGCATGTTTTGAATTCTATGATTTCTGATTTCTAGTTTTCCATATTTTATGCTTTTCAAAGTCTTTAAGTGTTGATATCAAATGTCTGGGTTATTTGTTGAGGTATTTCAATACTGCAGATATAGATCCTTTCTACTGTTGGATGATGGACAACCAATCAGGGCTGGCGCCACAGTATTTGGCACCCTAGGCGAACCTGTCGCACTGCACCCCCCCCCTCCCCCGCGCACCCACGGCAACTAATTATTTAAATAATATTAACTTTCACAAAGGAATGCTATGGTGCCGTTTGTTTTAATTCGTATTTACATTCAATAGAATCTATACATGTATAATCGTATATTATGGTATATTCGTAAGTAATGTAATTTCAAGTTTATTTTTCGTGCTTTTGCTTCAGCAAATGTGGAGACGAGTTCCATCAGTTCAATGTCTCTAGCAATATCATGTTCAATTGCCAGAGTAGCTAGTCCAATGAGTCTTTCTTGCAGCATGGACGTTCACAAATATGTTTTTATCAGTTTGAGCTTAGAGAAGCTTCGCTCACCACTAGCCACAGAAACTGGAAGTGTCAAGAGGATTCGCAGAGCTATAACAGTGTTGGGGACACTATCTGTTAGATTATTTTTCACTATAAAGTTTAGTACATCCTGTGGCGATGTACACTTTGCAACTCGTCTTGAAATGGCTTTCAGTTCACTGCTTAGATCAACTGCATCAATATCTTTGGAGTCTCCATGTTGCAAAGCTTTCTCAAGATTCAAGCAATGCTCCATAACTTCCTTGCTAGTTTTATTCTGCAAATTGTGAACATCATAGAAGAAACCAAACACCGAACTAATTTTTTGCATCATAGTGAATCTTTCTTCAACCGATTGTATTGCCGTGTCAAGAACAGCGAAGTAAAAGTTTACTTTGAATTTGTCTTTTTGATCCTGAATATGTTCGTCGTCATCTCCTTCGTATGAAAATTGTTTCTTCTTTCTTCTGATACGGGTTGGTTCGGGTTCGAAAAGTGCTGGTATCTCTAAATCAACTACAATTTCAGCTGCATCAACCAGTGTTTTCTCAAACTCCGTGACATTTCTGCGGTTTACGAGAAACTTCTTTGTTTCATCCAGATGATTGATGGCGCCATGTATATCTAATTCTTTTGCCTGAAGTTGTTTACTAGTCATGTTGATTTCAAACAACACGTCATACCACACAACCAGAGAAACGACCAACTTAGAAAATAGAAATGGCGTTTGCAATAACCTGTGCATCTGTCCGTGATGTATTACCAGATGCTCCTGTTAAATTTGTGTCATCCGCAATCTCTGCCAGAGCATCGTAGATATTACCAAGCTGATAACGAAGAGGTTTCAAGGCATCAATTCAACTTTCCCATCTTGTTTCGCTCAATGGTTTTACAGTGAGATTAGAAACATGTCGATTTAAAACTTCCCAACGATGAGTTGATGCAGAAAAGAATACATAAACACGTTGCACTAGATCAAAGAAGGCTGTTGCTTCTAAGAAACATTTTGCAGCAACATTAACAGCCAAATTCAAGGTATGTGCACAGCAAGGAACAAACAATGCTCGGGATTGACATCTAAAATTCTTCGTTGGACACCATTGTCTTTTCCTTCATATTGCTGCCATTGTCATATCCTTGACCGCGTAAATTTTCGATAGATAAAGACATATCTTCTAGCTGCCGAAGAGTAGTTTCAGTCATACCAGCACCAGTTGTCTCCTTTAGAGGCACAAAACCCAAGAAATGTTCCTTTATAGATGCTGCTGCTGCAATCGCATTTTCTGGATTTGAAATCACATCCGCAAAGCGAATGATCATGGTCATTTGTTCAACATGACCGGCATCTGGTGTGCAATCTAGAATTATTGAAAAGCACTTATCATCACGAGCAGATGCTAAAAATTTTTGTTTGATTGCATTGGATAAAAGGTGAATCAGTTCATTTTGTATGTCTTTGCCTAGATAATGTACATGTGTCTCATCGTCTCTAATCTTTCGAAGATGCTCATCCATAAGTGGGTCAAGCTAGAAATTCCACAAATTTCAGAAAGTTCCCATTATCAGAAGTGTTCAGTTTCTCATATGTTCCACGAAAAGCAAGTTTTTGCATACAAAAAACTCTAACTAAAGTAATCAAGCGTTTCAAGATTTTGCTGACAATACTGTTCTTCTTTTTTAATGAGACTCAAATGTTCAGCATCAATTGTTTTCATGTGTCGCAGTCGCAGCTCAAGTCCCTTCCATGACTGAAAATTCGCTAGATGTTCACTGCTTTTCTCATGCCGTGATAGAATTGCGGACATGTTTTTCCAATCATGTGAACCTTTATCAGAAAGAAATGACGCACCTATTGTTTTAGTGGTAAACAGCTTGCCGCAGAAGCAATAAACAGAGTCCTTACTTACAGAATACTGCAGCCAATGTCTGCGAATTTCTTCTCCATTGACAAGCCTGCGGTTGTAATGAATTTTTGAGAATTTTCTTTGCATACTGTCTTTAGGAAAAGAATTTTTAAAAATATTTCTATTTTTTACGTAGCTTTTAGTGCCGCCCCAGAAATTTGCAGCCCTAGGCGGCCACCTAGTTCGCCTAGTGGTTAAACCGGCCCTGCAACCAATGTTAATTTGAAGAAGCTTGTTTTTGTCTTTCTGGCCAGAGGTGTACTTTAAGTGTGGATTGTTAACTGAAATTGTTGAAAAGTCAACCCACTATATTCTTACTCTAATGTGGCTTTCAATAAATTCGGTACGCCTTTGTAAAAAAATGCTTGGTATTAAATAAAAATGATCATCGACAATAAACCTTGTCTGTTCCTAAAAATGTAGCATTGACTATGGAAATCTTACTGCCAGAAGATCTTGATTAGCAAATTACTTTGTGCATTACTAAAAAAAATTTTGATTGACAGTATTTACTTATTAAAATATCTTTTAACCTTAATTATTTTTCCTTTATAAATTCAATACATTGGTTACACATGGAAGAAGGTGATATAACAACTTTAGGCAACATCCTAAATAACTCAATTAATTGATTTAGACATAATTAATTTATTCAATCATTTTAAAAGCATTTAAATGTATTTAAAAATGAAGGTGGAAAATCATTACAGTTGCAATTTATGGTTTCAAATTATGGCAGGGGTCGGGAAACCATGGCTCGTGAGCCAGATGTGGCTCTATTGATGGCTGCATCTGGCTCTCAGACAAATGTTCGATTATTATTTTTCTTAATGTTTATGCAGACTCCTTTGATCTACATATTAATTACATATTAAAAAAAAACAGCATAACAATGTTATTAAAAGAATTCAGAGACATAATTATTGTACTTTTGGATTTGAAATTACACAAAATGCACAGATTTACTTAAATTTTTTGTTTTAAACATAATGTATGGCTCTCACAGAATTACTTTTCAAAATATGCGGTGTTTATGGCTCTCTAAGACAAAAAGTTTCCCGACCCCTGAGTTATGGTCTTATGAGATGTTATTTATGTTTGGTTGATCGAATGTTTTTTGTGCTGGGTCATGCGAGTCATTATAAAGTCAGATCTAATTTTATAATTATAATTACAAATCATGGAACTAAACTTCCAGTAATCCAATAACTTTGCTTTTAACAAAAAATTGTACTCCAAATTTACAGGTATTCATTGTTTAGATTTTAACTATTTATAAACAAATATCATTTTCCTATTATGCATATCTTAACAGTAAAATTGAGATAAAGTAAACAAAATAATTTACGAACATGTGACCAACATGCCCTTTCAGTCCCTACACCTGCAGTATCATTTAGCTAGCCTTATTCATCTGTGACACACTTATGTCAGATTTCAATTTATACATGTATAATTTAACACCCATATTTCAATTTCTTATCTGATAAAATTTAACCATACCACTCGTCACACCTTTGACCAAAAAAAAATATTTAAAAAAAAACAACATCCAAAAAGTATGTCAGGGGGGGGGGTCAAACTTTCAAGAAAGTCTTTAAAATTTAAATGGATATAATAACCTTAATACATAAAAAGCCAACAAATAAAGACATACTTGTTTCAGTTATAGCCTCATCTCCTTCTCCCACCTCTTCATTAGGAAAAACTAACAGCGGTATATCATCATCCACAAGAGTCAACTCTACAGCACTGTTTCCCACTGGCTCTACAGCTTGCTCCATTTCCTCCCCTTCACTCTCATCTGAGCTGCTGCTTATCAGCTCTGTTTCATCTTGAATACTGGCCAAGTTTGCCATAGAGAGCCCATCACTAGCAGAAGCTGAGCTATCCAGGGTGCTGTTGATTAAAGTCATGGGAGTTTCACTCGCCAGCTTGGCTTATTTACCCTCCAGGCAAGTGATACAATTCTGTGAAAAGTTTAAGATTACTTAGCATAAATAATATTTGAAATTTTAAATTTTCAAAAACATAACAAGGGTATTCAAGTATAAATAACTTTCATTGAAATGTATGCTTTCAAAGTTAACATCTATCTGAATAAATTAGTCTACATTATCAAAATTTAATGAAGATCCAACAAAAAATAAATTTGTTTTTAGATAAATAAATTGATCTAATCTATGGGAAACAAATATAACTAAACTTAATAAATAATCTTCAAGATATATAAATATTTGCTTCTTTATTTTGTTTTATATTGAAATTTTTACTTCAAGCTGTTAAAAATGTTAATGAATTTCTAAAGTGGCACATACATTATACATGTTTATTTATTGTTGTTTATATAAGCTAACACTTACAATTGTAGTTTTTCTTTATGAACTGGTGATTCTTGAATTTTTCTTGTCTTATCCCTTAGCGCCCCCCATTTAGACGATTAGTGACAAGTGTCCCAAAGTTCAAGTTTGCCACAAGGCACTAGGAATTTTGGGCCAATAATAATAAATTAGGCCTTCTAATACTATTATTATTATTTTACTATTAGTTTGTTAACATTTTTGGTGTTCTGAAATACTTTATTTCACAATCTTGTTAGGCCTATGTTACAATTACAAAGAAACAATGCACTGAATTGCTATAAATGTATAAAAAGGCTAATTACAATGCCTATGCCTATACTTACTATAAATTAAATATAAAATTAAAATGTAAGAGTAAGATTAATCATTAAGAGGCCTATGCCTATACACAATAAATATAATTATATTAGTAATAGTAATATCAGTGCAGGGGTAATCATGTCCATAATTTATGGAAATTTAAGATGTTGGGAGCTATTAATTTTAATGTACTTTAAAAAAAACAACTATTATTTTTTGTTACTTCTTGTCATTAAAATTAAACACTTAAACACCATGATTATGATTACCATTACTAATTTACCATCGCCATCATATTCATATATATTAAATTAAATTAAACGAATTAGTTAGTTTAGTAGCTAACGCTCAAGGCTTTACTTTTCACACCAGTTCTGAAATTTTACTACTACTACTTGGCTTCTTATTTTACTTCAATTTTAATTATTTCGCTTGCATTCACTTCATTCAGTCTTATCTTAGTCTTAGCTTAACAATTTAGTATTTGAATTTGAATTTTTATTTTTGGATCCTATTAATTATTTAATATACCTGGGTCCCTATGTTCTGACCATTCAAAATATAAAAAAATCACTGCATATTAATAATTAATTTTTGACTTTCTCTTACTATTTATACAAGTCACAAGCGTCTGGAATGGCAACATTGCCCTGTTAATCCAAACTAGAATGTTTACATTGTTAGGGAGGTTGAGCAAACGTCGATGGCGTCCATATTGTTTAAAGATGGCGGAAAAAATCAATAATGTATTTATGCGCACAGTATTAGACGTAAATACTAATGATCTTAATAAAAAAACAAAATCAAATTATTTGACGGAAAGAAAAACATTTCTTTTAAGCGAAAGAATTTAGTAAAAATTAGCATAAATGAAACTAAACTGGTTGCACTATATTCTCTGGTTGCTTGGGCTCTTCCGGAAACAACCGAAGGGATTCGGAAATTCCGGGAAATGCTAGGGCTTTAAAAGGATAGGGGAGGTAATGTGCGAAATATTATAAATTTCAAGGTACTCTCAGTAATTCATACAGATCAATTTCCCCTCATTTTCCATATTGTCTTCCTTAAAAAAATCCCTTAGTTATAGATTTATAAACATCAACTTTAAATTTCAGTTATTCCTTTTAAGTCCACAATTTTTCTTTATTTACAATATTCCATGCCTAACATTTGAAATATTTGTGACATCGTGATGCATCTGGTGGGCGGCATCAGTATTTAACATAACGGGCGCATACTTTAGACTTTAGGTGTGCAGTGGTTTGATATGTACTCTGTCTATATGTTGTAACTAAAAAAAATCATAAAAGTGATTCTGTATGAACTGGTTTAGAGTTTACCAGATGCTACTTGTTAAGAGTCCGGAAGAGGGAACGTATTGACATCAAAACTAGTAACGCCTCTGCCTAGTGTTTCTTTTAGGCATCTCTTCAACGATTTAATTGCGAAGAGCTGCCTTATACATGATGATAATACCCCCAACCTCCCGTCAAAAAACAAAAAAAATTAAATTAAAAAAAATCACAAATGCGTCTCATCCAAGTAATATATTTCTGAACGAAAATTATAACTCATGCACACCAAACTGCACCCATTGATTTTGTGCCAAACTTTAAACTCTCAACTTTTGTTCGGCTCCATCGATTCTCTTGATTTCTGCTAAATTACCCGAAACAAGTCTTTACACATCAAGTTATTGTTTATATAATCTATGGGTGAAATTCAAATTTTGAACTTGAGACATTTATTTTTTATAGGTGAAAGATTGCAGCTATAGCTGAAACTAGTCGCGTCATGCTTAATTTGATAGTAGTTAAAATAATAATCGAAACTGTTGCCCATCCTACGATGAATATTACTATAATTCCTAGAAAAAAATCTCCGTGGATGCGGATTGGATTTTCCCTTTTTTTTCAACCCAAGTCACTGCACTTTCTCCCGAAATCAATTGCCTATCCAAGTAACAAAACCAGAGTCGGCCGACATATTTGGCCATCACACTTAATTTTAACAAAGTAAATTTATTGTAAATGGAAAGTTAAAAAAAAGACTTCACTCGTTTAAGAAGTCCTTGTATTTATGAAGGAAGGAAATTAATATTAAAAAAAACTTTAAAAATAATAATTGAGCAATAGTCAAGGTTTACCTCAGCCAATCATCGCCCCCACGCCCACAACTATTTTTCTCATTTAACAGTTTTGAAGAGACGTAATTTGAAATTGCTTGATATTCTAGATTGCATTGTTTAGAAAAAAATTAATTTAACATTTGTGCTTTTATTTACCACCCCAGTTGGTCGATATTTCACTTTCTAACGGTGTATCCCGAAACTGCGCAGGGGCGAGATGTTCATGTCAAGCTTTATAATTTGTAGAGACAAGACACGGGTGGGTGGGACAACTTACCATCCAAATATAGATCGAAATAAAACAAACCCGTAAAAACAAAGTTTTTGACTATAAATCCCTTATATATGAGACATAACTAACAGTATTGATTATTTTCAAACATTTACAGACTGAATCTGTCTTAACTCAACTTTGCATCATAACCCTAGTGGGGGGGGGGAGGGGTGGGTGGGGTGGGTGGGGTGGGGGAGGGGTGGGTGGGGGAGAGGGGAAAAGTCTGGTCACCGATTCGCTTGACCGAGCTCAGAGAGACACGTAAAATGTAAACAAAAGCGCCCGTCGCTTCGTTGGGTCGCCTCAATGCGTCAGCTCAAAATTTCACGTGGCAAAAAAACAACAAATGTGAATTTAAATTACATACCTCATATAAGGATAAACTAAAAATGCATTAATTTAATTACGGTACGTTCGATCGATCTGAAATTTTGATACGATGCATTGTTAGGTCAGACGGGTCCGTGTGCCAAATTTCAGTTCGATCGGATCATGGGAAGTGGGTCATTTTCGACTTTTGTTTTTCCGCCCGCCGAGCCCATGAGAGAGATGATGAGAGAGACGGCCGCGAAGTTAATATAAGGGATTTAAAAATCGTATTCCAATGGGAAAAGCATAAAACATGTGACATTTAAACACATTTGTTAAAGAATCTTTTCTACATACGAGAACAACTGACTGAAACACACACAAATTGAATACACAATTCTTTAATTTTTTTAATCAATCCAAAAATAAATACCAGCATATAGAAACTAATTTCACGTCTCTTAATACGGGCTGATCAATAATAGCTAAAATAACCTGCAGTCCTCTCTAAAATATACGGGAGCATAAAACAAAACAAAACAAACAAACATCTTGTACAATAAAATAATGAGCAACTTTGACATTCAATTGTAATTCACATTAGTCATAACACAAATGTAATACCATTTTTCGTATAAGTAAAACAAAACTTGTATTCTATATCTAAGATTATGCAATGTAGGCTTGTATTCCTTACAAGTTTTTCTTTTAAACTTCATATAGAAACAAATGTCTTAATAATAATTGAATATAATGACAGCAAATTATAACATTGCATATTGAATTTAATTAATGCAAAATTTCATACTTGTCGCTAACAAACGGCGTTTTGTCACCGAGACGCAAGTTGAATAAATCAACACTCTCGCTGCTCCGAAAACGTTCCAGTTCTGCTGACGAGCGCTGGGTCTTGTTCCCTGGTGGAAAACAGTTGACCAGAGGAGCAAATGACGTCACTGGGATTACGGCGTTGGGATTGACGTATTCGTTTCCCGGACCAGAGGTGCAGTACCCGGGATTGTTGGGCTCGGAGATGGGAGGATAAAAGTTGTGATAATAGCTGTCAAAGTAGGGGTTCCCATACGGAGCAACGTCCCGGTCAGGTGGGGCCCCCCGAACTTGGGGGACGGCCAGGTTCACCTGGGGGTGATGCTGGTACGGATATTGGTCAGTGCTTGGCACGTGACCTACCGGGAACATCCGATTGGCTGCAGCCGAGCTGTCACCATCGGTCAGTGCGTGAGTTAACTGAAGCCCCGTGAAATGTGGTCTCGTGTCGTGTGGTGACCTTTCGTCATGAGAGGCGTCTCCTAAAGAAAAAAAAGACAAAATAAAGTTTAGCACTTAATAAAAAATGTTTTAAAAAAGTAAATAGGCCCTGTTATAAAAGAACCAAAACGCGGAAATTAGGACGGTTTGAAAGACAACTTTTTTCCTACCTCTTTTTCTCTCCCACAAAATTGAACCACCGGCATTGGATAGGCATTCAGGGGTGGCGTTGCTAGACTTTTGTAAACTTCTGTTTGGTCTTTTAGTATCACTGTCTTCTGATTCCATTGGCCGCGCTTGGGATTAGAGAGAGGGATGTTTTGAGATTATTGGAAACAACATAAAATGGTGTGAAGCGGGGTACATAGTATTTCAAAAGTTTTGGCGAATCGCATTCTGATTTTTTAATACCACACACTGATGGTTAAAAAAAAATTATGAAACAAGAGATTTTGGAGACAATTGATTATACTGTTATTGGGCTAATGGGACGGAAACTAAATATTAAAACATTTTAATTAAGAAAATGTAAATGATAATTTTATAAAGCTTATCTTTACATAATAATAATTTGCTATTTAAACGTACTTCCGAGTTTTAAATAATAATTAAACATTAAAATGTCATTAGGCAAACCGACTATTCAGAAAAGTATTGACTCCCAAGTGAATTACAGTAACAGAATAAATTTTAAAAATGCTTATTTTGTAAAATAGTTGGTGCACAGACTTGCATAGCGCTATACGTTCGGAGATTTTAATTTTTTTATTAGTACTAACTCACACAATAAAGAAAGGCTTATTTTACATTTACTTTATTCTACCTTTTGGCATGCAATTTTAATCTAAATCACAGAACAAATAAAATGGTAACGATAAAGAAAAATGAAGCTGTTAAATTCTTCAGTTTTCAATTCCGAAAGTCATTACAACTCGCACGCGCACTCAGTTGCTGAAACTCCGATAAAGAGGCCAGCATGAGGCATACGCGAATAAATGACCGTGACAGTCTCTTGTGACAAATGCGATACTACACATAAACTCAATGGATCGAGTAGAAATAAGGAAAAAAAAATCTGACCCCCCACCCGAATAATGCGCTAAAAAGTAGATAGTTTTCTTTAAAATTCCTAAAAGTAACCACACAAGAAAGTATCAAAAAAGTGTGGCGTTGTGTGTGCTTGTAAAAAACTCGAATTCAAGGAAACCAATCAAATGAAGAAGAATCTATTTTCTGCAAACAATTTCTTTGCTTAAGGGAATACCAAGAAATTAATTGTATAGTTTAAGTTAACATCAAATTCGTCTGTAGAACTTTTTTCAGAATTGCATTTTATTTTTAAATGTTCTTTTACACAATTTACCCTAAAGAATATCAATAAGTGAATAAATAATAATGAAATAATTAAAAAGTGTTGTCTTGAATGGTTATGAAATGTAATTTTGTCAACACACATTACCTCTCTTCAGGAAAGAAACACCGTTGGCATTTCTAAGCCCTGAATTGGTGAAGGTGTTTGGGGCAGGAGTTGGCGAACTGCTGAAAGGTTTGATGCCCACGAAGCTGCTAACGCCACTGCCGGTAGACTGGTTGTTCAGATTTCCTGTACTGGCGGCCGTCTCCTGGGAAATGGTGTTAGAAACAGACCGGGGCCCGGGGATTGCACCAGTATTGGAACTCTTTTCCGACTTCATGCTGTAGATTTTGGACAATGATAGAGAAAATTAAATATAAAATATAACAAAAAAAAGAGTGCTAATAAGAACTTAGGTCAATTGAAAAATCTATATAGCAAGTAAAATAAATCACGATCGAAAAGTAAATACGTGCTCATAAAGTTGTGCGTGTTTATGGGGTATTTCAATTAGTATAGGGTAAATATCAAATTTAACACTTATAGATATGTTCACAAGATTTTAGTGCAATACAATTAATTAAAAAACAACAACACTACTTTATAACATTTACTTTTGTCCCATGGAAAGTCTTCAATAGCATAAAAAATAAGTTTTAAATTCTTTATCATCGTCCAATGGGTTATGATTTCGAGTCCATTTCTGTGACCTAACAGGGCGTAGAGCTGTGGCTCCAAACCTTTTTATAAAAGCTATGTGACCCGCGCCCCCATGAATATTAAGTAAGTCATTTTCTATAAAGTTTTTAAAAAAATAGAGCAAATTTGCATTATAGTGAATATTTTTACTCGACAGTTGGCGACCCCATTGAAACACGACGCGACACCCTGGGGGTCGCGACCCACAGGTTCGGAACCTCTGGCGTAGAGGGTACACATGTAAATATCTTTAAAAGCGCAGCTGAATGGTTTGTAGAGATCTAACTGCAACATAGACCCTTCAAACCATAAGCGGAAAACAATCTCCTACATGAGGAAAATAATTCCTTGTCTTGTAGAAATCCATCTCAGTTGAGTACAGTCCAAAATTCCCTGTAAAGTATTCGGCTGCATGCACACAACCATGGGGGCTTTAGAAGATGGCTATTAAAAGCGATAGGTTAGTTCTCTCTCCATCACAAAATGCTCTAATCAATAACTTTTCTAACCGTTTCCTTAAGCGAAATCTAGAAACAAAAGGCACGTACGCTCACCCAGAACGCCAAAATTGACGACATGCACTCACTTGTATGAAACGCCTAAATTAGGGACATGCACTCCGCTATAATGCCATCATTAGGGACAGGTCTATACACACCTAGAAGTCCAACATCAGGGACATGTACACACCTAGAAGGCTAACACCAGATTTATATACACACCTAGAAGGCCAACACCAGAGACATATACACACCTAGAAGGCCAACATCAGGGACATGTACACACCTAGAAGTCCAACATCAGGGACATGTACACACCTAGAAGGCTAACACCAGATTCATATACACACCTAGAAGGCCAACACCAGAGACATATACACACCTAGAAGGCCAACATCAGGGACATGTACACACCTAGAAGGCCAACACCAGAGACATGTACACACCTAGAAGGCCAACACCAGAGACATATACACACCTAGAAGGCCAACATCAGGGACATGTACACACCTAGAAGTCCAACATCAGGGACATGTACACACCTAGAAGGCTAACACCAGATTCATATACACACCTAGAAGGCCAACACCAGAGACATATACACACCTAGAAGGCCAACATCAGGGACATGTACACACCTAGAAGGCCAACATCAGGGACATGTACACACCTAGAAGGCCAACACCAGAGACATATACACACCTAGAAGGCCAACATCAGGGACATATGTACACACCTAGAAGGCCAACATCAGGGACATATACACACCTAGAAGGCCAACACCAGAGACATATACACACCTAGAAGGCCACCATCAGAGACATGTACACACCTAGAAGGCCAACATCGGGGACATGTACACACCTAGAAGGCCAACATCAGGGACATGTACACACCTAGAAGGCGAACATCAG
Source organism: Ampullaceana balthica (assembly GCA_944989445.1). Lineage (NCBI taxonomy): Eukaryota > Metazoa > Mollusca > Gastropoda > Lymnaeidae > Ampullaceana > Ampullaceana balthica. The sequence continues at coordinate 238,802 of CALYLW010000277.1, forward strand.
GGACATATATACACACCTAGAAGGCCAACATCAGGGACATCTACACACCTAGAAGGCCAACATCAGAGACATATGCACACCTAGAAGGCCAACATCAGGGACATATACACACCTTGAAGGCCAACATCAGAGACATATGCACACCTAGAAGGCCAACATCAGAGACATATACACATCTTGAAGGCCAACATCAGGGACATGTATATACTCATTGAGATGGCCAACAATTGAGACATATATTCATCTAACAAGCCAACATGCACTCATCTCTAAGGCTCACATTAGAGAAATAGATGGCCAACATTAGGAATATGTCGGTACACACCCAGATGGCAAACATTAGGGAAATGTCTGTACACACCTAGATGGCACACATTAGGAACATGCCTGTACACAACAAGATTGCCGACATTAGGGACATGTCTGGACACACCTAAATGGCCATCATTCGGGACATGTACACACCTAGATGGCCAACATCAAGGATATGTACACCTAGAAAGTCAACATTAGGAACATGTACTCACCTCAGTGGAAGCGGTGTGGTTTCTTGAGAAGCTGGTTCCCGGCGGCTCGACTTTTTACAGGCCATACTCATCCTTTCTTTGTCACTTTTCTTTCCATCTATGGGAGGCCCGCCATGGCTCATTATCTCAATTATCTGTTTAAATAAAGCAAACTTCGAAATAAATTTAATGTGGAATCATTTTATCAAAAATTTATATGTTTATTCGGCTTGGATTCCTTATAGCGACTGTTAAAACAACAACTATACAATAGCGATTGTTTTAAAACAGCGACTGTCATCACAGCGACATCACCGCATCGCTATTTTGCAATACAAAATATCTATCTGTGTATATATGTATTTATACAGAGTGACCCCAAAATTGTATACACTCTTTAAATGACCATAAAACCAACATTTATTTATACACACCTCCAGTTGATAATCGCAAGCAAAAGAAACAAAGTCTGCGCCCTTGTGAGTATATCTCATTCTGAAATTGTCGCCTAAGTATGCCACCTTGTGACCATGACTCACTTCTGAACCTATCTCACAAAGTGAGTATATATCTCATTCTGAAATCGCTATCCTCATTGTCGATGGTATAATGCGGTCGCCAATTAGACGATGGCCGTTTTGAAAGTCGCCAACCTGAAGTCGGCTATATGTGACAGTCGCTGTTTTGACAGTCGCTAGCCAGCCCGGATACTGTTTATTCCAATCGGATGATTTTAATTTTCACACAACTGTACAAGTTTGAAAGAAAATCAGCTAATTTTGTTATTACTTGAGATTGAAAGTCCTGTGGCAATGCGGCGTTGACAATCTTTAAGTAGTCCACTGTCATCTCCAGAATGGAGGCCATGTCAGTCTTCCTGCCTCTCACATAGGGTAGCAAGACACGGAGCTGGTCGCAACTGTCCTTTATTCTCTCTCTAGTTTGAATATGGAAATATTTTCGCAGTGAATAAATGTTAATTAAGGCCCATAGTTTTAAACAGATTTCTTTTGAGTTATCGACAAGATGAGCTCGATGGAATTCGCTAATCTGCCATCCACTGCAGCAATTAAGAACAAATATGATTAGAAAAACATATTTTAGATTTTTTTGGGATATTAAGAATAAAGCATTCATGATTAAAATTACACAATTGTAATTGTAGGAAATCAATGCAGAAAAGACCAAGGTCATGGCAAATAGTAAATTCACAAGTGAGATTCGGATAAACGGGCAAAAACTCGAAGAAGTCTCCACCTTCAAATATCTAGGGTCCATAATATCCGACGAAGCCAGAAATTCTTGCCAGAGTAACCCAAACAATGGCAGCATTGAGTAAATTAAAGCACACCTGGCAAAGCAAGAAGCTCTCCCTGAGATCAAAGATCCGGCTAATGCGCTCTCTGGCGATGTCGGTCTTTTTGTATGGATGTGAGGCTTGGACGTTCACTGCAGGCCTCCAAAGAAGAATCAATACGCTAGAGATGAGATGTTTCAGAAAGATATTGAACATCTCCTACACAGCGCACACCACAAACGAAGCGGTCCGCAACGCAATTATGTACTGTCATTGGCCCCTACGAGGACCTACTCACATCAATTAAGAAGAGGAAATTACGATGGTACGGACACGTGACAAGTACTGGAGGTCTCGCAAAAACTATATTGCAAGGCACAGTCCAGGGAGGAAGGAAAAGAGGCAGACAAAAGAAGAGATGGGAGGACGATATCAAAGAGTGGACCGGCCTGTCATTCAGCGACTCTCAAAGGGCAGCACAGGACCGGGACAAATGGCGTGTGTTAGTGAGCAGTTCACGATGGTGCCCCTACGACCCAACAACGGGTTAAGGGATAGTTCAAGTTCAAGTTCAAAGGGTGTTTTTAAAGAACTGCAGAAGAAATGTCACTATTTTGGCTATTTCATATTTTATTTATTGATGATAGGCTGGTGAGTTATCTTTAAAAAATGTGAAATTCTACTTCAAGTAGACAGTGGAATTGTTGAATCAAAATCAAAAGTAAAATTAAATTAAAAGCGTTTCATTAATTCTATAATAAATATTTAAATTTTATTTTATCATTTTTATTTTATAAAAAATGAGACGACAGATGGGTACATGAGATACTTTTACCTCCTTTGTTTTTCTTTACTGGCGTGTTCTGCCCGACACCACGAGGGAGGCGGGGACTGAGGGGTCAGTGTTGAGCTAAAAATACATATTGAAAAATACATGGTCAAGATATATGGTTTTAAAGAAGAAATAGGTTTAAAGAAGGAATGGGTTGAAAGAAGGAATGGGTTGAAAGAAGGAATGGGTTGAAAGAAGCAAAGAGTTTAAAGAGGGAATTGTGGTCAAATACGGAATTGGGGTCAAATAAGTAATTGGGGTCAAATAAGTAATTGGGCTGAAAAAAGTAATTGTGGTCAAATACGAAATTGGGGTCAAAGAAGGAATTGGGTTCAAAGAAGGAATTGGGGTCAAAGAAGGAATTGGGGTCAAATAAGGAATTGGGGTCAAATAAGGAATTGGGGTCAAATAAGGAATTGGGGTCAAATAAGGAATTGGGGTCAAAGAAGGAATTGGGGTCAAATAAGGAATTGGGGTCAAATAAGGAATTGGGGTCAAATAAGGAATTGGGGTCAAATAAGGAATTGGGGTCAAATAAGGAATTTGGGTCACAGAAGGAATTGGGGTCACAGAAGGAATTGGGGTCAAAGAAGGAATTGGGGTCAAAGAAGGAATTGGGGTCAAAGAAGTAATGGTGATAAAGAAGGAAGGGGTTTAAAGAAGAAATGTGTTTAAAGAAGGGATGGGGTCAAAGCAGGAATGAGATAAAAGATGCAATAAGGAAAGATGATAATAAAACGAATTTAAGGAAAGACCAAAGTGAGAATGCAAATAATGACTCAAAAGTTGTCATGGATCATGCAATAATTTTAAAAAAAAGTTTAAAACTTGAAAGTTACACACAACATAAGGTACTAAAACAAAACTGAGCGCCACACACAAAAGATGTAAAACAAATAACTGACAGGCGTTAAAAATAAACAAAACCTCTCATAATATTTACAGTTTTACAATTTTATATTGTCGGAGTCTAAACTTTTTACAATGGCTACAATAATAAGGACTTAATTTAAGTGATAAGAGCCCCAACATATTTTCTGACAATGCCAGGTCACACGCCGTGACATTCCTCGACTCACCCTCTATCCATGAGCTGATCGGACGCATCCGATAGAGGTCCCATGTTGTCAGCTTGACTGTGCTTGAATTCTGCGAAGGTTAATTCTGAGAACTCTAGACCGCTGGAGACACTGTCGCAGTTGGAAGACTTGCTGGAATATATACACACAAAACTACACTGTTAATCTGCTGGCCATGATAGGAAGTCAGCGGTACTGACACTTCAAGTCTTCGACTAGAGCCATACCGGAATCTAAAAGCTAAACATCCGTGACGAAATATTCAAAAATGATTTTTTGATTTTTTAAAAAAAATCGAAAAGTAACTTGCCAAAATTCTCCAAACAACAAATTAAAATGCCGGTTGTAGAAAGTTTGTTGCCCATGTTACAGTAAACAAAGGAAGCCTTAAAGGATAGGGTAAGTTGTGCATTGGCGTAACTACGGTTTGTGTCACCTGGGGGTGCGACAAGAATATCTCTACCCCCTCGCTAAAGTAAACAGTGCGACAGATCGCCAAAAGTGCAACCTTTTAATCTGAAGAAAACAGTTACGTTTCTCCACCTCTTTACCGCCATATCCTACGCCACTGGGAAGGTGACGGAAAGCGCATAACCTACCGCTGAGATTAAACAATTAAAAAAAGACCCTCCTCCCCCACCCCTCAAGGGTTTCATTTAAGCATTTTTTGTGACTTGCATATTTAAGATTAAGTCAAAATTGAGCCAAGATTCTTTAATTACCTTCCCTCGCTGGTTCTGGTTGACTCCACGCTTATTGTCGATTCAGGGGTAGTAACTGTATCACGCCTAGTCAAAGAGTTTTCGGCTCCTAATAATTCAATTTTGTTCAATTTTAAAAGAAGAAAAATATGATAAAATGAAATTAAAATCTAGTGGTAAATTTTGTAAGCAGATGTGTGCGTATAAAATAAATTAAAGTATAAAGTGAATATTAGTGTCATTTTGATTTTAATCATTGCAACTGGAAAAAAAGTATCCTTTAACACACTATCATTGCTACTTACCCAATGTTTCAGAAATGGTGACCCAGTTAATCTTTTTGTATTTTTCTCGGATCGTTTCTTTTGGAATCGGGACCTCAAAGACGTCATCAAAACCGTGGAGTTGGACATCTAAAAGTTAGAGTTAACCAAAAGTTAGAGTTAACCAAAAGTTAGAGTTAACCAAAAGTTAGAGTTAACCAAAAGTTAGAGTTAACCAAAAGTTAGAGTTAACCAAAAGTTAGAGTTAACCAAAAGTTAGAGTTAACCAAAAGTTAGAGTTAACCAAAAGTTAGAGTTAACCAAAAGTTAGAGTTAACCAAAAGTTAGAGTTAACCAAAAGTTAGAGTTAACCAAAAGTTAGAGTTAACCAAAAGTTAGAGTTAACCAAAAGTTAGAGTTAACCAAAAGTTAGAGTTAACCAAAAGTTAGAGTTAACCAAAAGTTAGAGTTAACCAAAAGTTAGAGTTAACCAAAAGTTAGAGTTAACCAAAAGTTAGAGTTAACCAAAAGTTAGAGTTAACCAAAAGTTAGAGTTAACCAAAAGTTAGAGTTAACCAAAAGTTAGAGTTAACCAAAAGTTAGAGTTAACCAAAAGTTAGAGTTAACCAAAAGTTAGAGTTAACCAAAAGTTAGAGTTAACCAAAAGTTAGAGTTAACCAAAAGTTAGAGTTAACCAAAAGTTAGAGTTAACCAAAAGTTAGAGTTAACCAAAAGTTAGAGTTCACCAAAAGTTAGAGTTAACCAAAAGTTAGAGTTCACCAAAAGTTAGAGTTCACCAAAAGTTAGAGTTAACCAAAAGTTAGAGTTAACCAAAAGTTAGAGTTAACCAAAAGTTAGATTTAACCAAAAGTTAGAGTTAACCAAAATTTAGAGTTAACCAAAATTTAGAATTAACCAAAATTTAGAGTTAACCAAAATTTAGAGTTAACCAAAATTTAGAGTTAACCAAAATTTATAGTTAACCAAAAGTTATAGTTAACCAAAAGTTAGAGCTAACCAAAAGTTAGAGCTAACCAAAAGTTAGAGCTAACCAAAAGTTAGAGCTAACCAAAAGTTAGAGCTAACCAAAAGTTAGAGCTAACCAAAAGTTAGAGTTAACCAAAAGTTAGAGTTAACCAAAAGTTAGAGTTAACCAAAAGTTAGAGTTAACCAAAAGTTAGAGTTAACCAAAAGTAAGAGCTAACCAAAAGTTTAGAGCATATTTAAATTTACAATCAACTGAATGTTCCAGTCAAATGATATCGTTTTTTTAATGCACGTTTATTTGTAAGAGTTATATCTAGCAATCCACTGGATTTGAATCACTAAATTTATTAATAGGATGCTGTAGATGAGGATTTTTTTTCTCTCTAGACATTATTGTAATCCAGAATTAGGGGCCGTCCATAAATGACGTCACTCGCCTAGGTGGAAAAAAAGGGGGGGGACTGCACGCATTTGTGACGATGTGTGACGAGGGAAATGTGACGTCACATTAAAAAAAAACGCGCATCTTTAAATAAAGTTCGAATTAAATATATGATTTCGTGCAAATTATTTAATGAAGTTTACAATGGTTTCACACATGTTACGATATTAGAGTGCAGAACATATTTTCAATTAGTAAATACGGTTTATAGGGGGGGGGGAGTGTCAAAGCTTTGTGACGTCATATTGGAGGGGGGGTCTAAGTTTTACGACGAAGTGTGACAGGGGGAAAAAGGGGGGGGGGTAAAATAGACCAAAATCGCTTGACGTCATTTATGGACGACCCCTTAAGAGTAGAAATATTCATTTCTATTGGGTGATATTCAACCATAGTATATGCCCACAGTGCATAAAGCAAACTCATGGAAAAGAAGAGGATGAATGTTTTTAACAGAGTTTTTTTGAGTAAAAGAGAAAATTAACACACAAAAAAGTAGATTAACAATAAAGGTAAAAGGTCGATTAAATGCAAGTCACTCTGCGTTAAAGAAAACGCAGTTTTCAAACATTTTTGAACATCTGAAATACTTTGTATTTTTGGTACCCCTAGCAGGGGAATTCTAAACTAAAAGTGCAGCAGTTTTTGACGTTTCCATCGTCCTAAGGCTGTTTGTTTCATTAGATGAGGGCTGATAGATGAGCTTTAATGAAATTATAGCAAAATCATTGATCGTCATCCAGACATGCAATGTCACTCACTACTTTTGGCAATTTATTTTACCACCCCTTCCCCAATTCAAAGGTTTCATAAAATTTAGGCACCATCATATCCAAATGTTCATTTTTCACAACATTTAGACTCTTCCTTACCTAATCGACACATTTGTCCCATCCATCTAGACGCGTGACTTCACTCAGTTTTGAACTGAGAGGAAATTTAAAAAAAATGAATTTTAATTCTGAAGGCAGACCTCTACCATAACCTACCTTCACCACCTAAAAGATCAACATGATTTTTAGGATTCTATTTGTAAATTACACCCCCCACCCCACACACACACAAGCTCCGACACTGATTTACCTTCCTGTTTGGTACCTACTACGGCAATAACTTGAGCCCCCTTGTTCTTTTTGCTGGAGAATCTGAAATAATAAGAAAAACCCGTAAAAAACCAAGTTTTTGACTATAAATCCTTTATGTACGAGAAGTAACTAAAAGAATGTTCATTATAATACGCAGCGCCAGACCATCCAGAAATACAAAATTGAAGTTGTGTCGTAAAACATGTTTAATATAATACGCACCGATCAGGAATATGTTTATAAAAAGAGCTGTCAATAAAATACGCACCTTATTGCGCGACAGAAAGGTTGTTCAATATAATACGCACCGCGACGCTCTATCTCAAAAAATAGCATGATACATAGGAATAAAAAAAATAATCTAAAAAATCAATAATTTAATTACGGTACATGCGATCGATCTGAAATTTTGATACATTGTTTTTATCATCGGTACGAAACTGCCTGCAAAATTTCAGCTTGCTATCTTGCGAGCAAGTGGGTTAAAAATCGATCAAAAGTTTTGGCGACAAGCAAGCAAGCAAGCAAGGTCCGCCGCAGACACCACGAGTTAATATAAAGGATTTAAAAACATATATAGAACGAATGATTTGAAATCGTATTTGTCTGATAAAAGAACCATGCACTGCAAATTTGCTTCGCCTATGTGTGTGTGTGTTGAATTGAGCATTGTAAGCCTTACTCAGACATGGTTCAATGAGCGAATTCACAAGGAGAATAGGTATACACTCGTTTTCCCTCATGTCACGTCTAGAGAAAAGCCAAATAGTTGTGTACATTAAAAAAAAAGCATGACACACAAGACAGCTTGTCATTTCTCTTGGAAAGTATGGTGAACTCAAGCGTTTTAATGTCTAATTACATGTCATTCTTAAAAAAAAACCAGTTGAGAAGCAATAGTTTTTTGGAACTAAATTCGTATAGATTTTTCGTCCAAAAGTTATGGTTTTTCAGGCTTAAACTTTGAATTCATCTGATGAAAGAAATGAAGTGACCAGAGTTACCTGATTGCTGACACTAGAGAAGTGACCTCATCCAGAGAAGACGCTTGGACGCGGATCCAAATCATGCAGAAGACTTCAGCGTTACAGAAGTCCATGGCCTCTTGCGGCGTCACCACTTTAATCATGTTTGTTCCCAATGCCTGGTGGAAATGACGTAATATTCCAGTAAGATAGAAGTGTTGGGAAAGGGTTTTCATATGCTAAAGTATGCTTTCAGCAAAATTCTAAATTTGTAGGAATTAAAATGAAACCCTACAAACAAAAACAATGCATGCAGCCCATGAGTAAGTGTTTAGGCCAGATTGAACCAGACAAAAAGTATTCTGAACAGAATAGCCTAGGATAGATGTAGCGAGTAATTTCAAATGTTAAAATTAGTGCTAGTTACCATAGCAATATCACGCATCAAATCATCACTTGCAGATATGTCCTGGATGAGGAGCGTTGAGCACATCGATACGTCATGTTCAGAGTCTCCCGTGTAATGGTACTGTTGGCTTGAGGGCGGGGCTTTACTTTCTTTGTCTGGACACACAGACTCACCGGCATCGACCTCATCCTACAATGATGATGTGCACAAGAAGAGGTGTACAATGATGATGTGTACAAGAAGAGGTGTACAATGATGATGTGCACAAGATAGGTGTACAATGATGATGTGCACAAGAAGAGGTGTACAATGATGATGTGCACAAGAAGAGGTGTACAATGATGATGTGTACAAGAAGAGGTGTACAATGATGATATGTACAAGAAGAGGTGTACAATGATGATGTGTACAAGAAGTGGTGTACAATGAGAGTTCTACAAGAGATGGGCAACAACGTACCCCGGCTGATAATTAGGGGTGTACCGGATTTAGGCACAGGCAAATTCGGAGTCCGGCCATTTTTACATACCCGGCTCCGGCAGGATTTCACTTCATAAACCCGACCGAATCCGGCTCCGGTCGGATTCTAAAAATTTGAATCCGGTACAGCCCTAATAAAAATTCGTTCATGATCGCCGAGTACCCTCAAAAAGCTTAAGCAAAAATTTCTTTTTTTTTAACACAGAAGGGTCACCACTGACAAACGTGTTTTTAAAAAAAATTCAACCTAAGAGTTTGTTAAAGTCATGATTTAACCTCATTCCTGGTCAATTTCATCATATAAAAAAAAATAGCGATATAAAATACCTTGAAAAATCATTTGGAAATAATTTACTTAAGATTTTCAAAAGACGTACACCAATGGAAACTTACCCACTGGACATTACTGTCAAGCTTGTCAACATTTAGAGCCGCGCAGAGCGAGTCCTCTATAAACTGGTCATCATCGCTGCTGATGTCTAAAGGACTACTGGGACACGACTCGCTGTACTTGACGGCTTCGGGTAGGTTGTTCTTCTCTGGAGAGTATGTTCCTGCGCCCAAGTTTTTATCCTCTCCCGTCAAAATATGAGCAATGATTGAATGGGATCTGCGGCGCAGTCCACTCCCCGCACCTTCCTTGTGAGCTCCATTGGGTACCGGAGGGGCTTGAAAAAATTCTGGCGAAAAGTTATCAGACGCTATGAGCTTTGATACGGTTTGTTGGGCGTTGCGCTGCAATTCTTTGACAAAGGCTTCTGCGACACCGCCGGCTGAAAATTCAGAGTTCAAAGAAGTTCTGACATCTCGAGAAGACGAATCACCGGCGCAGTGTTCTTTTTTAACAACACAAGCCTGGCATGCTGTAACTGTAGGGTTGTTGGTCGCCGCATCATCAACGGTCCCGGGTCCTTTCCCGTCTCTCAGCCCGATTTCTCGACACGGGTCCCCGACAAACTGCAGCAAATCTCGGAGCTTTAACTGGCCATGAGCTGTGGTGTTTAAGTTAGGGACCTGTGAGCAGTTGTTGACATTCGAGCTCTCCTTTCTCGGTGCGGTCACTCCATGTTTCTGTGTGAACTTCGTGTCGTTTTTTTCTTGCTTCACGGCGGTGTCTGTGATATCCATGTTTTAAAATTATATTTTTGGCATTAGCATAAGTAAAAAAAAAGAGATTTGCACGAGAGAAGACCAGATGGATGCTTAAGCAAGCGTTTCTCCGTGTGTGCAAACCACAAGTTTTCGGTGAAACCGTGGCTCAGACTTGTCAAAGTCTCGAGACGAGAGGCGTTTGAAAGAACTTGTCTCGAGATAATCGTGGAATGTGAGTAAAGCAACCAACTGGTTTTAAAAGTATCGATACCAGATGTAATAGCCTCCTCCCCAATGGTTTATTAGTTTTTAAAAATAAATTTTATGGGTGGGGGTGGGGGTGGGTAAGAAGAAATTTTGTTATTAAATGTGAATTTAATCATGAAAGAAAATGTAAAAAAAATTTGTAAATTTTAATGGAAGTTAAAATGTGTTTTTAAATTATGAACCGCATCGATTACATTTAAAAAAAATCTTTTGGTCAAAACAATACCACACATCAGATACACATGGGATATGGCCTATGACCTAATTCTTTTTACACAATAATTGCAGCTAGGCTAGCAACTCTGTCGCGGCTCGGCTCACCTTCAAAAACACAAGGCCGACACCTGGTAGCTATTGTGTCTTTACGGATGGTTGCGCATGGAATTGTTCCCACCAGCGAAGACTGCATCTCTGTTACACACCTTCAGAAGGTTTTTTCAACCACGCTCCCTTACGCTGACAGCACACATCGCATCACGAGTAGTGAGCTTTAGAGGGTAACAGTTATAGCGGGATGTGGGCGTTGTGGGGTAGGGGGAGCAACGACCTGCGCGTTGACCTCAAAAGAATTTACGAAAAGTATCATTAGCAACTTACACGGTCTATAAAGTGATATATATATATACATATATTACAAGTTATTTAGAAAGGGATACGGAAAGTAATATAGAAAGTGATATGCAAATTGATATTTTTAAGTGGAATAGAAAGTGATACATAAAGTGTTATATAAAGTGATATATAAGGAAAGTAAAATTTACACTTTTTATTATAATGCTTTGAAGCAAAAATACATACATTTATCTAAATCGACGGTCTATAACGCAAAATGTAGGCTTACATATTTGTTAAAACACATTCACACTCTATGAGTCCATTAAGAGACATAAGCAACAGCTCACAAAATTACAAACAATAGAAATTTAAAAACAACAAACAAACTCACAGACATGTTTCCAAAGTCACTCAATGTCTAAATTATACTTTCCCTCCCCCGACACTTATCTTTTAAAAAATTAAAATATTAAATTAACAGATTGAAATCTGTGCTTATTTATGTTAATATTTTGGACACTCTCAATCTCCCACATACAGCGATCACAAATTTTCATTTGTTTGTACGGGAAATTTATTTACATATAATAAAAACTTAAATGTTGAAATTTAATTGGTTGTTGGAATTTAACGGATACCGCAATTTTCGCTTCTAGTACAAGATGAGTGGCTGACAAACTTGAATCAATTATAGGTACCAGCACATCAATGTAATGCATTTAAATTACTTCAGGCCCTTGGATTTTCAGTTCAGTATAATTAGTATCAGAAGAATTTATGTCCACTATGGAGTTTGAAGTTGAAATTTTGGCGTTAAGAAACTGTCGAATTGTTTAAGATAGTTTCTTCATTTCTTTTATTATTTCTTACTTTGGCTTTTAAAAACAAATTTCAACTTTATTTTACCGTTTTTAATTTTTATAAGCCAATTAACAACGAGGAAAAAGCACCCCCCTCCCGCAAACATAATGCCACCCAGAGCATTCAATTGGCTAATGTTTGACAACTTCACTTCTTCAAGTGGAGCGGCTGTCAAATTTGAAGATGGAAGTAAGTTACGAACAGAATGGTGTTACGTTAACATATTATTCACTTGATTTTTCAGTTTGGTAGAATTAGTATCCAAAAAAATTTATATCCAATATGGAGTGTTAAGTTTTGGCATTAGAAATAAATTAATTTTTGGGGGTTTTATTTTATTTTGATAAAACGGCTCCACTTTCTTTTTCAAATTTTCACTCTAAGAAGGAAATTAACGACGATGTATTCGCCGCCCTTAACAAAGTGCCGCCCGGGGCATTTACCCACCTCTCGGTACGCAACTGTATATAAGAGACATAACTAAAAGAATGCTCATTATAATACGCATCGCACGACAATCCAAAATTCCAAAAAATTAGATATTTCTCAAATATATAAAGGATTTATAGTAAAAAAAACAAACTCCTAAAGTCTGCCTGCTAAATTTCAGCTCGATTTGATCACAGGAAAGGGGTTATAAAAACATGTTTAATATAGTGCGCACTGCGAGACAGACTAGCAATTAATAGCATTTACATTTACAGATCCTGAATATTTTTTTAAAAGTATCGTCAATATAATACGCACCGCACCGCGCGACAAGAAAGTATTAAAAAGGTTGTTCAATATAATACATACCGCGACACCATAGCACAAAAATTAACACGCTACATAGAGATAAATAGAGATATTGTAATAATTCATTATTTTAATTAAAGTACAGTCGATCGATCTGAAATTTTGATATATCATTTTGATCGTCGGCACGAGTCTGCCTGCAATTTTCAACTGGATAGCATACGAGGAAGTGGGTTAAAATCGATCCAATTTTTTTTCGGCAAACAATCAAGCAAGGAAGGCATCAAGCTGACGCCACGAGTTAATATAAAGGATTTTTAAAAAAAGAAGCTAAAACTCTCCTTCCCAAAGCTATAAATCTATGGTGACATAAACTCATTAATGAAATAGTAAATTCATTTAATGACCTGTTGCTCATAATAGATGTTAAGTCTCCTATATGTTTTTCTGATTTTTATTGTAATTTTTTATATTGTGATTGAGTGTCAAGTTATCTTTCAGGTCGCCAACTTTTAAGTAAGTTATAATTATCTTCTATTTCAAACATGCATACAATGTTCCAATGGTCCTATGGGGTTCTGTAGTACAGTGCTTCTCAAACCTTTTGGTATGGCGGGCCGGCAGGAATTTTTCCATTACACCAGTGACCGATGCACTATATCCTCTGTACAGACGTGGCAGCGACATGAGCCCCCACATGGCCTACAGCCCTATGACATTTGGCATGAGTTCGGTTAGTTATATGCTACATGTCATCCAAAACTTTTGAAAAGACTTATCACTTGTCATTTCACTGGACTTTATGGTCGTGGGCGGCAACTACTTTACTTCACCTATGTTTTTCATCGCAAAGGGCTCGAACTATGAATTGTTTTCTAAAACTTTTGCTAGAGAATAAAAGGTGTAAATTGTTGGGCCTTATTTTAATCAATGATTAAAAAAAATAATTAATAATCAATGATTGTCTCTATGATTATGAAATAACAAAGTCAATTTTTAATTATGTTGATTTGGTTTCTACGTTCAAGTTACCTAACGTACGAAACATTAGAAGAAAAAAAAGCATTAAATAGGGAGATGATTTTGTTTTATTTTGGAGGGTTCGATATTCTTTTTATTGTATCCCTAACAGTAGGGATCGAAGTAAAGTGGCTTGCCACTTACACAAAGACATTATTTAACGTGGAGGGTGTAATGTATGATGAAGAGAAAGATACATAAATTAACCTTAATATATTAATTTTATAGTTTTCGTAAGTAAAAATAATTGCAATTTTTAAAATGTATTTTTAATTTTTATTTATTTTGTAAAAATAAGTTTAACCTACTAAAAAGACGATATTTTAAGTAACACAAGTTAATAATAATATGTCTCACATTGTTGTAAATTACATTTCAAATAAGTTTAAAAGAAATTAACAATTCTAATCTTGTCACCTAAAATTTCTCAATAACAACGCAATATTAAAATATATTAGTACCAATGCTTTGTGGTGCAGCTATTACGGGCAATTAAATTAAAATGCACATCATATGTTACAATCTATCTATATATATAATTCGCCAGAAACTAGAGCAAGCAAGATTACGCAGTCTATAAATAGGAAGTAGTGTGCACACCCGCACTGCGCCGCACTATTCATACCGGACTGAGACGCACTACGTAGAAGGAAGGGAAGTAATGTTTCAAAACAAATACCACTCTCAAGAACCACTTACAAACTCATTCCCCTGAAGAAGCTCAATGCACAATTCGTTCTAAAATATTCCGACTGCAGAGATATCTCAAGGCACATTTAAAAAAAAACGGTAAAAGCAAAGAGAACGGTGCGCTCGATAAATGGTAATTTTGGCTGCTATATTTGTTTTTTCTATTTTAATATATAAATAGACAACTAAACCTAACCCAGACCCTAAAATTACAACCTTAATTAAGTTTATGGATAAAAATAATTGGACTTATTACCTTTTTAAGTGTAAAAATACAACATTTCATTCCCGGAAGTACGCGCTCTGCCATAACAATGTACCAATGTCAATAGTTGAGCGCACCGTTCTCTTTGCTTTAACAAAAAAACAACAACACACTCCACTGAAGCAACAGATTTCACAAAGGTATTTCAATGCACCATTTGTTCCAAAACCTTCCTGAAAATTATGTACAATCGCATTTCAAAACACACTCCAATGAACAGAAGAATTTCCATGCACCATTTGTTCAAAGACCTTCTGGTTGCAGAAATATCTCAAGGCAATTTAAAAACACACTCCACTGACTGAATGATGAAATAGTGAAAGTTGCCAGCAAAGCTTCAAAACAACTACCCCTCTGAAAAAGCACGTACAAACTCATTCCGCTCAACTTTCAGCTGCTTTTTAAGAAGATACCCCCATTCCCGTCCAGGAACATAACATTTGTCTACCTACCGGACTTTATCCCTCTTGCAAGGCTATTCACTAGCCATCAGAAATAGACAAAGACGGACATGACACCAAGTGTTGTCATAACGGAAAAGTGTCTTTGCCTCCGCTACCCCAACCTCCTATTTCATTAGAAAACCCATTGACTGCCAAGAGCACGCTCTCCCGAAATTACCGTGCTTTCACTTCCATAGGCGCCGACATCGTTCAACCATCTGGCCACAGACCTTATGCTTTCAGAATACACGTTTAGATTTATCATCACGTCTCTCTGTTATTTACCAATCCTAACACGTCACCAGGATACGGTCAGATGTATATCTTTGATTCTGCTGAGGCTACCACTATGCGCTTGCAAAAGGATTGTAACAGCTCTTGCTGTGACATTTTGTTGCTACAGCTAGAAACAAGTAATAAAAATGAGATTTTAAACACAATTTCCAACAAAGAATTTCCGATTTTTTTTATTCAAGTCAAATCATTCTAGATTATATTAAAATTCGATTCAAAAAATTAATTCTGAAACTAAGCACATTATGATGCCACGCTACATCACACCAAGAATGTGTCAATATAAAGCGCACCGCGCAACAATCTAACATAAGCATCCACAAAGCGGGAAAATCCCAATAACTATCATTCTAGATGACATTAAAAGTAATTTCAAATAAAAAAATTTGAAATTTAAAAAAATTGCTTCCTACAAATTGCTGCTAAAATTACGGGAGTCGAATCAAAGGACATTTAAAAAAAAGTTCATCCTTGAACATTGTTCTAAATATTATTAGCTAATGTTTGGCGTTTGTTTCAACCCGATAGATGTTATGGTTGGCGGGAAATTGTCAAAATAGTGATATTTTTTCGTTTTTTAATATTTTTTTTCAGGAAATCCAGTAAACCTTTCCGGTATTTTTTTGGCCGTTGCACATCCTTGGGACCTCCTTAGCATATTTGCAAAAGACCCAAACCCTCTATCTGGTATGGTTCAGGAGGAGTTGCATGTTCAAGCTCGAACAGTGCACAGACATTTCAAGCGCATAAACACAATTCCCAAGGGAAATAGCGTTAAAAATGATACGAAAGGTTAATCCCTATGCGAAGTTTTACATGAAAATGCATCGCATTATCACTCACAGTAAACTCTGCTTCGCTGATGTACGAATGGTATGGTTTGGAAAATGTATAAGACTATAATAATTTAATAATTCACACAGAAGTACGTCGGTTATCAAAAAATGAATATTGAAATCGATTTTATACTCTCTTTGACTCAGTTTTTGGAATTCCTGGAAAGCAAAGACAATGATTTGCGAAATAGATTTAAAAATGACATATCCTTTATGAATGATTTATTTGCCAAATGTAACGACGAAAATAATTTGAATTAAAAGGTGACCAATAAAATTAAATCAAAACTAAAAGCTTAATATGTGCATTTGTAGCAAAACTTTTTCTGTTTAAAAAATAAAAAATAAAAAATAAAAAATAAAAATAAAAAACCTGGAAGAGGAAAATGTTCTGTTTTCAAATTTTTTCCCAATTTTAAAAATAGAGATGAACATTTGTTTGCTTACATTCAACACTTAACAGCTCTTCATGCACTATGAACCAAAGATTTGAAGACATTTTTCACTTGGATATTCCACACTTACAGTTGAACCTTTTTTGCGCATGGACAAACTCAGATCCTTAACGCAGATGAATTCATACAGGAGCAACGGAATGAAATATCCACAGATGAGAAACTTAAACCAATGTTTAAACAAGGATATCACAAATTCTAATTACAAAAAACAGATCCCAATTTTATATCCTGCATTAAGGGTTATTGTACAAAAGTTGTTGTCCGCTTTCCCATCTGCCCATTTGGTAGAACTTGAATTTAGTGCCGATATAAACCTCATCCCTATAAATAAAAACCGACTAGAAATTAGTGCTCGTAGCAATTTGAAGTTGCTACTCAAAAAGATTGAGTCGGACATAAATGCACTCATAAAATCTACTCACGTTCATCCAAGTCATTCGTTTTAAATTTTATTTTAAACAAATAAATAAATACTTCGTCATCAAAGTCTTGATTTTATGGATTAGTAATGTTTGTATGATGCATTTATGTAGTTTTTTTCAATTGGGGGTCCGTGGGCAATTTTTGACTATAAAAGGGGTCCATGACCATGGGTCAAAAAAGTTTGGAAACCATCATATTCCTCGGATTTCCCTCACACCATCAGATTCAATATTTACCTTTTACTTTTACACTGCGGCAATTCCCTCTTTGATTATTCTTTGCAATGAAAATTAATAAGGCACAGGGACAAACTTTCTAAAAGATGAGCCTTTAACTTTATCTCCCAAAACCGGTCTTCAGTAGCGGACCAATTTCCACCTTTTGACGCAATCACAGTGGATCTAGTGAACAATTATTAAAGAGAAAATGTTCTTTCTTACTTAAAAAATATTATGCCTATTTGTACACACATATAGTTGAAAATATAATTGTATTATTTATGCATATTTGGATACTAATGTGAAAAGAATAATAATATTAAACCTTGCTTGCTTATTGTTTATTTACTATCGTTTTTCAGTACGTATTAAAATATGTCGTTTTCATTTCACTTTTAAAAAAAAGTGTATTTGTTTAAGTTGATAGTATTTTTAAAAATAAATTCGTAAGTTTTAATACAGGATAACATAAAATATCAATGAAAAAAGCTATGAATCTTTGTTAAAAGTAATATAGGTAATTGAGAAATTCTTAACTTTAACTAATGTGTCTGGATAGTGAAGTCCACCGACGCATTGGTGGTCTCGAGACATGTGCACTGTGGTTATCTACCTGCCCCCCCACCCTGCACCATCCTCGCTTGCCGACCATAAACGGTGATTTGTCAACCCGAGCGAGGGTCATTCGTCATGCTTTTACTCGCGTCTTGTGCTTGTTCTAATTTCTGGTGCATTATATATATATATATGTTACAGGCAAAGTGTGAAATCAGACATTCTATAGAATGCCTAGGCAATGTATAGAATGCCTGATGGTTTCAGGCAAAGTATATAATTTTTAAAACTTTTGCATACTTTGCCCAGGCATTCTTATAGAATGCC
Organism: Ampullaceana balthica; assembly: GCA_944989445.1. Classification (NCBI taxonomy): domain Eukaryota; kingdom Metazoa; phylum Mollusca; class Gastropoda; family Lymnaeidae; genus Ampullaceana; species Ampullaceana balthica. The sequence continues at coordinate 256,887 of CALYLW010000277.1, forward strand.
GGATTTCGATTAGGCAATTTGTAAAAAGCGCACAACAAAAGACTATTGATAATTACGTATTTTAAAGTGGATGTAATACAAAATAAAGCACATGATGTAAGCTCTGTATTATTTTTCGAGGTCTTCCTCTGATTCCACATCTTGTAAAACATCGTCAGGTAGGGACTACGTTGTGAGGCCTACTTTAGCTCTGCATCCAAAGAGAGCTTTGTATGGTTATCTTTTGATACCAGAATGAAAAGCTCTGTCCTTCTTGAGTTGGACGAACAGTAACCCCTCTTGCATATAAGCACACAGCATATTTTCGATATCGCAGTTAGCTCTTTCGACGCTCCCCTGGTTTTGTATGTGGCGCGGCTTACCATGAACGATCTTCAAGGTGGGCAAATATTCCTTTAGGCTGCTTACCACATTGTTTGCAAATTCCCTGCCGTTATTTGACTGTAGAATCGTTGGAGCACCAAGCAACGTAAATATGTCTACGAGCGTAGCATACGCCGCGGGTCTCTGCAGAGTTCCTTCCTTTCATTCGCTCACAGTCGTTTGCCCAAACCCATCCCATTTTGACAACTGTGTCTGTCAGGAAGTCTTAACCCGTTACTAAATACTAAATCATTAGCGGTCTATGCTACACCGCGGGTCAGCTAGTGTTGGAATAAAGGGGTAAAAGAACGGGCACAAACAGACATTTAAAAAAAACAAAAAAAAACAATGATTTCGCCGTGGCTTGAACCCAGCACCTTCCCTGTATGAGGCGGACGTGATAACCAGTACACTACGAATCTCACGTGTTCTGTGAAGGAACAATGCAAGTGAAACCCAAGGACCATTGTTGGTCTCACTACATCGGTCGACCCTAGCGAGGGTCATATCGGTTGCAGATATTTGCGTGGTGTCTCACATGGTCCCACGAAGAGAATGGTATATATAGACTGATAGATTTTTCCAGAAGTATGTGACCGATATAAAACAACAGTTACCTGATCCACCACCTTTGCTTGCCAACCATTAGCTGATTGGTCGACCCTAATGAGGTGCATTCGTCATGCTTGTCATACTCTATCGAGGGTCAGCCATGTTCACAAATAAAACAACCCCGTAAAAACAAAGTTTTTGACTATAAATCCCTTATATATGAGACATAACTAAAGGTATTGAGTATGTTCAAACGTGACAAACATTTACAGACTGAAACCGAAATTATCTCCCCTGGCTTTAAAACTGGGGGAAGGGGGAGGGGATGTGGACATGGACGGGTGGCGTCAACGCGTTAACTCAACTCAAGGGGGTTTACCTGGTTAAAACACGAGATGTGTTCACCGAAGGCTGGGGTGAAGTCAAGTGACCCGTAAAATGTAAACAATAGCGACCGCTACATATAGTTTAAATAGATAAACTAAAAATGCATTAATTTAATTACGGTACTTTTGATCGATCTGAAAATTTTGATACGATGCATTGTTAGGTGAGACGGGTCCGTGTGCCAAATTTCAGCTCGATCGGATCACGGGAAGTGGGTCATTTTTTACTTTTGTTTTTCCGCCCGCCCATGAGATGACGACAGACAGAGACGGCCGTGAAGTTAATACAAGGGATTTAAAAAACAAACCCGTAAAACCAAGTTTTTGACTATAAATACCTTATATATGAGACATAACTAAGAGTATTGATTATGTTCAAATGCAACAAATATTTACAGACTGAATTTGTCTTAGCTCCCCTTTGGTTTTAACCCGGGCTGGGGGGTGGGAGAGGGAAAAGGTCTTGTCACCGATCGCTGGACCCAGCTCAGCGTGACAAGCAAAATGTAAACAAAAGCACACCTGGTTAAAACACGAGATGTGTTCACCTATGGCTGGGGTGAAGTCAAGTGACCCGTAAATGTAAACGATAGCGACCGCTACATATAGTTTATATAGATAAACTAAAAATGCATTAATTTAATTACGGTACTTTTGATCGATCTGAAATTTTGATACGATGCATTGTTAGGTGAGACGGGTCCGTGTGCCAAATTTCAGCTCGATCGGATCACGGGAAAGTGGGTCATTTATGACTTTTGTTTTTCCGCGGTGCCCGCGCAAGACAGAGAGACAGAGACGGCGGTGAAGTTAATATAAGGGATTTAATAAAACAAACCCGTAAAAACAAAGTTTTTGACTATAAATCCCTTATATATGAGACATAACTAAAAGTATTGATTATGTTCAAACGCGAAAAATATGTACAGACTGAATCTGTCTTAACTCCCTTTTGCTTTTAACCTGGTGGGGGGGGGGTGGGAGAGGGGAAAGGTCTTGTCACCGATCGCTGGCCCGAGCCCAGCGTGACACGCAAAATGTAAACAAAAGCACGCCGGTTTTAGCTGGTTTAAACACGAGATGTGTTCACCGGTCGCTGGCCTGAAGTCAAGTGACCCGTAAAATGTAAACAAAAGCACGCCGGTTTTAGCTGGTTTAAACACGAGATGTGTTCACCGGTCGCTGGCCTGAAGTCAAGTGACCCGTAAAATGTAAACGATCGCGACCGCTACACATAGTTTATATAGATAAACTAAAAATGCATTAATTTAATTACGGTACGTTCGATCGATCTGAAATTTTGATACGATGCATTGTTAGGTGACACGGGTCCGTGCGCCAAATTTCAGCTCCATGGCTTTACGGGAAGTGGGTCATTTTGGACTCTTGTTTTTCCGCCAGCGGGCCCAAGACAGAGACGGCGGTGAAGTTAATATAAGGGATTTTAAAAAAAAAGGGGGGGGGGACGGGAACAAACACATATTTTTAAAAATTAAAAAAAGTAATGTTTTCCTTGGGGCTTGAAACCAGGACTTTCCGCGTGTAAGGCGGAAGTGATAACCACTACACTACGAATCACTTGTTATCCTGTGAAGGAGCAACGCAAGTGAACGCAATAACCATTTTTGGTCTCGAGACCATAAACCCCTGCGAGGGTCATTTGTCATGCTTTTTTGCACATACTCGCTTTGGTGAATAATATATATCAATATACATAATTTGTCATGTATGTCACGTCCCGTCTGTCCTGTCCGAGACGCTATTAATTTTAGAAACAAGCGCAACAAATTACTGCACCAAAAAATAATTCTTTTCGAACGTCCGCATAAAATTGTTCAATAGGGAAATAAATGAATAAAATAAAAATAAATAAAATAAATGAAAGTTCTGTATTACGTTATTTTTTAATCTGATGTGTATTTATTTTAAAAAATTCCGTCATTTTTTGACGGGCGAGATACACTAGTAGATATATATAGATTGTTGAAAAACCGGCTTTGCATACTTAAAAGATGGCGGAAATTGAAGAGGACTCATGTGAGCAATTTCTGCTAATTCATGATACTCTGCACTCACGTGAATCCAAAAGGATGCAAGAGAGTTCATAGTTCCCAAATTCATTTACAATCCTTCAACCAACCTTCGATGCAATAAATGGATTGGGAATCCATTCAGTAACTTTTCAGTGGGTCATCTTCTGTTGGAAAGTAGAACTCGAAACGGTTAATTAATTTGCTCAAGTTTTCAATCATTACCGTTTGTATTGATAGAAAATAAAACTCTTCATCTGCACTATCGATAATTGTTGCTAAATTGGGAAACATATCAAAACAATCTGCTGATACTCGACTCTCAGCACGAGGCCACCCTTCCTTGCATATAAATATTGTACTCATTAAAAATGGCAAAGTTATCAGCCAAGCAGTGGCGTACAACGGCTTGGCATTGGGGCAGTTGCCAAGGGCACCGGCCGGCGCCAGTTCAAAAGGGCACCGCTAAATCTTCAATTTTTAGATATAAAAAAAATTCACTTTTATCCTCGATAACACAAAATTGAATAATTAATTATATTTAAATGTATTTCATATAAACCATTTGTGGCGTTTCCGGGGCTTCTTATCCTACAAATGTCCATATGATTTTATTAGCAATACGCCAGCTAACGGAAGCGCTGAACTGCTGGAATATTTTTTAATCTGATAAAATTTGTGAGCCAGGTTGATGTTGGTTTTAAAAATTCTCTTGAATCACATATTAAAAATCACACTGTCGCTAACAATCTAAAATTAATTTATTATTTTGTTATCAGGGAAAGTACAAAGTGATAGCCTGTAATGAAAGAAATTCAAGAAGCTAAATATTATATTAGTTATAATGACTATATTATAATTTATATATTATAATATATTATAATAGTGATATAATAATAATATTAATATATTATAATTTATAATAATTTATTATAATTTGATAGCACTCCGGATGTATCTCACAAAGACCAATTAACTGAAATTATTCGGGATGTGAAATTGTCAGATAAAGAATATAGATCTACCATTGAAGAAAGGTTCGTTGGTTTCATAAAAACAACAGAAACAAGTAATAAAAACTCGAATGAGTATTTAAACGCAATTTCTAACTAAGAATTTTCGACTTTTTTATTCAATGGAAATCATTCTAGATTACATTAATTCTATGTGATATTTGCTTACAATGAATTCGTGAACTGCCTTGAATATGTCAGAACCTAGTAGAACTAGTTGTATTAGTTGTTAATGAAGTTTTTCAAAAGTACTCTTCCTTCAAGTTTAACGTCATCCGTGTATCGATATCGCACAAAAAATAAATAATAATCTGGTAATTTATATAGCGCAGTAACCCAGCAAGCATTGCTTTACATAAAATTAATAACATACGTAATTATCAATTCCTTCAATATAAAACATTCATGTCCTAAATATAACCTATGTCATATAATGACAGTATGGTGTATATAAGCTGTGTTTGTCTTTTAAAGAAATTTGTGTTTGTTGTTTAAATAATTTTGAAAGTATAATATAAGGTTTGAAGAGATGTGTTCTTAGTGAAGTTTTGAAGGCCGTAATAGTTGGAACACTGCTGTCTTGCAATGGTAGATAATTCCATTGTTTGGGAGCACAAAAAGAGAAAGACATATCAACAAATGTTTTAGCTTGCGTCTTAGGAACAGAGAGAATACGTGTATTTGCAGAAGAGCATAGCTGACGAGTTGGTGAGTAGACAGAAAGAAGTTTTATAAGGAAGGAAGGGCATGAGTCAGAAAAGAAGTTGTGACAATGAAGTGAATAAATAAGCGAGGTAATATGGTCGTGTTTTTTTGCATTAAGAACAAGCCTGGCAGCTGATTTTTAACTTTCTTTAGTTTTTGTATGTCTTGCTTTGCTGAACCTGAAAGAAGAGAATTACAATTTACAATACTCAAGATGAGAGACAGAGCAAGAGCACAAACTAAAGTTTTCGTTGCACCAATATATACCATCAGAATGGCCAAATGTCTGTGGAATCATCGAGATGCAGAGAAAACTTTTAATTAATTTCAGGTCTGGTATTTTATTAGCAGGACCTCAATATCACAAGCCATAGTGTCGATGCGTCGAGCTATTGTGTCTTTTGAGAGTGGAAACCGGTCTACGTTCTTTGTTGATATTTCACCTAACGTTTCCAAACACACATCCGTAATGCATTCTACTGTGAGGGTCTCAACGATTGTATAGTTTTTTAACCTTTGCAATTCACGGTGCTACCTTTTATAATTGTTGCAATGCACAAGTATTTATGTGTGATGAATAAAAGATAAGTTTCTGAAAGCTTTTTAAATCATCACGCTTTATTTAAATAAATTTTTGGGATTTGAACGTATGTCGTTATGTCTAGTAGTTAAATCCCTCTGTAGTTTTGAGGGCTTCATTGCATCATTCGATAGAACATCGCTGCAAATAACACCTTGAGGTGTTGGGATACCAGCATCATCCGCACTTACAAAACCTAATTGACTTAACGAAGAGTGATATTATCTAAGGAGGCTAGAACGAATTCATTGCGGTTATGACGCCTCGGTTTCATTTATGTTTCCATCATCTAAGCGCGAAGAAAAGTCAGAATTTTTTGGATGCTCCTCATTCATGTTTCTTCTCTTTATAAACATATCCATTGGTACTCGCTTTTCAATATAAAAATTGGGTTCAATATAATAAATCTTTTCGTTATCAAATATCAATTTCATTCTCTCTATTATTATTTTAGAAGTTTTAAAAAAAAATCAAAATTTTAATTCTAATTTTTACATTTTACAACACACAGGAGTGCAAACATATTGCTTGAATTTGGGGGACATATCTATTATAATTCTGTGCTAATGTCTTTTTCTGCTTCTTTGGAGTAGATTGAAGTGAACCAATCACCAGAATTTGGGGCATCTCTTCCATCCCCCATGATCTGCAATTATTATGACTACGTATTGAAACAAATGCAGACTAATTTTCATTTAGAATTAAAATCAATCAATCAATCCATGATGTTTGTAAAAAACCAGCCACGTTGTAAAAACTAAACTTTAATTAAAAAAAACACCAACTAAATATTTATAACATTCACTAAAATTTACTCGTAATCCTACATGTGGAAGAAAATCAGCAGTCCCGAGCCTGCGCTCTTCATGGGGCTTCCCGAAAGGTCCCCTCAGCTGTCTGGCCTCCTAGGGAACGTAACAGCTGAGATACCCCCCCCCCGAGCGATCATTTCTGAAGCGGTCGCCTGGGCATCCAGGACAGAAAGTCGAAAATGCCTCCCACTAAATTGACCTCACAAAGAGGGGTGGAATTCCATACATCGACCCGCTACCACTTTGGCGCAAAACTGGCAAAGCACACGAGTCTCAATGGTTAGGACCACCGCAGTGCGGGGAATCACCAATGACCTACTAGGGTGTGACCCCCACTGGAAGGTTTCCTCGGAGCTGGCGTCCGCTGCGTTCTCCGTGGTTCCTTTAGCTAATCCGTACTGGCGCTCCTGGCCCTAAACCGGCACCGCTCAATGGCGTTGCTAGCAAAAATGAGGAGGACGAAACAGTCGTTTCTGAGTGACCCGACCCTCAACGGGTACTTGGATTTTCTACATTGGCATTGCATCTAGATGCTTTGCCTAAGATCCGTACAGCGACTGTAATCATATGTGACTAGCACCTAACACCTAACATATCGTACTTCGGCAGTGCTTGCCAGGAGTTGTCGGTTTCGGGTCGCGGTCAGGTCACCGTAGAGGCCACCACTTCTTTAATTTTTTTAAATGTTTCCTTTTTATAATTAAAATTATTAATCTGTTCATTAAAATATTGTTTGTTGTTTTCAGTCGAATATTGTGTTTCTTTACATCAGCAGGCGGCAAGTTCCGAATGCAGGTGTAAAAAATCTTAAAATTCCATTTTTAATGTATGGGCAAGTTCAAAACTTGCATCTATTTAAAATTACCATAAAAAAACCACAGGGAAAAAAAATTAATAATTATTGAAAGTAAAATGTTTTATGTTATATTTTCATTTTATGTGTTTACTGTCGAAAAATTGACATATTTTAAATGGCTGAAAATTGAAGATTATAATTTTTTTCTCTTGTGTTTCTGAGGTCCGGCAGCTAATGGTCCGCCGACCGGCACTGGTCCGCGGACCGCCACTTTGAGTAGCACTGCGGTAGTACATGTCTCGTATATCATATGAAATGGGAAATAACAACCATATTGTTAAAAGAAGTCGTATATTGTTGATTACTGCCCCTACATCAACTCCCGCTATTAAATTGCGGAAAATGGTACCTTGGAAATGATTTAGATTAGAAGTAAAATAAGGGCAACGATGTTATTGTTATTAATGCGTGAAAACTTCATTTCATATCATAAAATGAATATTTGATGTCAACGAAACACACTTGATTTTATTGTTACGAGCTGAAGTTTGAAGGAAAAATATATTTATTTGTGATTAAAATATAAAATGCCCAAACTTACTTACAGCTCTGTAAGTAAATCATCACTCATCTTTAAATGAGAAGATGGGTCTTCAAAACTTCACTCAAAACACATACTATTTTCAAACTAAACCTGCCATACTGAAAATCTGATTTTTCTTTGACAGAAAAGTACGTATCGATGTGTTGTATAAGTATGAATGTCTTATATCGAATGTATATTTTAATTTTCGCTTTTTTACTTGAAGCGCGATAAACCAATCTCCAGACTGGGGTACGGTGCTATTTAAGTTTATATTTGATTATGGTTATTATTTCCTTAAAATGATTATTCCAATCTCCGTAGAAAAAGTACGACTATAGCGGAAGTGAAAATAGACAGTTTAAGTTTTAATAATTTCTCTGAGTTACTTTGCCCTCCGTTGTCTCTAAGACTAATTAAATTGCTATTTAACGCTAGATTTTCCCCCCTTCAATCCAGTGTAACACATACACAACCAATGTTCCCTTTAAGCAGCGCGCCTGCGCGGCCGCGCAGATACCTGACTGACACCGCGCAGCATTTAATTACTGCGTAGCGCATTTTGTAAAATATTGCACAAAATATGGATGCTCATCACCTTTGCACACGAGTTTTTTTTTCTAATTTACACGCGTATCAACGAACCTTATAGGGAACATTGTACACAACCCGTTCAAATTGAACATTGTACACAACCCGTTCAAATTGAACATTGTACACAACCCGTTCAAATTGAACATTCAAATCAAGGCAGCTAAACTGAAACTGTCTTGGTTTTCAACAAACCTATCACCATCTTCCATTACGACACCCTCTACCACCAGGCACCTTCAGACTTGGGTCATCTTCATTGGGTGTGTTTGCAATGGTGCCTTCAAAGTGACGCTTTTATTTTACAGGGCTCCTTATTTATTAAAAAGTCACCACGACTGAGGTGTCGAAATTTGCATTGATGGTACTGATGCGCGACACTTGTACGAGATGCGACGTGCGGTGGTCATGCAGGTGTATTTGTTCCATGTCTTAACTGGGCAAGTCGATGTATAAATAAATGAGGTTGTTTGACATTTCTGTTTTAGTCATGATCATGAGTCTCACAACCTTTTTGAAACGAATCTGTAGCTAGAAGTTGTGTAATAGTAACAGCCGACATAGAGACTCCTGCCTTGGGTTGATTTTTCATGTCAAATCAGCGATCAATATATGTTTTTTTCCACCTTTTGACGCATTAACCCAAAATGTACATCCATTTTCATTCCAATTAATGACCTTGGTACCCTACTTCGTGGACACTTTATCTAAACACTTCCTTGATACGACAGTTATCCTTCCCTAGATTGATGTAAAAAGGGAAGAATAATGTTTTCCCTTTTTTCATGTATTATTCCCCCACCCCTCCCTCCCAGAACCAACTGTCTCTAAACCAGGACCCCAAAGTACTTTCCCATAAATCTCATCTTCACGGCTCTTTGTCTCTCCGTGGCGTTTCCTGTCACCTATACAACTATGATCCTTCCAGAGATCATCAATAGATCCGGAAAGCGGCCTTCTTCTACCCCAAGGGCGGGCGACTCCTCCTCGTCTTTCCTCTGTCCGCTCGGACAACGCCGCAGCAGAATCTTATCTCTGTGATAACCATGCGCAAGGGCAACAACCCTGGGCGGACGTTAGACCGTCACATTCAGGAAAACGGAACTCGCCAGGGACGTCACGGACTGCGGGAAGACAAATCCATTCGTACTCTGACTTTGGTGGGGCACGACAAGAAAACAAATGTAGTTTATCAATAATTCACAACCAATACGAGCTTATCTCGGGTCAATCCCAAACAATGAAAGTCGATGATCCTGTGGAAAAATGCCTCGCTGTCTCGGCACCAACCCTCTCAGGACGGCATGGACCAAGGGAGATGACTGCAAGATTATTTCTGAGCGAAGACTGTCGGATGGACTTGGGGAAGATCCCCACCGAAAAGCTGAAAGTGGATCGGTCCGGGGTGGGCGTCCGTGATGCTGGTTCAGATCGATACAGCAATACTAGCCGATACCAAAGCAGCTATGCGGTGTCCTGTTTTAGAGGCTATGTTTTGTAAGTTTATTTTCATCTTTGCCGTTGACCTTTACTAGTTCATAATCATCATAATCGGGAATTTCAAAAAAACACATCCACAATAGCTCATAGCCCATTTTATATAACCGAAATCAATGCAAAATAGTGGTAATTAGTTTTTAACAAGCGTTGATTAGCCGAAATGTTTACAACATTCCTCTACGCGGTGAAAATAATTTGTTGGTGATCTGATGTCACCATCTATGTCAATTCATTTAAACTGTAAAAAAAAACTTAAGGTTCTTGCCAAATAATAATACAACTAAAAAATCTCGTAATAATTGAAAATGACCGTGCTTGAAATTACTATTTATTTGTTTTAACACTTGGCAAATAAAAAATTACCAAAATTGTTTTATAAATTTAAAAAGAGCATATTTAATTTATATCTAATTTTCTTGATGTCACAGATATTGAAATGCAGAACATATTTATTTTAAAAGATGATTGATTGCTTATAAAAATGTTTATTAAGTAATTTTTTTAGTTTATTAATTTAAAAAAAAATTAAATTTAAAAATAATCCAACTGTGTTCATTTTTTTAAACGTATGTTTACACTAATAACAATATATGTATGTCTATTACTAAGACTGCCAATATATGTATGTCTATTACTAAGACTGCCAATATATATATGTCTATTACTAAGACTGCCAATACTTATTAGCAAAACAATAAATGAAAAACAAATATGTTTTTTTTGGAAAAATTGCACTATCACTTCCTATGTTACACTAAGTATTGCTGTATCAATAAGCTGTAAAAAACAACAACATTGTAAGCCTTTTTTAAAATAAAGAAACATTTTTAGCTGGTAATCGAGCCTAGTAAATATCGAAATATATCGAAACCCGAAACATCTTTCGTGCATCGTCTTCATCGGTCCAACTGGCCGGACATAGGGTCGGATAAATCCTTTTTCTTGGCCAAATTGGCTTTCTCTGTTCATAACAGTCCCGTTGTTTGTGGAATAAATTGGTTTAATGGCCGTGTGCGCCGGTGCGTGTGTTAACGGGACAGGAGTTAATATCGGAATGATGGTGCCGTACTTGCCGCGACCTTTCCATTTGGGCCTGATCTCAGATAACTAATGGATAGAATTTTCGATTTGAGAAATGTTATTTTTTTCCTCTGTTACCAGGAAGGTATGGGTTAAGTTATTGTTTAAGTCTGAAATGATAGTGTAACTCCTTTACACGTACGGCGAGATGAGACGCATGGCACTTTCACAACTGTGACATGTTTTATTTGACACTTTGAGGCATGTCGTGACGAAGCGTGCACACATTCACATATATGACACATGCTGTGTTACTTTTGAACATTATGAAAATTTGTGTGACGTTTGTAATTTGTAGACACACGACACATTGTATGGCCGTGTTAGACTTATATTGATATTTATTGTGTAACCCTTTCAGCGGAGTATAATTAATCACTGTAATGTATTATTTAAAAAAAGACAAGTGAGGTCCTAGTATTTACCGTATTTACTCGCATATAAGCCGAGTTTAGAACTATTAACTACATTACTGAAATCAAGGGGTCGGCTTATATGCGCATAAAACAAAATGGACACAAGAACAGACTCTAATTTTTTTGTCTAAATATATACTTCGTTAATCATCAGTTGTGAACAAGCTATGAGCGGAGGTTCAGATATTATTATAGCAAATAATGTGGAAAGAGCAGAACACGTTTTTGTGTCATTCCAAAACGTAAACAAGCTGGTATGTAACAGAAAGTTAAGCAGTTGACATTTTTAAAGTAACAAAGTTCTATGAACCAAAAATATGGAGTAAAATTAGACAATTATTTGGTCGGCTTATATGCGGGTTTTTGCAAAAAACTAGCCATTTTAAAGCAGTTTTAGGAGGTCGACTTATACGCGATGTAGGCTTATGTGCGAGTAAATACGGTAATCCTGGTGTGCTGGTGTGACTTAGACAGAACTCAATGGAATTAATATTGCGTTTCCTCAAGCTTTGCTACTTAAATGCCGATGTATTATATGCTTATAGTATATTTATGAACAGAATTTGTAACTATTATATTTAAGGTAATTTTTAAAATATCATTCACATTTTATAGGGGGTAGGGGGGGGTCAAAGTCATTCTCTCTACTTGCATTTCCAGCGTGTGGGGTTATAATTTCAAGAGTATTTCTCTCCATTAAGTCTTGTATGTCGTGATTTTTGTTGACTCTTTCTGTCGATTCAGACCGACTCTCCCGTGTTGTGATCCCAACTCTCCCGTGTTGTGATCCCGACTCTCCCGTGTTGTGATCCCGACTCTCCCGTGTTGTGATCCCGACTCTCCCGTGTTGTGATCCCGACTCTCCCGTGTTGTGATCCCGACTCTCCCGTGTTGTGATCCCGACTCTCCCGTGTTGTGATCCCGACTCTCCGTGTTGTGATCCCGACTCTCCCGTGTTGTGATCCCGACTCTCCCGTGTTGTGATCCCGACTCTCCCGTGTTGTGATCCCGACTCTCCCGTGTTGTGATCCCGACTCTCCCGTGTTGTGATCCGGACTCTCCCGTGTTGTGATCCCGACTCTCCCGTGTTGTGATCCCGACTCTCCCGTGTTGTGATCCCGACTCTCCCGTGTTGTGATCCCGACTCTCCCGTGTTGTGATCCCGACTCTCCCGTGTTGTGATCCCGACTCTCCCGTGTTGTGATCCCGACTCTCCCGTGTTGTGATCCCTGAACAATTACATAGATGTTGACACTCCCAGTTTAATATTTTATACTTCTCCAACTAGAGCGAAAGCAAGTTTTCTATGTACATGTGTCTATTTCTCTTGTTAGATTTAAAAATAAATAAATCTTTGAAGCCTTTCATTCTATAATTTAAAAAATAAAAAAATAAAATTTTTACTTTAAAGATTAGGTGCTCTGCAACTGCTTCATGAGAAGATGTTCTCATTTCTGCATTGTATTTTTAGCCTTTAAAAGTGTTGTTGATCAGTTAAGGAGATTGAAACGGAATGTCACCTATTATTAACACTTATATAAGGATAATGTTTAAATTTTATAACTGAGACTGATTAAAAAAAATGTTACTAAGGACTACCAAAGACGCATTAAAAGCAGAAATAATTTTTACAACTATTAAAATCCATTACCAATAAATAAAATCTAGAATATCATTTGAACTAAATTAAGAAAACTAAAGACAAAAAAAAATCTATAGCTTTCGTCTACATTAAATGGGGACACGTTGGCTGCGTAGATTGTTGTTCTATACTTAAAAGGAAAAAAACCCTCTTTCTTTGTGTATCGCAATCTGAGAAATGTTTATAAAAAGTTTATAACTTACTAAATAAATAAATAATCCGGGGCGACGATTTAACGTTGATTTTTCCCACTGTGTGGTCTCAATGAAGGAAATGATAATAATTTACATTTGATCACGATCCTACTTGCCGACTGTTTTGGCACCCGCGTAACGTTGCCTCAAGGAGTGAGTGGTCTGCACGTCAAGGAAAGAAGTGCATTGAAGTTTTGTTAATGTTTTATTTCTAAAATGCAATGGAGTCAAGCTTATATTTTTGTTTATGTTCGCGCCATTGCTAGCAATTTTTGTTTGTTAAATATTCAGTTTTTTGGGAGATGGGAATGTGAAAAGGAGAATAGTTATACCATGATTTGCATGTAAGCTCGATGACAAATAGTGGAGAAGAAATAGTGGCAGAAGGAGAGAGAGAGCGAGAGAGAGAGAGGAATGGAGGAAGGGAGAGAGAGAGAGAGAGAGAGAGAGAGAGAGAGAGAGAGAGAGAGGGGAGAGAGAGAGAGAGAGAGAGAGAGAGAGAGAGAGAGAGAGAGATGGAGAAAGGGCAAGTGAAAGAGAGTTAGATAGCCGGGTTGGGGAAAACGAAGGTATTACAGTATGTTTGAAATGTATAGATTTACTGCAGAGCAGAGTTCTAAGAATTCGTTTAGCTAAAAATTCACTGTTTGAAAATTATACCCCCCCCCTTTTTTGGGGTGGGGGGTGGGGGTGGGGTGGGGGCGGAGAAGAGGAGTAATCAATTATTAAAGCCTTGATGATGCCCTAAAAATGTTGAAACAAACGATTACATAAATTATCAAATATAAATTGAAGGTTACATAAACTTTATTTTTTTTTATTTTAAGGCATGGCTTATTCATCATTTTTTAAACTGTAAAACAAAAACAAAAAAAATCAATAATTGAATTTAGTTTCACTTTGTTTCAGTGTTGTAACGTTACCAGATGCACTTAAATATTTAAACAAATATACATCTCAGAAATAAATAACACAATTCGCAGGTCAATTAGATCTAACATGACTTCCGGGAATCGCCGGGTAATTTTTCCACGTTCACTCATTTATTATTTTAATGTTTGTGGTAATCAAAACGATTCAAATGATATAAGATTTTTATGCAGGCACATACAGGTATTGATTTTTTATTAAATTATTATTAGTCTACTGTAGTATGATGCGATGCTACCACTTTTCTAAATTTAAACTAGCGCAAGGGACACAGTATGTGTATATAAATGTCCCTCAATAACGCAGGAGTTCTGTGGATCTTGAATGTTTAATCACGGGAAACAAAAAGAAAGGATTGTGGGCAATGTTCCCTCTAAGGTTCATTGGTCCGTGTGCAAAGTAGAAAAACTCGTGTGCAAACTTGCACAGCATCCATTTTTAAGCAATATTTTACAAAATTTGCTGCGTGGTAATTCTAAACTGCTGCGCGGCGTCGGTCAGATATCTGAGCGGCCGCGCAGCCACGCAGCTTAAAGGGAACATTGATTGTAGGGGTAGTTGGCGATGTCTTACTTAGGGTCTCCCAGGGAGCGACTCTGCCCGAAGCGCACGCCATTGTTATGATACACGACACACCCTGACAGAGGAGTTGATGCAATTAATTGCTTCAAAGATCCACACGAGAAACTGATTAAACGAGGATACAATTATTTCACTCCCGGCGTCCTGAATATAATTCGTCCGAGTAGCCTTACCGAAGAAGTTGATTAAATGAGTTTACCTGAATATATGAAGAAGTTGATTAAATGAGTTTACCTGAATATATGAAGAAGTTGATTAAATGAGTTTACCTGAATACATGAAGAAGTTGATTAAATGAGTTTACCTGAATATATGAAGAAGTTCATTAAATGAGTTTACCTGAATATATGAAGAAGTTGATTAAATGAGTTTACCTGAATATATGAAGAAGTTGATTAAATGAGTTTACCTGAATACATGAAGAAGTTGATTAAATGAGTTTACCTGAATATATGAAGAAGTTCATTAAATGAGTTTACCTGAATATATTTCAATTAGGAAAACAGTAGCAAACGAAACAACCAGCAAACTCACTGACACATAAATATAATTATGATAAAGTTGTATATGGACTTTTCCCCATTAGAAATAGGTGCATGTGACGTAAGGGGGCCCGCACATAAATGACGTCACGTGATTTTTGCAAATTTTTCACCCCCCTCCCCTCTCATCACACGTCGTCACAAAAGCTTAGACCCCTCCTCCAATATGACGTCATAAAGCTTTGCGCGGGGCCCCCCCATAAAAGCTATAGTTTCTATTTGAAAAAGAGCATGTTTCAAAATCACTTTTTTGTAATTTAAGTATGTATTTATTGTAAGTGTAAGGTTGCACTCTAATATCGTAACATGCGTGAAGCCATGTAAAACGTCATAAAATAAATTGTTGAAAAATAAAATATTTAAAAGGAAATTTTATTTAAAGTTGCTAGTTTGATGTGACGTCACATTTCTCAAATACTCCCCTCCCCCTCGTCAAATATCGTCACAAATGTGTTGACCCCCCCCCCATGTGCGTGACGTCATTTATGGACAGCCAATAACATCTAAAATAAAATAGTTTTTTTTATATTAAAAAACTGAAACTATTCATTGATTTTAAAAACAAAAATTGTTATAGATTTGATAAGTCTTTAGTCAGCGTAAGATCTATTGTTTCGACTTGGTGAGTTATTGCAAGCTATATTTTTGTGAGTCTGTGGGTTAGTGTTAGGGATTCAGTGCATTAGTGTGTCTCTTTTGACAACCATGCAGGAAAAAACTCTATAACGCCTCGTAATTTGGGTCCTGTCATATACAACCTGAAGTTTAAGTTGGAGCTTTTCTTCTACTATTATATTTATATTCATGTATTCAGGCCCGGATTTAAGAGACCCAGGGCCCCTAGGCACTTTTTACTTTTGGGCCCCCCAACCATCTCGAAGCAATTTTGGAAATTTAGCAAATTAAATGCTGTAGTACAGAACATATAATTTTTTTGACTTAAGTGACTTTAATAAACATCTAAATAATATTCGTCTTCAGAGACATATCTCACAATGAAAGAAAATTTATCTACATGAGAAATGTCCGGGCTCCACAGAAATAGAGAAATATTTTGAGTTTTTTTTTAAAATCTCAGTCACGATTGTATTGTAATTATTACTTTTTCTGCCATGATATTAATCATTTTATCGCATATTTTTGACAAAAGATATGATGTTGTGCCACTTCCTATGTTACCGTGGCGTTTTATGCGTAAGTCCAGAAAAGGGTCAAACTCAGCCAAAACTTCTATGGTCATAACATAGTTCCCACTGTTTTAAAAAAATCCTAATCAGAAAGTAAGCTCTCAACAGCCACAATGCGCCTCAAAACCTTATCCCAGTATTTTATTTCTTCTCGGGCGGTGTCTTGTCCTGTGTGTGGTATTGGGAGGGGGGAAGTCGGGGTCGTGCAGTTTTTTTGCTGGTGGTGCAATCTGTCACACCCACCCTACGCCTTCTCCACAATATCACAACAGCAGCTCAGAACGCGGCTTACAATGACAAACCAACACAAACGAACCCACTGCACTTGACTACTGGGCAGTGTATGCAAAATGTAGTAAAAATATTTATTATACTATTATTTTCGATAAAGCTTTTTGATAATGAAGCCAGGCTTTTGGGCTTATGTAAAGATTCCACCACCGGGGCCCCTTGGCTGGCTGGGGCCCTAGGCCCGGGCCTTTTGGGCCTAGGCATAAATCCGGCCCTGCATGTATTCAGACACACACACACACACACACATATATAAATATAAACAACATTTCAGCTTGTTTAAGCTTTTTAAATACCAAAGAATTTTTTTTGAAATATAGCTTAATTTTTTTATACATATATATTAAAATTAAATTGACGCCAATGATATTCCAAGTGCGTTAGGTTTTGTTGTGATCTTGTGTTGGTGCTATTATATATTATTCATGCATTAACAATGGCATTCACATGGTTTGATATTTCATGTCAGCCCTCATGCCATAAAAAAATTGATGACAAATGCAATCCTTTGATTGACCAACACCATTTCTCAAGTTCTTTTTGGGGGTCCTAATTTGCCCCACCTTGAGTACCCTTGTTCCGCTCGGAAGGTATCATAGACATCGTTAACATAGACATCGCTAACATAGACATCATTAACATAGACATCGTTAGCATAGACATCGTTAACATAGACATCATTAACATAGACATCGTTAACATAGACATCGTTAACATAGACATCGTTAGCATAGACATCGTTAACATAGACATCATTAACATAGACATCGTTAACATAGACATCGTTAACATAGACATCGTTAGCATAGACATCGTTAACATAGACATCATTAACATAGACATCATTAACATAGACATCGTAAACATAGACATCGTTAGCATAGACATCGTTAACATTGACATCGTTAGCATAGACATCGTTAACATAGACATCGTTAACATAGACATCGTTAACATAGACATCGTTAACATAGACATCGTTAACCGTTATTTAAGCGCAAATGTAAGTGGTTGTGAATGGGAACCACGATTGAAAATATTGTCAGAAAGAATTCCGGAGATTTCGACTAAAAGAAAAAAAATCAGAATCAGGTAACGCTATAACTAGCTGGTGGTTTGAATGTGTTTACCAAACTTAATCTATTTCAGGAAATACACTTTGTCAAAAAAGTTGAATATATGTAGGGACTTTACCACTAAGTGGGTCTTCAGCTCCAAGGAATTTATCGAATTTGATTTATTTTAAAGCATTAAGTTTTTAGGTTCAATAGTAAATATATTTCATTAAAAAAATTGTCGTATATAAACTAATATTTGCGAGCTCTTCTAAAAATGAGTTGATTTTAAAAGAAAGAAGTCCAGCACTACAGTATGGGGAAGTGTGAAATCTTTTCTTAACAATTTATTAGATCTAGATCTAAATACTTTACTGTAACGCTTGAAAATGAAATTAAGCCTAGCTTATTACGGGTTTTGCTATTGCATTGAAAATAAATGCAGAACTTCTTAGACTCTTTTTGACCTTTATAGAAACTTCAAACAATCTGATATCATAACATTTGACAAATATTATAGAGACATACTACAAGATTTTTAGGGTAACTTATTAAAAAAAAATCCTTAATTTAAAATCAAAGTTCAAGACTCAAGAATAAGGAAATAAAACGTATACAATTTTGAAAGAAAATTTGTTAATCGATGCCAGCAAAATCAAAATAAAACTTAAATCAAATTTGAGTAAACCGTAAGCACATGCTGACATTTGCATTTTATTATTATTTACGCGTCACGATTAAAAAAAATACCCATAAAAATAATCATAATTCCTTTAAACCATCTAAACACTTATGAAAATTGATCTATTTGGTGTCACCCTTACTTCAATTCCTAAAATGTCTAAATCAATGTGCCTTAACTCAAGAAGCATTCAACTGGTTGAAATTATATTAACATTACCCACATAATTACTCAGATCAATAATATTTTAAAATTTTAAATCTTCTAACTTAATTTGAAATGATAAGAGGTACAGCTTGCGAAACGAAAGAAATAACAAGAAATTACTGACCTAGACCCCAATGGTGAAGAAAGTCAAGAAAAAAATGCTTTAACTTATATAAGTTGTTTTCAATAAAGATTTTGAAAGTCCATCTATACCAAATCTGATCTTGATCTTTTTGTTCATCTGTAATTTTATCGATTATCCTAGTATTAGCAATCATTTAAAACTCTATTATCTCTGGGTGGAGTGCATGCATAATTAAAAAAATAATTCCTGCATGCATGAAAATGTTTCAAAAACTTGTAGAGACATTGATTTTGTATCATTTTTAAGACGCGCACAACTAGATCTATATTAAAATTTTACTTTCTGATGAATAGTTATGCTATTTCTGCGCGGCATCATTCAGTGTTTTTAACTGTAATACAATCGTTTCACAATCTGAGGTCCGTAAAACTCTAGACAAAAACGTATTGCGTGTGTGGGAACCTTTTTAAAAAAAACAGCGTTAAGTCAACATTCAACATGTAATTATCTTTTTAT
Source organism: Ampullaceana balthica (assembly GCA_944989445.1). Classification (NCBI taxonomy): domain Eukaryota; kingdom Metazoa; phylum Mollusca; class Gastropoda; family Lymnaeidae; genus Ampullaceana; species Ampullaceana balthica. The sequence continues at coordinate 276,207 of CALYLW010000277.1, forward strand.
AGGAAAATGTTCTATTGCAGCCGTGTGGTGTGGAGTGGCAAACTGTGTTTGTCATATTGCTATTGCTCTTTTCTTTAATTTAAATTTGTAATAGTGTGAAATTAAAAGAAAGGTCTTGAATATGGCTTTTAAAATTGTTTAGCGAGAAGCTGAAATGCAGATATACATAAATGTGACATCTCTCATAAAGAATATGTCTATTTTGAATGATGCTAAGAGGTTTGTTGAGGGGGGGGGGAAGTTGGGTATCAATTTATTGAATGAATGAATGCTTTCTTCCATATCGCTCTAACACCATCCGTGCTAGACTTTACGGGCTCGTTGCGTCCCTGTGTTCTAATACACCATCAAATATGAGAAAAATACTCCATCAAATAAATAAAAAAAGTCATCAATTTTTTTTATATTTTTTCTTATTTTTCACACTTTAAATTTTTTTTTGGGAGACTGTTCCACAATTTTGGTGCCGCCGATTCAAAGGAGCGCACGCCAATGGACTTCCTTGTGTTTCCATCCACTCGGGAACTTGACGCTGTGTTGTTTGTGTAGGGCTGTGATGAGCAGTTGTGTTTGATAACTTTATACTATTATTTGTTGAAAGTTGTTCTTTAAATTATAGAAAAATAAAATAGCGGGGAAAAAAAAACAACAACCATCCGCATCTTTTTGGTTTACTGACAGTTGTTTCGACTGGCGTTTTGGTAGTTGAGTCGGTTGAATGAATCTTCCTCACGTCGACCTGAAAAATATATTTAAATAATAAATAAAGGTAAAAAAATGATTTTTAAAAACCACGTTTTTATAAGTGGACTAAAAAGAAGAAAATAGTTTAAAACTTATTAGTTTAAGTACTTCGATTTAATGTGACTAAAAACGTGGGGCGGGCGCTTATGAGGTTTAACATATGCGGTTCACTCATTCTCTCGCTTATGGATCTCTCTTTTGCCTTCTAAATTAGAAATCTTTATTTTTATACCAAACACCCGCCCCACGTTTTTGTCATATTAAATCGAAGTACTTGAACTAATAAGTTTTAAATTATTTTCTTCTTTTTAGTCCACTTATAAGAACGTGGTTTTTTAAAAGTCATTTTTTTACCTTTATTTATTTTATTCTTTTTAGTCCACTAATAAAAACGTGATTTTCAAAAATATTTTTTTACCTCTATTTATTTTATTCTTTTTAGTCCACTAATAACGTGGTTTTTAAAATATGTTTTCCCTCTATTTATTTTACCAAACACCTCACCAGCGCCCGCCCAACGTTTAATAACAAAGCGAGGAGTTCACGGTGTGAACTCGCCACGTGAAATTAAACTACGGCAGGCGGGTAGTGATGCTTATATAAAGATACACTAAGAAATGCATTAATTTAATTACGGTACATTCGATCGATCTGAAATTTTGCTACAATGTATTGTCACCCAAGATCTATCTGTGGTAAAAATTGGCTCTTTCTAGGACCATCAGAAGTGGTTTAATTTTACGTTGGCAAATTTGAAAAATTGCGTACAGACACGAAAGCAAGTATATAATAAAATATAGATAAACTAAAAAGTTCAATAATTTAATAACGGTACATTCGATCGATCTGACATTTTAATACAATGCATTGTCATCCAAGATCTATCTGTGATAAAATTTTGAGATCTCTAGGACCATCAGAAGTGGTTTAATTTTTACTTTGGCAGAGTTGAAAAATTGTGGACAGACAAACGATGCCACAGGAACGAAAGCGAGTTAATAAAAACGTGGTTAAAAAACCCCGTAAAAAACAAAGTTTTTGACTATAAATCCTTTATGAACGAGACATAACTAAAAGAATCAATCATCAATATACATAATTCCCGTTGTCTGTATGGATGTAATGATGTTAGGTGGCGCTGCGATCGATTTTGTTTTATAGTGCTACTAATTTTAGAAAGCAGCGCACCAAATTACTGCACCAAAATAACACTTTTAGAACGTTCCGCATAAAATTGTTCAATATGATAATAAATGAATCAAATAAAAATAAAATAAATAAATGAAAGTTCTGTATTACGTTATTTTTTAATCTGATGTGTATTTATTTTGAAAACTTCCGTCATTTTTGACGGTCGATACAAAAGTGTTCATTATAATACGCAGCGCAAGGCCATCCAAAAAAAAATTGTAGTTATGTGTCGTAAAACATTTTTAATATAATGCGCACCGATCAGGAATATGTTTATACAAAGTGTTGTCAATAAATGTGGTTTTGTTTCCTTCGCCTGACGAAAAATGTTCCTCTATTATTTGGGGCAAGTCATCAAACACAAGTCTATGGAAATATTTTTTTTGTCATGAATTTTGTTTTATCTTCATATTCTGTGTAAGCTCTCATCACTTTACTCACTTAAAAATGGCGACTTTGTAACTTTCCACCGCCAAAATTTAAGTAGAAGATGTTCAGTGCTTTTAAACTTAATTCACAATTCCATCATTTTTCATTTGCTGCAAAAATAAAAATATAAATTAATTAATCCTGCATGCATATTCGTTAATATCTTAATGGAGGATTCTTAATTGAGGTGTGCAGAGCACACCGCAATCTTGCTTTCCTTTCAAAAGAGAGTGAAGAGGCAATATCTTTACGATACCTTGTTCTATTTACTGGGTTTTATTTACTGGTTTAAATCATATATGGCTAAACCATGTGGTTAAAATCAAATGATAAAACCGTGTGGGTTGAAGTCATATATGGTTAAACCGTTGCATGTTAATTTATAAGGTTAAGCCGTGATGTTAAATAATATCAGGACTAAACTATGGGTTAAGTCAAAAGGTTGAGCCATAAGACGAAGTCATATGGTTCAAATGTGGGGTTTTTAAATTCTATGATAATGGGATTATTTTATGAAGTAATATTAAGCCATATTATGATTAAACCATGTTGTCATGTTGCATGGTTAAACCGGTCTTATAAATTAAAACGTGAGGTAAAATACGTCTTATGGCGAAATCTTCGGAGAGTTAAAAAGTGTTTCAGGTCCAATGGTCAGAAGTGTGAGGGATAAAGTTTTTTTTTGCGACTCAGTTTTCTTTTCTGATTCAGCCAATGCTACTTATTACAACACCCGATCATGTCTAAAAAATACATATTACTATAAGTCAGTGTTATTCCGATTTGGATACGTCACATCGGTAGGCATTCGACATTTTCTTCAGGGCTTTTGATCCGCATGTAGGGTTTTTATATTTTCTGTTTACATCGTGTTTACGATGTGGGATGCCAGTGTGGGTGTGCTACAGAGCTGGATGAGGATAGAGTCTGGGCGTGTAACACACCTTTAAAAAATATAAAAAAAATAGCTTAGCTTTAAGAAGGGTATTTTTGTTATTGAGGGGTGGGTAAAGTGAATAAAGAATGTTGTATTTTAAAGTTAACAGAAGCGATTCTCAAAGTAACAGTTTGTGGACTCAATTAAATAATTGAAAGTTAAACAGCAATAACAACAAAAACTTGAATCAAAATTCCCCTCTTTTAAGAGACTGCACATGGCCACGATTATGTCAGCTCCGATTAACACAACAATGAAATGAGCTGAAGGCCGATTAATGGGATGTACTGTTGAATTATGTAAATGTCCATGTGCCGATGGATCGTATGGGGAAAGTTTGTGAAGCATGTGTAGGGAACGATTTTTATGGATGATTTGTTGTGTGGGGAAAGTTTTTTAAAGATGATTTGTTGTGTGGGGAAAGTTTGTGAAGGATGATTTGTTGTGTGGGGAAAGTTTGTGAAGGATGATTTGTTGTGTGGGGAAAGTTTGTGAAGAATGATTTGTTTGGGGGGGAAAGTTTTGGAAGGATGTTTTGTTGTGTGGGGAAACGTTTTGAAGGATGATTTATTGTGTGGTGAAAGTTTGTGAAGAATTTTTTTGTTGTGTAGAGAAACTTTTGAAGGATGATTCGTTGTGTGGGGAAAGTTTGTGAAGAATGTTTTTGTTGTGTAGAGAAAGTATTTGAAGGATGATTTGCTGTGTGGTGAAAGTTTCTGAAGGATGATTTGTTGTGTGGGGAAAGTTTTGGAAGGATGATTTGTTGTGTGGTGAAAGTTTTGGAAGGATGATTTGTTGTGTGGGGAAAGTTTGGGAAGGATGATTTGTTGTGTGGGGAAAGTTTGGGAAGGATGATTTGTTGTGTGGTGAAAGTTTTGGAAGGATGATTTGTTGTGTGGGGAAAGTTTGGGAAGGATGATTTGTTGTGTGGGGAAAGTTTGGGAAGGATGATTTGTTGTGTGGTGAAAGTTTTGGAAGGATGATTTGTTGTGTGGTGAAAGTTTTGGAAGGATGATTTGTTGTGTGGTGAAAGTTTTGGAAGGATGATTTGTTGTGTGGGGAAAGTTTGGGAAGGATGATTTGTTGTGTGGTGAAAGTTTTGGAAGGATGATTTGTTGTGTGGGGAAAGTTTGGGAAGGATGATTTGTTGTGTGGGGAAAGTTTGGGAAGGATGATTTGTTGTGTGGTGAAAGTTTTGGAAGGATGATTTGTTGTGTGGGGAAAGTTTGGGAAGGATGATTTGTTGTGTGGTGAAAGTTTTGGAAGGATGATTTGTTGTGTGGGGAAAGTTTGGGAAGGATGATTTGTTGTGGGGGAAAGTTTGGGAAGGATGATTTGTTGTGTGGTGAAAGTTTTGGAAGGATGATTTGTTGTGTGGGGAAAGTTTGGGAAGGATGATTTGTTGTGTGGTGAAAGTTTTGGAAGGATGATTTGTTGCGTGGGGAAAGTTTGGGAAGGATGATTTGTTGTGTGGTGAAAGTTTTGGAAGGATGATTTGTTGTGTGGGGAAAGCTTTTCAATGATGGTTTGTGTGGGGGACAGTTTGTGAAATTGTAGTGTTGGTGGGGTGTGGGGCGCTAGTGAAGGGCGTTTTTAAAAAAAGTTGTTTGGGATTTTGTGTAGGACGAATGATTGTTTTGAAAAGAAAGGGAGTTTGTAAACGGATCATGGATGGTGGGAGAGAGGAAAGCTCAACAGTCACGGGATTTTTTGTAAGTGAATATTTCATCTGCAATGAAACAATTCTCTGTGTTATGAAACAAAAACTGCAAGCATTTGACCGAAGTCTAACAAGTATAAATTTTATAAAATAGTTTAAAAGGAACTGCAGGCTATAATATATATTTAGATTGCTCATAATGCCAGTGACTGTCATAAATTAAAGTTTGATGTAAACAAATGAATATTATTTAATAAGAACCGCGGTTATTTTTTAACATAAACGCGTCTGTGTATTTCTGTTAAAAAAATATTAAGAAGCACTGCTCAGGGCGTATCCCGTCAAATAGAGTTCTATAAGATGTTACAGTTTGGACGTCTGGTGTGGTGCAAAAACATGTCCTGACAAACTGCAAGTTTTTCTAATTAAGGAAATGCCATCTCGGATTATCTGCTCTTCTGTCGTAATCATCTTAGCCACTCAGTTTATTGTTTTTAAATATTTATTTCTTCATACAGATAATTGGATTTCGTCTAAAAATATTTCTGGTTTCAAGAAGGGGACAAAAAAAAAGAATTGAATCACCTCTGATCTTTAATCGACGAGGGAAATCCCACGACGAATAATTTTTACTCCTCTCATTCCATTTATTTGTCCCAATGAGTGAGAAATAATATTTTTTAAACAAAAATGCCTATCATTTTTTTTGGAATGATTCCAAACTGTTTTCAAAAAGGAATAGTTTTATTGTGTGTAACAACATTACCCATGTGAGAAATTATATTTTGAATTATTACGAAGGTAAATGATAAGAAATGGATTAAACAAACAATTGTAAAATAGGACTTGAGATATTTATTTATTTTTTAAAAACTTTTTTATAAATACTGAAAAGACATTTATTGTAATTATTTTAGTGAATGAACATTTCAAAGTGGAAAAACATCTAGAATCAAGTTTAATCCGAATGTTCCACTTTTTTTTCTTGTGAATTTATGTATAGTATAAGACACAATATTGGTTTATGTAACCTTATCTTATTGCCTGCCCTAAAATGGTATAATCAGGTGTTTCATCTCATGATTTCCGTGCATATTTCCCCGTCTGTTTATTTTATTTTTAAATACCTTTTATTTTTAAATTACTAGTTGCTGGTTGGATGACATTATCAAAAGGAATTTATAACTGAAAAGACTTGAAGCAATTTGATCTATAGTTTTAAAAAAATATTTTTTAAGGAGTTTCGTATCCTAAAAAGATCTGAATTGATGCGTAAAAAAAGATAACGTTTTGAACATTCGTGGGAATATGTTGCCAACATTTTGGTAAGTACATTTATCTTTTGTCGTTTACTTGCCTCCCGCACTACATTGGTCTAATTTGCTTACACAATTCTTGGCGTATATATTTTTTTGTGTGTGTCCCATAACCTCGTGGCGGTAGGGGGTTCTAATGTTTCCATTAGAACTTTCTCGTGGCTTGGTAGACTTGGCGGCGCCCATCTCCTCTCCAAGTCAGCGGAGGACTTTTTAGCGATAGTCAGTAATCAACATCCTTATTGTGGCTTAACGTGGGTTAGATCCAACGCACCTCAGCTTGTGAGGCGAGTGCACTATTGACTTCAACCCAGCCGCTTGGCGTATATATATAACACGCTTATTTTCATTTTGACATTCCCAATATATTTTAGTTATATCTTATCGATGGCAAACATTAAGTTCCTTGAGTTTATCCACAAATACTAGCTCATGAAATGAAAACTGAAGTCTTCTGAAGATCTATTCGAAACATACATTTGAGGTGGTCTGACCCTGTCAAGGTAGCAATACATTGTAGAACACATTCTTTAAAATTTTGATGAAAACTGTGTAGACTTCCTTATAATTTTATGGGACAGCCTTAACTACAAATACGAGAATACTAAAGGTTTGAAGAAAAGTCTATATATTTTCACAAAAATGTGTGATTTTAGTTTTTATCTTTTACTAGACGATGTTGGGGGGAAAAAAAGCGATGATTAAGTGTAAATTTCAAGCATAGAATTCGAGCATCTCTTTGAAGAAACAAAAAAGGTTATTAACATGATGATTATATCAGCCCTTAGAAATGTATTTCTCATGTAGTTTCTTTGCTTATATTATCTATAAAAATGACTCCTGACTCCAAAAATTGTGTATTCCCTTAACCTAAGGGCGGCGGCTTCTCAAGACCTTTACTTTCATTAATCTTCTTATTAGTCATATTCTATTTTTAGAATTATATGCATGAGGATGATAATAGCTAGTCATTTTTTAGTGGGTTCGGGCATCAAGATTTCTATTCTCCACGCTTAAACAGACAAATAACTTTTAAAAAAAAATATTATAAGATTAACTCTTATTTCAAACGAACCTCATTAACTCCCTTCCTCACCCAGAATGAGCCATTGCCCTTGCCCTTGGTGGCTATTAAACGCAGAATCCATCTATACATATGAAGATATATCGTGTTCCCATCTATCAGATGAATTCATCACTGGCACAGGGATATTCAATGACGTGCTACTAAGGTCGCGATAAAGTACCGATGCTATCAATACGGCCACCGGGACCAAGCACAAAGTTGTCCTTTGTAATGATTAAATCATCAGCTTTTCAGATCTCCTGTAATAACATTAACTGCAGAGTGATGATATCATTATAAAAGGAGGTACGCGAAAAAACAAATAAACATGATTATTATATTTTTGAGAATACATTTTATTGCACTACTTTGACCTCATAAATACGTTATTTTATATCAAGTCAATTCCCCATGCATCTGAACAGTTGGAATTAAAATTAAATTTTATAATTTAAAAAAATATATATCTTTATTACGTCAAATCTAGGTCTTGTAATGACATGACGATAAAATGATTGACTTGTTTTCTACCGTCATGCAGTTGATTTTTCCTATCTGCCATTGTCAGACTCAATAAACACAAATAGAACGTGTGCTCAAATATAAGACTTTAATTATTCTTCGAGCTTATCATAATTTTTTTTCCACAAAAATTACTCTACAAGATTGCTCACCAAGAATATTCATCGAGTGATGTTGTCCAATATTTTCCTCCCAAAAGTTCACTTTCCAAATCGTCCTCAATCAATTCTCCAAAATTTAACCAATTACTTCTCAAAGGGATACAATTCTTAAAATATGAACATGTCATCAAAGGGACGTCAAAATGTTTTGAAAAGCGCCAAGTTTGTTATTGATCTTTTAAAGCAATATCCGAAATGCCAAATGTATAGCGTTTTGTTTCTTTTTCAGTGATTGTGAATGCATAGCAACTACCCACGAGTTACTGCGCTTTAAAGGGGAGGTCCCTCAGTCCCGAAAGTGACTTCTAATTGGCTATACTTTACCTCTGACCCCTGACGAGTTAAATGAACGGAATCGGGATGATGTCGGGTGACCAAATAAGATATACACAATTAAAGAAAAGATAAAGTTAGCTATGTATGTCACGTGATGCGAAGACGTCAAACTAATTGACGGGAGGCTGGCACGAGCCTCAGTAGATTCCCCATGAATACCTCGGGGTAAAACAACTAACACAAAACAATTCAGCAAAGTTTTGTTTATTTCAATAAGATTTTTTTGTAGAACCCGCCGAGTTGATTTGAAAACGTTAATAGCGTTCCAACATCCACAATTCCGATTGAATAGATCCACAATTCCTATTCACACTTCCTATTACTACATCCATAGTTCGACTAGAACATCCAAATTTCGGATTTGAACTTGCACATATCTTGCGTCCTACGATTCTAATGAGACGCTATTGAATATTTCTTTAATGAACAAATGAGAAGAAAAGAAAATGTGTGTGTGTGTGTGGGGGGGGGTGGTTGAAAAAAAAACGGATGTCGACGCCAAGTGAATGATAAAACTACCATTCTCCTGACCCTACGAACTTGTGACATGTCTTTTATTCAGCCAATTAGTTTTTTCCCCTCCTCCTTCAGAATGCTAAGGAAGGGGCAGCAGCGCCATAGTTCTCTGTGTGTGAGTCCCATGGGCAATTGTCCAGTCGTGGAGTTCATCCCAGTTTGTCACTGCCCATAGATTGCCATCGGGGAGGGCTCCGGTTATGACACGAATTCACAATGCCGAGAGAGATGCACGCCAAATTGGCTCAAATTGGAACTGAAAGAGAAATGAGGAAGAAAAAGAAAAAAAATGAAAAGAAAAAAGTTTATTTTACATTTTCGGAGGTATCAGGGGTGGGGGATGAGCAGGGGCGGATTAAGACTGCACGGGGCCCCCGGCTGCAAGTCAAACTGGGGCCCTATCCAGCCAGTGTACCTTTAGATAAAATGATTGCTAGCAGCTAATATAAGACTGTAACTTGTAAATATTCATCCAAAATGATTATTCATGAAAAAACCGAATTCGAAGAAATAACTTTTTGCCGGTATCCTAAAATTGAGTGTAAAAGACAATTTATAAAATTAAAAAACACATTAAAAAAATTATTTAACACCGCACCCGGGGGTCGAACCCGCCACCGCTTGCACCACAAGCCTTAGTACTGCACATTCGGCTACGAGAGCTCATTGAGGATAGTCAATTTAAAACATATATATAATATTCTTTAATAGTTTCTGTTATTGAGTCTATGAAATCAGGTTTTTTGACTGCTAAGACTATCGTGTGGGAAAAGAGATCATTTTATAGATGAGTTTTATTAATCATCTATCTTTCCATCATTAACATTTGTCCACATGTTGTAAAGTGCTTACTCATCGGGGGCCCCTGCTTTTCCCTTCTCCCCCCCCTATCCCCTTTAGGGGATTCTCTCCCCCCTCCCCCCCCCCAACACTGTTGAACTTTTGGATCTGATGTTTTATTTTTTACGGGGATTAGGTCACTTTTAAGAGTTGTTAAAATTAGGTAGACTGTGTCACTATGAGATAACTCAGTGAGTTTTCTGAAACCTTTAAAAAATCAAATAACTTCTCAGTGTGTGATTATCGAAATATAGAGTGTTAGCTGCATGCTTCCAAAAACTCATCATACTAGTGATGCAACATAGTTTTACCACGATGAGTTGATGCTCTGGTTGGTTCAGTTATGCTGTGATTTCACATCATGTCTATCCTCGGTTGTTTTGTCATTGGTTATAATCCACAATTTAAAAATAATTACTCTAATAAGCAGCGAAACTTGAACTTCAAATAGCTTATTTTCTATTAAATTGTTCCTCTACGCAGTCCCTTCTGCAAGTTCCCAGGGTCGATAGACACAGGAGGAAGTCCATTGGCGTGCGCTCTTTTTGAATCGGCGACACCAAAATTGTGGAACAGTCTCTTTTATAATTTTTGAAAGAATCGGAAACAAAGATCAATTCAAGAAATTTTTAAAAAACTTTTTATTTTATGTGAGTATGAAAACATCAAAGCACAACGAGCGTAGTCTAGCATGGATAATATTAGCGCAATAGGAGAAAGCATTCATTCATTCTTTAAGGCCTTAGTGATTTTTTTATGATATCTAAAAAAAGAAATGTTCTTATTAAATCAATAGACAACAAAACTGAAACCAAGAACAAATAACAACTTCCTTGGTGAAGTGTTAACAACTGCGTTTGTTTTATTTCCGTCTTACTTTCATTCAACATATTCAAAAACATCTTTCTTTGAACAAACACTTTATATTGAACTTTAGTCTCATGAATAATGGCTTTGTCCGAAATGCAAATAGAGTTAAAATAAATAAACATGTATACCAAGGAGCGCGGGGTGATTAGACGGACCTGTGTCAGCCATGACAGTGACGCATCGCCAGTAATGGCGCCGATCCTACGGAACGATCCACTGGGGAGATCACGTGACGCTAAGATCCGGGTCCTCTGATGTATGGGGCGGCTTAGTTCGACCCAAGAACGGATTGCGTTTGTCCAATATCGTTTAGCTCCAATTTTTTTATGTTCCATTTGTTTTACAGCTTTACCCCCTTAGGTCCTGCCTGCGGGGTCTGTCGTGTTCAAAAGTTAGTTTTATTTTCCCAGTTCGTTCCCGGACGCTGTGTCCCAAGGCTCAGCGGGAGCTCCCGGAGATTGATAACAATAGAAAACTAACGCTAAAACTTATTGAAAAGTCTAGAGGCGTAGCCCTATGAGGAATACTTAACATAGTTGATATTTTTATTTTTAAAAAAACACACACACACAACATTTTGGAGAATTTTATTTCTGTTTCTTGAAGGAAGAATTTGATTAATCTTTTGAATAAAATGAAAGGAAAGGCAAAACGTGCAATATCCTGAAGAAAACAGTAGGTAATTTATGAACATGCAAATTACGCATTGAATTTTTTATATTTTTTAAATTATTTTATTTTTGCAATGTCGGGATGAAATGGGAGCAGAAAGCAAGGGGAAAAAAGCAATACATGTGCATAATGGAAAGCTTCGAGCGAGGGAAAGGGTGGTACGACAGATAAGATTTTTAAAAAAAAATTATAGTAACTCCAATGTGAACTTAATCGATAGTCATTAAAAAAAAGATCATCATCAACAACAACTACAACAATTTGTATTTACTTATATGTTTATGGTACTTATGTAAGTGTAAGTATAACCAATTTCAAAATTTAAAGGGAATTGAACAACGGGAAGAGGGTGGCAAATCAAGACTTTATCTGGAAAGACAGACAAGAAAGCAAGTCTCTAAACGGGTTATAAAAAAAAGACGACTTTATATAAGTAAAAAGTTATTTTTTATCATTTCAAAGTAGTCCGAAATAATATGGAGGAGAGTTATATATTTTTCATTAAGTAATACTTTTCATTTAGACACGATTTTATACCTATATCTTTGTCGGGCCACTCAAAAAGAAAGTTGACATGGAATACAATTTTAGGACTAGCGACTGTCATATGAAAAACAGAGTGACGGATTAGCTGTAAGTTACCTAAAATTGGCGGCTGGATAGCGAAGTCAATAGTGCGCTTGCCTCATAAGCAGAGGGGCGTCGGATCTAGCCCACGTTAAAGCAACAATAAAAATGTTGATGAATGACGATCACTAAAAAGTCCTCCGCTGACCTGGAGAGGAGATGGGCGCCGCCAAGGTCTACCAAGCCCCGAGAAATTCTAATGGAAACATTAGAACCCCCTACGACCACGAGTTTACGGTACACAAAAAAACACCCTAAAATTAATTGTTATTCTACAAAAAACCGTTCACATTACCTTTGTTAATTGATTTTTGTTATTGGTTAAAACAATTTGGATAAAATATTTAAAGAATTGTTTTGAAATTATTTTCTTTCTAATTATTTAATTAAAATATGTGTATGAGCTTTGTTGAATTAAAAATAAACTATACCTGAACAGAATTTAAATTTGTTATGAAAAGAATATTTTTCAATAAAATATACACGATTATGAGATAATAAAAAAGGTCGTTGTAAAAATAAATAGAGTAATAGAGTCATTTTATTATTTAATGTCCGTCTCAGCTTGTAATATGCGTAAAATAAACGGTAAGCTTTTTTATTTATATTATTATTGTTTAAAGTGATTACTTAAAAGAAGAATAAAATATAACAGCCATAGACTTGATCTCAAGTTTCATCAGTGCCACGCTCATCTCCTGTTTGTATTGGTAGCATCCGGTGTGTTCACGCTTGAGTTGTCGGGGTCACAAGGTACACCGTGAGTCTGAGTAAGTGATCTCACCCTCCCCATCCGTCTTCCACCTTTCCTCTCCCCTGCCACCCCGAGTATATACTCAAACTGCTGCTTCTTACATGTTTTATTTTGGGGGGTGGGGGTGGGTGTGTTGGACTTCTTTCTTTTTTTTTCCTCATTTAACGCCCCCTTTTAAACGTTCAATATAATTAATTTTTAAAGGGTGAGAATGTGTGTGCATGAGCTTATGTTTGACTGTATGTGTATTAGGGGGGGGTAGGTATCCGGCATGCCAGATATCCTGGCCGGATATCTGGGTATCCGGCACTATCTGGATTTGCCGAATACTTATGGCAGATTTTTGGCGGATCCGGATATCAATGTGGTTAAGAATTATTTGATATCAATTTTAAATTTATTGAATAAAAATAAGAAAAACCCGTAAAAAAACCAAGTTTTTGACTATAAATCCTTTATGTACGAGAAGTAACTAAAAGAATGTTCATTATAATACGCAGCGCCAGACCATCCAGAAATACAAAATTGAAGTTGTGTCGTAAAACATGTTTAATATAATACGCACCGATCAGGAATATGTTTATAAAAAGAGCTGTCAATAAAATACGCACCTTATTGCGCGACAGAAAGGTTGTTCAATATAATACGCACCGCGACGCTCTATCTCAAAAAATAGCATGATACATAGGATTAAAAAAAATAATCTAAAAATCAATAATTTAATTACGGTACATGCGATCGATCTGAAATTTTGATACATTGTTTTTATCATCGGTACGAAACTGCCTGCAAAATTTCAGCTCGCTATCTTGCGAGCAAGTGGGTTAAAAATCGATCAAAAGTTTTGGCGACAAGCAAGCAAGCAAGCAAGCAAGCAAGGTCGGTCGGTCGGCCGCAGACACCACGAGTTAATATAAAGGATTTAAAAATCAGTTTTATTAAGGTTGTTAACGGTTAACAGGTCCTGAGATTGGGACCGGTCGTGTTTTATCAGGACCGGTTAACCGTAACTTCAATTAGTCGGTATAAGCTTATTAACCGGAGTTTATTATTTGTTGTGTTACGACAGCATACGAGAGAAAACACGCGAGCGACATCAAAGCGCCTTCTGATTAGTTCGGTATATAAATAGTATAAACGTCATCACTATTAGAGGAGTTCGGCTGATTAACGATTTAAAAACAAAAATTCGCTTAGTTGCCGAGGCTTAGTACACAACACTACTAACTCGGTACAACACAGTTCACTTTGGACACACTACACAGTTTCTTTGAAATTCGTCCAAGTTCGTTCATTCAATTCATTGTAAAATGTTCGTCGTTGACAGTGTCACAGACTGTCATTGTAGATAGCAGATACTCTCCATATGTTGGATAATAGATGCTTTAATAAATAGTATTAAAAACTAAATATAAAGTAGTAAAGTACACCCCTTTACCTCTTACACTTAAATCCGGATCCGGCAAATAGTAAACAAAAACATATCCGGCCACCCCCTAATATGTATGTGCATGTAAGTGAATGTGCAAGTCTGGGCAGTGGCGTCACTAGGGGGGGGGCGGGGGGCGGCGGGCCGCCCCGGGTGACACCCATCAGGGGGTGACACCCGAGCCACTAATTTTACTGTGTACGATTTTATGTCAGAAAACAAAAGATGACAAAGTTTTTAATCTAGAAAGAAATTAAGAAATACAATGAAATACGTTAAACGCGAAAATTCTTATTAAAAAAAAATATCAGTTAACTTGCAATAATAAAACAGTCCCAACACACGAACAACATTAAAACAAATTAGGAAAAAAAGAAAAGAAATAGTCGCAGCAGAGAGATCTTTAAAACAATGCTAGAATGAAAGAGGCAGAGTCTTCTGTTTTAAAAGATATACAGCCATTTGGGCTTGGACACACCGACAGCATGAACGAATCCCACCTCATGACTCCCTCCACCACAGTGGGGTGGGGGGAGTACGATTTTTATCACCCCCCCCCCAAAGAAAAAAATATCAAAAGATGGGTTTTCTTTGTTGATGTTTTTCTTGAGGAAAATTATGATTTCAATGTCTTTGAGTTAATATTTTATATATATATATATATGTTTATTAAAGGCGTGAAAACATAGATATGCATGTTTATATACAGGTAGTCCTCCGGTTACGACGGTCCCATCCCGACTTACGCTGTTTAGTGCTTACGAACGCGCCCCCGTAAAGAATAGTATTACGGTTATTCCGTATTTAAAAAAAAATAATTCATGAGGTAACGAATTCTTTTCTCTATTTGAAATAACAAAAGTTATTGAAAAAAATGTATGCTATTATTTCAACCTACAACTTTAATTTGCGAATTTTTCAAATGGCGAAGTTTTCAATCAAGTCAATAAAGCTGAGTAAGCTTACAAGTTCCTTTTCAATGTTCATTAGATAGAGCATATTCAGCCTTTTTCGTCCCATGCAAATTCTAACTCATTATATATTCTTTTCAACTTTGAAAAGGATGCTCTCAGCTGCAGTTTGATGTCATCATTGAAAGATAGATGCGAAGTGCGATGTGTACATTTGTGAAGGACTGTGTGAAATATAGCTCATTCAAAAGCAGCAAAATATTTAGCTCTGTGCAAGTTTTTTGAGTTACGCTTTGTGCTAATTCGTTTTCCTTACCCTGAGCCTGGGGCTGGACAATAACTTTTTTTAAGAGTTCGGAAAATTGGACTAATTCTGAAGGTAAGCAGTCTTCGAAATCACTCATGAACCTACATGTGGAAGAAAATCAGAAGCCCCGAGCCTAGTGCTCTTTATGGGTCTTCCCGGAAGACCCCCTTAGCCATCTGGCCACCAAAGGGACGTAACAGCTGAGGACAAAGCGGTCGCTTCTGAAGCGGCCACCTGGGCATCCAGGACATACAGTCGAAGATGCATCCCACTAAGTTGCCCTCACAAGGACGTGGTGGAATTTCCTACTACGACCCGCTACCACTTTGGCGCCATCCCGGCAAAGCAAACGGGTCGCCATGGTTAGGACCGCCGCAGACCGGGGGATCATCAAAGACCTACCTAGGGTGCAACCACCACTGGAAGGTTTGCTCAGAGCTGGCGTCCAATGCGTTCTTCGCGGCACTTATTGCTAATCCGTACTGGTGCTCCTGGCCCTAAACTGGCAACGCTCCATGGCGTTGCTAGTAAATTGAAGGGGACGAAACGGTTGCTTTGGATTTACCCGACCCCTTCTTCGAAATCACTTGAATTTTCTTCCATTAACTTGGCTGCTGCCCATCGGGTGGCGAAAATGCTGAGCTCAGTTAGGTTTGTAAGAAAGCCAAATTTCTCATGGATGTATTTATATGCACCTAACCAATGTTTTAGGGCTTAAGAAAGTTTGTCAATGATTACCAGAAATACCTCAATCTTGATTTTTTTCTCTACGAGAATACTGTTTTTTATGTCCCTTTATCAAACTGACGCTTTCTTTTTTGTTTGATAGTATTGAAGATTGTTTACACTGCTTTTACCACGGACTTTTCCTTTCCGTTGTCTTCATAGGAATAAAATTAAGAATGCTATTTTTTTTAACAAACTCAATGAGAGACTTCCTTTCTAAAATTTTTGCCCAAATTTCAAGTAAAATAGCGACTTCCAGTTGTTCAATTTCCTTTAGAAATCCTTCTTCTTCAAGTCGGCAGTCACGTGGCTGATTTTCATTCGTTGCTAATTCTTCCAGTGCTGCGATATTCTCATGGTATGAGCTATTAACAGACCTTACAGCATAATGTCAGGCTGACCATCTTGTGTCAGACAAGGCTTTGTTAGCATGTATCAATTTCATATGTTTTTGAAGTACCTGTCAACGATGAGTAGATGCAACAAGTCGGGTATAAAGATTTTGCAGAAGACAAAAAAATCTTACCGCAGTAGGACAACCTGCTGCTCTTTTCCCAACCAAATTAAAGGAATGAGCTGTGCACGGCACATAATGAGCTACAATACACTTCTCACAAAGAATAGCCTGGTTTCCGTTATACTTCCTACTCATTTGCAGCATTGCCGTATGACTGTCCAAGGCATTTTCAGGGATTCGTACAAACATAAAGGCCTGCATCTTTATTATACACTATAATTCATAAAAAGTTTGGGGGCCCTTAAATTATTGGGGGCTTTATCCCGTTCAGCACCCCCTCTTTTAATCCACCATAGGGGGTGTCCACGCATCTGTGACGATGTGGTACGAGGAGGGTGGTGTTTAAGAAATGTGACGTCACATCAAAAACGCGAAACTTTAAATAAAAGTTCCACTTAAATATTTGATTGTTTACCATTTATTTAATTACGTTTTCAATGACTTCATGCGTGTTACGATATTACAGTGCAGACTTACCCTAAATACATATTTAAATGACAAAAAATAATTTGCAACATGCTAATTTTTATTGAGAAAATACGGCTTGGGGGAGGGGTGTCAAAGCTTTGTGACGTCATATCGTAAAAACGGGGTGGGGTCTAAGTTTTGTGACAAAGTATGACGCTGGGGAAGGGTGGGGTAAAAATCGGCAACCTCGCGTGACGTCATTTATGGATGGCCCCTTTAGTTGTGAAGGGGTGACACCATGAGCTACCGCCCCGGGTGACACCAACCCTACTGACGCCTCTGAGTCTGGGTTGTGGTGTGCTGCAGGGCGTGGTCACAACGTCTTCTCGGGTTCCTAAGTAGTTATAATGAAACCAGTGTATTACCCATCAAAAATGATGGAGGTTTTCAAAATAAATATATTTCAGCTGATATCTATTAATTTTGAAAAAATACCCATCGTAATAAAAAAATAATTTCTTTTTATTTTATTCATTTATTTCCATACTAGTGTATTACCCGTCAAAAACTAGGGAAGTTTTCAGCTGAAATCTATTTATTTTGAAAAAAATGCACATCAGAATAAAAAGTAATGTAATACAGAACTTTTATTTATTTTATTTATTTTTATTTTATTCATTTATTTTAATATTGCACAATTTTATGTGGAACGTTCGAAAAGAGTTATTTTTGGTGCAGTAAATTGGTGGGCTGCTTTCTAAAATTAGTAGCGTCACGGACAGACAGACATGACAGACGGGACATACATTGCAAATTATGTATATTGATTGAACAATTTTAGGCAGACGTATGAAAAGAGTCATTTTTGGTGCAGTAATTTGGGGCGCTGCTTTCTAAAATTAGTAGCGTGACAAACGGACGGGTCGAACATACATAACAAATTATGTCTATTGATTTTATAACTTTTTTATTTTTTACACTTGATTGTTTTAGTCTTTAACTTAATTAATGTTGACAGGTTATATTTATAAGGGAGGTAGTCTACACATTCTGAGACGGCTTATTTTAAAATTTTCTATTCGAAAAAGTGGGAAAGAAAGAATTTTGAAAATAATTAATGTCAATTTAACCTAGACTTACCATTGAAAAAAATAGTTCAAATTTTAAAAAAAGAAGGATAATTTAAATGAAACGCAATAATTTAAATATTAAATAAGAATTAATAATGGTTACTTTAAAACTGAATAATCCCTTTTCTCAATTCATATCATTTGCACCCAATCCATTTTTGCATGGCCAAATAACAACAACCAACAATCAATGCTGTGAAAGGGGACATGATATTAACGCACTCAGTTTCCTGTTCTCGTCGAAAATAAATGTTTATTTTTTCATCGTCGGACAGAATTATTTTTTAGTTTAAAAATATTCTCCTTATGTATTTTTTCAGTCTATCACATACCATACATTCAACTAAAGATGGTTTGTTTATATGCTAGACGGGGGGAGGGGGTCCTATTTATAAGTTGAATATGTCTCTTAGATTATAGAGTCTCCAACACATTGTGTTCGGCATGAATTTTTAAAATACAATTGCGCGTTTAAAAAATAATTCTTTTAAAACGTGTAAGCTTTAATTCATCATAGTTTCTAGGTGCTTATTGCCCTAAGTACGTACTGTTACTATAAGGTCATACGTATACTGATAATCTCTTGTAGATTATTTTAGAGGGTTACCTTAGTTATGAAGTTATCTGAAATATTGATACCTACATGATACATGTTTTTGAAAAAGTTTAAGACATTAAAAAAATTTAATTTTTTATATAAAGAATTGTTTTGTCTAACCCTTGAAATATATATTTCCAGATTGGATCAACACTTCTGTTTAAAATTAAATAATAGCTATCAGAAAGGGGGGGGGGAGCAAAATCCTGTCAGACTTATTTTCATTTCAGCTGATTTAATTGTGTTACATTTTTTTCCTCTCTGTTTTCTTTCTTTCCTTTTTGCAGACTTCAAACACAATCATTCACCGTTTCGTCTTTCTTCAGATCACACCTTTATCCATAAGCCTCGTGTAATGTATTTATTAATATTATCTCTGACAGTGTTAGTAACTTTGTTTATTTTTTAAGAATGCTCTAAATACTAAAAATACAGCGTTCACTGTATTGATTAAGCGTTATAGATCCAATACATGTATTGTTGTTTGGTTGCTGTTGTATACTGCACATAGCGTTTTTAAATCTAAACTGAACAAAAACATAATCACACGCACTCAACGGTATGTATATCTATACCTAAAGTCTGAACTCATAAAGTTGGCCTAACAGTGAGTCATGTGAACTGACTGCAACCTGTTTTTTTAAAGTAGCAAACAATGGTGTAGCTTGGGATATTCCCACCCAGGACAAATTTAAAATTAAAAAAAAATTTAAAAAAATAATAAATAATAATTAAAAAATGTTCACCCAATACCACCATAAATAAACCTTTGACGTTTGGCAAATATGTCATACGCGGCGTCTTTATTGGGTGGTAGATAAATAGAAAGTGATCAGGCCAAAGCCCCTCTTCCAAGCGCCATTGGTCACAAGTAGCATGTATAAACGGCCTTGGCGTTGTTATGAGTTGAATAAATGAAAGTAGATTGTTTGACTGACTATTAACTGAAATATATGTGTAACTAGACTTATAGGGCAACCCGTACCGAGGATGTGATCAGGTATTAACCGAAATAGTCACATAGTGACCGAGAGGGGAGGCAATCGTTGGGTTCTCTAAACAAAGGAAGACGTCTTTGACAGTCCAAGTGCACTGCTCGACGTGAGAGGGGCGCATCCACTATCCGACATCCATATCATGTTTCCAGTGCTTAGCGCTGAACCCGCGGCCGACTCATTTTAACCCTGTCACCGATTTCCAGAACTTTTCACCTCGGTGATGATGTGCGGGCCTTTGGATATTGCCCCAGTCCTGTCATCCGTGGTGAAGACTCTTCTGTCCATGACGCTTTTGGCAAGTTGTAGTCACTAATTTTTTCGTTAAAGAGAAAAAAATGGGGGAAGGGCTTTGAGAGAGACATTTTCATTGATATTCAGCGTGATACTGCTTTCCTTAAAAAATGCAGTACGAGAAATCTAAATTAATCTTGTTTAAAGCCCTTAGCTTTTATAAACTCACCAATTTAAAGGACACTAAATGACACTAAAATTCATTAAATTTTAACTAAATTTACTAGTAAATAATATGAATTTAAAAATAATTTTCAAAGAAAGAATTTTCAAGCTGTAGAAAAAAATACATCCAAAGGGTCAACAGCTGATGAATTTACGTACATTTTAAAAACTATTTATTATAATATTTATTGTCAATTATTATTAATAGTTGGTTGTTAATTAAATCCTATAGCATTTTTACTTTTAATTTTAGTATATCTTAAATGAATAAGCATAGGACGCAATACTCTTCTGCTTAGGAGCGTGTTTAAATGTATAAGTATAAGATAATATAAGACTTTTGATCTGTCACACGAACGCATAATTCTTAAAAATGTGCAATCAAGTATGCAATAATATCTAGAGAAGCCTTACAAAGCTATTTCCAGTTTTTTAGGTATGATTGACGTTTATTTGAATCGCACGTCAAATAAATAAATACGTATAGTTGAGGGTTGAGGAACAAATAAAAAATGGTTGTCATGGGGGGTGGGGGGTGGGAAGGCAGAATTATAAAAATGACGCGTTTTACGACCCTCTCTTAAAAGATAACAATTTTTAATATTATTTTTATCCTTAATCTTCACAAAATTGATCCATCTTTAAAAAATGAAATAAGGCATTGGAATCGTCCGATAATTTTTTGGAATTAATTTTCTAATGCAATTATTATATAAAAAAGAAAACCACACTTCCCGTGTAACATTGCGGTATGAAACAATAACACAACTGCCACTGTTAATTTGTAATGCGTTTTAAAACAGAGATATTGCTTTTAATCTCGATAAGCGGACGCTCCAATTAAATAGCGGGTGGCGCCCCAAAAAATGTGCACCCCCCCACTCCTTTATTTTTGTCCGAACGTCCGACTTCTATCCCCTTACGCCGTGGGACTTTGGTCCGAGGGAGGAGGGAGGAAAAAAAACACAATATTGGGACCTTTCAACCCCCATCTCACGTTTAATTACATCCCGCAGATATTTAAGGCTGCATCAAGTCGGACCGTGTTTTTCCATCGGCGGCTCCTTCCCTTCCGACTAATGGAATTACATTCTTTTATGTGGGCAAAACAAGGGGGACGATAATCTACTGATTACAGCACAATTTGGGTGGTGCTCCGGGTGCGTTACGCCATTACCCAGAGTGCCGAGACGAACTGTGGGGCTCACTTTCATGAACTCCGTCCTCCGGAGAGCTCATAATTCTCCCCGCAGGTTCTGCGAGTGTCGGTGGTTGGGAGACTTGGGTTGGGGTGATTAAGTGGGTGGTTGGGGCGGCGTGTGTGTGTGTGTGTGTGTGAGACAGAGAGGGTGGCGGAGTGAGGGGAGGGCGGGGCGCTTTTGGAAAGGTTTGCTAAGGGTGCGGCATTGACGTAATAACAATTTGTATTGATTTTTAAATAAGAAAAACCCGTAAAAAACCAAGTTTTTGACTATAAATCCTTTATGTACGAAAAGTAACTAAAAGAATGTTCATTATAATACGCAGCGCCAGACCATCCAGAAATACAAAATTGAAGTTGTGTCGTAAAACATGTTTAATATAATACGCACCGATCAGGAATATGTTTATAAAAAGAGCTGTCAATAAAATACGCACCTTATTGCGCGACAGAAAGGTTGTTCAATATAATACGCACCGCGACGCTCTATCTCAAAAAATAGCATGATACATAGGAACAAAAAAAATAATCTAAAAAATCAATAATTTAATTACGGTACATGCGATCGATCTGAAATTTTGATACATTGTTTTTATCATCGGTACGAAACTGCCTGCAAAATTTCAGCTCGCTATCTTGCGAGCAAGTGGGTTAAAAATCGATCAAAAGTTTTGGCGACAAGCAAGCAAGCAAGCAAGCAAGCAAGGTCGGTCGGTCGGCCGCAGACACCACGAGTTAATATAAAGGATTTAAAAAAAAACAACCATTTCCTTTTACTAAGCTCTGTTTTTATTAAACAATCATGGCGTAAAATGATTATTATTACTTATGAAATGTTTGACGTTATATGATGTAAATACATGCTGTGGTGATAACTGATCGGACAACGAGGAGGCACGCAGACATAATTCGAGGTTACGACATCGTAAGTTCCGTGTCACATCGTTAGCCATGTTTTTTAAGAAACACATTTTGGCGATACATTTTGAACACCTCAACTAAAATCCGTTCCTTCATAAACTATTATACAGTCATATGATATTATAACTAAGTATCAACAAGCAATGCCGATGGCTGTGCTTGAAATTTTCGTCCAATAAAGTTATACTTACCACACCCCCAAAAAATTTTAAAAAATAATTTTAAAAAAATAAAAACATAAACAAAATTAAAAATAAAAGAATTAGAAAAAAAATCACTCTAGTAACATAGTTTGAAAGATTCTTAGTTATGGCTAACTCCTTGCCATTCTTCTCTGGTTTCCTATTTAACTCAAATAAAATAATCGTTGCGAAATGATCTTTTTTATCGTGCAGTTAAGCTGTCCGTGACAAAAAATTGTGATATGATATGAGGTTTTTATTTTTCACGCCTCTTTTATTATTTTAAGTGAAATTAAATTTTATGACATGCTAGTTTGTAATTCGTAAAATATTGCATGATACATGTCATACATGCAGGCTATTCTGTAAGTCTTGTTTAAAAAAAATACGAATTCCGGAAGATGCTGTCATTTTATCTTCAATAGTGTGTCTGTGACTTCATTTGTAATTATTTATCTTTGAGAGAGCGTGTCACATGGCACTGTATAATATACAGCATGAGTTCTCACTTTATTGTTGTAACCAAATAAACACATCTGTAATAAGTTGGCTACAACACTGTATAGTGATAACCAATCTCTTCTTAAATTCTTCAACCCTCCTCTGCCCTTTCTCTGTATGTCTCTCTCTCTCTCTTTTAAAAAAAAATCTCTTACACCCATAGCCTAAATCTTAATAAAATATAACATTATTCTTTTATTGTTTCTGATTTTTTTCTAATATCTCTCGCTCTCTCTCTCTCTCTCTCTCTCTCTCTCTCTCTCTCTCTCTCTCTCTCTCTCTCTCTCTCTCTCTCTCTCCTCTCTCTCTCTCTCTCTCTCTCTCTCTCTCTCTCTCTCTCACTCTCTCTCTCTTCCCCCATCATCTACTTCTCTTTGTGCTCCTCTTTCTCTCCTAAT
This sequence comes from Ampullaceana balthica, assembly GCA_944989445.1. NCBI lineage: Eukaryota > Metazoa > Mollusca > Gastropoda > Lymnaeidae > Ampullaceana > Ampullaceana balthica. The sequence goes on from CALYLW010000277.1 coordinate 299,531, forward strand.
TTTACACAATAGTTCATATATTGATTCTACCAAGTTCACGTGGAAAGGTCGGGGGAGAGGGGGGAGTCTGTAGCTGTAACATATCAGTGACGTTGAGCTTACAATAAGCACTCAGGCTCCATTAAGATATGCCAATTACGTCTCACGGACATGTACAAAAAACAACCAACTTCCGCAAAGTAACCATCATGTCTTCCTGCTATGGGCTCATCATTCCGCCGATCATGCACTTGGCCATCTTTGACTGATGCCCTTATCCAACCCGAACACCGCATGTTTGGATCTTAGACCACACGAATGAATGGCCGGAGCTAGGCTATCATTAACACTGCTGATACCGAAAACAATGTTTCCACATGTCGCCAGACCCGCATGACCGAGCTTTGGGGCGCGTTCTCTTCGTTGCTCGACGACAGCGGCAAAAACCAAAGTTGGACTCACTGCTACAATAACATACGGGTTTTGTTAGGCACCATCGTTTCTTTTTCTATTTTTGAGACCTCAGTTTTGTTTTGCCTTAAAGGGATAATGTATTTTTTTTATTTTTAAAAATACAGTAATTTTATTTTCTATTTTAAAAAAATAAAGGGTAGATGTTTTTTAAATTTTAATTTGTTCGCTAATATGATGACCTTTCGCAAAAAAAAGCAAACAAGGGATCAATTAAATTGCTCACCTCGTATATATCTATATATATATCTATATATATATAAGACGCATTTGTTGTCTGTCTGTTCCCTAATAACTCAAGATCCAGACAACCAAATAACGTGAAATTTGGTACACGTACACAAAATTATACCGGAAAGGTTATTAAACAGGTTTCGTTCCATATATATAAGATACTGGGGCCCGGGGGCCCAAAATGTAGTTTTTCCCTATATGAGCTATATAAAATAAAAATTATTGAAAATTAAGACGTAAAATAATGACGCAAATTAATAAACATTTTGGTGTCGAGATTAACAAGAAGGCGATTATCGCCATAAAATAATTTTTTTTGTTGTTGTTGCTTTGTTGTTGTTGTTGTAGTTGTTGTTTTGTTGTTGTTGTTGTTGCTGTTGTAGTTGTTGTTTTGTTGTTGATGTTTTTGTTGTTGTTTTGTTTTTGTTGTTGTTGCTGTTGTTGTTTTTGTTGTTGTTGCTGTTGTTGTTGCTGTTGTTGCTTTTGTGTTGTTTTTGCTGTTGTTGTTGTTGTCCACATCCCTTGCCCTGCGACGACAATGTCCTTCATGTTGTTGCTTTGTTGTTGTTGCTGTTGTATTTGTTGTTTTGTTGTTGTTGCTTTGTTGTTGTTGTTTTGTTTTTGTTGTTGTTTTTGTTGTTGTTTTGTTTTTGTTGTTTTGTTGTTGTTTTTGTTGGTTTTGTTGTTGTTTTTGTTGTTTTTGTTTTGTTGCTGTTGTTGTTAAACCCGGGCGGGAGCCGGGTACTTGCCCCTAGTATCTATATATATAAGACGCATTTGTTGTCTGTCTGTTCCCTAATAACTCAAGATCCAGACAACCAAATAACGTGAAATTTGGTACACGTACACAAAATTATACCGGAAAGGTTATTAAACAGGTTTCGTTCCATATATATGAGATACTGGGGCCCGGGGGCCCAAAATGTAGTTTTTCCCTATATGAGCTATATAAAATAAAAATTATTGAAAATTAAGACGTAAAATAGGGACGCAAATTAATAAACATTTTGGTGTCGAGATTAACAAGAAGGCGATTATCGCCATAAAATAATTTTTTTTGTTGTTGTTGCTTTGTTGTTGTTGCTTTTGTTGTTGTAGTTGTTGTTTTGTTGTTGTTGCTTTGTTGTTGTTGCTGTTGTTGTTGTTTTGTTGTTGTTTTGTTGTTGATGTTTTTGTTGTTGTTTTGTTTTTGTTGTTGTTGCTGTTGTTGTTTTTGTTGTTGTTGCTGTTGTTGTTGCTGTTGCTGCTTTTGTATTGTTTTTGCTGTTGTTGTTGTTGTCCACATCCCTTGCCCTGCGACGACAATGTCCTTCATGTTGTTGTTGCTTTGTTGTTGTTGCTGTTGTATTTGTTGTTTTGTTGTTGTTGCTTTGTTGTTGTTGCTGTTGTTGTTGTAGTTGTTGTTTTGTTGTTGTTGTTGTAGTTGTTGTTTTGTTGTTGTTTTGTTTTTGTTTTGTTGTTTTTGTTGTTGTTTTGTTTTTGTTGTTTTGTTGTTGTTTTTGTTGTTTTTGTTGTTGTTTTGTTTTTGTTGTTTTGTTGTTTTTGTTGTTTTTGTTGTTGTTTTGTTTTTGTTGTTTTGTTGTTTTTGTTTTGTTGCTGTTGTTGTTAAACCCGGGCGGGAGCCGGGTACTTGCCCCTAGTATATATATATATATATATATATAATATATAAATTGCTCACCTCATGTACTGTTTGTGGACCCTGAAAATATTCTTCTCCGACGCGGGTTCTTGAACTCTTGAAGGTTATGGCTTTCTTAAATTATACATACGCAATGTCTTTTTTCACACTGTTTGCGTAAATACAGTTTAGGGCATTTTTAGAAATTTTCTTTACAAGATTGTTAGAGATGTGACTTTATTTAACATGTGTGATTTTAACTAAAGTGACGCAAATGTTACGTTTTTAAGTTTTTAACGATTTTATGATTTTATAGATTACATAAGTAAAGCTGAGGGTAATTGAATGTTAAAAGCAGATACGGATTGATCAAAATCAGTTGAAGCCACATATATTTGATATGGTATACATACATAAGGTTAGGGATGTGTCTTTAACGTTAAACACACAAAACAGTGCCTTTTTTGCAGTTCCAGAATATGAAAATTGGTTGGGTTTGCATAATAACTTTACCAGACACCCCCAACCAACCTCACACTATTTTCCTCACAAATTGATGTAAAAAAGTTATTAAGTATTCTACTTTAACGGAAACGAAAATATGATTTATTATTTTATATAAAAATACACATGTCAGAGATATTTTTATTGGAAAAAATGGATTTCCTAGATGTTGAAACCTGGAAATAGAAGAAGAGATTAGCGAACATGCCTTCCCACAGTAGTGAGACTGTATATATATATATATATATATATATATATATATATATATATATATATATATATATATATATATATATATATATATACATATTAGGGCTGTCAACGATTAATTTAAATTTATTCGTTAACTTTTGAAAAATTAACGATTAATTAATCGTTAATTTCCATTAAAGCCAAAAAATGCAATTTATGGTGTCATAAGTAACATTTGTTAAAATACTTGTCGAAAATCGAAATAACACTTGAATGTCTTCTTTAAATAACATATTTTAACCAACAACGCAAACAGACAAGTGTATTGAAATTATTTGGTTCAAGTGACGAGCGGGTCTTTGACAATATAACCAGCTGAGCTGAACAATCGTTCACATAATCACATAGCCTTAGACTTAAGATTGTCTAAGCTGAAGTTTCCGATACACAAGTGGATGTTTGGTATGCAATTGATATGTAAGCGAAGTGTTAGAACAATGGTAGCAATGCTCCCTTTAAGCAGCGTGGCTGCGCAGATATTTGACCGACGCCATGCAGGAGTTTAGAATCACCACGCAGCAAATTTGGTAAAATATTGCACTAAAAATGGACTTTTTGCAAATTTGCACACGAGTTGTTTTTTTAAACTTTGCACACGGACCAACGAAGCTTAGACTTAGAGGGAACATCGCATGGTAGGCAAACGATTTCTCTCAATGGACACATAACCTTTATCAGCATTTTTAACATTCAATAGTTTAAAACCAAAATGTTCGTGTAATCGTCCGGAAAGTAGTTTATATTTATCGGCCGAAATATTTTACTTTTTGACTTCCAGTACATTTGTAAGTGGTGAGTTGATTAATCGTTAAAAACAAATTTAATCGTTAAAAATTGTAACGATTAATCGAGAAATTAATCTTTAATTTCCGCAGCCCTTATACATATATATTTATATATATATATATATATATATATATATATATATATATATATATATATATATATATATATATATATATATATATATATTAGGGATGTTAACGATTAATTTAAATTTAATCGTTAACTTTAAAAAAATCAACGATTAATTAATCATTAATTTCGATTAAATTCAAAAATTAAAATTTATGATGACATAAGTAACACTTATTAAACGTTCTTGTTGAAAATCTAAATAACACTGGAATGTTTCCTTTATATGTCATCTTTATAACCAACTACGCAAAAAGACAAGTGTGTTGACATTATTTGGTTCAAGTGATGAGCGGGCCTACTTGACAATATAACCAGCCGAGCTGAATAATCATTTACATGGAACTGAGGTAACTGGTATGCACAAAACGGTCTTGGCAAGGAATGACATTATTGGATATCAGAGTTAATTAAATTTCCACATTTCCATTTTTTAACGCAGTAATTCATCAGAAGAGCTGTTGTAATTTTCTGTGTAGACTCTATTACTGCCATTAGCTTAATACGCTCATCATCTGTTTTGATAAGTAGGCGAAGTGTTATAATTATGGTAGGCAAACTTTATCAACATTTTGAACATTCCCGTCAGTCAATAGTTTAAAACCAAAATGTTCGTGTAATCGTCAGGGAATTAGTTATTATTTATCGGCCGCTCCTTTTTTTAAAATAAATTAATTTTTGTCTTCAAATAATTTGTAAGTGATGGGTCGATTAATCGTAAAAAATAATTTAATCGTTAAATTTTTAACGATTAATCTAGAAATTAATAGTTAATTTCCGCAGCCCTAATATATATATATATATATATATATATATATATATATATATATATATATATATATATATATTACTTTGCGCTTTTTAAAACAATTATTGAAGAAAGCTATTTTGTGCGCCTTTAAAAAATACTTAGAAGATACTTATAATTTTTAAAATTATTATTATACATTTATTCTGTAACTGTCAGCGTTTGTCCGAAAAACACTTTTCCACACCTCTGTTCAAACGACAATACATCTCTCTGACAGAAATCTAGTGAGAAAAATTAAAACAACTTTCTGCTAAGCAAGAGAGCTGGATCTCGGTAGAGATGTTCAACTCTTCTGACAATAGATGCTACGAAAGAAAATATTAAATTATGTTTATATTAAAAAATATTTTGTCAGATTTATCTTGTTCTTGAACCAAGTGTCTTTCAATTTCATTCACAGTCGAAGCTCAGTCTAAGTCTATATATGTGGACATAATCTTTTAACACCACTTCTCCCTCGAGACGTTTCATAATTGTGAGTTTTGTATAAAACCTAGTAAAGGGAACAGCATAAAAACGGAATTACATTTTTAAAAATCGTGAATACTTTGTAAAGTGTTACCGACTAGCTGCCCAGATGCAGTTCAGACTGCATGTCTCGAATCTGCGGAAAAGATTATTGAAATTTAAAATTAAAAAAGATTAATATAATATTTAATTTTGTTGTTGTTTATACAATAATTTGTGGCATATAATTATATTTGATTGAAAGTTTTGCGTCTTGTTGAAGCTTGGACCAATTCTCTAAGAAAATAATTTTCTTATATTTTGTTGGCTTTCTAGAATGCATTGAACCTTGAACTAACCAGCCCGTGTCTCCGTCCTCAAAGATCTTGATTAGTGGAGATTTGAATACACGCTTCTTTTCATTGGTGGATAAAGTCATTGTTGATTTATCACGTCGTAGAGGTGGAGCACTGCATAATATTTTAAAGCAGGATCTACGTCTTTTCTTTAATTGCTGTTTTGTATAATGAATTCGCTGTTTATTTTTGGGTCCTGGACCATTTTCCCCGAGAATCATTGATGATTTTTGGTTTCCTTTCTACATTTAACTAAAAGTTTTATTATACAATTTTCCTTTCTAGATTTAACTAAAAGTTTAATTATACAATTGTTTTTTGTTGTTGTTGCTGTTGTTAGCATCTTAAATAGTTGGATTTATTGCATAGTTCTGCGTCGTGCACAGTGGTCGCCTACGGATCCCTCTGAGTTTATACACGACATGGCTTTTCTTTTTATTAATATTCATTACAATATTTATTTTTTTGGTTTAATTTTATTATGGCAGGAAAAATCGTTGAGTTAATTCATTCAACATTAAGTGAAAAAAACTTCAAATGAGTGCATGCTAGAATACTCAACGCATGGTAAAATTCGTGATCGGGAATGTTTACTTAACTATGAGAGCATTACTCGAATCACAAATACATCATGTAATATTTGAATGATTCAAACTTTGAATGCGTTTGTATTACTCGAATCACAAATACATCATGTAATATTTGAATGATTCAAACTTTGAATGCGTTTGTATTACTCGAATCACAAATACATCATGTAATATTTGAATGATTCAAACTTTGAATGCGTTTTTATTACTCGAATTATTGTGTATGATATTTGAATGGCGTGGCCTATGTTTTGTATGTATCACGGCGATGTCGTACTGCAAGGCGGGAAAATGACGTTTTTAAGGCGGGTGGTCGATATATTTTTTATTTCCCGTTTTTTCATTGCATCCATTTATATTCGAAAAAAAAATATATATTTCAGAGTGTGGATAGTGAAGAAGTTGATGTGGATTAGAATATTTCAGTCTGGATAATGAAGAAGTTGATGTGGATTAGAATATTTCAGAGTCTGGATAATGAAGAAGTTGATGTGGATTAGAATATTTCAGAGTCTGGATAATGAAGAAGTTGATGTGGATTAGAATATTTCAGCATTGAGTACATATCTCTAAGGAGGTCGCCCTTATATCATCCAGGGAGTTAACTGGAATTTGGTGAGTGAGCGAGTTAAGGGCAGGTAATTATGCAGCCAGACGACGCTAAATTCCCGGGAAAGAGTTTCGGAGCCGTCGTGTCGAACGTCAGTGGCGGGTACGTGTTTTTGCAGGCGGTAAGAAAATACGAATACGGTATGCATGGGCGTATGCCATTATCTGCATCTTGCGGGTGTGTGCCGGGTGGGGATGGTAAATATTAGCTGATATACATGCAGTCGGACCACTCTAAGTCGAACTCAAAGGGACCCGAACAAAAAAATCGACTTACGGAGTTTTCGAGTTAGGAAAAATGGTGTAATAATCAAAGACAATTTTGATATTGAGACAGCCATACCGAAGAGAAGGTTTGACAGGAAAGAGAGGCGGTGTTTGATGTTTCATATGAAAGGAAGCCAACTTGGCTTTGACATACCGACACCACTGAGAAAGCCCCCCCCCCACAAACTTTACTTCCTCCGCAGTTGGATGGGGGAGTAAGATTTTTCTTTTTAAAGATTAAAAGCATGCACAACAAAGTGATTCGGATTAATTACCCTTCTTCCAGCCACTCCTTTTTCTTGTCTGGGTCATTTTTGGTCTCAAACTAGACGTTTACGTGGCTCTACGGAACACGTGTTGTGAAATGTCACCCCAGAATAATAACCCAAACTCCTTAGAAAATTTTACTAAAGGAGGTTGGAAGCCACAAAATTTTCTAGTTGAGGAGATCTAAAATACAATTTTGTAGTCTTATGGAATTTGGCCGGGACCTAACAGTTAATTCGATTTAGGGAGGTTTTCGACTTTTGAAAGTTCGACTTAGCGAGGTCCGACGGTATAAGTACATTAATATGTAAACATTTACAAATGTGGAGCAGATTGGTCGCTGCCCTTTGAGTACATTGGATTCGGTATTACCTATCAGGGATTCAGGATGTCAGCTTCTTCAGTAGGGGATTTCTAGATCACTTCTAGATCACTTCTTGATCACTTCTAGATCACTTCTTACTGTAGCTTTTTAACACATTTTGTATTATTTATACTAAGGTTGTGTTCATTGTTTATATTCAAGGATTCAATGAGTTCCCAGCCGTCGCAAACATCTAGTTACTCCAGACATTTTGAAGTATTATTTTTTTTAAAAAGGACAATGTTGCTGTTTATAAGCTCATAAATTATAGATCGTTTAGTTATTTTCTATTTAAACCCAGACGAAATTGTCATTTAGTTTTTATTTAGTATTAATATTTTGATTATTCAATAAATATTTGTGAAATCGCCATAACTAAACAATAGTTGCGTCACAATAAAACTCAGTGTAAATATTATTTTCATAGATCTTTTTATAAAATTCTTTAGAGTGGTGTAAACAGATTTTTTTAAAAATTGATAATATAAAGGAGTCTATTCATTTTTTTTTCGAGTGTTAAATGTTTTGGAACAGGCGATGTGTGTTCATTTAAGAAATAAAAGGAAAATATAATCACACATCCAGTCGTTACACTAATAATTAGTCAATTATTTATGAAATCATCCATCCATCAATCCATTCATCCATCTATCCATCGGTATATGTATCCATCCACCAATCCAACCAACTTCACTTACTTAGGAAGCAAAATGTCATATGATGGAGATGCAACATCAAAGATAACGACTCGAATTGCGTTGGCGTCAAGTGCTTTTAACAAACTTACAAATATTTGGAGATCAAAGACACTTAGCAAACATATAAAACTTAGGCTATTCAACTCTTACGTAATCCCTGTACTAACATATGGATGTGAAAGCTGGAAATCCACTCAATATATTGAAAAGAAATTAGTTGCCTTAATGAACAAAGGCCTCCGAAAAATTTTGAATATAAAATGGACTGATTTTAAATCAAATGAAACAATAAGAGAAGAAACCAACCAAGAATATGTGTCAACCTTTATAAGGAGAAGACGTTGGAATTATATCGGTCATGTTCTTCGAATGGATGAGAGAAGACTACCACGGCAGGCCTTCATATGGACACCAAAAGGCAAAAGAAAACAAGGAAGACCAAAAGAAACCCTACGTAGAACAATCAAAAGAGAAAGCTCAACCATGGGTCTAAGAAATAATCAAGACCTAATACAATTGGCGACGGATCGTCGTAAATGGAAATCAATGACTTCTGCCCTATGTGCCGTCTTCGGCCCGAGAGGAACTAACTAACTAACTATAACCAATCCATCCATCAGGCCATATAACCAATGTTTGCTCTAAGGTTAGTTGGTCCGTGTGCAAATAAAAAAAAACTATCGTGCAAAATTGCTCAGCAACCATATTTTTGTAACAGTTTACCAGATTTGCTGCGCGGTAATTCTAAACTGCTGCGCGGCGCCGGTCAGATATCTGCGCAGCCACGCAGGTTAAAGGGATCATTGCATGCAACCATCCATTCATTCAACCACTCATCCATCTGTCCGTCTTTCCGTCCGTCTGCTGTCTATTTATACAAAGTTTCCCTTTGAATTTTTGTGTATGTGTGGTGTGTCTGTGTGTGCGTTGATCTAATGAAGCATATACCTCTAGTGTTAATCGCGGATGACATGAGTATTGAGCACATGTCGTTCATGCTATAATCACTCGATCGTATTTAAAGAATCTCCATTTCTATATAAGAAAACTTGACACGCCCACCCAAGACTGCAGACGTCAGTGCCGTATCGGACGTGTGTCTTTGTTTACTGAATCGTCCTCGAGTTATCAAAACTGAGACGTTATTTTTGTCTCCCTCGGCAGCCCCCAATCCCCTGACCAATCGCGTCTCTCGAGTGTAGAGCTGGTGGCAGCCTTGGAATGAGTACAAAAACATTCACTCGGCTGTAGTCTCGAGTCCTGTCCGACAGTTTAGAGACTCGCGAGTCGGAGAGCCTCGGAAAATACGTCGGGGGAATAGGGCAACCAGTGCAATGAAAAAGTCGGAGCATTGAACCGGAGACGCTGTTGTGTTAACTTTATGCAACATCGCCTCGCTGCAGTCTGAGTAAACACGGCAACTGGCAGACGTGCACCGCGGCTGTGGCATTTCCCTGCAGACGTCTACAACAGAAAAAAAATCTCAGTTATTAGCCCCAAATTGTTGCTGGGGTCGTAAATTGATATCAGTCTATTATAGTAAGGGACAGAGGTTTAAAACAACAACAACATCCCTTTTATCTTGATCAACAAAATGACGATGTTTTTATAAGGGTTAGATGTCTTTAACGGCAGGCAAAAGTCTTACCACTTTGTATCGCCCCCAAATTATATATAACGAGCTTTGGATTTTTAGAACGTAGTTGGAATCAGCTCAACGTCTGTTTGTTTGATCAACTTGTTTAACAAATAAAACCGAAACCAATAAATTTTTTTTGTTAAAATCGTGCCTCAGGTATTAGACAATAGGAGTATAGTTATATACAGTTATCGTTCTTAGAAAATGATTGTCGAAAGCTTATGGGAAGGTATTTTTGGAAAAGATAATTTTTTAAAAACAAAAATAAAAATTGGCTGCATATTGCAGAAAATATCATTAAAAAATATTTATACTAAAAGTGCTTCATTAGAATCGGAAAATTATCTCGGCTAACCAAATTTTAGTATAACTTAATGAATCCAGAGAAAAATTGAAGCCAAATACGATAAGTCGAATAAATTATAACATGGTTTATTATAGAAGTATTGCAAGGAGAATCTGTGCATTATGTCGTACACTGTTAGATCTATATCTACACGTAAAAGTGCCAAAATTCTAAATGATTTGTAATGTTTTTTATTTCTTTGAAGTAACATGGAAATCGAATTTTTGATATATTAGTTGTGTAACAAACTCAATTATTTAAAAAATGTTCATTACAAATATGATAATATAAAAACAATATTGAAAATGATATTGATATTTATAGAAAATATCATCTTTTAAAACAGTCTGTATTTTAAAAAAAAAGCAAGTAATAAAAACTCGAATGAGTATTTAAACGCAATTTCCTACAAAGAATTTCTATTTTCTTTATTCAAGGGAAATCATTCTAGAGTCACACCAAGAATTTGTCAATATAATGCGAACCGCGCAACAATCTAACATTAGCATTCACAAAGCCGGAAAACCCCATTAACTATCATTCTAGATTACATTAAAAGTCATTTCAAATAAATAATTCTGTAAGTAAACAAAACAATTGCTATCTACAAATTGCTGCTAAAATTACGGGAGTCGATCGAAAACAGATTTTTCGAAAAATTACTTCTCCAACATTGTTCTAAATATTATTAGATATCGTTTGGCGTCTGTTTCAACCAGATAAATGTTATGGTTGCCGAGAAATTGACAAAATATTGATATTTTTTTCGCTTTTTTTTATTTTCCAGGAAATCCAGTAAACTTTTTCGATATTTTTGTTGGCCCGTGCACATCCTTGGGACCTCCTTAACATATTTGCAAAGACCCGAACCCTCTACCTGGTATGGTTCATGATGAGTTACTGTTCAAAGCTCGAAAAGACTGGCCAGACATTTCGAATATATAAACGCATTTTTTTCTAAGGAAATTGCGTTAAAAACAACATATAACTGACATAAATTGTATTTAAAAAATTAATCTCCTAATTAATAAATTATTATTCTTTGCATAGATGTGCTAATGAAATTTTTATTTTAAAAAAGAAAAAATAATCTAAAAATATAAAACCAGTATTTTGTGGAGATTTAAAAAAATAAACAATAAAAACAAGCAAAGGCTTGTAACTATTAATTTTTAAGTAGTCAAAATCTCTCAAGAAATGCGAGTATGTAAGTTTTCTTCGTTAAAGGGTGAAGAAAAGTTTATTGCCAGGACCCAGATGCGTCTTCCTTCATATTGTCCACTAATGAACGACAGCCCCGCAATCAGGGAGCAGGCAGCGTAACGTTGTACCACGTGACTTCCTTCCACTTCCTGTGAGACCCCGAGACCCCCTTAGACTCCCTTCAGCCGGCATGTCTGGCTCTGGGGTATCAGGTTCCCCCACCCCACCCCGCCACCTGCTGACTACACAACGCTGGATGATCCATCATACAAGGTTCCGGGGGAATATTTCTTTTGTTCCCCGATTAGCGGTCAATGAAAAATCATAATTTTTTCTGTGCCTTTATGTACCCTATGTCGGCTGAATCATTCGGCGATCTGGCATAGAATGGGGCGTAACTCAAAGAGGGGTGGTGGCAAGTGGGATTGTAAAGTTTAAAACGATTGGGCGCTGACCAAAAACAAACTATACATTTTTATGAGTAGAAAATGCTTTTAAATTGTAACTAAAATTTGTGGTTTGGTATTATACTGATTTAAAGCAATGCGCCTTTTATAATGAGTGACGAACATGTTTTCAAATAATTAAGTTTGCGAATACAAAGACCTTGCTCTGAGACATTTTAAGGTAGCTGTATTTTACTGATAAACAGCATGGAACAAAAAGCTATAAATTATAAAGGGCATAGAAACTTTTTTCCATGGTGTGTCGGATAACGAACAATAGCGAGCGCGGGATGCATAATCCTCACTCCAGCCATGTTTTCCCCTTCACCAACTGTAACACCTCGAATCTGATTCCACTTAATGTTTCGGAAGTCTTTCAAAATATATTTCACTTCGATTAAAATGTATTTTTCAGTTGTTGTTCCATGCATGCTGCAAATAGACATGGTGAGACCTGCACTAGAATATGCATTTTCTGTATGGGACCCATCCACCAAAGAAAACATTGATAAACTAGAACAAATTCAAAAAAGAGCTGCCAGATTCATTACTGGAGAATATTCGAAACTGACAAGAGTAACACCATTAGTTAAATCATTAAACCTTGAAACACTAGAGGATAGAAGAACCAAGAGCAAAGTAGTAATCATACATAAAGCAATTAATTCTAATTTAGAAATACAACACAAAGATAACTTAATACAACCCTCAGATAGACATAAGGATAAAAACACCTTTCTTATTCCGTATGCAAGAACAAACACATACAAGTTTTCCTTCTTCCCGTCCGGAATTCGGGCGTGGAATGGGTTGCCTGAAGAATCCAGGAAAACCAACACTTTATCAACATTTAAATCTCTAATAAAAATGCATGACTAAACACAAACCATAGATAAGCGTAGGACGCAATAATCTTCTGTATAGAAGGAGCGTCTGTAAACAGATAAGATAAGATAAGATAAGACACCAATTCTTCTGTTATACGGAAAGTTCAAATTTACACCACGAATTAACACGAGAACATGTGACGTACTCGTGAAAATCAGTAGCCTCATCCAGAACCAGAATATAAACATCAAAACGTTTCTCTCAAAATAGTAGCACTTTGTTCTTTCCAATTTCTTAGGTTCTCCTCACAAATGAACTTGCCAAAAGGCAGATATTTTAAAAGTTCGGCTAATTGTTATACAGGGGGCCGTCCATAAATGACGTCATGCACCTAGGGAGGGGATCACACTTTTGTGACGATGCATGACTAGGTGGAGGGAGGGGGGTTGAAGAAATGTGACGTCACATCAAAAGAGTAACTTTAAATAAAACTTCCACTGAAATATTTGGTCGCTTACAATTTATTTAATGACTTATTTTAAATTAATTTAAAAAAAAATAATAATTATTTTTTTAAAATCAGTGCTTCTCAGTGTGCCAGTCGGTAGGCCATCAGACGCTGGTTGGCGTAAGCTATCAAGACACAAACGAAAATTAAATCTAATTATAATCCTTAAGTTTGAGAACCCACAAGATAACGTATGAAATTGCGTCGTTTGATGTTGACATCAAAGCATTTGTGATGTAACCGCAGCTCCGTTTGGTTGGTTCTACTACGGCAGGAGTCGGCGAACATTTTTGCCCGTTACCCCAAAATATACAAGTTTATGTGTGCGTTACACCCCCCCCCAACCCCCAGACTCTAGGTCCTGCTCGCATGACTCGGGGACTTAGGGGAGCATCGTTAGCCCCTCCCCCCCGAAAATGCTACTGGTGAGTTTTACAAGCATGACAAGTGTCTAAAAATGATCTGAATAGGATTATGTGTAGGTATTTTTAGTCAAAACAACACGGAATATCCTTTTTCTTTGATAGAATTATAAACGCTTTTGATATAATTGTTCGATTGGTTTTTGGTCAAACGCCCCAGGCCATTCTAGATATAATGATAAATGAGCCCATTTAAAATTAGTCAAGTATTCATTAACTTTATTGAATGCATCAAATTCTTGACATCGCAATTCGAGAGGAGCACAAAACAACTTTTCTTCTTAGCTCAGTTTTTAAGGCATTAATTTTAAATATCACAGAAGGATACTTGAAACAGTCATGCGGATTAAGATTATTGTCACTCGCTATGGCGGATTAGGGGGGGGGCTGAACGGGCTAAAGCCAAGGGCCCCCGATGATTTAGTGGCCCTCAAATTTAGTATATTTTATAATAAAAATGGTCGAATGTTTATACGAATCGCTGAAATTTTGATAAATTAAACAAATTAATAAAATCGTATCTATTATTATTAATGTGATCTCTATTCTGATATAATAGTCTTAAAATAGTAATCGGAAAAACCTGATTTGATAGGCTCACAAAGAGAAATTATATAAGTATATTACTTATACATCGTAAATTGACTATTTTTGCTCTGAGCTCAGCTGGTCTAATCGGAAGTATATAGGCCTTGGGTGCCAGCGGTCACGGGATCGATCCCCCGGTGGGGTGTGACTTATTTTTAAATTTGTATTTTTATTCTTTATATTGTCTTTCACAATCAATTTTACGATACCTGCAAACAGTTATTTCTTCGTGTTCGGTTATTTCATATACAATCTATGTTGCTGAATAGTTACAAGTGACAGTCTTAAATTAGCTGCTAGCAATCATTTTATCTAAAGGTACACTAGCTGAATAGGCCCCAGTTTGAATTGCAGCCAGGGGCCCCGTGCAGTCTTAATCCTCCCCTGGTCACTAGTATCAATGTAAAATAAAGTAGGGTGGATTTACGTGTATTCGTATAGTAAGAAATCTACATAGTTGTCAAATTTTAAAAAATGTATTTTCTGGAAGGAACCGGTTCAATAATGGTCATATGTTCCAAGCGTACACGTACACATGACTTATTTTAATATATCTAGTTGATTGTAGTGGATGTTATAAGTCCCAAATGAGTCTGCATTACCCCAAAGTATTCCCTTTTGACCCCAGATGAGGTTATTTACCCCTGTTCGCCGACCTCTTTCTTTCGGGATGCCCGTCAGTCAGTCGAGGGATTTAAAAAAAATACATTTTAAAAATATTATTTTTAAATAATTTTTTTTTCTAAAAAAAGACGATAACCGTGATGATTAATAGTCACTGTTTAATTTGTATGTATTAAAATAAAATATAATCTAAGGATGTTAACACAGTTCGTTTTCTGACGGCTGGTTAAAAGTTTTTAAAAAATCCTTCATGCAGGTTACGATATTACAATGTAGATGTAGACCTTCAGAAGATAAATGATAAATACTTAAATGACAATAAAAGTGATTTGAAACATACTTATTTTCAAAGAGAAAATACGTTTTTTGGGGTTTTTTTTTAGGGGGGGGGGTCAAAGCTTTGTGACGTATTTTTAGAGGCTAACTTTTTGTGACGACGCTAGACGAGGGGGGAGGGGGTAAAAAAAATCGGCCAAAATCGCGTGACGTCATTTATGGACGGCCCCCAAGTCATTTTCTGCTTCACTCGTACACCCTTTGAAGAAGGTGCTTTCAGTAAATGGTTTTCCTCTTTCTGACATCTGATGCACTAATTTTTAACTTGATCTTCATAGTATTCGAAACATAATATTAAAATGCAATTTGTATCAAAACGCAATTGTGTTCAATGAAATTATCAAACAAGTAAAAGTAAAGTCGGCAGGTCACATGAATTGAAGTCTTGGGCCGGAACCGATGCACGGGCCGTAGTTCGTTGACCCCTGACATTGAGGTATGGAAGCATAGCTGTAGAACTGAATGAGAAGTGCTAGAATGCTGCACATGGCAGATTTCTTTGGTAGAAAAATAACCTCAATTTAACTTAACAAAGATCTCCAAAAAGCCAGCCTTGAAATTAACATGCGAGGGGACCAAAATCCTGACTCAAGGAAGAAAAAAACTATTTTAAAAAAATGTGTACAATAATTTTATAAAAATAAAAATCCATTGTTATAGAAATATACGTTTTATATTATACTAGTGTATTACCCGTCAAAAATGACGGAAGTGTTCAAAATGGATATATTTCAGTTTTTGTAATTGTCCCTTTTGCCTGAAAGCCGCACAGTAAATAATCAGAAAATTTAGAGACCAAGAGAGAAACATTAAATCTCTTTTCCATATTGCAAAATTTTATGCGGACGTTTGAAAATAGCGTTTTTTCTTTTGTTTCATTTTTTTTTGCAGTATTTTTTTCAAGGCTATTTTTTTAGTGGTGCGCTTTCTAAAATCTAGCGTTACGACGTTACGAAAGGACATAGCAGATTATATATTTTGATTATATATACGAATATATGTGTTATGAGAAAACCTCCAAGCTTAGGCTTCGCGTTATATAAGTTTGCATGAATAATAATGATATAATCAGGATAATAGTAAATGCATAGTGAATTACACACAGCATAAGGTGATAATACAGCAAAGAAGTTAGAAGTTCGAAGTATTAACAAATATTGCTGAGGAGTCCGCCGGACGTTAAATTGAGGCATTGAATAGTACGCACCAATTATGAGCGTACCAATAATACAGCACACCAATAATACAGCACAGTGCGTTAAAAATAAATTATGTGACTGTAATGTGATCCACATCAAGCACATCTGTGATTTGAAGCAGTTTAACCTTCATTGATTATTATGACTTGTCGGTTTATTCGCCCATTTGTCCATACATTATTACCAAAACATTACCAAAACATGTAAAAAATAAAATGTAATTTTTACACATGTTAATAACAAAGAACTATTCATTTTGCATGAAACGTAGTAAGCAAAGTTTGTCACATGATAACAGAAAAGATTAAATTATCAACTGTTAATCATATTTACATTTTAATATAAACGTGTTAGTAATTCACATAAACGTTTTTATTATTGTCAAGTCAGCACCTTTTCAATATGTATTATGACTTGTCAGTTTATGCGCCAATTGGTCCATACATTATTACCTTTACATTATCAAAAACATGTCAATAAAAAATTGTAGCTATTTACAAATATGAATAAAAACGAACTATTTATTTTGCGTGAAACCTTTGAAGTAAAGTTAATCACTGGATAAAAGAAAATATTACAGTATCAACAGGTAATCGTATATATAAAATTTAATGTACCGTTTTAGGAATTCTAATAAACGTTTTCATTATTGTCAAGTCAGCACCCCTTCCAGTTCTATATTAAAAGCAAAGATTTTTTATTCCAAATTAGTCTAAGACGCATTAAAATATTACTTGTAAAAAATAAATTAAAAAAACTATTGTGGGGAGGAGTCCGATTTTTAAATATGTTATTTTTTTAAACATACAAATATGCAATCTCAAAGTGTATAAAAGAAAAACAAACGCTAAACTGAAGCATAAGTTGGCAAATTTCATTTGCAGTAAAAAAAAATGGCTTTGTAGTTCAAAACGCATCGAAACTTGACAACCAAACGACAACCAATTGTAAATTTCATGAACCGATAAATAAATGTTTTATATTATTATAGAAAAATAATTTTATAATTACACGTACGTAATACTGACATGGACACAAAAAAACAACAACAAAACAACGGACATTTAATACAAAAAAATATAATAATATTAATCACATCAAATAAAACATGGCTCTTTTTACTTCGTTCCCTTCACACATTAATAAAAGCTCAAATAATGATGTCACGTCACAATATTTTATGGCGATAAACACATTTTGTTAATCTCGAAAGCAACATTTTTAATTGTATATTTTTTTATCGGGATTTACCTCGCATAGCGTTACGGACAGACATGACAGACATGACATAGATTGCAAATTATGTATATTGATTAGGCAATTAGGAGCACGTTACTCTTGCTTCGCGAAGTAGCGTGTTGGTTTATTAGTCTTGCTTTACTATGATACATCGGTTAAAGTCTAAGGCAGTGGCGGGAAACCATGGCTCGCGAGCCAGATGTGGCTCTATTGATGGCTGCATCTGGCTCTCAGACAAATGTTTTATTATTTTTAAAAAAAAACATTTATTCAGATTCCTTTGAATTACATATAAAATAAACAGCATAACAATGATATTAAAAAGAATTCAGAGACATAAATGCATTACTTTTAGAGTTGAAATTACACATTATGCACATATTTACTTGAATTTTTAGTTTTAAAAATATTGTATGGCTCTCACAGAATTACTTTTCAAAATATGTGGTATTTATGGCTCTCTCAGACATAAAGTTTCCCGACCCCTGGTCTAAGGCAGTAAAGCAATGTAATCTGGATTACAACAGTGATAGTCATGCAGCGACGTTCGTTTTCTCAAAATAGTGTAGTTGCGACTATTGAATCATAATTATAATACTTGCTTAATCTACATCAACCAAGTTTTTTTTCGGAAGATTTCAGCTTAGTTATTCAAACTGCTGCCTAACAAACACCAAATTCAACTCAGTTTTATGGGCTTGACATCGACACCTTTCGTTTCATTTTGAATAAATAATAATACTAATTTTTAACATTAAATTCATATTATTTGGAAACCTCAAAAGTGATGCTGAGATTTCGCCATTCAAGACAGCTGTTGACCTTTATATCTTACATTGTGGCTTTGGCAGGAACGTCAGCCACTTACAATAAAAGTGGTATTCGGATGGGATAATAGAAATCTTGCATTTAAGCTGTTTAACATGGCATGTTAAATTTGTTTCTAAAATTGAACTATTTTTTAGGCTTATTCCGGCAATATTTATGACGGTAACGGATCGTGCAGCATCATTATTAGAGTTTCTAATTAATAGCGTAGTCCTTGTTTTGTTAAATTGTCAGGAAATACTATATTAACTATATTAGTATACATATATTCTATATTATCTAAATGAATATCGGAGTCCATATACAGAAATTTAACCATCGGAATTGAAAACTGTTAGTATTAGCCGTCTTGTTGTTTCTTTCATGGCGTAAAAATCGTAATTTTCTAGAGCTAAAGCGGATATTTTTATGTAATTTACACACGTCTGTATTTACATCTTTCAACTCAGTGCGTCTTCAGATATGTGACTACTTTACATATATTAATTACCCTATCAGAATGCTCCGCCTTGATTTTCTTTTTTGATTTCTATGTTTTATTTCATGATGAAAATGAGAAATTCCTCGGTCCTCGTATCACTTTTGAGATAAATCCTCACTTTGGCTCGCAAACATTGGACTTTGAATTTAGGCAATAAGAGAAATAGAGTTAGGTCCAATCAAGAAATTTTGGTCGAAAAAGTATTATTTTTTAAATTTTATTTTTTAGAGTGCTTCTGGAGAGAAAAGCCTTTAACATATTAATCGTTGCACTGCGAGGCAATCTGAAGGAAGAATAATCTGTCTTCCACTGTAAACTAATTGTTGCAATTTACTGCATGCATGTGTTGAGCTATGCATTAATCGCAAAAGTCACTATTTTGAAAAAAAAATATGTAACGCTGGAATTTAGCCACTGCGAACATACTTTTAATTGACATAAAGGCTCTATACTAATAGAGCCTATAAGAAATGATTAAAATACAAAAAAGTGCCACCATATGTTAGGGTGGAGGTAAAATGAAGACGGCTAGAAATTAGTTTATGTTATGAGTCATTGAGTTAAGTCAGTTTTTAAAAATCCCACTAACGTTACCGAGTCTCAGGTACGCCATTGCAATTTTCCACTTTAATCACGCCCTTTAACCATGTTGATATTTTTATTATTCCACCCTTATTCCAGCACATATTTGTACAATCAATAATAGTCGAATTTAAATAAAACAAACCGGTAAAAACAATTCTTAAAATCGGATTTCCGTGAAAGATAAAAGAAAGATGTATTGTTTAGTTTATTTTTTAATAATCTCTTTATACGTTAGATTTTGGAAATTTGTTCCTGGTTTATTACAAGCCAGCAGTATCTACATTTTATAACACATTAAAAAAAAGGTTTCTGTTATTTATGGCATGTTCCAGAATAAGTCAGTCACAAATAAATATTTAATATTTCATTTAAGCTTAATGGTTCTTTGATGTAAATCGTAACCCTTTTCTACAATTATTTACAATCTTAAGTGTTTTTTTATTCTCGGTCTTTTGAAACACCATCTCACCACCTTAACTATTCAAATTTGAAAGACACAGAAATTCAGAAATTGGAAAATAAAATCATTTAAGACTTGATTGAAAACACAAAACGCAAATGTACGCCGTTTCGGCAGAGGGCTTAATATCGTGAAAGAAGAAGAAAAAAAAAGTAATGAACGTTTAACATTATTTTAACTTATAAAAATATGACCTACAGCATACACTAGTGAAGTACAGATTGGAACAACTCGAGAGTTAAATAATTAACGCATGGATATCGCAACGCTTTAAAATAATTTAAATAAATACGTTTCATTTTCCCAAGAGAGAAGACGGCTGGTTTTAACCACAAGTCATCTGAATGCGTGGTTACATCGTTTCTCATCCCCCCCCCTTTTTTTCCTCTCCCTCTATTAGGTATTGAAATGACAGCCTACTATAGGGTACACGTCTCTCCGTTTTGCTACCTGACAACATGAAAACAAGGCATATGGTAAGTCGGACGCGCTCCATTTCGGGGAAACTCAATTCTCCGTGATTAAAAGATTTGAAGTCTTCCCCCCAAAAAATACAAGGGGGTTTATTAAAACCTGGATACAACAAAATATGTCGAGCTCAGCCCCGAGAGCAGGAGGGCTGGGCTCTGATGTCAGGGTAATTAGACGTAGCATTAGGTGGCGCAGTCCTGCGGGGAGATATTAGATTCGTGTCATCAAAATCAGATGGTCCGGTACACAAGAGAGACAACATTTACCCCGGCAATTAAATCTATGGAGACAAACGAGGCTGGGCTTCAGATTGGCTTGGGCGGGAGGGTGGGTGATGGAAACAAACGATGGTGTCTGTAATTATCAGCGATCGCGTCGTAAACTGGATGGTATGTGGTACTCTTTGATGGTTCTTGGGGTGGTAAATGGTAATCTGGGTTGTTGATGGTACTCGGGGAACGTACTCGGGTTAGTCTCTGTAGTAGATAGTACACGAGATGGTAGAGTGTACCAGGGGTGGTAGATGGTATTCGAGTTGGTAGATCATGGTACTTGGAGTGGTAGATGGTGTACGGGATGGTAGATGGTACTCGGGATGGTAGATTGTACTAGGGGGGTAGATGGTATTCGGGTTGGTAGATTATGATACTTGGAGTGGTAGATGGTTTACGGGACGGTAGATGGTACTCGGGATGGTAGATGGTACACGGGGTGGTAGATGGTATTCGGGTTGGTATATCATGGTACTTTGGAGTGGTAGATGGTGTACAGGACGGTAGATGGTACTCGGGTGGTTGGTGTGGTAGGTGGCACACATGATGGTAGATTTTTACAGATAGTACTTTGGTTGGTAGATGATGATCAATGGGGTAGGTGGTGCGTGCGATGGTTGATGGTAATAAAGTTAATAGATGGTAGAAGACGTTTGAAGACGACTGTTATATTTGATGAGTGTTAAGTTGTGGCAGAGTGAACTGTCCATTGAGTTATGGTTGCGTTACTGATAAAGGCTTGTTCTTAAGGCGCGTTCAGAGATGCTTTACGCCTTTTTTAAATAATCATCTTTATTTTAAACTATTTTTAATAGAACCGCTTCATAACCTTAAGCCTTTCGTGAAGCAGTTTACGTCGTTTTGCTTAACTAATCGTGGCGTCCGTGGTGGCTTCTGGTGGGTTGTGGGATAAGAGCTTCAACGGAAAGGAATGCGAATTCATGACACCTAGTTTGGGAGGAGGGGCAACAACTATTAAGACTATTAGTCTATGTGTTAATCAGGAGATGGCGAAGTGGAGATGTGTGTGACAACATACTTAGTTGGTTTGTTTTTTTTGTTGTTGTTTTTTAACTGTTAAGGCCCCGCGGTGTGGCCAAATTACAATTTATTCGGAGGCATAAGTAGACGTATCGCGCGATATATTAAGCGGGAGAGAGGGGAAAAAGGACACACTTATTTACAGAAAAAACAACACATCAGTAACAACTTTGTCTAGCTGGTGTTATAAAACACAACTAAGAAATCTGGTAAAGATTTTTAAAGGATAATCCATGGAAGTCGGTAAGAAACATTCATTCTGACCCAGTTAGTCCAGTAAATCGAGGAAATCAACTGTGTAAAACTTCGGGTCAAGCAAGATTATGAAGTGTCCAGCCTGTACCGTCAATGTACTTAATCGCGAACAAACAGTCTCCAGCGACGAATTTAACCAACAGTGTCGCGAACTTTCATTCATCGTTTTTGGAGAGACGACCAGGTGGGTTATAGCGGTATTAACCATCACCTTTTCAAAGTTATTATGACAAGTCGGGGGAGCTCACTTGATCGCCCACAACACCGCGAACGAGCCATTACGGTCATAACCCGAAAACGGCGTAATATTAGCGTGAGAGATGACCAGTGAGCCGGCAAAAACGTCCTCAAAATTGGACGAGTCGCCCCACGTTACTTTTCATTGTTCTGGTCCGGTGCCGCTTCCTTTGTCCAAATGCAACGAATTGGCTGAAAAATTATAGTTTACTCTTCACGCGAGGCATGAAATGAGCTGAGCGATGAACAAATGTGTGTGTGTGTGAGGGGGGGGTAGTGGTAGGGGCGGAGGTTATAGGGAGGGTAGGGCCTGTCCCCCTTAGAGAGAAGGGGATAAAAGGTTTTTGGGGGTATCTGTTTGTGGGAAGCGGAGTCGGAGTTAATGTGATTGAATAGGCTCCTGCGTATCTCAGGGTATCAGTGGCAGATGGCAAATGGTCGCGGAGATCTGGCGACGCTCTCTGACAAGTGTACAGGGGGCTTTGTCGCTCGGCCCCCGAGTGTTGGTTTTAATAGTACATGATGAGTAAATGTGAGGACTCGACATCGCTGAAATTCAGTACGATTTCTTGTTTCGTTATTCCAACGATGACATTGGCATTAGATGTAGGGGATAGTTAGCTATAGCGATTTCAGAGTGTGTGCATGTCATAGCTAGCTGACTCGGGCGGGGGCGTTGAAGGGGGGGGGGAGGGAACCACGTCGCTAGATAACGGCGTTCGAATCTAACTGGGGATATGTTAGAGCAGTGGTTTCCAAGGGTTGTGCGAATTTTGCTGATGGGCTCCATAGTCCTTCTATTGCATTATAATAAAAAAGCTGTAAAAGATCAACTGATAATGCATAAGGGTATAATAAGTCTCATAGGCTCCTTGTGGATATTGAATCTAAAACAGGAACTGTATGTTATATATGTATGTATATATATATTAGGGCTGTTAACGATTAATTAAAAATTAATCGTTATCTTTTGAAAAATTAACGATTAATTAATCGATAATTTCGATTAAAGCCAAAAATTGAAATTTATGGTGTCATAAGTAACATTTATTAAACGTAATAGTCTAAAATCAAAATAACACTGGAATGTCTTCTTTATATGACATCTTTTAACCAACAACGCAAACAGACAAGTGTATTGACATTATTTGGTTCCAGTGATGAGCGAGTCTTATTGACAATATAATAATATAACCAGCGGAGCTGAAAAATCGTTCACATAGCTTTAAGTTGTCTCAGCTGAAGTTTCTGATACTGTAGTGGATGTTTGGTTTGCAGGTGATATGTAAGCGAAGTGTTAGAACCATGGTAGCAATGTTCCCTTTAAGCAGCGTGGCTGCGCAGATATTTGACCGAGGCCCCGCAGAAGTTTAGAATCACCGCGCAGCAAATTTTGTAAAATATTGCACCAAAAATGGACGTTATGCAACTTTGCACACGAGTTTTTTTTAAAACTTTGCACACGGACCAAAGAAGCTTAGACTTAGAGGAAACATTGCATGGTAGGCAAACGATTTCTCTCAATGGACACAATAACCTTTATCAACATTTTGAACATTTAAGTCAGTCAATAGTTTAAAACCAAAATGTTCGTGTAATCGTGAGGAAATTAGTTTATATTTATCGGCCAAAATATTTTACTTTTTGACTTCCAGTAAATTTATAAGTGGTGTATCGATTAATCGTTGACAAAATTTTTTATCGTTAACATTTTTTACGATTAATCGAGAAATTAATCGTTAATTTCCACAGCCCTAATATATATATATATATATATATATATATATATATATATATATATATATATATATATATATATATATATATATATATATACATGCATGTGTGCATGCATGGTAACCCGTTCAATTTATTAATGTAAACAAAAATTCAGACAAGCCAAAGTATTATTTGTGCATATATGCATACAGTATTTTGAATAGTTTACAAAGAATCGCTTCCATCAGATCTACTAGCTATTATATTAGTTTATGTGAGAAAGCAGGGTACGTGAACTAAGAGCTTCAAGTTTAATTTTAATTATTTTTTTTTAAATTTCATTTAGGCAAGTGAAACTCCTTTAAAAAATAATAAATAAAAAAATATTTTAAAAAAAATAAAAAGGATAAAGGACATGGAATATTAGCATAATCGAACAAAGCGCCGTTATGAGGTGCTATCGCAATATTTCGTATTTTTAAAAATGAAATAAAATGAACAAAAAAAACTTTTTTACAAAGATGAGGCCCAGCTGCAGTGAGGGATGTAGAATCTCGCATGAAAAAGCAGAAAATAAGTTTTTAGTCATAAACTATGTAGTCACACATGGGGACTCAGAGCTCAGAAGAAGTATGCTCGTTAGTGGAGGCTAAATAAAACTTGTGAACGCTACTTCACATGCCCCATAGTCCGTCATGGACTGGAAAGGGGGTTATTATTACGATCGATTGTGTGATTTAATGTGAGATATAAAATTTGATCAACTAACACAAAACTTCTGAGTCCCCCTGTGTGACTACTTAGTTTGTGACTAAAAAATTAATTTCTGCTTTTTCATTCATTCATGAAAATTTAAACTCTTTAAACAACCCCGTAAAAACAAATGTTTTGACTATAAATCCCTTGTATATGAGACATAACTAAAAAGTATTGATCATGCTTGAACACGACAAAAATTTACAGATTGAGATTGCCGTAAATCCCCTTTGTTGTAAAACGGAGGGGGCAGGGAAAAAATTTGGTCACGGATGACTGAACTTAACTCAGAGTAACGCGTAAAATGTCAACAAAAGCTGGACGCTACATATAGAGATAAACTAAAAATGCAATAATTTAATTACGGTACATTCGATCGAACTGAAAATTTGATAGCTTAATCCTCCCCACAAGCCAAACCTACTGTGAAAATTTCAGCACTCTAGCAAGTCAGAAAACGTGTTTACGAGCGTTTTGAAAAAGTTGACGACATAACCAGAAGCGTTGACGCGTTGACGACATATCCAGAGCCGGAATCGTGCACGAGTTAATAGGATAGGGGCCTCAAACAAAAAAAAATAAGGGAAAAAACATCTCGTATAAAGAAATCACACCCCTATCAAACTTATAAAGCTTCGACTCCACACAAAAAGCTAATTTCAGCATGTTATTCGGAATATGTTCGTTTAAAACCGTAACAATTTACGTTCCTTTAAAAAAAATATTAGAGAAATTAAAATGGTGTTCGTATTATAGCGTAGGACGCAATAATCTTCTTTATATAACTAGCGTCTGTAACAGATAAGAAGATAGTGAATCCCTTTAGTGTGCAAAGAATCACCGATCGGCCAACTAACCCCTTTCCCCGTAAACCAATAGTGTGATATTGAAAAGCTTTTCCACATTTGTTAAAAGGAAAATGACTTATTATTTGCAAAATAAAGGTCTAAGCAGAATAATGCAAATTACAATGTGAATTAAACCGTTTCAATCATTTCATGTATCTCCATCATTGGTAAGGACTCAGACAACAGAAAACTATCTACCAGTGTAATCAAAGAAATAATCAGTATAATTTTTTTTCAAATAGATTTCACAATGAGATTAATTCTCATCGGCCCATTACTTGAATTAAAATTTCTATTTTATGAGGAGACCTACTTTTAATGTAACGAGAGACCAATTCACTATTATAAACATATCAATTGTGAAATATACTGATACTGCAGTGTCTTATTTTATTCTAGACAAAAAAAAATTATACTTGCCATTCGTTACACCTTTGACAGAATCATGTATGGGTCTGAATTCTAAAACCATCATTTGATAATGTCAACCTTACATGAAAACTGTTCCATTTGACGGTAAACGAGAAAGCTCTTTGATGGCTTGACCAATCTAAATACTTGTAATTCTCATGGGCAATCAAATTGATTAACTAAGTTCTATCGGACTTTTACATAATCAAAGATACAACAGTAAAATTATATAAGGAAAAAAGTATATCAGCAAAATTGAGAATTAATAAATCAGCCGCTTTAGATATGAAATTGCGTCCCAAGAGACCGGTAGCTTTAAGTATAGTATTCAGCGGATAGTGTGTGCAGTTCTAGCGGGTGTTGAAGTCGGGCTTATGAAAGTCACCAGCAATGACTGGTACTCTATGGGAATTAGTAATGTTTTCATGGCTTTATATAGCTCAATGGCGCGACATAGAAATTAAGTCGGTTAGATTTAATTTCAATTCTCACAGGATGAGTTTTAGAATAAATTTTTTATAAAAAAATATTCATAAATAATTTATTATGATTTACAACAACAACAACGTTTCCTCAAATATAAAAGATCAACGTTTTATTTCAACAATTTCTGAAAGAACATTCCATTAGCTGAAATCGACAATACTAAACATGACTCAATATATATATACGAGCAACAAAGCCGGTCCAAGGACGTTCCGCCACAGTGCGGTGGCATGTTGTAACTCCCCTCCAACAGCCGTCTCGACCGGCATTACATGTGCATCGCGTCAAAAATACTATTCATTGTAGTTAAAATAAATTACTCGTAAAAACAGAGCTTTTTGCTATAAATCCCAACGCGCATAACTCAAAATAAAGTCTTGGAAGAAATACTGCAACAAAAATAACTCGTTTTGAACGTCCGCGTAAATGGCGTAAACGTGTTCAATATGATTGGCTGTAGGAGTCATATGTGTTTGAGGGACCAATCGCTATAGATGACCGGACAGAACGGACAGAAAGGACAGAAACTTGCCTTTTATTATATAGGAGGATATGTATATATGTACAGCAAACCACATTGATCTCGACCTCGGTTAATTCGCAAACCCTATTAAGTTGACGATTTTGAAGGGAGCCGCTAATTTTCTCTTTGTCTCAGCATTTTCTCATCGGTTATGTCGATTCTGTTATGTCATCGTAACCTTATATCTCGGGCAAAACATAGGACAATATTTTCCATTTAACGTTGGTTATTTCTATCCCCATGACCATAGCTTGTTTCAAAAGACTATTTTGTCATACAGTTGTGTTACTTTTGCTCACGTTCAGTGTAGTAGATATCTTGACCAACATTTCCATCCTAAATTTTGAAATTTTCAGTCAACCCTAAATGTAACCCTTGGTTAATTTTAAAAACAATATCGTTAGTCGGGAAACGCTTTAAATTAATTAATCAATAGCAAAATTTAAAGGTTCAAAAGTAATTAATAATTTCTATTTGTATATTTGATCAGTAGGACGCTTATAATTTCAAGCACATATTATCGCCATATTAGTTTTCGTTTATCTCGATCATCGGATATCTCGACGCTTTTTGGCAACCACAAGAACGGCGACATTAGCGGGTTCGATTTTTTTTATTACAATAGTGGTCAAACTATTCATTGTTGGAGATAAATGTAACCAATCAACGCTTTCCACGCTCAAAACATAATTTTATGTTTACTTTTAGTCATCCCATGCTCCTTTATTTAGTCAAACCTTTCTGAAATTTTAGCCACATGATTTGTTTTATTATTTAGCCTATCTTTCTTCTATTTTAACAAAGATATACTCATTTTATTTAATAAACCACTTCTCTTATTTTAGACAAATGCTTCTAATATTTAGTCAACCCTTGTTCACATTTGGTAAAATGCTTCTCTCATTGTTTAGTAAAACCCTGCTCTAAATTTAAAACCTAACCCACTTGTGTATTCAACAGGTGCTCTTTTCACATAATCAACAAGTTCTATAATAATACAATCCTCTTTATCACCTAATATTTATTTTTGAAATTTGCGATATTAAAAATTTCCTGCTTAGACATTATTTCATATTATTTATTTTCCAATCAATGTAATTTAAATCTTTGTTGCAGGGTTTATCAACGCTCAAATTTCAAATTTAAACAGGTGAAAGTAAATATAGTAGTCAATAACTATTATTTAAAATAACTGACTATAGAAGGGTTATCAGCTTTAAAATAACACACACATGTTTTTAAAAAGTTTTTACCTTTTCTGTCTTAAATTTTTTTTAGCAATTAAAAAGAAAACTACCACAAACAAATTGATAACCACTTTAACCCCAAATTAAATAAAATAAATATAATTAAATAGTTCGTTATCCATGTGTGAGCAAATAGGCTGCCCTCTAGTGCCTCTACGTACCCGGCTCTGGTTATAGAAATCCCCACAGACAGGACAGACAGACGTCAGTCGGGCGAGTCAAACTGTCAACAGTCAGAGATAAAAGTTTAAAATTTCTCACTTCCCGCTTGCCATTGCTCACCTCTTGGGTGCCGAGGGGCCAAGGGTTAATCGTATTAGAACAAATGAACAGCTACGGCCCGGGTCTGGATTGGGATCAATTTGCGGTTCAAATTCGTACCTGCCCACCCGGGTTAACTCGATATTGGCCACCCCTTGGGGGGCGATGACGCCCCGAAAAGAAGATCATGCTCGGAAAATTACAGCTCCGCTTGGCAGGGTGAGATAATTTATCCAGCGATTGCTTTCGGAGGAGAGCCTGTCACGTGAGGTAACAAGGGAGTTAATTTGGCGCGCAAATTTACAGAACCGGGTATCCAAACGGGAGATTATTGCTGCTATGGCATCAGTTATGAATTCTAAAGATTTAAGAAATGTGTTGTCGTTGCAGAGGTGATCGAACTACAGAACGCGTGACAACCTTGGTGACTTTCAGATGAAATTTGGAAAGGTACAAACAAAATATATTAATAAATGATAAAATACGAACCAAATATGAAGAGGCAGCTTTTTCATTGTTGTTTTTTAAATTAATAATTATTTAAAGAATGTTCAAAGATATTGAAAGTTTTTCAAATAGTACCAAAATGCTTCAAATCAACGTGAAATAAATTATTTTAGATGTTAAAGAAAGATGGATCGAAATGGATATTTACGGAGGAATACACTGGAATGATTTTAAAAAAAAATATATTTTTAAAATACGTTTTATTATGGCATTTATTTATTTTTTATTGTTGGCAAAATTATAAATTCATCAATCGCTAAAATTGATCTCATCTGTTTTTTTAAATAATTTGTGCCAATTTCATGGAATTCTAAACAAAAAAGGTAACTTTAGTAACACAATTCGATTTGTCGGTTTATGAAAGTAACCCTACCATAAAATGTAAACAATATAAAATGCGGGTATTTTCGCTGATTTGAGATATTTAGTGAGTATGTTTTTCAATTTTTTTCCTACAGACATTAAAATATTATTGTGCCTATTAGATAAGAGTATACATGAGGAATAACAATAAAATTAATTGGGCCGTCCATAAATGAAGTCACGCAATGTTGCCCAAATCTCCACCCACGCCATCGTCACACGTCGTCACAAAAAGTTAGACCCCCACCTTCCAATATGACGTCACAAAGCGTTTCACTTCCCCCCCCCCACACACAAAAGCAGTATTTTCTATTTGAAAGTAAGCATGTTTCAAATCACTTTTTTGTCCTTTACTTTAAGTACATATTTAGTGTAAGGCTGCATTCTAATATCGTAATATGCGTGAAGCCTTTTAAAACGCCTTTATATAAATTGTAACCAACCAATCAATAAATATTAAAGCGGAACTTTCATTTAACTTTTTGTTTTGTTTTGATATGACGTCACAGTTCTTAAACACCCACTCGTCACACATCGTCACAAATGTGTGACCCCCCCCCCTTTAGGTGCGTGACATCATGTATGGACGGCCCCGGTGGTTATCAGAGGCGTTATAAATGGGTGCGGGTTACGACTAATGCTCTGAGGTAGCACTAGCTAGGAATTCTGTAAAGTGAAAAAAATTGTTACTCCTTGATGATTATTTTGTTTTTAAAAAAACAACAAAAAACAAACCACCTTTGTGGATAGCCTTTCCACCACTATTGCATGCGGCGCTGAAGGGTCTCAAACTCTTGGGTCCGCGCAGAAATCTGACCGACTCCGCGAAGTATTATACAGCGCAGCAAAATTTTGATAAGTATATGATGTCTGTGCTTGTGGGGTGTACACTTTTAAACAAAACAGAAAAATGGATTCTATGCAAGTGTTTTTATTATTTTATTTTGCACACGGATCAAAGAACCTTACCTTATCCATGGGCGCCTCTAGGAATTTTTCCAGGGGGGGGCAAAAAAACCCACTTTTTTATTTTAACTGACAATGCCATACAGGAACAATTTTCAATTAAATTCTAGTTCAGTATAAAATAAGGGTCGAAAAAAGCCTTAGAAATTAATAAGACTTACAAATTAGTGCTGTAATACAACATTTATCAATGCATTTAATAAATTAAAAACTTAAGTTCTGACGAGAAAATTGAATTTTGATGTGAAATAATATATATGTAGAAACTGCAGGATTACCAAGGATGGATATCAGAAATTTTTTTTACAGGCTTAAAAATTATCAAAAAGTAGACCAATCGCGGGATTCCGAAATGCCGTTATTAGAAGATTTTGGGGCGTCTGCAGCATCTGACTTATCATTGGCATTGAGGACAACAGTAAACGTTCAACAGCCAGACACAACTGAAGCAACTGTTCCTAATTTGATTGTCGCTGACACTTATTCATTTCCTAAATTGGATATTGGAAGGTATGTCTTGACATACGACCTTTCATATAAGTTGAAATCGCAGCAGATTCGTGATTGTTGGACCCTTGATAGAAATTATGATTTTAGAGCTGACAGTGAGGGAAACAGAGTTTTTAGTTTTTAGATATGCATGGTTATCAGACTATTCACCGTGGCTTGCATACTCGCAAATGTTAATAGGTGCCTTTTGCAAATATTGCGTGTTGTTTCTGCAAAAAGTAATGCTATGAGTTCAGGGGGTATTTGTCATCAAACCATGTACAACATATAAAGATTTCAACGAAGATGCACGTAACAACCTGCAAAGCACATTATGGCACAAAGGCTCCCATGAAGATGCAAGCAATTGTATTTGCTTTACTGGAAGCCAAAGCAGTTTCTATAGATGGGTAGTTGGACTCATCATTTAGAAGACAAATTCAAGAAAATCGCAACGAACTGGGTCCCATCATTTCTACAATCCTATTTTGCTGCATACATGTTTTAGCACTTCGTGGAACAGAATCAAATTCTGGTAATTTTTATGAACTGTTAGAATTTCGTGTTAAATATGGAGATGAAGTTCTTGGTAATCGTTTGTCAATTGGTTCTTGTAGTGCTGAGTATGGTTCACCGACAAAACGGCCCCGACAATTGGGCTCCGACATAACGGTCCCGACAAAACGGCCCTGGACTAATAGATGGACTAATAGTAAAATTTACAATCAAATATATTCGTATTTTACTCACCTATTCAGTGTCAGGTTTAGCTAACAATAAACAATAATAATAACACACCACAATAGTGAATTTAATAGCCTTTACGCGAAATGGTACCAATAACGGTTGTTTGTTGACAAGAAACAATATAATAACATCACAAGAAATAATTTTACAATTTTACCACTTTTTTAAGGGTGAAAAAGTTGACGAAAGCTTAAAATGCAAAAAAAAATTAATGTTTTTGTTAAAAAATGTCAACAATTTGTCTGGTGCCGTTTTGACCGAGGCCGTTATGTCGGGTCCGTTTTGTCTGGGGCCGTTTTGCCGGGTAACCGCTGAGTGTATCTCGGCAACTACGCAAAACACTATAATCGACATGTGTGGGTCTCTCTTGCGTGAAGACATTGTTCGTGAAGCAAATAATTCAGTTGCATTTTCTATACTTGCGACGAGACAAATGACATTTCAGGCATTGAGCAGATGTCACTTGGTGTTAGATTTGTCAAAGAACAAAATGGGAAAATGATGGTCACAGAAGAATTCATGGGATAAATTCCAATTATCAATAGAACAGCTGAAGGTTTAACCAACACCATGATTACTAATTCATTAGAATTTTGATTAAATATGACAAAACTTGTTGGTCAAGGATACTACGCATGTTCTACAATAGCAGGTAAAGAAGGAGGAGTCCAAGCAATAATTCGAAAAAATACCCAAAAGCAGCATTTGTACATTGCAGTTCACATAAACTAAATCTTGTTGTGAACGATTTAAATAATGTGAATGTTGTACGAAACACAATAGGAACAATTAAGTCAATTATAGTGTTTTTCCGAGAAAGTAATCAGCAAAGAAAACTTATTCTTAATGTTCCTTTGCTATGTGAAACTAGATGGTCACATAAATATAAAAGTTTGCGGATTTTTGTTGAAAATGTTACAGATATTGTTAAACAACTGGAATATTTAGAACAATCAGTAATGTAATCGGTTATACTTGCAAATATAATTCATTTTCATATTTGATAAATGTAAACTGTCTTCCATGCAATAAACTTTCAGGAAATTTAGTTCAGTTTTATTGTAACAACTTTATGACATTTTTATGACTTTTTTTCCTCAAATGTAGGGGGGGGGGCGCCCCCCCCTTCCCTACGCCAATGACCTTATCTTATTAGTTACAGACGCTCCTTCTACATAGAAGATTATTGCGTCCTTAATGGAAACGTTGGTTACGAGTTTTATGAGGGTGTTCTCAAGTAAAAAAAAATTTTAACAGGGTATTAGTTCACTGACCTGCCATGCAGACAAAATAATTGCTAAGGACAGCGCACACATACCTTATGTGTATCGCTAAAACCGCTGGAACACACATGACATATTTAAAATTTCAGAAATAAAGAAATCAAGATGACGTGTAGAAATATATAATGACCATAAAGACTTCATCTCCTCATCAAGTCACTGCAAATGTGTCAACAAAACGTTGGACCTCACTAGCAGAAACTGCCCGTAAGTTGTATTTCCATTTTTTAAAGACAAAGCGAAAGTAAACAGATTTTTACAAGTTGTTCACTATAATGTTATATATGTTACGACCAAAGCCCGAAGTCCAGTCACTTCGCGAATTGGCCAAACGCCCGAAGTACTTACAACTAACAATTGTAATTCGGGCTTTGGCCGGCCAATTCGCGAAGTGGCTGGGTATCCTTGGCCAAAGTACGAAGTGGTAATGAATAATGCCCGGTTAGTGGCACATCAATCGCTTCTGGTGTATTGGCATGTACAGGGTAGGAAAAGGGTGCCACGCTGTGACGATATTATTGCGTTAGTCTTTCCTTTTCGGAGAAGGTCCAGACATTGTGACTAGTTCTTATTTTTCTGACACACAGGTTTCAGTCAGGGCCGGACTTAGGGAATTGGATGCCCTAAATGCAGGGGCGGATTAAGACTGCACGGGGCCCCTGGCTGCAATTCAAACTGGGGCCCTATCCAGCCAGCGTCCCTTTAAATAAAATGATTGCTGACAGCTAATAATATAAATAAGACTATGACTGTAACTTGTAACTAAATAGTCCATTGGTTCTTTTCTCATAATTTTTCTGTACTACGGGAACGGATTCATAAAAAAAACCAAACACCAAGAAATGACTGTTGCCCCGGTATCCTAAAATTGAGTGTAAAAACATAATTTTATAAAAAAAATTATACCCCCACTGAGATACGAACCCGACACCGCTTGCACTACACGCCTCTAAGCTGCCACAAGACCACCAGATCTTAATGGGAAAGAATAATTTTAAAGATATAAAAAGTATTCACTATTGGGTCCGAATAGCGATCAGATTAATACATAAGATTTTATTTGTATTTAATCTATTATATTTTTAGGGATTCATGCAAAAATGTTTCCACCTTTATTATAAAATATACTAAATTTGGGGGCCCCTATATCATCGGGGGCCCCTGGCTTTAGCCCGTTCAGCCCCCCTCTTAATCCGCCATAGCCTAAATGTAATAGAAAAATAAAATAAATAATTATGGAAAGATTCTTGTGGGAGGCCCCCACTAATGATGAGACAAATCGGGGGCCCTAGGCGGCTGCCTAGTTTGCTTATGCTTAAAGCCCGCCCTGTTTCAGTGTGAGTCCTGTATTACTCGTATTTATAACGTCCCAATCAACGTTTCCAGTTGAAAAGATAAGTCATAGGGCACGTATAGCATGTGTCGTGGGGTGTAATAGCACAATACTAAGTATACTGAGGCTATTAACTTATCATCAATTGTTAGCTACGACACGTTGTTCTGTACTGGAAAGTGCTAAATCAGCAGATGAACAAATCCATGCCGATTCGATCACAGCACGTTTCGACCCTTTTGTTTTAACACCTTAAAATTGTTTTATTTATTTTTTGTTTTGTAAATGATTTTTTAAAATATTTATTTTGGTATAAAAAATAATGTAATATACTATAATTATCTATTAAAAATTAAAAACAGTATGGAATAATTATTTTTAACGTTGAATTTATGATAGGTTGATTGAAAAAAGTTTATACACTGACAACCTGTTAATATTCAATGCGAATTCATGATGGTGGTATGTGCGCCAATTTCTGAGGTAGAAAGTCCTTCCAATCCTATCCACCGCCACCCCCATCTCGATCCGATGTAATCGGACAATAATAAATAGAAGTTTAAAAAAAAGATTTTTAAAAGCCACGTTTTTATAAGTGGACTAAAAAAAGAAGAAAATAATTTTAAACTTTTAAGTTCAAGTACTTTAATTTAATATGACTAAAAACGTGGGGCGTGCGCTTATGAGGTTTAACATATGCAGTTCATTCATTCTCTCACTTATAGATGTCTCTTTTGCCTTCTAAATTATAAATCTTTAATTTCTATACCGAACACCCGCCCCACGTTTTTAGTGTGGTGCATAACTGTTTTGGGGTTAAGAGTATAATCTCATATATAAATATTCATATTTTGATACCAAGAACTGCAGCAATAAAATAGTAACAGTTCGAAAAACAGCGAGAAATTCTACGATTTTTAACTGTTAAAAACATTTTTGTTTTAAGTAATGCAAACATATCATCACTACAACAACTTCAATCAAATTTAATAACAGGTGTTTTAAACTGCATGTGTCCCCCTTTTGCTAAACACATGACATATCATGACATATCCTATACTGTGCGATTAAACAAAATGATTTTAAACTTATTATTAGTGTTGTTGTTTTGTAAAGACATAAATAGTAGCCTAATAATCTATAGTGAAATATTACATTGGTGCAGCACGCCTGTACCTTACTACCATGTTTTCGTATATTGCACACTTTAGCTGTACTATTCATTGTAAATTGTAAATTATCTATATAATTGTATGCGATTTCAAAGGATGTCTACCTTTATAAAATTACAGATGACTTTGTGAAGTTTCTAAACTAATGCATCGAATTTTGTTTAAAGCTCTTTTAATATATATAAAAGATAAAGTGTTTTAGTTTCCTTTGCATGAAATAATTTTTATAAGTTAAGTAACCCTTAGCAATATATATATATATAAATAGTGTTTATTTGTTTATATACATTGTATGACTAGTGATCCAAGCAAACATAAAACATAGTGAAAAAGTTAAGTCAAGTACACTTCCAAGAATCGAATTAATAGTAGTAATACTATACCGTATCATAGCATAATTAAATACTTGTGCGTTTGTGTAACAGAGCAAATATACCGTATTTACTCGCATATAAGCTGAGTTTAGAGCTATAAAAGTACAATACTGAAATCAGGGGTCGGCTCATGTGCGCATAAAAACAAAATTGGACACAAGAACAGACTCTAAAAAGAATTTAAAAATTTCTAAATATATACTTCGTTAATCATCGGTTGTGAACAAGCTATGAGCGGAGGTTCAGATATTATTATAGAAAATAATGTGGAAAGAGCAGAACACGTTTTTAGTTATTCCAAAAGGTAAACAAACTGGTATATAACATAAAAGTAAAGCATTTTACATCTCTACAGTAACACATTTCTATGAACCAAAAATATGGAGTAAAATTAGACAATTGTATGGTCGGCTTTTATGCGGGTTTTTGCAAAAAAACAAACAACAAAAAAACTGGCCATTGTACGGCAGTTTTAGGGGGTCGGCTTTTATGCGATGTAGGCTTATATGCGAGTAAATACGGTACTTTAAAAATAAATTTAAAATTCAGAAATTAAAATTAAATACAAAATTATTATAGCTCATTAACATTTGATATTATAATTCATTGTTCAAATATTTTAACCACAAAAATATGCAATTACTTTTCTCCCTTCGAGAGTAATATTTTTTCTTGAAATTTAAACCAAAAAAAAATATATATATATAATTTTTTTTTCCAACTTATATTATTTTATATACGAGACTGAATTGTTTATTCAGCTTTAATTTTTTAAAAAATAATAGATTGAAATGATCGCCGATTTTCATTTCTTTGTATACGTGTATCAATGGTTACATAAACAATGCTCGCAGCTTTACAATTTTGTTGTTAATGTTCAAATAAAATAACATTTTTTCCCCTAAAAATAAATTCTGTTATGGGCGGGTGTAACATGTATTATACTCGGGTTGTAAACTTACTGTAACTACGAGATGCATATAGCTTTAAAAAAAAAGTATTTGCATTAGTTTTTTGTTTTGTTTGTTTGTTGTTGTTTTTAAACATCAGTTTTTGTAATAATTTTATTAAAGAATCGAAAAATATTTGGAGCCTTTTTTTCACGTTTAAAATGATTATATTTTTATAGTGTTATTTTAAAATACAGTTTTATCATACTATGAGGACTTATAGTTCCACTTTAACGCTAAAGGTTGTTTATACCTTTTCCCCCCTTCTCCGCGTCAAACTGCACCGTGTTCCGCCGTGTTTTTGCTGTCTCCCACTACAATTATGTATATTTCGATCCTTCTTTTCTTGACACGTTTTTAAAAATTATATTGCACCTGCAATCATAACTTATTTCCCGCTCTTCTCTTAGGCGTTACATTTTTAAAATTAGTTTTTTTAATGGAATTTAACATGTTATCCTTTTACAAATTTCTAAGATTGTTTAAATCTTAACCTCAAATCTTAAACCCCCGTTATTCGAATTGACAGTGATTAAAGCCCCACTTAGGACATGCATTTTACATAAATGATATCTTTATTATTTTGAAAATCTCATTTTAGTTTAAGAAATATAAACTTTTTAAGGGTTGTTATTTCGTTACTTTTAACCTGTTGGTTTCACAGCCTTCCAATACTCGACATATTTGAAGGATTGAAATTGAGATTGAAATTAAATTTTAATGACGACTTTATAGTAATTATTTTAATGTCCTTCATAAAAATCACAGTCTTTAAAATATTAATACATTCAGTAATGGCTTATTTATATAACGAAATATTGCCTTTAATTTGTCATAAATTTAAAAAAAGAGTTAAAACTAAATAAATTATAACATTCCGATAATCATACATACAGCATACAATCAGAATTAGATAACACATGTAGAGAATACTCAAGCAAAAAATCTTTTCCAGCAGAAGAAATAATTTTATATCCGTTTTAAAGGGTCAATTTTAATGTCACATTCATAATTTATGCCATCTATATATGTAAATAAAACATCATGAAAATTTGAAATCACTTAACACTGCACAGACCAGACTTCTGGCGGCTGTCACGCGTAAACATTCAAATTCACCTCCAGGGAAGGTGAAAATTCCCTAAAACACAACACTGAGAGAAGAGGGGAAAAAAACATCCTGACAAACTCATGCAGATGCTCAAGCACATTATTCATAGGGCGAGCGGTAACGTATAAGCGAATTCCATCATTGGTAGCTCCTGTATATATAAAACATCCAATAAGGCTAAATAGGTTCGCAGGAAATCCACAACAATATATACACCCCGCGATCGGAGTGGCCCCCGCTCCCCGTCGCTATGATATTATTCAAGCAGCGGGGTGGTGTTTGCTACATTATGCATGCGGGGCCGCCATGATGTTTCGTGATTTCTTTGCCTTCAATGGCCGCCTTGTCTGATTGCAGACCCGGACGAGGCTGATTTGGTGCCGAATTATCATTCCGAAAGGGTCCCAAGCACCTCTCCGGAACCATAGCACATCCATCCTCGGGACCCGAGAGGAACTTTTCAAAAATATCATGACCCCTAATTCATTTTACTACCGAATGTGTAACATTATACCGTCATTACTTCCGTGCCGGCCACTGGAGACAAATTTCCCCTCCATCCCTTAAATTGTGCTGCGGGTTGGGTTCTCGCCAGCGCCCCGTCCCTGGGGTGCCGGGGACCAGGAATTATCCACGACTAATGTTTGCGTTTCGATTCGGGCAGATCCTCCCGGCTTTCAGCTCTTCGTGAGCGTGCAAGCCAAATAACCCCAAGGAGGAGCGGGGGTGCGAATAAGAGAATTACTCGGCGGTCCCCGAAGAGGTCTCCCGGCCGGGCCTGAAATGTCAGCTTTTAAAATGAGTTGTACACAGATGATAAATAGAAAGGGAACAAGAAATAATGGCCGTCTACAAGGATTACCGTCCCCCGCATCTAAGCTCATCAGGCCAACACGCGACACTGGACCCGGGGATAACGAAAACATGGCGGTTTTCCCCCCTTCTTCCAACTTTTGGACAAATCAAAAGTCGGCGTGTTATAAATAACGGACCGCCCTGTTCTTGATTGGACGTCTATTTTACAGCCTGCAATCAAAAAAAAACAAAAAAAAACAGCATAACAGATATGTTTTCATAATATTAATATTCCCAATTTAGAGCTGTAATGAATTCACTGGCCTGTGTGAACAGATCTGTTAAATTGGCTCCAAAATGAAATGTCTACGATGAACAATAATAAGAGAAAGAAGAAAAACATACGCAGTTAAAATAATATTTTGTATCCTATTTATGTTAGCATAGCGATAAATGTAAAGAAACTATACAAACACACGATGCGTGCTGCAGCTAATACGAAGCATAAACTTTGTGCAAATCACTTTGTGCAACGTTAAAGTTGAAACGGCTGAATTGAAAATCTTTTTTTAAAAATTGTTACGTACATGTCTCTTGTCATTCAGCTCAAAACTAAGCGGAAATTATGTATATTACGTTATTACAACGATAACTTTTTAAATCGTCAAAGTTGAATAAATATGTAGCAACAGGAGCGCAATATTTTTTCCGATATATGCTATTAAAGTACATGTACATTTACCGTACATACTCGTTCATAAGCCGATCCCCCCCCCCACACACACACACACTTTTGGAAGAAAAAGTATTAAAAGTGTGTAACCCGCTCGTAAGCCGACCTCCCAAAATAATATAACAGCGTAAAACAAAATGGTACAAGTTTTTTTTTAAACTACAAGCTAAATCGGTCATTATGATTTTTTACTTTGTACTACCTGTCTTTGTCTTTGTCTTTGTGCTCTTTGTTAGACAAGAGTTACCGGTATCATTATTATTTTTTCTTTCTTTGGTAAACAGGTGAAAGCGCGTATATTAAAATTCGTTGTTGAAAACAAAATTTGAAGAAAAAAAAATTAAAAAATGCACAAACATAAATATCATGGATAAAAAAGGTAAGTGCAGATGTTTAATAATATTTTATAGCTTCTGATAGAGCATTGGAATCTTGTAGAATGTATACAAGAACCTTGATGATCTACAATAACGACACCGATATTCAGCGTACATTCAGAAATCACCTATGACCCACTCGTAAGCCGACCCACCAACCTTTTCCGCTAGATTTTGTCCAAAAAGGTCGGGCTTTAGAACGAGTATATACGGTATTTAAAGACCACTTTTTACTTTTGTCTTGAGAGGGGATCTTCATAAAAATATTCTCTAAAAATGAATAGTTCCTTTCACAATACCAGCAATTAATCGTATTCATAGCATACTTCGAAAACATTTCTATGAATGTTTTAAATGAAACACAGGGTTTCATATGTAGGTTTTGAGCTTCGACTCAAACTTCACAGCCGTGCTCTTGAAAGGTCGATGCGTAATCAAACGAGTTTAATTAGAATGTAGATGTGTGTACATTTGGTGCGTGTGTGAACAAGAACACCAATGAGTGTTCAGTTAATGATAACGCAACAGGTTGCGAAATGGGTGCAGGGAGGACAATCGCCTGCTCGGAAATCATTTAATAAATATTTTAAATTTATCTATGTTCTATTTTATATTTATACTACTACACTAGTATATAAATTATAAACTAAACTAAACTATATTATTACAAATGTATATTTATTATATTCCGAAACATATCCTATAATTCTAAACACTAAACAAAATGTGAAAGCCTATGGGCATGGGAAAAAATCTCAATAATACGTATCAAGTCAAAATCAACAGTTTAAAAAATGAACACTACCAATGGGTAAATTATAAATAAATCATTAATGGTTATGTAAAAATTCAAGTAAGTGTTGCCTCCTATAATAAGAGAGTTGAATTTAGCGCTATTAGCTAATACGACCAGCCCGGCTAGCTCAGTCGGTAGAGCATGAGACTCTTAATCTCAGGGTCGTGGGTTCGAGCCCCACGTTGGGCGATGTTTTTTTTTCTAATCTCTGAATTATACCTATCATATATTATATATTTACGCTTAAATTATCACTGACGCCTAACGCTAAGGGAAATCACTCTGCTTTTTAAAAATTTTCCGTTGTAAGTAGTGCTGATTGACTCAAATAGTTATTTTTTGGTGCAGTAATTTGGTGCGCTGCTTTCTAAAATTATTTTAAAAATCGTGTGGTGATTAGCACTGTAAATATTATTATATAAATGCTTTGTTTAATTTTCAGGAATATTTCGTGTTTATCATGCAAGGATAAGTTACTTGGGCTTTTGACATAAAAAATAAAATAAAAAACCATTTAAAAATACTTTTTGTACATTTAAGAAAGTTTAGTATTACGTATTTATCATACAAGGACAAGTTAGTTGGGCTTTTGAAAAAGGTGGGCGCTGTAGGCGCCCTTAGAAAATAGAGGGGCGCCGCAGGCGCCACGGCGCCGCAGCACAAACTAGTATATATAATATTTACACTCAATTATCGCTGACTGTGGCCTAACGCTAAATCATAATCCTTTTGGTTTGCAGATTAACATTAACCAAACAA
Organism: Ampullaceana balthica; assembly: GCA_944989445.1. NCBI lineage: Eukaryota > Metazoa > Mollusca > Gastropoda > Lymnaeidae > Ampullaceana > Ampullaceana balthica. Next base: position 340,930 of record CALYLW010000277.1, read on the forward strand.
CGCACGAACCTATGACGTCAGCATTTGTGTTGTAAACAGTGCTGACTGACTCAAAGAATTTTTTTGGTGCAGTAATTTGGTGCGCTGCTTTCTAAAATTACTTTAAAAATCGTGTGGTGATTAGCACTGTAAAAAATATTATACATACTTTGTGTACATTTCAGGAATATTTCTAATTTATCATACAAGGATAAGTTACTTGGGCTTTTCAAAACTATTTTAAAATAATTTGTGTACATTTAAGAAAGTTTAATATTATGTATTTATCATACAAGGACAAGTTAGTTGTGCTTTTGAAAAAGGTGGGGCCGCAGGCGCCACGGCACCACAGCACAAACTAGTTTTAAATAAATGTTAAAGAAAGGACAGCAAAATGAATATTGGAGAGTTAAAGGAAGACTTTTTTGACATTTTTTAAAATTGTGAATGACATCTATAAATTTTTAATTATTTATGATATTTTTTTTCTTAATTATAACTGTATATTGTAAACTTTAATTTTAAGACACCAATTCTCTGTCACAACAACGCATAATATATTTAAATGGGATATAAACTATTTATTTAAAAAAAATATATATTAGAAACTATGCGAACAGTTACTCTAGTTTTAACCAGAGTTAACGATCGCACGTCAAAAAAACAACAAAAAAAAACCAACATATCACTGTGTACATATATAAATAGATTTGTTTGTCCATATAGAGTCCGCAAGGGCTTTACTCGTAACTGTATCATCCGAGTGGGTACAAAATATAGGGTTCCTAAAGCAACACAGTCTGACAAGCTGTAACAATGGGATACTCCCACCAAAAAAAAAGTTTGTTTTATCATCCGAAAGGGTTAAGGGCCGTCCATAAATGACGTAACGCGATTTTGGCCGATTTTTTTACCCCTCCCCCTTCGTCTCGCGTCGTCTCAAAAAGTTAGACCCCCTCCCTCTAAAAATACGTCACAAATCTTTGACCCCCCCCCCTAAAAAAACAAAACAAAAAAACAACAATACACACACGCACAAAAAACACCTTATTTTCTATTTGAAAATAAGTATGTTTCAAATCACTTTTATTGTCATTTCAGTATTTATTATTGATTTAGTGAAGGTCTACATTGTAATATCGTAACCCCCGTGAAGCATTTTTTAAAAACGTTTAACCGTCCTTCACAAAACGAACTGTGTTAACATCCTTAGATTATATTTATTTTAATGCAAACAAATTAATCATTGCCTATTAATCATCACGGTTAACGTCTTTAATTAGAAAAAAACTATTTACAAATAAATTTATTTAAAATGCATTTTTAAAAAATCCCTCAATTGACTGACTGACAGGCATCCCGTATGTAAGAGGTCGGCGAACAGGGGTAAATAACCTCATCTGGGGTCAAAAGAGAATTCTTGGGGGTAATGATTAACGATTAACGTAGCTTATGTGTAATATACTGTCCTGTATGTTGTTATTATGGTATGAATGGTTATTTAATTATTATATTATGTTATGATCTCCATGTAAAGCGCTGTGAGCCCGGTTCCTTGCTGGAATACAGCGCTATATAAATTATCAATTATTATTATTATTATTATAATGCAGACTCATTTGGGACATATAACATCCACTACAATCCACTAGATATATATGTGTGTACCTGTACGTTTGGTACATATGTCCATTATTGAACTGGTTCCTTCCATAAAATGCATTTTAAAACATTTGACAACTATGTAGATTTCTTACCTCCGTACTATACGAAGACACCTAAATCCAACATACTTTCATTTATATCGACACGAGTGACAATAATCTTAATCCACATGACTTGACTGTATCAAGTATCCTTTCTGTGATATTTAAAATTGATGCCTTAAAAACTGAGCTAAGAAGAAAAGTTGTTTTGTGCTCCTCTCTAATTGCGATGTCAAGAATTTGATGCATTCAATAAAGTTAATGAACACTTTACTAATTTTAAATGTGCTCATTTATCATTGTATCTAGAATGGCCAGGGGCGTTTGACCAAAAACCAACGGAACATTTATATCAAACTTAAAACGTTTATAATTCAATCAAATAGATCCCCCCCTTTTAAAAAAAGGATATTCCGTGTTGTTTTGACTTAAAATATCTACACATAATCCTATTCAGATCATTTTTAGACACTTGTCATGCTTGTAAAACTCACTAGTAGCATTTTCGGGGGGGGGCTAACAGCGCTCCCCCAAATCCCCGAGTCATGTGAGCAGGACCTACAGTCTGGGGGTTGGAGGGGGGGCTAACGCACAAATAAACTTGTATATTTTGGGGTAACGAGCAAAAAAGTTCGCCGACTCCTATCGTGAGAGAACCAAACGGAGCTGCGGTTACATCACAAATGCGTTGATGTCAACATCAAACGACGCAGGGTAACAATTTCATACGTTATCTTGTAGGTTCTCAAACTTTAGGATTATAATTAGATTTAATTTTCGTGTCCTCATAGGTTACGCTAACCAGCTTCTGATGGCCTACCGACCGGCACATTGAGAAGCACTGGTTTAAAAAAAAATTTAAAAAGTAATTAAATAATTTGTAAGCGGCCAAATATTTCAGTGAAAGTTTTATTCAAAGTTACCCTTTGATGTGACATCACATTTCTTCAACCCCCCTCCCCCCCCTCGCCAGGCATCGTTACAAAAGTGTGACCCTCTCCCCCTCCTCTTTTGGGTGCGTGACGTCATTTATGTACGGCCCCTTAAATAAGAGTGTGCCCCTGGCAAAAGTTTGAGAAGCTGTTTTAAAACCCAGAGCAACGATTACTGCAAATTGTAAATCTTAATTTCCAAATATAACGATGACTGATTTTTGTAGTTCACACGAACCAACCAACCAAATTTAAAATAACGAAACGCGCCGTGATAATAAATTTCACTTCAAATGTTCTTTATGAGAAAGTTTTCAAGGTCTTTGCAGTTATTTTTTTATACATGTCAAACCTAATTGATAATGACGTTACATCATTCTCTGGACTCTCCGTGGACCTTTTAATGAGATCGTTACTCCCCTCTAACTGCGTAGAAAGAAAAATGGATTAAATACTGCCTGGCAATAGTGTCACTAGTGTAGATGAACTTCCGGTTCCGGGAATATTGTCTCTCATGCACCTGCCCCCACACAGCATCACGAGACACTAACGCCCCCCGCCCCACTCCCTAAGTGACACTTTTCCTCCCTCCCATCCATGCCCAGTGAGGGGAAGAATGGTTTTGCGGGGCACAATTTACGCACTCACCAATATGATTAAGAATTCTCCAAACCCGACCTTTGACCTTTAATTGTAACAGATGCGCCCTTTAACAAACGACCAACTGCGATCAACCATTCCCTCGAACGTTCATTAGGGGGGAAATCTTCACTTCCTGGAGAACAAAAGAATTGATCGGCAATGGTGGGGGGAGCAAGAAGGAAGAGAAAAGGGCCTGTCCCTTCCAGCGTTTAGGTCGGGTGATGAAAAGAAAATAAAAAAGTGGCGCGGGTAAGGGGGCCGGGGCGTGCAACGAGCACTGTTTCAAGAAGTTTATTAAGAGTCGATTAAGGCAGCGACGGGCTGAAGAAAATCTGCGGTGAGTGTGTTTAAGCGAGTTTGTCTGTTGACCATACGGGAACGTTGAAGTGGATTCTGAGACGCTTAAGAGGGCTACTAGATGATAAGTCCGATGAATTTGTTCCGAGATTTCACCGAAGAGCTAAAGGGGCTCGTAATAGGATGAGCCAGGAGAGATGGTAGTTCTCAGCGATAGCCGATAGGCATTTCAGCGGTTAACAGTTCCAGCGTCGTACAAATTTTAAGAAATAGACGAGTTGCTAAATTTAAACTTGAAATTGGCTTTAAACCGCTAACCAGTAAAGCATTAGCTTAACAAGGCATATATTTCTTTGGGGTCACAAACAGCTGTTGACTTTTAAAGGATGATGACATCGTCCGGATTTTGATAAATTTTGTGTCATCAGAATATAGTCATCTAAATTTTAAATTTTAATATATAAATATAAGCAAGAAAAAAAATAATTTAAAAAAAATTAAAAAAATAATAATTTACTTCCTGCTTTGAGAAAACCTGATGTCACTTGTATGTAGGGATGTACCGGATTCAAAATTTTGAAATCCGACCGGAGCCGGATTTATTATGTGAAATCAGTCCGGATCTGGAGACAGATTTGTATTTAAAAAATAGCCTAATTCCGGCTTTGTCGGAGCCGGAGCCGACATTCGGTACAACCCTACTTTTATATCACACAGAAGCCTTCCTGTCTTTTCCAGTATACCTTTTAATGTCTATCTCTATCTAATAAGGCAGTGTTTCGATAGAATTCATCTGATAGATGAACTGAAGACGTCTAAACGTGTTAAAGCCATTTTTTTAAAAGTCTTAAATCCGACGTCTGAAGAGCAATGTAGGCAAAAAGTAACATGGGTTACGATGTGAAATGAAGATCAATAAAAAATCGATTTAAAAAAAATTGTCACAATATAAACAAGATTATATATAATTGACCACATTAAAATTTTATTTTCCGCAAACGCATTTTAAAACAAGAATGACCTCAATTTTTATTTCAAGTGGACTTATTTAGCTGGCCTATTGTATGCCAACGTTTTAACATCCTATAAATTAAGTCAAGTCTTACCATATGTTTAGTGTCTTGTTTGAAACATAGCACAGTATAATCAGGGCCAAATCATTAGCCCATGCATTGATCGGCCGCCTACAACGCGAGGTGTAAAGCTTTTCATTGGCACGTGCAATTAGACTAAAATTGCTTACCTACATTGGTAAACTTTTAAGACTCGTCTCATTTTGACACGCTGATAAAAACACACTTTCTAGCCCTTGCATCAGTTAGGGTGTTAAATACCTTGCAGCTCTGCTCCATATATGACCTCCTTTCCAGGACATGACGGACTATGGGGCAGAAGTTTTTAGCCACCACTAACGAGCAGGGCCAGCACAATGCCCCAGGGGCCCTGCCAGTACCTGGGCTCGAACCCGCGACTTGGAATCTGCCTCGGATCGATAGTCCAGTGCGCTACCACTTAGTAGACCATCGCGTCCCAAAAGGCTCCATATAAATATACAGAGTTTCCAAAACGTTGCAAGGTACTAAAAAACGTCAAACGATGTTCCTATTTGGTCGGAAGGGTGTTCAGTCACAGGCCAATATTTCTTTATCTACACGTACAACGGGGTGTAGTTTTGATTAACAGCACATTTTTATTTGTAGAAAGACACGGGGCAGATAAGAGCTCGACCACCTCTTGGAGCAGTAACTCTGCTTGTCTTCCCCAAATGAAGAAGTTTGATTTTAAAGTTAGGCGGTCATAAGCTCTTATAATCCGTGAGGGTAAATACCAGATGATGATCCACGTAAAGACGTGTCGTTATATTTCTCGAGCCTCTTACACTAAGAATTGCATCTACTCATTATCTGCGTGTGTCCCCACCAATGTTCCCTCTGATGTTCGTTGGTTCGTATCCAAAGTATAATTTAAAAAAAACAACAAAAAACTCGTGTAAAAAGTTGCAGAGCATCCATTTGTGTGCATTATTTTACAAAATTTGCTGCACGGTAATCTTAAACTGTTGCGCGGCGTCGGTCAGATATCTGAGCAGCTTAAAGGGAACATTGGTCCCCACCCTTTCCTTTCACCTTTTTAAATACTGGATCGCTGATCTTATTTTGAAAAGATATTGGCGATGCTAATTACAGGCTACCCAGGCGCTTACCTCATAGTCTCTCATCTGAGGAGGGACAAGTGTTTTGCTTTGTATACTTGTATCTGTGTTACGTTGTTGTTTCCGTCGCCCCCCCCCTCTCCACTTTTCGGTATTTTTTGTTCCTTTCAAATTTAAATTTATTTTTACAAAAACCATTTTCATAAGACGAAGCGTATTGGCTCGTTAAGTTACTACATTTAGCTTCTGACGATGGCTTAGCATTTCACGTAATTAAAGTCCATTATGTGTGGTATAGGAGAGGTCTAGGACAGTGCTTCTCAAAGTGGTGGTCCGCGGACCGGTGCCGGTCCGTGGGCCATCCGTTGCCGGTCCGCAGAAGTTACTTACACATGACATTTCGCTTCCATTTCAGTACAGTGAAAATAGTTCTCCGGTCCCTGATGCAATGAAAAAAATTCTTGCCGGTCCGCAATCCTAAAAAGTTTGAGAAGCACTGGTCTAGGATAAGAAGAGTGAAGAAAGAAAAGAAATAAAACGATTTATTTTTCACTCGTTTATAAAAAAAAATGGTCGACGGTTCATAAATATTGCAAGTCCTGCTTACTAATCTCGGGCGCAACTCGAGTGTTTTAATACGGCCTCGAGGAATATTAAAACACTTTTAAAAACAAGGCGAGGTTGTGAGAGGGATCGGGAAGGAGCGCAGGGGAGGCAACTACCCTAGGTATAGACGGTATTAATTAGCTTGTTGGGTGGAAAACTTTAGACGGCTAGAGATACTTGAGTTATAATTGAAAAATTATTTATTAATGCGGCGTAATTATGAAATGAGTGGATCAGTATATGAAGTATTTCTGACATTTAAAAAAAAACTATCAGAAAATGTTTGAATTTTATATAAACACCGAAATGGCGGAAATTACCCAACCACGTGACGATATAAAAATATGATTTTATAATTCGAAGGAATAAAATCCTTTGACTTTCGGTCAAAAATAAATGTAATCGCTTGAACCAGTTTGAAATCATTGCTAAAATATTCTGTGAGCCGATTAGAGACCTCCCCGCTTCAATAAACATACACTTTTGTTTTCCTTCTGCTACCAACCCCCTCTCCCCTTCCCGCCTACCGTGAACATGCCTCACTGAGCAAAAAGAAGAACGTTTTTCGCTGCCAGTCCACATTGATGCTAAGACATATTATTGTTTTATTTTAAACTTACCATTATGCGATATGTTTATGAATTCATGCACTTTGAGTATTCCAGAATCTTGAAACAGAAATGAAATATAATTTTTACGAACCTGATTTAAAAATATTGAAATGTAATTGTAAATAGATAATTATTTTTATAAGCACATAACGCCGCGTTTCGGACACATTTACCTGAAATACTAAACGAAGAGGGTTGGAGAAAGAAAGAGTGAAAGGTGGGTGGAACAGAGGAAAATATAATAGGTGGACTTGAAGATGTGGCGATTAGGGCGACCAACTTAGGCCCCCATATCCGGTGGGGGGGGGGAGCGCCAGAGCGATAGGAGATTCTCGATCCACATTTGACACTCTCCCAGGGCCCCGCGTACGGCTAAGGCCGCCGCTGTTAAAAGACTTGGCGAGGTTGAGCATGAAAACAAAGTATTAACTTAACATCGCCGTGGAGTGGCCTCTCCTCTCATTACTCCGCCCATCATTTCATGCTCCAACGCTTTATGTCTCTGAAAGATATTAAACTCTGACTCTCGATTCTCGCCATCTCAAAAGTTAGATCCTGCGCAAGCTAATCATTTTAATTATTTAGTGTTATTATATTTTCTTTTTTTTAAATTTAATTTTTTACTTTGAAGACAATACCCAAGACAATAACGTTAGAAATGTTAATACTTAAGAGTAATGCTCAGATTATATCTCGTGTATAGAAACTGTTGTGAATACATAGTGCTTCAACAAGACTAATGCACGCGTAAATTATCAACTCCAGACTAATACTGAGATGGTTCGGGCTAATTACATTTGTTTGTCTGAATTTAATGCCATCCTTGGTGGGTTGTTTTTTTTCCCCGTCCTACTTTCCATCCCTGCTGTAATTCTACGCTTGGTGACATTTGTAAGAAAATGACTCCGGGCCCCTCTAATCTGGCTTAGCGGAGCACATCCGACCCTCGACCTGGTGCGTGTCGGCGTCTACGGAGCGCTATACGGCACCGCCCATCAGGCATTGTTATTAATTATTCACCATGTCTGCGTGCATTCTTCGGACTACAAGGGTCTCTTACTCACCGCTGTCATTGTGACGCCAGCGCCGAGCAGCTTATTTGGAGTGTTGATGTCGCGGTGGCTCCGTAGTCATGGTGGGTGAGTCTTGTTGAAGTAGTCTTATACTGGTGAAGGAGATTTGACGAAGGAGATATGGGGAAGGAGAGAGACATCACGAAGGAGACTTGGTGAATGAGGCAGGATGAACCAGACCTAGTGGAATTTACTTGGTGAGGCAAGAAGGAGACTTAGTGGAATTGACTTGGTGAGGAAAGAAGGAGACTTAGTGGAATTGACTTGGTGAGGAAAGAAGGAGACTTAGTGGAATTTACTTGGTGAGGCAAGAAGTAGACTTAGTGGAATGGACTTGGTGAGGCAAGAAGGAGACTTAGTGGAATTTACTTGGTGAGGCAAGAAGGAGACTTAGTGGAATGGACTTGGTGAATGCGGCATGGCAGGAGAAGACTTAATGAAATTGACTTGGTAGAATGAGGCGGGAAGAAGGAGATTTAGTGGAATTGACTTGGTGAATGAGGTATAGCAGGAGAAGAAGACTTAATGAAATTTGATTGGTGAACGAGGCGCAAAAATGAGACGCAGTTACTTAGTAGAATTTACTTAATGAATGCGAGGCGAGAAATAAAAAGAAACACAGTAGGGATGACGCCTCAAAGAAGAGATTTGGTGGAGGGAATTACGGGAATGAATCTTTCTGCAGAAAGCCTGAGTCTAGGAAAGGCGCGGAAAGATTTTGGGATGTCTTCTTAGAGAAGATAAATATTTTTTGAAGCAGTCTCGGTTTAACTATATAATGTATACTGAAACGTACACTTTAAGTGAAGGATTTACGGTAAGCCTTTCAAAATACGACGTGTAGTAAACATTTTTGATGAATGGGTGGGGAAAATTTAAAGTAAACATATTAAAAATTGTTTTTCCCAATACATATATGAAACGTTACCTTTGACCTAATGATTCTTTTTGTGGGAGGAGGGCTGTTGCGCTATATATTTTGTAGAAATTTTAAAGTGGTTTTATGGCAATTTATGGAACAAGTAAATTTCCCCGATAGAGTAAAAATATATATCCGTTTATCCGTTTTAGTCCTATACCTATTTTCAACGCAACCCTTTAGTCAGAGGCTGCTGCACTCAAATACTTGACGACTTATTTTTTCTTTGCCCAGGGAACTAATGTCTATGTTACAGGCCGGCCAGACTCTGGCACCGTTATTACCGTGGAAACGGTGGCTTAAAGCGCCTCATTACTCTGACTTAGTGCCCGACTAAGTCGGCCACCACTGCCTGTCCCCCATCCACCTCCTCCCCCCCTCCCCTTACGTCCCCGTGTCTCGGGCTCATCAAATCCGCCGGTCCCCGGAACCCGACGCCAGCGCCATTACGGACTGCGGGATTAGCCCGAGAGCCTTGGAGTCAAGAGGAGATTAAGCTGAGGGATTGAGGTCTCATCATCTAGTCAGGATTTGAAAGACGGGGGCGTGGTCCAGAGTTCTGTTTGATACACGCTAATATTTTTTTTTCAAATATTTTTAAAAAAAATTCTATTCTCTTTTGGAACAGCTCAGCAGTGTAGAGTGGCGCAGCTGATACAAAGGGCCACTACTGAGTATGATGCCGGTGGCGCGGTGTCCTAGGTCCGTGTTCGGCAATAACGGTGATCATCGTGGCGGAGTCGTAACGTGATACAGCAGACGCGAGGCAACATCCATTTGTTGGCGCTACTGCTCATTATGTTTAAATCCAGACATCCTCACCGACTTTTTTTTAAAAATTCAGGACACTCGTATGTACAGTAACTTCTGTATTCGTCCATAAACTATATTGTATGCACATCTATCTGTATAATTCTACAAATATCCATATCGAACTATGCATATTCAGTGTATGTACGTCTAAATTCGATATTCACTCATCCATCCATCCGTCCGTCCATTCATCCATCAATCCATGAAGCCATCCATCCATCAATCCATCGGGCACATTCATGTATATCTACATAACTTTCAATCTATAATTTTTCTTTTTGTATTTCTATCTGTCTGTAATATATAATTCGATACATGTCTTTAATATTAGTTAAGTTAATTATTACAGCTGATTTAATTTTGCTTACTTGCGTAAGATCTCCAGAACATAATAATTGCTGGCATTTCAAGGAAAACTAAAATATACTTCGGCGTTTAAAAGCCCATGCAAATATTAAAATAAATTAATATTGAAGCCATTCATCAATATATTGTTATCAGTAATAAAACATTATCAGTAAGTGCCGTCAAGGGTTTTATTCGCTAATCCCTACAGAATTTCGATGGCTTATTCCGTGTAAAATATCATGTCCTTCTTACACGGTGAACGCGGCTTTAAGGAACATTCAGAGATGGGTTTCAACGAGGCTTGAGGCCTTCTCAAATTAAATGCTTTTTTTTTGTGTGCGTGTGTGTGTAAATTTCTTTGCAAAGAAAAAAGAAATATTTTGACACCGTTCACAAGAAAACAATTCCAGCATGATATTAGCGCTGGCTGTAAAAACCTGTACACGTTGAAAACCAAATTTCTTAAACTGATAAACATACCTTTCTCAAACAGACAAACAAATAAACAAACTTTTATTTATTTACACAGTTTTACCATTGTTTATTGCATTGGCTTATAAATAATACGTTTCCCCAAATATCTTTAGGAAAGTGTCCACTCATTTACTTTTCGCAACACCTCGTCTGGTCTAGTATATTTCATTTGAAAATAAATCATTGGAATTAAAATTTAAAATTGAAAAAAACAACTTTTTTTCGGACGCTGAAGAGTATTCTCCGCTTAGAATTTAGAAGAAATTGGTGGGGGGGGGGAGAATGCTCTACTCCCACGTTCGTGGGCAGACGAGAGCACTTATTGGCCCTCTTATTAATTGCGAGAAGTTACCGCCATCGGGTTTTTGCTGCGTCCTATCGCGTTACCGGAGCACCACTTGAACCTTAGACCCGGGCCGTAACAAGAAGCGGAAATGTGCTAACCAAAAACAAAAAAAAAGAAAAAAAGTGTGGATGATATTCTCATTAAAGCCAGTACCGTGGGCAAGCGCCCGATTCTTTAACCCGGAACAGTCGAGGGCCGCTTGTTGCAGCATTCTCTAGTCGCTCCGGGACTTTGCTATCATGGCACTCCAGAATTTGCAATTCCCCACAGTCTTATCTACATTGCTAAGGAAATATTGTTGTAATATTTGATATATCCCAGCGATAATGGTGTTATGTAAGGACGTTTCAGCACCTTTACTTTTTTCTTTTAAAACTACTTTAAACAAATATTATAAAGTTATATTTTATGATTCTTTTACATTGATGACATGAAGTTTTTGTGTGTGTTTGGATTATCATGTGACGGAAAGCATATTTGTGTTCAATCCTTCACATACGGTCTTGATATGACTTCCCATTATAAAATATATATCTGAAATATGAATAGATGAAATAATTCTGGGTTGTTTTAAGTTCAATCTGACATTCATGGCAAATATCAATAATCAAAGTTTAGTTTTAAGACTTTGAACACAAACCGAGTAGAAACCTGTGCTACGATAATATGTACAATACATACCCTCAAATGTTTCTTTGTAGTCTTATTATAATTTATCTTATCTACTATAGATTTCCTTTAAAATAAATATAGATGATTATTGCAATCTACAATTATCCGTGTTTTTTTTGGCTAATCTTGCTATTTTATTATAGTTTTGATTGTTGATAGTTTGTTTTCCTGGCCTTTTTTCAGGCAACCTATTCCACGCCCGAATGCTTAAAGATTTCATATAAAGGTTTTCTGTCAATAATCAAAATAATTATTTGAGAACTTTTATTGCGCAGTACCCCAGCGGGTACACAGCTCTTCACATAAAAATAGTTACCGATATATTTATAAATACATTCAATCAAAACATTCATATCGTACTTAAAACAAAACATGTAATGACATTATGGTGCATATCTATCTATCAGGTGCCGTGCCCAGAGGCGTAGGCGGTCATGCCTCTTCACAGCTCTCTGACTTTGGTCTGTCAATCAAATCCGCTGGTGATCGCGCCCCATTCCATCTAGTCAGCCCATCCAGCATCTTTTCTCTCTGCCTGCCTCGATCTCTTTTGCCCTCGATCTTTCCTGATGTTACCATGTGTTCCAACCTGCCTCGCCTCATGATGTGTCCAAAAAATCCAGATTGTTTCCTTCTTAATTTAGACATAATGTATGTCTGTCCTATTTCTTTTAGAACCTCTTCATTACGCCTCTTCTCCGTCCATGATATTTGTAATATTCGCCTATGGAACCACATTTCACAAGCTTCTAAACGTTTCTGTAAATCCTTTGTAACTGTCTAGTCTTCACATCCATAAAATAAAACGGGTTCGATGTAGCATTGAATCAATCTCCTTCTCACTTCCCTTGATATGTATTAGTTGGTCAGGAGATTCTTCATTTTATTGAATATTGCTTTGGCTTGTGCTATTCTGCTTTTTATCTCAGTTGTGCATCTTCCGTCTGAGGTCAACGTTGTTCCCAGATATTTAAATTTGGTGACTTGTTTGAATGTTTCTCCATCTACTACTAATCTACATTCTGGTTTGGTGTTCTTTTTGGATATTACCATTACTTCTGTTTTCTTTTTGTTCAAACTTAGGCCTTTGTTTGCTCTTTCCTTAACTATTTTGTCTAACAATCTTTGTAGTTCCCTCTTCACTCTTTGCAATTAGCACTGTGTCATCTGCGTATCTCAAATTGTTCAAATTTTAACCTCCCACAGATATTCCAGGGAGGCCCTCAATATGCTTCATTATGTTTTCGCTGTATAGTGAAAAGAGGTCTGGTGACATCACGCATCCTTGTCTCACCCACAGCTGGATTTCTTGATAGCTGCCGATCGTCTGGTCGACCCTCATCGCAGCTGATTGTTGCCAATATATGTTCTTTATGATTCTCAGATCTTTACCATCTATTTGTATATTCTCATACATGTCGATCAGTTGGTTATGTTGTACTTTATCAAAAGCCTTACTGTAATCTATAAAGCACAAGTACAAGTCTGCCTTGACCTCTATGGCTCTTTCTGCTATCATTCTGATAATCTATAAAGCATTATGGTGCATATACGCTACGTGTATCTGTCAAAGATAAAATAATAATTTATGTGTATTATTTTCAAGAAACGTGTTTTTATTAAGGTGGCTGCACGTAGAAATACGTTATCATTTAAAACGTCAATATGCCAAAAAAGTATATACGAAAAAAGTATTGACATTTAAATATTTACCCATGGATTTAAAAATATATCGCCCAACGTGGGGCTCGAACCCACGACCCTGAGATTAAGAGTCTCATGCTCTACCGACTGAGCTAGCCGGGCCACTTAAGTTCAGTAGTTAAAGCCTAAATTTGATTTTTTAGAATATCCAGTCTACGCCATTTAAAACATTTTACTTAGAGCTTCGGAAATTAGCGATTAACTTCCCCATTAATCATTAAAATTTTTAAACGATTAATTGACCCACCACTTATGAATGTTCTGGAAGTCAAAGGGTAAAATTTTTCGGCCGATAAATCAGATAAATATATAATTATTTGCGGACGATTACACGAACATTTTGGTTTTACAATAAAATATTGACTGAAGTGAATGTTCAAAATGTTGATAAAGTTCATAAAGGTTATTGTTTGTGTCCATTGAGAGAAATCGTTTGCTTACCATACAATGTTCCCTATAAGTCTAAGCTTCGTTGGTCCGTGTGCAAAGTTGAAAAAAACTCGTGTGCAACCATTTTTTGTGCGCGGTGATTCTAAACTCCTGCGTGGCGTCGGTCAAATATCTGCGCAGCCTCGCTGCTTGAACTGACGCGACCATTGCTACCATGGTTTTAACACTTCACTTACATATCACCTGCAAACCAAACATTCACTACAGTATCAGAAACTTCAGCTGAGACAATCTAAAGCTATGTGAACGACTGTTCAGCTCGGCTGGTTATATTGTCATTAAGACCATTGAACCAAATAATGTCAATACCCTTGTCTGTTTGCGTTGTTGGTTAAAAGATGTCATATAAAGAAGACATTCCAGTGTTATTTCAATTTTCGTCAAGTTAGTTTAATAAATGTTACTTATGACACCATACATTTCAACTTTAGGCTTTAATCGAAATTAACGATTAATTTTTTTTTACTCTACACGCCAACAATCAACTCATTTGGTAGTCACTGTAGCCTGGGGATCTTCCTTGACCAAACAAGTCCAAGTCTAGATTCAAACGTTAAGGACACGCAAAGAACAGATTCGAAACAAAAATCGTTAGAGATGGGTGAGTTGAAATATTTCAACAATTCCCTGACAGATCTTCACGTCTCCACAGCCGCAAAGTTCTGGACACCCAGTGGGGGTGTTATCTTCCTACCCAGTAATGTGACTTATAGTGGCACCCACAGCATCGTCTGACCAATAAACGACTCACTAAATGGCCCTCCCTCGGCCAAGAACGTGGGTCGTAAAGACGGTTTGCGAGTGGCACAAGATGGTGATCGACTCTTGTTGTACAGCCAGGACGTTCGTGTTCACGACTGCCTCGTTCTCATACAGCCAAAGGGGGTTGGGGGGGGGTTGGAGGGAGGGGTGAGACCAATGGAGACCAACTCAGTACTTTAGAACATTAGGGACTCGAGTCTCGATGTCTGGTCAAGTCTGTCTCCTACAATTTTCTTCACTATACGACGCAAGTTTTATAAAGTCAATACCTGACCGGAAACGAAGTGTACTTTTATGTTTCAACTGTTCAGCTTCTATAGTGTATGGTATTGTTGATTGTTTCATGGCGCCGAATCAGCACTTTTTTAAAAGTCGGATCTCTGGGGTGTCCACCCTAACGCAAATACAGAAGAAGCTTATTTAAATTATTATTTTTAGTTCTTTATACTTATCATTTTTCATGTTTGTGTCTGTCTAAACAGATAAAGAATTTGGTGTTTAAGAGGCACCCTTGTGTCACTTACTTTACATCACCGTTTACACTATAAAGAATTCAGGAAATAGTTTGCAAGTCAATTTAAAGCCTGACATTTTTTCTAACTTTGCAAAACAAGCCGAACCAGCTGCGACTTCCGGGTTAGTTTCACTGTCTATAGATATTTGCTAAATTAATTACTTTTCTAATTTTAGCCTCTAAATTTATATTTTGTATTTTTAAAAGTAGATTTCAAGTTGGGTTGTCATTCAAAGGTGCCGCAGCTGTCAATGTAACAGACACGTGAAAGGAAAAAAAATCCGACGCAGAATAATTTCCCTTAGTCTACAGAACCTAGACGCTCAAAGCATGCGACCTTTCATCACCCCATCATTCTCCTAAGGGTTGTTAGTTATCCCTCAGCCGTCGCCCGTGTTTGAATATTTCATACAGCCCCCCATTGTTATGCCCGCCAACTGGTGGGATAATTAGACAAGGGCAGACGCTGTCACTCCTTCGGGCAACCTTTTATTGGGAGTTATCTCGACGTGTGTTGGGGGGGGGGATTTATTTTATGTATGGCCGGTGTTGTTTTATGGAACGATGCTCTCGGCGAGATTGCGTCGCTCAGTGAATCTTATGTATTAGAGATGAACAAGCAATGGCAAGGCCATACATTCCAGGAGGAAAGTCGGCGTTTGGGGGTGGAAGACTCTCGGTTGATGGTGGAAGGCCGTGGCAGTACCTCCTGATAGAAAACTATAATTGTTACTGTTTGGGCTCACTTTGGGGTGTCTTTTGTCGCTGGTTGAACTACTCTATAAAGTGCAATTACCTTTTTGTGGAGTATCATCACTTTCTTGTGACGGGACAGTTCTTGCAGGTGGTGGTGGGTCAGTACTTGCTGGGTGTGGATCAGCACTAAGACTTGCTGTTGGTGGAACAGTACTTTTTGTTGGTGGATCAGCACATTCTGTTTGGTGAGCATTTGCCACTAGACTGTGCATTCGAATTGGTAGAATATGACCTTTCAGTGTCTGAATTCAGAATTCGGGTCGAAATATTAAACTTCTCAGCTTTATTTTGTACGTAAGAAAAACTCCGATGACCATTTAATGAAAATGTTGATTTATTAGACACCTGTATAGCGAAGTCAATAGTGCGTATTCTTCACAAGCTGAGGTGCGTGGGATCTAGCCCACGTTAAGCCACAATAAAACATGTTGATGAATGACTATTGCTTACAAAAAAAGTCATCCGCTGACTTGGAGAGGAGATGGGCGCCGCCAAGTCTACCAAGCCCCTAGAAAGTTCTGATGGAAACATTTTTACTCCCTACGACCACGAGTTTATGGGACCAAATTTTTTTTTAAAATTTAGACACTCGCGCGGGAACCAGCCCAACCCTGCAACTAATTCAATCTTAGCAATAACCATTATTTACAGGTGTTAAGAGATGCTAAACACAGGGATAGATACTCAAGCTCGCAGGCAGGCACACAAATCATTTTAGTTTATTCTCGATTTCCCCCTCCCCCTCTCTCGCATCGGTCATTTCGTCCGTCTTAGCCTCAGATGTGTCCATGTGATAGAAAGGGGTCATGTGATCATCTGAAATCGATTCACCTTGAGACACTTGCGCATAATGGTAATTTAAGCATGCAAGGAACAAGCAAAAACGTTTTTAAAATTTGAAATTATAGAAAAGGGGCCGTCCAAAAATGACATCACGCGATTTTGCCAGATTTTATCACCCCCTCCCACCACTCGTCACACTTCGTCACAAAAAGGTAGAACCCCCCTTCAATATTACGGCACAAAGCTTTACCCCCCCCCCTGAAAAAGCCGTATTTATTGTATAATTAAAAATTAGCATGTCTCAAATCACTTTTTTTTTGTCATTTAAGTATGGGTAATCCTGCAGATTTTACACGTATATTATTTGACAGCGAAATTTAATTTTGTCGTGAGAACTTACGTTTTTAATTTATTAAATACATTATTATATGTTGTATTTCAGCAATTACAGTGCTAATTTGTGAGTCTTTTTAATTTCTAAGGCATTTTTTCGGCTCTTAACAGTAAATAGTCTGATAGAGATGCAACCATTTTGTTTATTTATCACACTAATTGCCGGATTATCCCAATAAGATGCCAAATGGAAATTTCTAACCTAACAAACAAACAAAATAAGAATCAAACATCTAGTAACGAAATAAAAATGAAATTATCTTTAAAATATTTATTTATCTTCTAAGAACATTAAAATACTGAATAATATTTTTTTAAAAATATCTTAAGTCAGTAAATTTATTTTAGCGTGGGTAAAAAACATATGGCACGCAGTTCACCAGATAAACAAAATGGAAGTATCGTGACCACATTATGTATTATATAGAGCCGAAAAAAAGCCTTAGAAATTAAAAAGACTCACAAATTAGCACTGTAATAGCTGAAATACAACATATGATAATGCATTTAATAAATTGAAAACGTAAGTTCTCAAGAGAAAATTAAATTTTGATGTGAAATAATATACGTGTAAAATCTGCAGAATTATCTAGTAGGTATTTAGTGCAGGGGTCGGTGAATTTTTTTGACCATTGGCAAAAAATATAAAAGTTTATGTTGACGTTACTCCCGAAGGCGTGAGGTCCTGCCCACACTACTCGGTCGTTTGGGGGAGCGTTGTATGCCCCCCTCCCCCCACACACACAAAGGGTCTGGGTTTAAACACCAGTCGAAAATGAACCTGGTGAGTTTTAGAAGCCTGACTAGTGTCTAAAAAATAATCTGAAAAGGATTATGCGTAGATATTTTAACTCAAAACGACACAGAGGATCCATGTTTCAGGAGAAATTTATTTGTTCCAAATTACAAAAGTTTATGGTCGAATATAATGGTTATAACGGTTGTGGGCCTAACGGCACTGGCCATTCTATTATAATGATATATCGGACATAATGCGATTAAGTCGGATAAACGCAAATTTACTTAAGGTTGGTTCACACCTCACAAATGCTCGCGAGCATTTGCCGAAGCATCACACGAATGCACTATAAAATACGCCAGTTCGCGAGCATTTGAGAGGTGTGGACCAACCTTTAAAAACTAACTGAATTTATAAATTTAATATACATTAATTTCAGCAATTATTACAATAAAACATAATTTCTTCTTTAATATTCAGTTCTGTGAAGAAAGATTTTGCTTCATTTTTGACACAAATGCATCGAAATTGGGGCCATTGAGGTTAGGGCAAGATGGATGCTGTCTTAGGGTTCAATCGGTTTCGCAGCAGCTTTGTTTTTATGTTCAAAAGAGTGAAAAATCCGTTTTGGCTAAAGTACGTGGTTGCAAAAGGCAACAAAGTTTTGACGGCCTCCTCAAGTTCAATGTTGAAATCCTTTGCAGCATTTGACATCAAAAAATGTGTCAGACCTACTTCTTTTGCAAACTCAATACGTGCCTTATTATTGGATTGAATTTCAAGAAGTGCCTCTGCCAACTCCCGACGCTCATCTGGTATATACATCTGCTAAATTACATCGAAAGCGATCTACAATCCAACTGATATTATAGAAAGTAAACAGTGAACCACTCTTTGAGCTTGGTAAAATGTCTTGTAACTATATCATTAAAATTAATGTGGTTAAAAATTATATTTCCACAATCTTCCAAGTACAAGGCAACCTTTTAAAAGGCATCTAAATTGTGTCATTCTGCAATTTTGTTTCCAATATGCAATCTTTAAAATCCAATTCTGCAATCTTTCTCTGGTTGAGGTTATATTGATATTTCCCCCCCCCCTGCAATTCCCTTTTCACCGGATTCACATGCTCAAAATTATCAGATAAGTATGCGAGATGTGCAATCTAATAAAATTTTATAAACGTCTCTGCTAGAGCATGCTTTTGACCATGCAGACAGAAATGTTTGAAGTTCCGCTTTCAGAGCCCACACTCGGTTCAGAACATTGGCGTGTGAAAGCCGCCGTACCTTAGGTCTGTAAATTCAGCCTCACTATTTTTACATAAATTACGAAATAGTCGCGTTTAATGTCCTTTAATGAAATTAATAATGTGGAAAATATCATGCATGATGAACTCAAGTTCAAGTTCCAAATGTTTCACAAGCAGAGCTTGAAGTTGGATCATACAGTGGTTAACTTTAATTTTTGGGATTGCTCTCTCTTGCGAAAGCTGAAAAACCACGTACACGACCTACGTCTTGAATGTGTCAATAAAGTAATGGGGGTGTTCGCTGTTCGCTGTTCGCTGTTGTGTTACGTCTTGTCAGGTCTAATAATACCCTGTTTTTTTATATTATAAATTTACCTATTGAATGTGTCAGCAGCAGCCGAAACTTGCAGCAAAGATGTTGTCACTTCAACTAAGGCAAGTTATGGCATCGCTTGGAATATTGCTCGTGCTAAACCGCCTTAATCTGACAAAAATTTGCACAACTACTAGCTAACAATCAGATTTAAAGAAACTTGCTTGTTCAAAGGCTTAACTCTGCAGAATCATACTAATGTTAATTATAATTATGAGTCTATATGCAGTATTTCTTTTCATAAATTTTACAAATTTAAATATTTGTTTTTTGTGTAACTGAAGTGCTTTTATTTTCATTAACATACGGTTAGGGCTCAAACAATTGAAAAGTTATCATAAATTCTAATAAATTAAAATAAAATAAATCGCAAAAGGAATTTTTTTCTCCATTGCGTGTGGGGTCGTGACTCATAGTGCTTCAATGCGGCTGTCAACACTTTTTTTAAATTTAAAAAATGGCTCTCAGTTACTACAGATCTGGCCACCCTTGCTATGTTACCAGGGCCGGAATAACACTCCGTTAGTCTGTGCAAAGGCACGCGGAGTAAAATTGGGCGCAAAATTCATTTTATGGAACTGCGTAGGAACATTCCGAAAAATTATTTAACAAAACACAAGTCGCAAAATGAGTCCATAAAAAATTTCTTCAATATTATATTGTATGAAATTACTATTTTAAATAATAAACGATTAATAAGAATTATATTATAAAGCAAGTATTAAACTCATTAAACGGCAATGCGATTTTTAAAAAAAAATCCATTACTTTCTTTTCTTGAACCTCAAACTTTTAACAACATCCTATAATAAAGAAGATATATTTATTTTGCACCTACTCCAATACACACCTCCAACCTTTTCTTTTAGTTTAAAAAAAAAGATTTCCTCCAAAACATCGATCCAGACATAGGTTGTCAATCAGAGAGGGGGGTCGTGTCACGTGTTAGGCCGACGAAATGTCAAATGGGGGGCGGGGGATGGGTGGAAGATGATGAAATTACAGGCCCCGGCGTTCTGGAGACGTGGCCCCAGTAATCGAGTCTTTCTAACGGGCTCCGGAGCACAGCACGTGCTCTGCACGCGATCCAGATGGTCAGCGTCCTCCTGCACGCGCCATATGCCACTGACCGGACTTTCGGGTTGTTCTGAAGTCGTGTCCACAACCTTGAGAAGAGAAACGATAAGTCAAAGTCGAGGAAACTGTTAGCATAGCGTCATATTTAAATCATTGGACTCCTACAATTGATAATACTTTTATGAAAGTTGATACAATTTATTCAAAAATTCATGTGTATTGTTTTTAAAAATCTCAAAAATAAAATATATTTCTACTTTTTCGTAGGCAACTCAATATTTTCATGACGAAAAATATTGCATAATTGATAATTAATTGTCTAACTTTTTTAGGGAAGAAAATTAGTGATATACGTATTTTTATACGAAAAATCCCATGATATTAAAGGTTTTAGATTTTGAAATAAGTAAAAATAATATAGCCTTAATATTTGAAAGATTTCAACAATTTTTCACCGCTAGTTTTCAACTTCAATATTTTAGATTTTTAGTAAATCAAAGAAAATATATAGCACCCAACGCACTTGTGGAATTGTCAAGATTCTTGTTTCGCGCACATATTTTTTGTTTGTTAGGATTTGAGTGTTGTTATCCTTGCGGACAGGCTGACTTCGAAACGATTGCCATCTTGATTTTTGAGAGTTTTAAGTTATTTTAGAAATGTTTACAGATGGGCAAACACTGGAAGTACCGCCCATCTCCATTAAAAACTCTGCAGACTTTCATCATTCACCGGGGATGAGACCATTATAAAATGATCGCAACACAGAGGCACACATTCCTGCATGTCAGATGAACATCTTTATAGGGAATTATGCTATCGTATCTTATTTTATCTTAACTGTTACAGACGCTCACTCTAAACAGAAGATTATTGCGTCCTACTCTTATCCATGGTTTATGTCTAGTGTCTAGTCTTGCATTTCTATTGGTCATTATATGTTGGTATCTCGTAATGGCTCTTAATGTTTCACCAAAGTGCAGACACCGACTTGTGGAAATGAGGCTCAAGAACACGTGACTAAGAGGATGACAACCAGGTGTAAAACTAATCCGGAATCAAACTCCCCCAAAAGAGACACGGGGTCGCGGCAGACGAGAGGCAGCGACTTGATAGAAGATATTTAAAGGCAGAAAACTACAAACGCATAGGTCAAAGTTCGGCGTTTATGCTCGTGTAGACCATTAGGTCCATCAAGTTTCTCGTGTCTTCAGTCGGCTTCTGGGACTTCAGAGAGACACCAAGAGAATACTCTCCACATCCCGTTTACATGGCTGCTGAAATCTCTACGGTTTGCGTTTATCCGGCACACCGTAAAGATGGTGGAGAAATTACTTTATAGCGGGGTTGTTCTTAAATTTATGACTATAAATATTCATAGATATTTTTAGAAAATTTTTTAATTAATTTTTTTTATTAACTTCTACCTCACCCCAAATACTATATCTTATGCAAACTTTTATAGCGTTGAGCAGGACTAACAGCGCTTAACCTAAAAATATTGGCAAATTCACATTAGACAAAGATATCCTTCAATTTAACCAACAACTCACCGCAGTTACTCTCCAATATGTGCTTCTCTCAAATTATTATTTTTTTTTAAATCGGAAGTCTGCCGAACATTAAACTTTCAACCAGACAGTCAATTAACTTCATTTCGTTCAGAAATGAGTTTTTTTTACTTTTAAATTATTTTAAAAAATATTTAAAAAATAAATCAAATCATTGACTTGTCAATAACCGGAACAAACCGCGACAGAAGCGTTCGTCTATTGTATTCAATGCGACCTCTCCAGGACGACCACCATGTGTCGTGGGGGTGAGGGGAAGCAAGATCAAAAGAAGGGCAAATAATAGGAGGTGAGGCCAGGCACATGCGGTAAGCATCGCGGATAAAAGGACAGAGCGGAGCCCAGTGCGCCGTTCTGTCTGCATCCCTCGCGCTCCGTTATTTGTCTTTGTGCATTGTTGTCGTAATGTGAACCACGTTCTAGCGCCCGTCACCAAATAGCCGTCAAATTTCAGTTTTTGGGGCGTCTATTGTTGG
This sequence comes from Ampullaceana balthica, assembly GCA_944989445.1. NCBI lineage: Eukaryota > Metazoa > Mollusca > Gastropoda > Lymnaeidae > Ampullaceana > Ampullaceana balthica. The sequence goes on from CALYLW010000277.1 coordinate 363,350, forward strand.
TGCTTTAAAAAAAAAGATATTGGCTTTGGGGGCTTTGTGGGTGGGGGCGGGGGGGGGGTGTTGGTCTGGTCTGACAGTAAAATTGGGGGGTGCAGATAAATCAATTATTCTGGGAGGATGTAGGGGGTGCTGAAGTTTTTGAGCAGGGCGAGATTCAGTGGAAATATCTGAATTGGTTGCCTTTAAGTGGATTTAAAAAAAAACAACTTAAATGTCTTGGTTACTAGGCGATATATTCTAAAGTTTATTAGCACAATATTTAAGACGATACCATTGATGTTTTATTGTGTTAGTTTGTATTATAGTTATTTAAATTGTTGGGTTTTTTTTAATTCATAGTAAATTTTAGAAAAAATGAGTCTCCTCTCTATAAACATAATCGCAGTTTGAATATTTATAATAATAATAATTTGATAATTTATACAGCGCTGCGTCCAATCAAGTGGCTGAACTCACAGCGCTTCACGTAAACATAGTTATACACCGTTATATACAATGCATCCAATGTAAAACGTACATAGATCTATCATAACTACAACATATAACGACATTACAGTGTACATAAACTACGTTTATCATTTAAAGAAATGTTTCATTTTTATTAAATTAATTTTGAAACAATGGCTTAATAATATCGAGACTAGACGATTTTTTGTTCAGGTTTATTTTTCATTGTTGCAAGTCAATAAGTACAAAGTCGGATTCTTTTTGTGGCTCTCCTATCATTGAATTATTGGAAAGTCTCATAAGCCATTTTTGGATTCTCATACAAATACCATTCAATAACAAATCCCTTCACATCTAATTAAAAAAAAATTGCCATTGAAAATTAAAACAAAATAATTTTAAAAAATTGCAGTATGAAATGTGTAGTAGCTATTTCTTTAAACACATTTCTCTCTTTATCTATATCTGCCTCTATTTCTCTCTCTTTCTCTCTATTTGTCTTTTTATTATTATTATCATATTATTTTTTTAATAGTTTTCTCACTTTATCCAATAACCATGGGTGCTTCTTCATTCTTTCTAATTTTCCACGTTCACCTTCAGTTGTCTCTCTTCCCTTTCTTTCTCTAAATCTTCTCTCTCTTTCTCACTCTTTGAACTATACACAAAAATGGCCTTGTAACCCGCGGTGCGGTCCCAGCTCTGAGAGTTGTTACTCCCAAAACGAAACAGGCCAATGGCAAGCACATGGCCGAAAAGGGGATGTGAAGAATAGGTTAAGCATTTTCTACATATCCTAACGGACATTCCCGACGTCTTCCCGGGGTAAAGTTCGGAAATAACTGTGTGCTTTGATCAAAGCACTCGGAAATGATCGGTTTTTTTTGGCGTTGTTCGCGAAGGCGACAAATCAGATTAGGATGAGTGGGAAAGGAAGGGAACTCTGATTTCTAATAATATTATCTTTTGCTTTTGTTTATTTTGGTATATAAACCTCGAGGTTGACATTACACTCGGAATGAGTCAGGAAATTTAAAATGCAAATAAACCACGTTGTTGCACGCATTCATATTCTGATATTTTAAAAAAAATATATTAGAAAAACAGATTTAGTTTTTAATTTTTTTTAAGCAACCAGAAGCAATCAAATATCATAAGCGTGGTATTTATAAGAAACATTATATTGATTTTTATACGAATTTAGTACTATAGTAAAGATCATTTCCCTATAATATAGAAAAAATATTAATATTTAGAAAACCAGACAGACAGATACGAAAGCTAAGTCAATGTGTTCAAAACGTATGGGTTTGCGTACCGTTTTTTTTAAAATTTGGCCAGCACCAGTTACCAATAACCTTTGAACGTCTCGCGAGACACAGGTCGCGTGTTGTGAGAAGCACTGGAGCGGGGAGGTAAGAAGAGGGCGTTGTAGTGTACCATGGTTTGGCCATAAGCCTGATGTCTACTCTACAGTCAAACGTGCTGTGTGGTCGATGAGAGAGAAAAACTCGGGACCCGTCAGTATTGCGTGTGTGCCTTCAAATGGTGTTTGGGTGTCTTCAAATGGTGTTTGGGTGTCTTCAAATGGTGTTTGGGTGTCTTCAAATGGTGTTTGAGTGTCTTCAAATAGTGTTTGGGTGTCTTCAAATGGTGTTTGGGTGTCTTCAAATAGTGTTTGGGTGTCTTCAAATGGTGTTTGGGTGTCTTCAAATGGTGTTTGGGTGTCTTCAAATGGTGTTTGGCAACTGGAAAGAAATGCGCAGAGGAGGAGAGGTATTCGTGTACGCCATGCAAAAGTTATAGCTTTTTATTTTGAGACTTTTCACCGTGATCATCAGATAACACTATTGACAGCTATGGGCAGTCTTAAGACACAGTGTAAGTCACACGCCGCGTTCAAAACATTGCAAATGATTATTAAATTTATAACAATGAAGTTATTTCGATTCCAACTGGAGCCAGGAGTCTGACACAGACTAAAGTAGTTTTTTTTTCCCTCTAATTTCTAGCGTTAAATGAATATTAATATTTCCTTCATTGGATTTATTTGAGGACATCTGAATGCTTGACTTCAAGTCTGTTTTTTGTCATCAATGGTCACTTCACGTACATATTTTGTCCTGTTATTGCATTATTGTAATTGGTAATTTGGTTTTCACAGAGATCATTGACTTTATTTCCCCCCTTTTTTTAACATACGCTTTGTATTTACAAAGGAAAGATGAAACCCTTTTTTCTTCAATGCAACTCTAATAACGTTATGGTTATACCAGGACGCAGTACCGCGATTAAACAAATTGAATAAAATATCACTTTCATATTACAATTTTGTGAAGGGTTAATCATTTTTTTAACCCCCGGCAAGTATAGTAATGAATTTCTTTTGGAAAAAGGGGTTAAAGGGAAGGACAGGGACCGGGATTGGGGTGGGGGGACATAAGCAATCAAAGAGACTTCATAGAGAACAGACGGTTCTGGGGGCGGGGTGATAGTGGGGGGGGGTTGCCGGAGAACTCTGCCAGCCCCGTGAACTACAAATGAATTAACGTTCACTTAATAGTAGCCCTGTGCCTCATTACCATCATCAACCCCTTTGCTACACACCGATGTCTGTGCCCGCTGGATGGCTGTCGGCAAAGAGGCGCACCACTACTGAATTCAATCGTGTGCATTTGTTCTAAAGCACTTAGGCTAATCGCCGGGGCCGATTTTTATCGGAATTACTTGCAGGAAATATTAGATTTTCTACTCGGGCTGCGCTTGTTCAAGGGAAGGACGCGGCTCCATATCGCAGAGATGTCGCCTGCCCGGATGAGTCTGTTAAAGTCAATTTTTCGGCGCACGCAGACGCATGTTTCCATCAATTTGTTTGCTCCGTTAACCCACTTTGCCATAGCTGGCTCCGGTCCAGAGGCGAAATTCTCCAACCTTTTGGCCCGGAGCCGACAGGAAAATGTCCGCAAATTGAATAACGTCAATAGTTGTTGTGAAATTAGCCTTGTTATAGAACAAACCTCCTCGTCTCGGCGGGGCGCTACGGAACCGTGCTGCATAGGAATATGTGCGCTTTCCAGACCCCGGGGGACGGGTCTGTCGGGAGGGTGGACGGATGGAGGGTGAGGGAGGGGTCACTCACAGAAAGACGATCATCTCTCCCCGGGGCCGAGTCTCCCATCACGGGGGCCGTGGTCTGTGAGCCCCCCCCCTCCTCTCCCCTTCACAAACTAGCCGCAGGAAAGGGAATTGTTCCAAGTTGCGCGGGTAATCATGTTTACGTCACTTGGGACGGACGGCGAGGAATGAGTTCGATCCCATCCACTGCACCGGGCGAATGGGGATCGAAGATCACCGACACGATTTCTGGCTTAACATAACGGAGACTTAATCATAAGCTTGTTTGGGGGTGGGGGTCGCTCGTCTTTGACAGACAGGAAAGGATTAGGTGAGCAATGAAATTAAGAATAAAATCGAATATAATATATTATCTGTAAAAATCATGCGTTACATCATGCGTTAGCAAAAAAATATTTCTTATTATTTGGAAGAGTAGATATGAAAAGATGCACAGTCTTGTGTCAAATCGTTAAGTGCATCCAAATCCAGCAAACCTTCATCAACAAAAAGTTATGCTCATCTGTCAAATTTTGAACATGTCACGTTTCTAGTATACTGTATACATCAATGAAAACTGTGAACCCCCAAAAAATTGTTTATCAATCGATACATTGAGTGAAACTTTATTAGATTTCATGTTGTCTTAAAATGTCTTCTTAATAACAAAAAATATAATAAATAAGAAAACAGTTAGGGTTTCGGCGCAGGGGTGTAACAATATATTGTTACAGACACCCTTTCCCGTTTCAAATTCAAGCTTTAAAATTAGCCTTTATTAGAGTCAAGATAATTGAACTGACAAAGTGGGCGGTTAAGAATTTAAAAAAAAAGGCTATTGGCAATTTGGAAACCACTTGGTGATGTGGGTTCCATTTGGTAATATGGATCCCTTCTTATCAGCCTTACCCCACCACACCCCCATACAACACCTCTTTTAATAGCAATTGGAAGCTTTGAAGTTTGAAAGATTGAAATTGTTGTTGGTAGAGGCCACATGTAAAATTTGTTACTGAGTTCTCTCTTTTATCTCGTCTATTTTGAACGCAAACGTTAATTTTTTTCTTCTTCTGGTATTATAAGATAAAGCGAAATGGCCCAGATTGTGAAGAGAGGAAACAACATATGGGATGTGTACCTATCCGATTCCTGGAATGTTGCTTTCCTCGTCTGCATGTGTGATCTATTCTTATAAAAGCCGAAAAAAAAATGCACAAGTAAATGACCATGTGAACTATATAACCAAAAGGAATTAGAATCTAGATTTATGCTTTCTCTTCATTAAACCACATTCTCCGCCCCCCCCCCTTTTTTTTTCTTCATCTTTTGAAAACAACTCTGAATTGGCTGAATTACTGTCAAAGAACCTTCAGGAAATGTCCTGCACATTATCTCCTGAACAAGGTCGAGTTTAATCTCGTATTTAGTTAGACACGTTGAATTGAATCTAACCTCTATAGTTAATATGAAATAGGTGTCTTTCATCTCTAATGAGACACGATGTATATAACCTCTTAGTTAATATGAAATAATATATTTCTTCAATTGACTTTTTCCAGACTGTGTTGGTTCGTGAGGGTGTCTCTCCTCCCTCCTCTTTCCCTATTCAAAGTATAAAAAAAAGACCTTTAAATCTAATAATAATGATAATAATAATAATGATAACAATAATAATAATAATAATAACAATAATAATAATAATAGTAATAATAATAATAATAATAATAAATAATAAATAATAAATAATAATTATAAAGCCAATCTAATATCTAAAAAGTAAAAAACAATTGACTACAATTGAATACACTGGCATCTGCATGCAGACTACGATCGAATGATTCGTTTTAATTCTATTTCGTTATACACTGGGTGAAACACATCCCTTTACACGTATATAAGCTATGGGCATGGAACTGCCTATCATAGAAACTCGTGTGGCTTTCAAATTCTAAAGACTATAAGAAGAGTATTTTTAGCTGGATGGTGTCTCTTGAAGACCTTATTACAAACATGTCACTTTGTTTTAACTTTCACAGACACGCAGACGCAATGGCTCGGAGGAAAAAAAAACAAGGAAAAGCTCACCAGCAGAACTATCGGGGCATCTAACACCACTTACGGCCGGTAAATTATCAACCTCTATGTATAAACTTAGGTGTCCAACGTTCATAGACTGTCGAAGACTCCAGTCTCCGTTCTTATTGTCATTGCCCATTATCTCTATCTGACACCTTTCAAAATGATCTGTACACACGCCCAAAGCGGAAGTTGATCTACGCCATTGTTGTTTTGTTGACTTAGCAACACCGGGCGCGTGGAGTCGCGTGCTGGAGGCGTGGCTCCTGCCCGTCACGCATGGTCGGGGGTGTGAGGCCGTGGCCCGGGCCTGTCACGAGTGTGTGTCAACATCTTTATCTACCTGTCATCGAATGAAACACGGGCCCAGACGGATTTTAAATGAAGTTAACTCATTTTAATGTCTTCTATACCCTTGTGATGCTATGACTCGCCACTGACCTGTGTCCACCGAGTCTTATAAACAGCAGAATCCATTTAATCAGATGACCTGTGTTTATTTAATAGCCTGGAAGAAGCAAAGGACATCAGCTATAACGGTAGCTGTTATGTCCAGGTGGCATATGAGTAACGAGCCATTAGACTTAGTTATTCCTTAAATCACATGTTGTTGGATTTCAAGATTTCAAGAAAAGTAACCTTTAAAAAAACAATTTTAAAAAACATATTTTTAAATCTAAATTTATATTTAAAAAAAACAACAACAACAAAACAACAAAACAACAACAACAACAACATGATTTGATTGTGACATTTTCTTTAAAAATCTCAAGATATCAAACTTTCCCCCTGAAACATTATCATCAATATAAGTCAAAAAAAAATTTGAAGTTTAGAAATTCTTATCATTACACCCGTCCTTCTATGAGATTCGTGTGTGTCCACTAAAGTTTGTGGTCACGTGTGCAAAGTTGAACAGCATCAATTTTTAGTCCAAATTATACACCCAAAAACACATATACAATATTAAACTTTTCAAAATTTGCTGCATGGTAATTCTAAACTGCTGCGCGGCATCAGTCAGATAGATATCTGAGCGGCCCCTGCAGCTTAAAGGAGACATAGCTTCCGCATCTTTTAATTTTATAATTTGTTTATTTCCTGTAAATGTTTTTATTTCTTTCTTTATTTTTCCATCATGGGTCTTTGATTATTTGGAACTTTCCTGGGATACTAATGATGATTATAGATTTTAATATCCGTCAATTTCAGAATATATTTGCTCTTTCAGGCGAACACATAAGTATTTAAATGTATAAAAGTAATAGTAATCATGTTTGTGAGAAAACGATCGAAATTTATTCCGACTTTACAAAGACAATAGTTTGGCTTTGATTAAATCTCAGGTAAATCAATAAATTAAATTAAATATAGTCGACGATTACCGTGTAAATGAAAATTCTTTGTAAAAAAAACAAACCAACAAGTATGAAATTGTAGTAGTTATCGAATTTCAAGTTTTCAAATATAAATTGTGGCAATGTCTTTTTCCATTAAAAATTAAATTTATGTACCCGTAGATACTTGTTCTATAGTCGTTCGTTCATAAGCCGACCCCCCCTTTCGGAAGGGGAAAAGTATTAAAAGTGTATAACCCCATCGAATAATAGAAAAGCTTTTAAAAAAATGGTACATATTTTTTTTTAAACTACAAGCTAAATCGGTCATTATGATTCTTTACTTTGTACTGCCTATCTTTGTCTTTCTACTCTTTGTTAAGCAAGAGTTACCGGTATTTAAAAAAAAATATTTGGTAAACAGTGACGAAAGCGCGTACATTAAAATCCGTGTTTGAAAAAAAAATGTGTGTAGTAAAACAATCTTATTAAAACGTTCTCACAAAAATAAATAAAATGATTAAATAAGGTAAGTGCTGATTTTTAATAATATATTATAGCTTCTGATAGAGCAGTCGAATCTTGTAGAATGTAGAAAAGACATTGATAATCTACAATAACAACACCGATACTCAATATCCATGCAGAAATCACCTATGACCCGCTCATAAGCCGACACACACACACACTTTTCCACCTAGATTTTGTCCAAAAAAGATCGGCTTGCGAACGAGTATATACGGTATATTTTTATTGTGACTAAATTACGGTTATAAAGTAAATATAATATAAGAGATTGAACACAATTTTGGACCACCGTTTTCTCAAGAGAGTGAGCACAATTTAGGACCATCCTAGTGGCAATGACTGATTACTGTCCACTTTGATGCTTTGAATTGGATGAACGTGAATAACGTGGGGCATAGAAAAATGACCAATGGTGCATCCCTATCCTCTTCTTCCCCTCCTTATCATATTGAATTTCTCAGTACACTGCTTATACTGCAGCTCGATTTCGATGCACCGAACTGCGTCAATAGTAGAGAAAATAATCCAATAGTGGAAAGATAACCCCTGATCGTGATATCTCTAAATCCATGTCAACATTAACAAAAATGTTTGTTCGGCTCTATTTCTGATATAAAGATCGACTTTATTTGTAGTAGGAGGGATGGCTAGTGATGGTGAAACCACACCTACCATCTCATTATCGCAGTTTATCAAATGGACGATGGTCAGTTTGTTGTCAAGCCTGATGGAAAGTCAATACAAGACAGTTCTAACAAAAACGTGAGACTAAACAGCGCGTTAGAACATTGTAAGACTAAATAGTATAAAGTTATAGCATTGTGAGACTAAACAGTGAGTTAAAACATAGTGAGCCTAAACGGTAGCTAACAGTATAAAAAAAAATACTTGTAAGAAATTTGTGAAAATATGTGAACACTTCGAAATGAATTTGGCCTTTAAAAATTTTCAATTTCATTTGATACTTTAAATAAATTTTAAAGGTTATTTTCGATTAATATGTTATATATTTATTTATTTATAACATTTGCCATAAATTTGTTTTTAGTTCACGGATGACTGTTTTAAAACTCTACACAATATAATGTTGAATATTGAAAGCTGATGGGTCTACTATTCGTTTTATTTTTAGTTAGTCCGTTTAGCTTTTAGCTAGTATATTTTTATACGGCTGGTTTGAGAGAGGAGCGGAGCTGGAAGGGATATCATTTTAAATTTTCCCATTTGACAAAGATGTAAAAAAAAACTACTTCTGTCCGGAGACGACATGCGAATATATCTTTCTAATTTCGGATATAAAATTATATATATTTCGGGATAGACTATGTACGAACCTTTTATTGACGCTATATTGAAACATTTATTTCTGAATAGGTTTTTTGTTGAAAAATCTCATTGTCTTAATGATCATTTCAGGGATCGCTTTGCAGATGAACTGTGTGTCCCAAAATCCTTTAAGCTGACTTAAATCTTTTTCTCTTTTTCCATAATCTAATCTTTTCATAATAAAGTAGTTTTATAATTTTTTTTTAAAGCAATCGATTTTTAGAATTGAATAGATAAAATCTGTCTGCATAGTAACTGGATTAAAAAGGGAATTTTAAAAAAGCTAGAAATAATTAATCTCGTCCCGTAATTTTTATGAACAGTTTAATTAATATAAAATCATAATCACTTCTCTATAGCTATTAGACATTTGGGGTAGCAATACAATGGAATATTCATAAACACACACAAACGCAAAAAAAAATGTTATTTTAAAATTGGCATCCAAATATTTAGTTTTCCTTGTAGAAAACGTTTTTTTTTAAAATTAATAAACATTGATTAATTAAGTAATTAAGTTAAGCGGGAAATTCTATTGGTTCCGTTTCACATTGTCGTGTCTAGCGTACGGTCTGACATTTTCAAAGCGGTGTAATAACAAAAGAAGATAACGACGGGTGGAAAGGTGAGTTCATATATATTAACTCTGGCTGTATGTTTAACATAACATCATAATCGGAGGATGGGGTGGGAGCGGTGTCAAGTTCAATACCAGAGAATGTGTCACCCATGCAGTAATCGCACCCAGTAGTGGCACAGTGCCACCCAGTAGTGGCACATTAAGAATGTGATTTAGTCAACATTAAGTTGTTTAATTAACTGTTCCATTCCTATATATCACTCCCCACCTCCCGCTCCAAGTTCCGAGCACCAGGGGGGGGTAGGGAGGGAGGAGTGCCCCCATCTTGCCCTCCTTGTCATTGGCCCATACTGTGACTACACATTTAAACCATTTCTTATATAAATTCAAATTTCTAATAACTTGAACAGCCATCGCCAACGAAGAGTGTCATGCGGTTCAACCCTGATTTTTGAATTGTGATCCATGGGGCGGTAAACTTTAAACTGCTGTCGCAGCGTGTGTCTTAGGAAGTGCGAGTAAAGTTTCACTTTTACTTTTCGACATGTATTCATGTATTTTGTCATCATAGTTGAATTAAGTATTATCGGGCGTGGGGAGACAACTGAGACGATAGTAATAGTCAAGTAATGGTTTCGTAATGGTCAGTATTGATCAAGTAATTGACTGCATAGTCAAGTAATTGCCAAGTAATGACCAAGTTGCAAACTTTCATTTGAGTTTACATTTTTTTGCCTTTTTTAATCATAAAACTAAATAAAGAACAAAAGAAAGATTATTAAACGAAGCAATTTACAGCTGCTCCATTGTAATTCTGATCTGTAATTAACAGTAGAGATAAAAGCCATTTATAGAGCAGCGACGATGAGCCGATAAGGATATGAAATTTTGGAAACCTCTCTTACAATTGTCTAATATATATATATATATTTTTTTTTAAAGGGTCATTTGTATTAATTGTAGCGATGCTCCCAAACTGTTAGTCCAACCCACGATCAGATAAAAAATGATGACCGCAAGAATATTTTGAGAACACATCAATCAGTTTCCCGGAAAGTCTTAATTTGTAACAATATTTCCCGACATGCCGTGGCGTCAAACTAATAATTTGAGAAGACTTAAACTCTACACACACACAAATATAATAATATAAAAATTATGATTAGCATCAAACTGATTGATGTTGAATGATGATGATATAACGGAATCAATTATTCGTTGCACTGACGCCAATCTTAGGAAAGTAGACATATAGCATCGATAAAAGATGGCACTTCTAACACTCCCTTGGCCATGCATACAACACTTGCAGTTAGAGATCTCGACTTCTGCATCGACAGTAAACTCACAATGAATCCCTATATATATATATATACATTAGTTCGGTGGTCAGGTTTTGTTTTAGCCATATAGTATAGGTGCCTTGCATGCATGCAACTGAAAAAGAGAACAGCAAATGCTGTAGCGGTCGTTTTAACACAAACGTGACAGGAATACTGCAACATCAGTCTTTGGGGATTGCCCCCTAACCAACTTCAGAGACACGAGAAAGTACAAAACACTGCAGCGCGCATTGTATTGCCGATGTGGAGGTCAGACAACATAAAACCGGCTCTTATGGTTTTCCAACGACTTCCTGTATCAAAGCAAACAAATCACACAATGCTTTCACTGAATTGCGGTTCCATGGATTGATCACCACCGCATTACTTGAAATATTGACTTCAAAACGTGGATCTTTAAAGGGGCCGCGTTCTTCTAAGTAGTCTCTATACTCTATACCATACTGAAAGTTCCCATGCTGGATGGATGGACACAGGATGAATTCCATTTGCGCGCGCTCTTTCTAATCAGCTGCACCAAAAATTATGAAGCAGTCACCCCAAATCATTCAGTTTCAGGGAGTGTGACAACAAAGAAACATGTATAAAATTCTGAAGAATTGTTTATTTATTTTATTTTTTCCTAAAAACTTCACCAAGTAACTTGTGAGTTCCTAAAAATTTTATAGTTTGCATTTATCTTTACTGTATTTTGGGACGGGATTACAATGGTGCATTTGTAAAATGTTTCGTTTAAAAACTTTTAAAATTTATTTTTTAACGTCACACGTGACTTCTTCACTTTCAGAGTTGAGTGCCTCTAGACGCCATGCAGCGAGGTTAGGAAAACAGGGCTTCAAAATTGTAACTTGAAAACAATTAGTTGCAATTTAATACTACTTAATGCTAGGGTTGCCAGAATCCAGATGTCCGGTTTTGTACAGAACTGTCTGGTATTATCGTTATTTGTCCAGGGGAAAAAATGGAAGCAATACCCGACATTTCATATATATAGAGAGAGATGACTTTTTGTACCATCGACATTAGGATTTTTGAGACAGACATCTGGCAACTCTACTTAGTACTGACTATAAATCTTAACGTTTATTAGTTAATTTTTAACTGTTTAAAAAATAACGACTCTTGATCATAATTAACTTTGATAATTACATTTGAGTGAGCAAAAAAAATAATTATCATGATGTGAGTTCTTCCAAATTATTCCATGGCAGACTTATCTTATCTGAGGAGGAACAACCAAAACAAAAACCCCAAATCATTGTCTGAGAATGTCTGTCCTCGACTCGGACCGACTACTGTCTGCCTCCTACCAGGGAGGAATGTTTCCATCGTGGTGCCAGGCTGGGACCATAAAACGGTCCGGCCGGCTCATCCTGTCGCCCCACCCACAAAACTCGTTGCGTTTTGTTCTCTCGCCCCCTGTCCTCCGTCCATAACAACGCCGCACGCCCGTTATGTCGATCCCCCCTCCCCCTTGCCTTTCTCCTTCGCCCGGGGAGCGTCCCTCTGCGTTTTCTTTTATCAATTACAAGCCCGGCACAAAAGTGGCAAACCGGGCCACGAAAATTGCCGCCCCCCGAAACCCAAGGGCTGCTCCGTGATTGGTCTCTACCGTGGTTGACAGGGCGCGTCCCTGGCGTCGAGGGGCGTTGGCTTAGCGCACGCGGCCGTTTAAAGATCTCCCATTGATCGGAGGCGCCGGGGCCGCGCGGCGGGCAGCGCCCCCCCCCCTCGTGGGACTGGCTGTCTCTAGGGGTAGGGAGGGGATTGGTGGGGAGTGAGGAAAGCAACAAAAGACGTACCCGAGAGAGATTCTCCCTCAGTACCCAGTCTGTGTCTCCACATGCCCAGCACGGGGACTTGACGCGGTCATCGGAGATAGGAGATTTACCGTTAGCTTCCAGCTGGAGACCTAGAGGAGGGACACTTTTACCCGATACCAACACCCTTGTGAGATTTTCTAACATGTTTTCTAATCACCATTTGTACTTAGTGTGTAGTAGTGCCGTGTGCGGGTTCTTAGAGTCGAGTGTTTGAGAACACGATAAAAAAAAACGTAAAATCCGTGGCTATGAACGCTGATGAGATTATAATAAGACAAGAATGCGCGTGCCGTACGACTCTTTACATTTAATTGGGATAACAAAACAAACGTCAGCAACGCAAATAAACACCAACAAAGCTTAATGCGTGTAGTGAAAAATGAACTGTCTCAACATTTTTTTTCCTTTACATTTCTAATCCTGCTTCCGGTTTTAAGGACATCGGGGGCCTTAAAATATTTTTTAAATTGTAATTTAAAAAAAAATAAAAAATATTACTTTAGTCGTAGGAACTTAATAATCGGCTCGCAGGCCCAAAAGAAAATGTACAGTTTGTACAAGCATTTTTGCGCGATGCTATGGGCATGGGATAAAAATATACATACAAAATCCGTAACCGGTTCTTTGTAAGCTGATTTCTTTTCGTATCTTTATTATATTTTATATTGAACAATAGCAATAGCAATGATGAACCCAAGGACCGAGTGCATTTGGAAATAGAGTAATTTGAAATTTAAAGTGAGAAACATTTTTGCTCGCCAAATGATAGGATCAATGGTGGTGGCGTTGAAACCCGTGATTTATGACATCTCGATCTTGTTCTAAAAACATATATATATATATATATATATACGATTCTATTGTATTGTATCCATGAAGTTAAATACTAAAGTGACTAAAGCTTATCCGATCATTTGAACCTTGAACTAAGATAACTGAATGAAACCCGGCATCAGTTTTCTGTTGACAACAGTTGCAACGATCGCCCTCAGCAGTATCAAGTCGCGCGAATCAATTATTTAGTTCTTCGTTGATAGCATGGAAAGAAAAAAAAACGCATTGTTAAATTATGAAGTATTTTCAGCTGAATGAATACATTGCGTTCCTGGGTCATAATTTGTGTTATGTCGTCATTTACAAAAAATAAAATCCCCGTCGTCTGATGAAGTCAGTTGTGTCATGTTCCACGGCCAGGTACTTCAGCTCCATGCACGCGAGTCCGACAGTGCTTATTTACCTAAGTGGATGAAAAGGATAACAACTAAAAGAAGGGGAAAAAACAAACAAAACAACAGTGTTAGTGTCAGCAACTCGTCGTTGTTTAGCGCTCGCCTAATCCTCATGTCGGACAATGAATGCGATTTTCTCAAATTTTTAACCCCATCTAACCTCTCTTATTCGCACGATACGAACTCGTGGTGGGATAAATTATAAAATAATTTGTGACCTGGTGTTGAAATTCAGTTGGTACTTAATTGCTTCAGCGGGATTTTGATATAAACAATTAAAATGTCTGTATGTGGGGTGGTGGCGGTGGAGGAAGGTCGACATCAAGATATGTTTGAATATGGATCATTTCGTATTACATGTATAGTATATTATTACATGTTGTTTGTTTTCTCTTTTTGTTCTCTAACCAACGAAAAACGTTTCAAGAATTAAGAGCACTGTGTGTTCGGCTTATGACTATAATTTCCGCGCACGTGTGTGCTGCGTGTGTATTCATGACTATTTTTGGTGGCTATTGTTTCATGTATGCGGTAGGTTGAAAATTGGGTATCTGTTAATAATGTTATGAACTATTGGAATGTCGTTGTGTTAGATTTGAAATATGGTGAGCGTGATAAAAGACTATATAGGCAGTATTAATCAAAGAAACTCTCTCATCTCTATCGAAGTGTCGATTCTGAACGATTATATTACCAATGGGTCAATAATTTTTTGGTAGTTAAAATATTAGAAATATTAGACACAATAGATGATATATTTAAGTTATTATTATTTTCTCTAATGTTATATCGAATACTCCACCGAATTGTGTTACTGTATATTTGTATTGAACAACGTAATCGAATAATGTTGTTAAATAGAGTTATCAACAGAAATTAAAGGGGGAAAAATACTATGAAAGAAATAAGACTTAGGCTACAAGTTAATTACTCAAACCATTGCAGTATCATCAGTATCATTACAATCGCTCCGAGTACATTTTTCTCATTAAAATAGATGTATAAGCACAGGATAATGATAAATCAATCATAAAAATGTCTTATTTTGTATTGAAACTTAGCTTGAATTATTAGTGATAAAATAAAAACATATTTTCTTTCAAAAATATAGTGAGGTCAATACATGTTGAAACATAATTTTATCTCTACAAAGTTCAAAATTGTTAATTTTGTAGCGTATTACAAAATAATTAAAATAAATCGTTTAAAAGTGTTTTTTTTTATGTTCTAATGACTAAATTTTGCCATTCCTAAATCATATTCTCAAATAAATTTAATGACAATAACTAAGATTAAGATTGTTCCTATCATTCTTAACTTTCCACCGTTTGAATCTAACAACGGAATGAACAGATATATGAAGTGTTTAGGTTAATACGGCGCGCACGGCTTCCCAACCTGTATCTCAATGTTCTAAGTGAATCCTTCGCCCCCCGGTCAAACCAATTCAATTTCTTCGTTTCACTGTCACCGTCGACACGAGTTTTGCTGACCATGTCTATATTTCGCGACAAGCTCGGGCCGCAGTTCATTGGCTGTCATGCTGCGGCTGCTGTTATTGTTGTCAGCAGCCGTCAGATTTTAAAATAACATCTCACATTAGTGGAGCCGCTTTTATCGGAGGACATCCGCAATCAATGACGTTTACCATATTCACGATTATTTGTAGAGCCCACGGTACATGGGTTGCACTGTTATTGTCATTGTTGGAGTATGCTGGATGCAGTATGCCATGGGGCATAAACTTTTATCATAATCATTCGTTTTCTCTAAATAAATACGATTTTAACGACAATTACTATTGAACTTTAATTTCTTCATTTCATCTAATCTGCTTCCGGATCTTAATAAGTACAATTTTGACGGATAAATTCCCGGGGTGTCCTGAAAAAACCTTCCCTACTCTTCAAAACGACTGTAAAAGTAAACAGGATGAGGCGCTTCACATCTATCCGATGGAGGTCGTACAGGACCTGATGACACACACTCAGAGAAACGCCCGTGGGTCCCCGGGCTTTCACGTTGATTAAGCGCGTGCAACATTAATTGGGACGCAATTAGTTTCCGCCGTCGACATCACTTTTTGGACAGCTCTAATCATGTCGGCCCTGGTACAACACCGGTGTGGGGCGACTCACCGTTGGACAGCTCTAATTATTGTTGTCCTCGCTCACCATCGGGCGTCAGACGACGCCTACACCAACGGCACCGCCTTGTAGCAAGGTCGCTTCCAGTGGGTATATCTACAGGGGAGTCAGCGATGAGATCTTGCATTATTTTGTTTCGTGAAGACTTTACATCTGGTTCGATGTAGAATGTAACTGAAAACTCATGTCATATACATTTTAAAATTCCGTAAGTATCCCTTTAAAAAAAAACCGTAAAAATACCAAGTTTTTGACTATAAATCCTTTATGTACGAGAAGTAACTAAAAGAATGTTCATTATAATACGCAGCGCAAGACCATCCAAAAATACAAAATTGAAGTTGTGTCGCAAAACATGTTTAATATAATGCGCACCGATCAGGAATATGTTTATAAAAAGTGTTGTCAATAAAATGCGCACCTTATTGCGCGACAGAAAGGTTGTTCAATATAATACGCACCGCGACGCTCTATCTAAAAAAAAACATGATACATAGCAATAAATAAAATAATATAAAAATTCAATAATTTAATGACGGTACATGCGATCGATCTGAAATTTTGAATACTTTTCGTTTTTATCATCGGTACAAAAATCTCCTGCAAAATTTCAGCTCGCTAGCTTACGAGGAAGTGGGTTTAAAAATTGATCCAAAGTTTTGGCGACAAGGGCGCAACCAGACACCATGAGTTATATAAAGGATTTAAAAATATAATAAATAATTACTGGGCTTGGCAAACAATTCTTAATTGAAATCATTTCAAGTTCAAACTTTAAACTCGTTTTCACAGATGGGAAAAAATATAACGGGTAGAAAAGATACTGACCTGCTGTGTCAGGATGGATATTGGGGTTGACAGGTATGTTTGAATGCTAGTGTTTAAAAAATCTATGAGACAATAAGACGGATACAGATATTATACTGTTTGATTAAGATATTGAGTCACATCTACAGAAATGTCGAAAATAAACAGCAACGTCTTATCGAACATATGAAAACGGTCTGATAAAAACTGTACGTTTCAATCGTATACTTTCTTGGAAATGGCTCGGGCAGACGTTCTGTCATTGTATGTTTTTTAATAACACTATCATTATACACTGTGTTACGGTTAATACCTTTCCTTATATACGAAGCCTGAGCTGCTGGATTTAATCCCTTCGTAGAGTTTAAAAATAGTTCATTTTCCTCAAGAAACAACATGTGAATCTGTTAGAAACGATTCGTATTTGTGTGTGCGTCAATCAAATATTTTCCATTTGAAAATATTTCTTAACTTCACTGTCATATATATATATATATATATATATATATATATATATATATATATATATATATATATATATATATATATATATATATATATATATATATGAGTGAATATGTGTGTACAAGCACCTTTTACTTTTCAAGATATGAATGTTACAACGTTATGACATAGCGATATCTTCTGGTGGGTTGAGAGAACAACCGCCATTTACTAACCGAAAACAACCTTTTGACTGCACGGAGTTCATGGAGCAAACACTGGATTAACTGAAGCATCCACTTGACTTTCTGAGGCAACAATTTGACTAATTGATTCAACCGTTTGATTAAATGAATAAAGAATTGATTAAGTGCAATAACCGTTGGAGAATCTAGAGTAGATAACAGTAGATAACGTTGCTACCATTGTCTCAATTATATTATTATATTGAAATTATATCCCGCTTTTTATTGTGATGTGTAAGTTAATTTCTTTCACATTATTCTGCAAGATTTTATTTTATTTTACATTTATGTATACATTCAAAACAGCTAATATAAGCAACACAGACATTTTTTATGTAAACGATTTTGTTTAGAAGTCTGCTTTGTGTAATGATCTACAACAATTTTTTTGTCTCCTTCCATGCAGCCACGGCGATCGTCCCACCATCACCTCTGTACTTTGAATCATATCGACAAAACATCGACGCTAGATGAGTAAACAAAACAGTTTTCATTGTTATGAGTCGGACGGGGCCTAAGCTCGGAAACCGTTCTGGATTATGTTTGGACATCTTATCCACAGCCTGGATCCATCCTAGTGCACAACTTACCAGCGATCCATGTATCTCCCCACCACGTCCAGTAACCTCACCTGACACTTGCGGATGATATCTGATTTAGGGGGGCCGTCCACACAATGAGCCGTTGCTTCTTTGTGACCAAACGCTGAGCGTAACTGCGGCCTTCACTCCCCCCCCCCGACCCCAGGCCCCTGCTCGAATCGCATTCGTCGTCGTCGTCGTCACACCAGTGACGCCATATCTCCCCCTCCTACTCTCTGGCCCGAGGGGACAGTTTAATGTTTGACCTGACGGAGGACCACCACCACCACCACCATCACCACCTTTACCACATCCACCACCCACAGCAGCCGGGACACAACCCACAGCCACTCGGCCACCACCTAGCACCCACCCCTATGAAGGAAGAGGCTCTCAGTGGTCAGCTGTCCAGTATTCGAAACTGGATGCAGCCCACTGTTGTGGACCCGGCGACGGCCAAGTAAGTTTCTAAGCTCTTCTCATTCTTAGTAAAAAAAATGCTGTGGAAGGTCAAAGTTCACACAGCAAGTTTACACTATATATACACTACAGTATCACTAGAGTGTAATGTAACGATTTTGGCTTAGCTTTTCGATTCGCCCCTTGCCTATCTATATGTAGCCCAGAAATAAGGCTCTAAGAATTTAAGTTCATAAATGATAAAAAGCCTATTAAGGTATTCAATAATTACCGTATTGAGTCAAAACTACAGCAGATCATAAACAGCCACAAGAGAGTTTACAGCAAAATGTACCTCATCATAACACAACGTTATATTTTATAATTCGACTAAACTTGTTAATAAACGATCATTTTTAATTCTTTTATTTTATGCAAGATACATAACCAATTTAAAAAAAGTTGGTATATTAATAGGCCCAGTGGCGTAGTTAAGGTTAGGGCACCCCTTTTTGCCGGTCGAGAATTGTGGTGGCTCACATCCGTCTGTTTAGAGTTTTCATCAACTTGCTATCTCAATGTGGCAAAAAGTGTTATGTAACGAACACATTCTTAAGCCTAGTAAAAACGTATTTGCTTTTTTTTATTTACCGTATAGATTTTAAAAATAAAAAAATATGAAATTATATTGTACAAAAATTCTATCAGTGTCATGTTAATCCGCTATAAAATGCCATTTAGCCGGGTGATTTGATATCATGAAGACATGCGTATTCTTGAAACGAGAGGAGGAAAATAAAAAAACCAATTCAAAGTAACCATATATATCAATAAAAATAATTAAGTGCCTGTTTTTTTGTTGTTGTCTGTTTTAATAAAACAAAGAGACGAAAAGACAAAATACGTAAGAAAACATCGTTTGTTGCCACAACAAATCTAGAACCCAAAACTCTTGTCTTTACTAAATGGTGAATGATTTATACGCAGAATAGAATAAAATAAACAATCAGTAATGTAAATCATTATTAAAAGTTAACATTGAAATTGTTTAAAAGTCAATGTTCAGAAGTGTATTATGTGTAAACAGCATGGCGCACCTCCCAAATTTGTAAACAAAATATTAAAAATCTCAAATTTTCTTGATATTTCAAATAACTGTGTTAGTGATGCAAACAAGCGATGCTCAGTTTTATCACTGGTACAATAACATTTAAAACAAATAATTTTTGCACCTTTTTTTCACTCCGTATACATTGACGAGATTCCTGTACTCATTATAAATTGCCCTTCAGTTATTAATGATGGCGGATATTGCCATTAAAGTGCCCATATAGTTAAAATCCTTTTTTTTTGCAGCGCCGTTATAAAAAAATCAATATAAGTAATATGTCTCTAATCAGAAAGTGTATTTAAAAAACAACAATTAACTTACGCTCTTATATCACTATACCTAATCGTTTATAGTTTATGTCAAGCACTGGGCCTAAAGCTTAGTTTATCCTACAACCTATTATTACAAGTCTTCGATGTGATCGTGTCAGAGTGTATTTACTTTTCATCCTCTAAAGTTAAGCCCCACCATGCCTACCATCTTTACAACTCAACCACCCTGCCATGGTTCTTCCTCCTCACAACTCCACTAGTGTGGTTATATCCTCCTCACAACTCCACTAGTGTGGTTCTATCCTCCTCACAACTCCACTAGTGTGGTTCTATCCTCCTCACAACTCCACTAGTGTGGTTCTATCCTCCTCACAACTCCACCAGTGTGGTTCTATCCTCCTCATCACAACTCCACCACCAGTGTGGTTCTATCCTCCTCACAACTCCACCAGTGTGGTTCTATCCTCCTCACAACTCCACCAGTGTGGTTCTATCCTCCTCACAACTCCACCAGTGTGGTTCTATCATCCTCACAACTCCACCAGTGTGGTTCTATCATCCTCACAACTCCACTAGTGTGGTTCTATCCTCCTCACAACTCCACCAGTGTGGTTCTATCATCCTCACAACTCCACCAGTGTGGTTCTATCATCCTCACAACTCCACCAGTGTGGTTCTATCCTCCTCACAACTCCACCAGTGTGGTTCTATCCTCCTCACAACTCCACTAGTGTGGTTCTATCCTCCTCACAACTCCACCACCAGTGTGGTTCTATCCTCCTCACAACTCCACCAGTGTGGTTCTATCATCCTCACAACTCCACCAGTGTGGTTCTATCATCCTCACAGCTCCACCAGTGTGGTTCTATCATTCTCACAACTCCACTAGTGTGGTTCTATCCTCCTCACAACTCCACCACTCCTGTCCTAACATCCTCACAACTCCACCATCCTGGTTTTCACATCCTCACAACTCCACGACTCCACCACTTCCATTGCAGTATCGGCCTGAGCCGGGCCCACTTTGAGAAGCAGCCTCCCAGCAACCTTAGGAAGAGCAACTTCTTCCATTTCGTGCTTGCCCTCTACGACCGTCAAGGTCAGCCCGTGGAGGTGGAGCGCACGACCTTCGTGGACTTTGTGGAGAAGGAGCAGGTAGGGGTAGGTGAACCTTTTCACTACATTTTTTTGTATACGCGTGTGTGTGCGTGCGGGTGCGTGTGAGTGTGTTTGTGTGTGAATGTGGGGGGTAGGTTTTTTTTCTCACTTGTATAAAGAAAGATAGAAAAAAAAATTAATTAACAAGGGGTTGTTTAGTTTTTTTTAGTCGCTCGCTACATAGGAAACATGTTTGATGACTTGCTAGAAATGGTAAAGCTCTACCACCCCCTTTCCACAACTCCACTGCTTTCTTACTTCCCCTTCTCAGTTCCTTCTCCTCACTCCCCAAGTTAATGCCTCGTCCCCTCAAACCCCCGTCAAAATCTTCTCCCAAAAAAACCCACCCCTCAACCTTTTCCCATCCACCTTTCCCAAACTCATACTCCGGCCACCATCATCCCGCCTCCTTTACAACACTCCTCAAAGCTCCTTTGTCTTCCGCGTCCAAACCTCAACTGGAACTGAATAGAAAAGAGGACTGTAAGACCCCGGATTGTAAGATATCTGAAATCAGTTTAGCATGCAATCCCTCCACTAGTATGAGTGTTTAGTTTTAAAACGCCACTTTACGACATAGGTGTTGTGGGTTGGCGTAAGTTCTCAAGATGTGGCGGTGTTGTCGGTGGCTTAGATTTCAGATTACCATCACGGGTCTAACAACTCCATTCGAAAATAAATCTTCTGAGACCCGAAAAAAAAAGAGGTTAAATAATGATTTGAAAAGGTCGTGATATATGGATAGCGAGTAAACAAATTTGAAAGGTATAGAAGAGAGCTTTTAAGTTACAAAAATATATTTTAATCAGGTTTCCTCATATATACTCAATACAATATATACCTTTAAAATGCATGTTTTGCAAGTGACATTGTACACATTCTCCCTGAGATGGAGTGAATCGTTGTTTATATGAAATGATACATAGACTTGTCTGTCGGCCTTTCTTTATCGTTATTATTTATTTACTAACTACTTTATAGAAAGTAATGTTAAGACAAATAAGCTTGTCACTTTTAAAAAAATATTAAAGAAATAAGATCTTTCTCCAAATCTTTATCAGGCTTTTAATTTTAAGGAATTTTGTCATTTTTTGGTTATTTTTTTTAACGGTATTATTTTCACTTAAAAATCTGAAATTTCGGGAGTCAAACAAAGAACATAACGAGGGTTGACCTTCTCCGAGGAAATCAGTAGAGCTCAAGGTCCCAAGACACAATTTTGTCCCAGTTTAAAGGTTCACATAAACCAACTAATTGTCCGGGGTGATTAGATAAACGCGTGTTAATTCAATCACCTCCAACAGATCGATGAGAGAGCCCTGGTATCGATTGGTAAGTGCTCCACAGCACCGGTTGTAGGTTGGCCGTCTCCCGAAACGACCGCACGAGTACCGACGGAACTGTTTCCATTCTTTTCATTCCGGGGCGTAAAAGGGGTGGGGGTGGGGGGAGGCAATGCTGAAACTGACGCTGAAATTAAGTCATGCCCCCCCCCCACACCCACGCCTTTTGATTCTACCCCACCATGGTGACGTCAGATTTGTCTGGTGGATGAAGAATCGAAGATTCGAGGAAATTCAATTCAGACCGCTATAACGTTAAATGAACCTATTCTCGTAAAGTCGTGATTTCCGCGCACATTAAAATTTTAAATTTAAATGTACACGTAAAATAAATAAAATAAAAACAAATATTAATCAACAAACAAAAGATTTTAAACTTATTTATATTGAAATTAAGTGGTAAGAGGTTTTTATTATTATTATTATTTTTATACATCGGATTTATAGATGACTAAACTAGCCCATTATCATCATTTCAAACAAGGGAAATTTACTCCCATGGGAAAGTCAATTCTGGTAGATACTAGATACACAGGTCTCGGAGGTCATTTATTTGACCATCAAATTAAAAATTTGCATCGTCCAACTTTGTAAACAATTAAAAATATAAAATACATTGCTACACGGATTTAAACGTATACTAAAACCTCCCTAGCTTTGCTCTATACTGTATACATCCCCAAAATGTTTACACTAAAATACCCCACGAAACGTTAGAACTTATTGTGAAAGAATTTACCCATGGGTTAATGAATCGTGGGTGACGTCACGATCCTTATTTACCTCATTTACGTCATGACTCATCTTTCAGGGTATTTGCACCCTTAACCACCCCACTTCCACCCGCCACACACACACACACAGACACACACTAACTACGAGAGAAGAAAACACGAACACATCCACCACACAAACCAGTTTAACATTCAAAACCTTTTCTTTTTAAAATGGTAATGTACTGTGATGTTAAATTGAGCAGAAAGCCAATATTGACTTATTCAAACAGTTCCGACTCTGGTGATTAATTCTTCAGAAGAGTTGTTTTTTTTTGTTGTTTTTTTCCCCCCCCACTTTTTTGACTCCCGGTCAACTCGGTAACTAATGCAGTCACGTGAGGGAAATTTAATTTTTTTAAAAATTTTTTATTTCATTAAAACACACACACAAATTCATATTTGTATTTTAACATAGCGTAGGAACATAAAAATGTATAAATAATAGGAGAGTGGAGGTGAGTTATAACACAACGATTCTACCGGTACTATAGAACACCGATGTAAACAAACCGTATAGCATTAAATTAATCTTTAAAGGCGGGTACTATCCGCTACAACGTATAAGTCTTATTATCACTTTTGATTGAACTTTGTTGAGGTGTCATTTGCCAAGAATCAAACTTCAGGGGGGAGGGAGGGACGGGTGGGAATGGTATTGATAGACGTCAGATGTTGGTTTTTTAAACGTTTTTGTTATTGAAAATCACATTTTCCTTTACCCACAGTTGAACGGAGTAACCCTTTTCTCCCTCCTCCCCCCAAACTTATACCTTAGAGACGATCATTCTAATGACGACTTTGTTACCAAATCTGTATAGTATGATAAAACCTTTCAAAGCGCTGTTTATGGTTCCATTAAATAATATTAGCCTCTGTCAAAATTACTTCAAACACCAACTGCTTTAAATTCTCTCCAGGAAAATGATGGTCAGAAGACGAACAACGGAATACATTACAGAGTGCAGCTGTTATATGCCAATGGTAAGTTCTATAGACGCTTTATAACGTAATGATTTCAAATGTCGATACGGGCGGGTGTCAAAGAGGCAACAGTGTTAGGAACTGTGTGAAAACAAACTACGCTCATCGTCGCGTATCTAAAGAAAACAACAATAATAACATTGCTGTCTCAATTAATTTTTTCATGACCACTTCTTAAATGTTAACATTAGTATTTAGCTTACTCCATTAAAAAAAAATTGAAGGTTTCCATTAAGTTCAAAGTTCAAACGTATCTTTCTGATTTTCGTTTAGTTCAAAGCTCAAACAAACGAGTTACAAACTCTCACGTTTTTAAATAATTATTTGTTTATTGTGTCAAAGAACAAGTTTAAGATTAAACGACCCTGAGCCATTCGTCATTCACATATTTTGTTATAAACTTAAATGTCCGCTCCCGATGAGAGATTGAAGATTGGAAGCTCATTATAGCGTGAAACTTCATCATTGCCCCCCCCCCTATTTTTTTTATGACACAATTCAAATGTCAAGTTAAATGAAATTTAAATAATAATAATAATAATAATTTTAAAACAAAACTACGATTAGTGGCATGTCAAAATTTAGCTCACTGTGTGTAGCTTCGTGTCATTCAGCACACGAAAGGCCGGTTTCAGTAAGAACTGCAGAATGTCCCAACTTTTACTCACTTGTAAAGTTGCAGAGAGGTCAGATCTCCTCACGGCCAACGTGACGAAACCGCGCCACCAAAAGGCTGCTAAGTGGCAGATGGTGCATTCAATAATTGATGCGCGTTATGCAAGGTCTGTTCATTCCGTAAAAGGATTTTATTGAACGGACCCACAAATTGGGTCAAAGGGGAGAGCAAAAGTCATAGGAACTGTCCCACTCTCACATCGGTTGGGTTCTTTTTTTTTAATCAAATATTTAATTTATATTCTTTTTAGAACGGAAAGTGCGTTCATGAAACGTAAATACACAGTGGAAAAAAAATATGTTTAGGGAAAAATTACCGAAGAAACATAATTTGACAAAATTCATTTTCTACAGATGTCAGATATGATGTCATTTTATATTTAAAACCGGAAAGTATAACGCCTTCACAGATGTATATATTTATTTTATTTGATATAGATAACCGATGTATATAATTTTTAAACAGAATTCATAAATGTCGGATTATACATAAAAAAATAACTTAATATAAAACATATAGATCTTATATATATATATATATATATATATATATATATATATATATATATATATATATATATATATATATATATATATATATATATATATATATATATATATATATATATATATATATATATATATATATATAAATTGCTACAACGCTACAAATTTTGCATAGTTCTTGATGCAGTTCCTATAGAATAAAAAGCACTGCAAGGAATGGTCTAAATTTCCATAACATGTTTTTAGATGTTCTTTTGGCCATTTATTCAACCCCTCCCCCCATAACGATATATGTGCCGTATGTTGATGTAGAACATATGCTCATGTTCAACTGGCTTGCTGGAGTGACACGTATCAAATAAAAAATAATAGACGCAAATACGTAGCATATATACAAAACATAACCTGTCGTTTCAAATACACATTTCCTAAATTCTAAAAAGCCTGGTGTATGTATTATACACTGTTCCCATACAGTAGTGGTCAGTAGCGGTCGGAGCCCCTTAAAGATTTTTTCCACCAAGGCCTACAATAGGTGAGGACAGTCTTTATCATGGATGAAACACAATTGAAATGCCAGCCCTTAAAGGGAATACCAGGGGATGGAGTTTCCTTTCATCAACTAACAATGGCCACTCTCCGTGAACTGACCAATGGTCATTTTGACGCGGTTTTTATTTTTGTGGTCATCTCCCAGGAGGCCCGCTCATCTCTCAGATGTTACATGTAGGGTAATGGGTTTCACAGGTTTTAGCACTCGCCATAAGGACATTGACCAGAGGTTCTAAAAATAGCACACACAGTGAGAGTCACGTGACGCCAATCGTTTGAAAATAGATAAATAAATAATATATAAACGATACAATAGCATCCTTACTATACCTGGCCGCTACAGGGGTGCCATAGTAATACCATAAATTCAAACAATTATAAACATATATTTACAAAGAGCTAATATATATATAGCAGGCTTTTTCCGATGAAGAGAGGAGCTATAGTTGAAGATCTAGGTGATTTGTCAAAGTAGTCATATAACATCTATAGACTACAGGGAGTGGTTGGCTTAGGTTGTGTTCATTTATTTACTTTTGTCATAAAAGTTAAAATGAATGACGAACTTTTGGTAACCACTTCTAAATTTTGTCAGTCCCAAAAGTTTTATAATACAACTCTACCCCGTCCCTCCCCACGAAAGCCCCCAAAACCACGAAAAAAAACGGGGGGAAAAAAAGGTAACACAGTAGCCTTCGCCGATGACGTCATACCAGGATTTATTCTCACGACTTGTTTCCTTTGTTTTAATCGCAGGCATTCGACAAGAGCAGGATATGTACATACGTCTTATTGACTCTGTCACGAAACAGGTAAAAAAAAGAGAAAATTTAAAAACTAGTTTTGTAGATAGCATGTAAAATCATAAGCTAAAAAGATAATCATATATAGCTTTATATATATATATATATATATATATATATATTTCCTATCGAAGAATAATTTGTAGGTATAACAATTTTAGCTTGTGTCTTAAACAATATTCTGTATACAATTTTCATGAAAACTGTTTATAGAAATACTGTGTTAGATTCTCGCTTATATCGGCCATTAGACTGTAGCTGTCTTTAACTAAATGCCTTGTGTCATGAGATATCCAGCCCTTTATTTCGTCATTCTATTTCCAGGCTATTGTTTACGAAGGCCAAGACAAAAACCCAGAGATGTGCCGAGTGCTGTTGACCCACGAGATTATGTGCAGGTGACCTACATTTCACTTTTAACTTTAGAAATAGGGTAAAGAAGAATTCTAAGAAGTAAATAGTTAAATAAACCCTCGTTTAAAAAAAAATTGTTTTAAAACAAAACTAAAAAAAACTCAAAAACAAAAAACAAAAACACTTCATTTTTCGATTACTGTATTTGGTAGTAACAAAATAGCTACTAGCTCATCGCAAAACTCTTTATGATTAAACCTAAAAATAAAACGATCACAAAATATGAATCAATTTAAAAATGCTATTACGATTTGAATCTGGAAACGAAAAATCCCAATCCCCAAATCAACAAAAATACACAAATCTAACGAATTCAACTAAATTTCTATTCAGAAATTCACAAGGTCAAACAACCTCTACATATTAATTACTAAAAATATGTTTTTATTTTGTGTGACCTTTTTTCAAATTAAAAATCAACCGAATAAATTCTAGATAATACCAATTGTTTTTTAAATTTTTTTTTAACGTTTGAATCAAAACCTGTGTTGTAACATCTCCATGCCAGCTATTGAGGAAGTGGGGCTTAACTTAACTCACACGATTCCTATTAGGTCTCATTATGTCCTAATAAGGCCCAATCCGGTTGGTGATTTGAATAAAAATGTCGAAAAAAGTGGAGGGGGACGGTGACGAAATTTCCGTATTTATTTCATCCAATGTCCTCTTTTTAAAAAATCCCTTATATTAACTTCGCGGCCGTCTCTGTCGTCATCTCATCATCTCATCATCTCATGGGCGGGCGGAAAAACAAAAGTCGAAAATGACCCACTTCCCGTGATTCGATCGAGCTGAAATTTGGCACACTGACCCGTCTGACCTAACAATGCATCGTATCAAAATTTCAGATCGGTACCGTAATTAAATTAATGCATTTTTAGTTTATCCTTATATGAGGTATGTAATTTAAATTCACGATTTGTTATTGTTTTTTTCCCACGTGAAATTTTGAGCTGACGCATTGAGGCGACCCAACGAAGCGCTTTTGTTTACATTTTACGTGTCACTCTGAGCTCGGTCAAGCGAATCGGTGACCAGACTTTTCCCCTCTCCCCCCCCCACCCACCCCTCCCCCCCCACTAGGGTTATGATGCAAAGTTGAGTTAAGACAGATTCAGTCTGTAAATGTTTGAAAATAATCAATACTGTTAGTTATGTCTCATATATAAGGGATTTATAGTCAAAAACTTTGTTTTTACGGGTTTGTTTTATTCTTTTTTTCTTTCTCATTCTCTAATGGCCACTGTTTACATTGTATTTTCAGTCGATGCTGTGAAAAAAAAAGTTGCGGCAACCGCAACGAAACCCCCTCCGACCCTGTTATCATAGATCGGTAAGTACTTCATTTGTGCCCCCCCCCCTTTTTTTTTGTCTACCCCCTCCCCCACACCTTTTTTTGTGTTGTTTTTTTGTTTTTGTTTTACAGCTACAGGCGTCATACTTTAGCACTCAAAACTCCAGCGAATATGTCTGCCGCGCGTGCTGGTGCAATACTCTCGTCCACAAACACTGGGCGCCAACCGAACAGCACACGGCAACAATTCGCGGCAATCAATATCTATTACAGCTTTCCCTGAATGCAAATGACCTGTTACAAATGACTCGAAACATATTGCTTGGATAGAAATTACTCACGGCAAAGCGATCGTACCGATAGAGTGCCAAGGACGCCTGGCATCATTGTGTTTTCTTTCTTTCTTTTTCTTTTTAATGTTGTTTTTGTTGTTTTTTTCCTCTGTTCACCACCGGTCCACTCTTTGACTGGCAAATGTTCGCCTTGCAGCTAAGCAGGACGATGATTATTAATGGATAACTATTGATTTTTAAATGAGCTTCAAGTAGTGAAAACAAAGGCACCTCGTGTCAAATAGCACAACAAGCCAGGGAACTATGATCAAGGTATTCTGATCAGCCGGCCAGGGCGCACGGCACTGGGAATTTAAAACGAACCGGCCGAGCACTTTGGAGGCCGAGATCTTTATTTAAAGCTCGGAGGCCAACGGTTATAAAACCTCAAACAAAAACAAGTTAAAATTTTAGTAAATATGTGTATAATGATACACCGACTTGAGAATGTTGCACGCTTGTGATGCGCGTGCGTTTGTTTATTTTGGGCAATTCGTTGACTTCTCATGCGTATCATCGCCAACGTTATTAGTGCGTTCTTGAATAATGATACAGAAAGGCATCGATTCTTACCCACAAAAGAACTACTATTCATGTTCGTCTAAGAATACATGTTACCTATATGTTAACATTATCTTTTTGGTTGATGTAATTGTGCGTGCCTTCTTCTTACATACGCCTAACACACGGTCAATCTAGTGTTGCGCGGGGTTTCTTGGGTCTAAAATTTCTCAATACCTTTCGATGGCATAAGCTCGACTGTTGGTAAATTCCACCCTCCCCCCACCCTTTTTTTTCAAACCCTTTCATAAAAATAAACCATTGAAAGTAAAAGGAACGTATTTGTAACAGCAGCGCCATTTTAAAAAAGTTAGGGGTGGGAGGGAGAGGGGCGAAGATGCCGGGGTACGCAAAAATGTGTCTTACAAAACGTTACTTTATTATAAGTGAACAAGGGTAGGAACTAGGTAGGCCAATTTAATTACATATACACTGTAGTTTGTCTTCGACCACAAAATATCCTAGCCCCGACTCTGATGTGTACCAATATCGATCTTAACACATCAAATTCTGTCTACGTGCTGAAGTGTCTCACTGACCAATGACACAAGACATAAGAAAATGAAATTCATTAGTCAAGCGATGTTTTAATTATATATATTTTTAGTTGTTTTATTTTATTTTAAATTTTTGTTGAAAAAAAAATTAATGAAGCTACAAAAAATCTTCGGAGCAGCGTCACTATTAACATCTCATTTAATTAAATCTGTTTAGCGATGATAACTAATCTTTCTTGAGTCACATTCTAAACGGATCACTCCAACGACACAGCCGGCTCTTGCATAAGTTAATCAATCGTACAAAAACTATTCAAAACTGATGTTATTTTGGGGAGAAAAATACAACTGTAAACAAAATTCCTAACTAGGCTTGACGTCCCCAACAACACCCCCCCAACCCTTCCCCTGCTCCTACCATCACCGTCCCGCAAACTAAATGTTACACATTTCAGGTTTTTGTTTTGCCGTTAACGTCAGGGCCCGGTAAGCAATTAATGGATGAGCTAACTTATCAATCTTTCAGGATCTGACCTGATTGTGTCGCCTCTATTGATTCTCTGGCATCCGTTGTGTCCACTTTCCCACGCATGCCTTATGTACAGTTGGCGGACGTGTAACGAATCGCTGTTAAGGTTTGCGTACAGGGAGCATTCCGATAAAGCTATAGCGTACAGGGGAGACTTTCCATATAACTTTGAAAAAATAGCCGCAAAAGTTTTCACGTTGATGTTGCTCTACCCTTCGTTAAGGAATCGAAAACAATTTAAAGCTGAAATAGCAGACCCGCCTTTTTACATTGGCCGAATTAGGTGATTGTGGCTGCACTAAGGCACGACTTTTTTTAAAATTTTAACGCAACCGCTCGCCAGAAAAAAAAAGAACAGTAAATAATATATATATCATTATCATTAACGGATATTCTACCAATCTATAACCCCATCAATGCGTGAAACGCATTAAATTCACACACACACACAAACACACACGTATAAATATTTATTTAAATATATATATTTATATTATGAATAAACAATTCTAAACCATTTTATTCAGTGAACACAGTGACACGTCTATGTTACATTAAGCCATTCTCATGTTGCCACTAGGATACACATGCCGTTTAGAATATCATTCATCGCGTCGTGTACGTTTTCCCTTTTATAACCCGATTAAACTTGTAACACCTGATGCTTTTACTGACATGATTCCTATAATAACTTAGTTTCACGTTTTTATAAAATCCCATTTTGACATGTTTCTATACTGTTACGTTAAACCCCTTGTCCTCTTATTTAAAATAGCCTCAAAATTGTTGGTGTCATCTCCCAGCTGTTCCCATCACCCAGTTTCCAAGAAGCTGTAAACAAAGACATCAGACGAACAACAACTACAACAACAACAACAAGAACAAACACATCGTCTCTGACCTCGTCCCTCATGGTTAAATGAATTCAGTTCACGCTATCCTTACACCACTATACCCCGCCGTACACTGCCTCATATCCTTTAATAAATAATACGTCACACACACACACACCTTTCTCATTCCCCACCAACCCACTCCCTAGTAAATACAACCGAAAGGATGGGTAGAATTCTTACAGTCGGCCCAAGTGTTGAAAGTTACGTTACGGGAACCAGAGACCTGCCCCGGGGTTGGAAAAAAGGGGGGGGGGCTGGTGGTATGACTTCGATCTGGATGTATGGTCATACATCTTTGATGACGGCCCTTTTTGTTAGGGGCTGGGGCTGTGAACGTATGAAACAAACTGCTGTAACAGAGCTGGGTCCCTAGGGGGGCTGGAGAGAAGGGGGGAAAAAACAACCAAAAAAAAACACCACGGCTTGATTTTGTTGTTGAGCTTGAGCCGGGAGATATTGAGGAACACAACGACATTGGCATTGGGCGCGGGGGTGGGGGGTGGAGATGAGCACATCCGACGGCACGCACGACAACTTCATGTCATACGGACGCTGGCCCATTTCCTTGCTGTATACAAACTGGTTTTCTGGACGATTGGCGGCGTGCGCGATTGTTTGTCTAAACCTGGTCGAAATGTAGGAATCTTGCTTACTTAATTTTTTTAAAATACGGCTTGGGAGCTCACAATAACAAGGATTCTCAAACTTCTCTCTCTCGCTTTCTCTCTCTCTCTCTCTCTCTCTCTCTCTCTCTCTCTCTCTCTCTCTCTCTCTCTCTCTCTATCTCTCTCTCTCTCTCTCTCTCTCTCTTTCTCTCTCTCTCTCTCTGCCTCTGTCTCTTAATATGGGATGTTTAAGAGACATTATTCCGTTGCTAAGTATAATTGCTTCATTTTAAAATGCATGCCTATATATCTAAGCTACACGCCCTCTTTCAACCATGCAGTGGCGTCGTTGTTAAATTAATAATAAATTAATAAGACCCCATGTGGATGACAGTAAACAAATTTAGTCAAGTGAATTTCTCGACAGAGATACCACACTGCACAATGCCGTTCCTAACGTACATCTTTTTAACAATATTTATTGAAAGAAAAACAAAATGGTAGTGATTTTTTAAATCCCTTATATTAACTTCACCGGCGTCTCTCTCTCTCTGTCTCTCTGTCTGTCTGTCTCTCTCTCATCATCTCATGGGCTCGGCGGGCGGAAAAACAGAAGTCAAAAATGACCCACTTCCAATGATCCGATCGAACTGAAATTTGGCACACGGACCCGTCTTACCTAACAATGCATCGTATCAAAATTTCAGATCGATCGAACGTACCGTAATTAAATTAATGCATTTTTAGTTTATCCTTATATGAGGTATGTAATTTAAAATCACGATTTGTTATTGTTTTTTTGCCACGTGAAAGTTTGAGCATTGAGGCGACCCAACGAAACGACGGTGCGCTTTTGTTTACATTTTACGTGTCACTCTGAGCTCGGTCAAGCGAATCGGTGACCAGACTTTTCCCCTCTCCCCCTCCCCCCCCACCCCTCCCCCCCTAGGGTTATGAAGCAAACTTGTGTTAAGACAGATTCAGTCTGTAAATGTTTGAAAATAATCAATACTGTTAGTTATGTCTCATATATAAGGGATTTATAGTCAAAAACTTTGTTTTTACGGGTTTGTTTTATTTATTATTTTCATGAGAAAGTCCCCCATTTCCAAACCACCAGTATAAATACGCGTGAAACATTCCTGACCTGGCGTCCGGTCTCGGTGACTCAGTCAGTCACTGGGGCAGACGGTGCATCTAAAAAAAGAACTATATCCACTGAAAGACGTCAGCTTTTATTATTATCATCATCATCATCATCATTATTATCATTATTACCATTATTATTATTATTATCATTATTATTATTGTTACATGGCTTGTTAGCTCAAAAAATTACAAAGGAAATAATGAAATTACCCCATAGTACACGACTGGTGCCGTTTGTCGTCTGATACCGCTTTGGAATCTTATTTTCTCCGTCTGAAAGACACCCATGAACTGATTTAAAGAAATGTGTTTTGCTAATTCAGGAGAATATTGCATCCAAACAAATAACAGTATTAATTTCCCAGCTGTTCTCCATCCCATGTGTTGAGGTCTAAAAGAGATATGTGTGGCCATTGTTAATTTCACTACGGTTTTTAAAAGTTTGAAACCCATTAAAATCACAACGACGGGGTTAATGACGTAACAGTTACCAATAATGACGCGTACGGATTGGCAAAACAACGTCAGGTTCGCCCCTGTTCAGGTCTTTTATTTTATTATTACTTATTGTTCTTTCTTTCTTTCTGTTTTTGCTGCGAGAAAGTTTAAGATAATAAAAAATAGGTGGGTAGTTCGTGCCGTGGAAAAAAGTGTGTGGAGGGGTGGTGGTGGTGGCCAAGATTGTCACCGCAAACCTTTACAAAAAATAATAAAAAAAATTTGTAAAAGTATATAAAAATAATTGGGAACTACTAAAAGTGAATTGCGAAATTAGAAAATATTTTAAAAGTCAATTTTTAGGCTTTTTCTTTATTAAATTCAAATAGTCGTGAAATTATTTCCTGATCAACTCTTTAGCAATGTCTTAATTTGCGTATTTCTTATTGAGTGTTTAAATAAATTATATAGATTTTTTAATCTGGTCTACGGGGTATTTTTAAAAAAATTGCCCTCCTACTGCGGACTAAAGATTACCTTTGAAAAAAATGATGGAATATAGGTATATTTACACCTATATGATTAGCAATCCAGGTGTTATCCCCCGGGGGGTGAGGGGGGTACTCCGAGGTGAATCTTGAGAGCAGGTCTCATTTACACATTGGCGTACACACGCGGAAAGATACGAGCAGGGCGCCAAGTCAACACACAACGAGCGGTCGACATCTCTCACGGGAGGGCAAATATTGTGAGCGATAAGAGAGATGTTTTGATTTGTCTTCTCTTTTAAAAGCAAAAAAAATCTTTAGGGTTGAATTAGAGGGTGATATCGCAGTTGCTCTGTGTCGTAAACTATCCTCGAGGAAAGTCTTGAAACTCGCTGAAGTGGGAATACACATCATGGTGTAAGATTGCTGACAGTTATGTCGGAAAAAAGGCATTTTGTTTTTCATCCTACTCTACACGCGCTTCGAGCGAGTCTTAAAACTCAACCTCAAAAACGCATTTACTTTAAAAAAGAATATTGCTACAGTTTTGTATAAAAAAAAATATATATATATAAAAAAAAATAAAATAAAAGAGACACCTGCAAACGTTTGAATTCCATCCATGCAAGTGCGTCGACTAATTTTGAAAAACCCCGCGACAAATCGTCATTTATTTTTTTTATATTATACACAACAATGTTATTTATTTATAGTTCAAATGGTGGTTTCAAAGATTACATTTTTTATTTCCATTCGACCCTAACAAAATAGGCATTCGTTGAAATCTGGAGAAAACGAGACGCCGTTTATTACAGAATAGCACAACACGATCCCACATGTCTTTCCGGTCGTTGGTACATTTGGTATAAGGTACACTCGAAATGTCATCGGGGGGCAGAAGGTCAGTTTGACTACGTCATGCACGTGCAGTCAGTCGGTGGTAACTTGTAACTGTTGTTTGATTCAGGACTTTAGACCTGGTATAACTCACACGTGTGGATACACATTAAAGTATTTTTAAACAAAGGTTCTCAAACGACACAGCCCTTTCGATACCCCGTAAGTCAGTTCTTTCAAGTGTATTTTTTTTTGTTTTTTTTTAAACACGAGGTTTAAGTTTAGCTTTCGTTCCGATTAGGTAGACAAAGCTATAACAAAACGCCCAAACAGAAAGAACAACGCTTCCCTTTCTTTATAAATCTTGGAAAACGCTTCATAAAATGGTTTGCATTTGTTTATTTTTTTACCATTAAATTTAGTATTAGAAATATGCTTTTCCTCCGTCTGTATTTTTAAGGGAATCTGTATAGCTACGTTCAATGTGTAAAAGAGATTGAAAAAGATTAAAACATGCACACATTTTTGTTAGAAAATCTTTAACAGTATGATTATGTTTTCCTC
Organism: Ampullaceana balthica; assembly: GCA_944989445.1. Classification (NCBI taxonomy): domain Eukaryota; kingdom Metazoa; phylum Mollusca; class Gastropoda; family Lymnaeidae; genus Ampullaceana; species Ampullaceana balthica. The sequence goes on from CALYLW010000277.1 coordinate 398,558, forward strand.
CCCTTTGTCCTTTTAGACTTTTATTTTAGGGATCTCGCTTTGTTGTCCCACCCTCACCCCCGCCGCAATGCTTTACCCCCCTTCTCCGCCTTTCATGTCTGGGAGTTGGTGGGGGTGTGGGGGCGCCTAGACAAGGTACCCGTTGTGGTAATGTCTTCCATTTCACCGGAGCGGACAGAACAAGCAAATGACGAGACGGGCATCAGCGCCGAACTGGCAGCCATTACGTGACGTAATGATTCCGGCCTGTGCAACCCCTAACGCGTTATTCTCCGGGAGGTTCGGATGTGGAACAGTTGCATGACAACCGAATAATGCCGGAGAATGGGGAATTAGTTGGTTCACTGGCACACTAGTAGACATCCACTTCCCGTCATCACGTTCAGATGAAGGGGAATAAGGAACAAAAAATAGATGGTTGGGGGAAAAACGCAGCTGCGGTTTATTTAGACAAAAAGAACGGAATACAGAATACTGTTGGTTATTTCGGCTAACATGGCCAACGTCGGGTATGTTATAGAAGGCCAACATCGGGTATGGTGTGGATTGCCAACATCAGGTATGGTGTAGATGGCCAACATTGGGTATGGTGTAGATGGCCAACATCGGGTACGGTATAGATGGCCAAAATCGGGTATGGTATAGATGGCCAACATCGGGTATGGTGTAGATGGCCAACATCGGGGATGGTGTAGATGGCCAAAATTGGGTATGGTGTAGATGGCCAACATTGGGTATGGTATAGATGGCCAACATCGGGTATGGTGTAGATGGCCAACATCGGGTATGGTGTAGATGGCCAACATTGGGTATGGTGTAGATGGCCAACATTGGGTATGGTGTGGATGGCAAAAATCGGGTATGTTGTGGATTGCCAACATCGGGTATGGTGTAGATGGCCAACATTGGGTATGGTGTGTATGGCCAACATCGGTATGATATAGATGGCCTAAAACGGGGTTGTGATATGGGATAATATTATAGAAACATATTTAATGATGGAAGAGAAGGCGTTTTACAGGTAATACTTTCGAAATCTCTCCTGTCATGGTGATATGGAAACTGATACACGAAGAAATTACCAATAATTCTAGATTCAAGCAACGATCTATCCCTTTAACAAAATCTACGCTACAACCTTCTCCCGCCTCCTCTCAAAGCCTCTCCCTATAAACAGTGATAGCACTTTCAACCGTAGCTAGTAATTTTAAATGTGAAGTGTATTATATTCGATTCCCTGGTACACTTGTATGGGAGTGGCCTAATTACTTTGCGCGAGAGTATTAAAACCATAATTAAAGTGAACAAGAATTTAAAACATAGTTAACTTGTTATGAAAACCCTCGAGTGCAGATGTCTTAGCACTAAAGGCATGAATCGCTCTCGTAATGAAACTCTTTTATTTCATCATGTTTGGTTATAAAAAATATAATCTGCTACTATCTAATACTACTTTCCCAATGAAACTCTCCGATGTCTCTGTCACCTCTTAAATCTGGCTCGCGGCAACAATAACCCCTCCTTACACCACTTTTAATGAAAGGCTTCAATTTATTAGTAATATATATATATATATATATATATATATATATATATATATATATATATATATATATATATATATATATATATTAAAAGTAAATAAATGAAATAGTAGCAAAACAAATTATTTTTTTTTAAAAGAAGAAGAAAGAAAAAAAAAGGTATTTCTCCAAGTGATTTCTGTATGTTTACAAACATCAACAGGCTAGAGCTATAGAGCCATGCCAAAAAGAAATATATGCTGGAAATTATTTTCACAATAAATAATCAACGAACTAAACAAGGAAGCTCCCAGTGAATTGTGGGAAATGAAAAGCCGACAGGGGGGAAATAACGGTAGACACATGTCAACAGACGCCAATCGAATGATGTGTTTAAAACGTCGTCGGCCGAAACGTGACCTTTCCCGAACATCGGCTCATTACAGCGCACGTCCAAACACTTACATAATGTCCCCCACACCACCACCGCCCCACGGGGGCGTGGAAGCTTACAAAAAAATACCCTCCCAGAACTCCCCCCTCCCCCGCAGATCACGTCAGGACCTTAGGGTCTGACATTTATCCCCCCGAAAAAAATTTTTGGGGTGAAATATTTATTGTCGTTTTCATAAACCCCGAGGGATCTCATCCTGTGTACGTCACTAGATAACATCGGGTACCGAGGTGCTCAAAGAGGAGCATTGTAAATACCCTGGTTAGGTTGATAAATACATTATTTTAAATCGCTTTGCCGTATGTGACATGCTGAGTTTTTAATGATAACATTCTTTTAAAAAAAGCGTTTAAGTTTTAAGCCGTGCATGTAAGTTAAATAATTAAGGGGACATGACGCATTGGATTCTGAATTAGAAAAAAAAGACCATTAAGCGGACGTTTCGGATATCTTTATCTTTCCTTAGACCAACAATACAACGGAATCATGCAATTTAAAATATAAAATGTATATTTCTGAAGTTCTGTTTAAAATATGTGTACAGCTGTACATCTATTTAACTATTTGCTTGGTGTCCTACAATTTTTTATATGTGTGTGTTGTGATATATGTCGAAGAATTTGGACGCGTCATTAATATGGTATAGTTGAAATCCTAGTTCCTTGGTTACAGCCACAGAAACTTTCACGTACATGAAAGTCACACGTCACTGTTTTCGATGTCATTTTCATGGTTCACCGACAAAACGGCCCCGGACAAAACGGCCCCGACATAACGGCCCCGACAAAACGGCCCCGGACGAAACGGCCCCGACAAAACGGCCTCCGGACTGATAGATGGACTAAACGTAAAATGTCCAATCAAATATTAAATTTGTATTTTTACTCACCTATTCAGTGTCAGGTTTTGCTAATAATAAACAATAATAATGACATCACAATAGTGAATTTAATAGCCTTTACGCGAAATGGTACCAATCGCGGCTGTTTGTTGACAAGAAACAATATAATAACATCACAAGACATAATTTTAAAATTTTACCACTTTCTTTAAGGGTGAAAAAGTTAACAAAAGCTAAATGAAAAAAAAAGGTTTTGTTGAAAAAAGTTTACAATTTGTCTGGGGCCGTTTTGACCGGGGTCGTTTTGACGGGTCACCCATTTTCATTGATAAAAGTAGACCTTAGCTGACATTTCTGAGTGTCACGCTGTGGAATTATTTATCTTTAACCCAATTTTCATTTTGGGGCTGTTTTAGTTGTTTATACTCTATATTCATCTTGTAAAAACTCCAGTTGAGAAATCTTGGTGAATTCCGAAAATTCGCAGTTCTATACTATAACCTTAACAGCCAATTAGGGCCCTAGTAGACATAATCGCGAAACCGCTTTTCACGCTTTGAGGAAACATTAACTATAAGACCAATTGAGGGTAGGGGTGGGGTGGTAATTGTTTAGGACCCACGATTCAAGAAAGCAGCCCTTTATGCTCTCGAGACAGACACCCCCCTCCAAAAGCCTTTATCTGTCTGACGTTGGATCAAGTCATAGGGCACAGTGAAGACCGGGCCACGAAAACTAACGGGGCAACGCCATGGCCCTGTTCAACAACTCATCACCATTCGCAGCTCTGCGATATTCACTGTCAAAACAGAAAATAAACAGGGGCATGAAAACAAACAAAAGGACAACCACTGCAGTCGAAACCTGGTTGGCATCAGGCCTGGCTTCGAAAGGACGGTTTGGTGTGGGTGGTATATATGATGATAAAAGGATTTGAGACCGAGGTGGGGGAGGGGGTGTTAGGAGGTGATACGCAGAGAAACAGTTGCTCATGCAAGGTTTTCAGCAACTCATTCTTCAATTTTTGTTCAAAAGGATGCGGCTATGGGAGAAAGAGAACAGGTGATTTGGCGTCATTCAGCTTTTTAATACATAACGTTATAGTTCATAATCGTGTCCTTTTTTCTTTTCGTAAATTTATCTTCAAGTCATGCATTGTTATCTGCTACCCTTAAACCCATCTCGTCGCATGTCTGCCAATATTAACAGCGCCGGTAGCAAAGATGAAATTATTAAAAGTGAAACAAGATAATTTTTTTCTATTTTTAGATTAAGTGGGTTTTCACCCATTTTTCGAGAAAGCTGAAACATTCTTTTCTCGGGTAATCGACACACGAGAACGGCGTAAAAAAAAATTCGAGTACACGTATTCGATGGAATGTCAGTCGATCCGTTTGTCCCGTTTTCTTACATTTCCTTCCTTTTTTTTATGTAATTAGTGAAAAAGGATGAATTAAGGCGTTGAAAAGTAAATAAAGGCAACAAGATAAAATTTTTGTTTTGATACAACATATTCGCAAGGCAAAAAATACAAAGCTGAACAAAAGTTTTTTAGAATCGAAAAACGTTATTCCTACACTACACGATCAAATTGTTATAAAAAAACGCCCCAGGGAAACTAAAAAATAAATAATAAACAATTTCCATAGTAATTTTGGGTATTCTCAGGTAATTATCACGGGGTTCTTGAATATAAGTTTATATATATATATATATATATAAATATTTCATTCGTTTATTTTATTCATCACAACATTTAAATATTTCCCCAGTGTTGTATTTTTAAAGCCCGCACGACTCAATAGAATAGATATGTATTAGTTGGAGTGTGGTCGTATTGATTGGAATGTGGACTTACTGGATATAATATGGATGGATGCACTGGCGTCAAGGTGTATTGACGCCGACAGCGAGAGGAGACAAGTGATTGTCTATATATATCTGGGCAAATGAGTCAAATGTAAGTTGAAGTTGGGGGGGGGGTGCGGCGGAGGGCTTAATGTGGGCTCAATGCGTGGAAACAAGTCAATGAAAAAAAATAGTTCCAAGATGAGCAGAAGGTTCAAACGACTTTGCTGCTCACTGCCCCCCCTCCCATCCACATTTCTTTTTAAAAAGTGGCTACTTCCTTTCTCATAGGGTCCCAGGACTTAACCCACCATCTTTACCCCGCCCCCTGTTCCCTGTATGCAGTGGTTTCCGGGTGGGTACGCATTTTGGTGCGCGGTTGTTTGTTGCCGATGGTTTCAGCTTACTTTTGATTCCAGGAACATCGCTTGGGGGCTGACCATTGATACTTTTGTTTTATGGGAGGAAGGAGATGTGGTGTGGTGTGGAGGGGGGGAGAGTTAAGTGAAAGGAGGAAGTACTATGGTCGCTGAATAAATAAAGAGTTCAGGAATAGTTTGTGTTTTTTTTTCCCCCACACAGGGTGCTAAGTGCAGAATTTGGCTTTTGGATAGTCTGAATTTAAGCAACTCTGTAACTCATCTATCTATACCTCATAATTAGATTAAGTCATCTCCTCCTCGAAGTTTGATACGCCTGGAATTATAAACTTTAATCAGTAAACTCCACACCAACTTCAAACACAGTCACACTCTCTGAAAACATACATACACATTATACATAAAACAATTTGAACAGAGACGATCGTTAACACCATCATTAATTTAACACCCGCCCCCACCTCCCCCCATTGACAACCCAATGGTATCACACCAACATCGCAATGACACAACAGAACCATCTGACACTAACGACAGGCAGCTCTCTGAACGTAACAACGCTCTCACTCACTACCTGCCATTGTTTTCACTGCTTCAGCCATTTGTCTCACTGAATTATCATCCCGATAGGGAATCAGCCCGTATAGATAAGTCCGTGTGAGTAATAATTCACGGTGCATTGAGATCGCCCGAGTGAGATACAAGGTGAAGGTGGTTTAGAACGAAAGTGGAACAAAAAAGAGAAGGGTGTGCGAGGGAATGTCAGATAGTAAGTCTCAAAACCTCCGTTTGTCAAGAAGTTAACACGCGGTTGTCACGGCGGTAACCGCTCGTGCCCGGGGCGAGCGCCCGACAATTAGCCCAACCAAGGTTTACCGACTCGGTTGGAGCACGGAGATTAAACCCGCGGATTAATTAATTAATCAGGGGCATGGGGGCCCATCCCACAGCTATATATAAAGGTTTAGCCGGTGCTAACGTTGTTGAACCGGCGCTGACATTGTTGCTCAAACAAGCCCAGTGGAGTGGTACTCACTTAGACGCTCATTAGACAATTGCCTTCCAGGGGGACGCACGCCCGCTGTTTTTTTTATAACACGTCAAGGTTCGTTACTGTAGACCTGAAGCCGCCCATTGTCAGAGTAGATATTCCCAGCGGTGAGGGCAGGGGACGGCATCTGGCGCGTGCTTCCCTTGACATATCCGAAAGGGACTGGACGTACACAAAAAGTGACAGTATCGTTAAGTGTCAATGAACCACCCTCACTGACATTTTAATTATGGACACACCGATGGGTTGTTCCGCCCGGTTCGGCGATTGGTGTCGTTCGTTGCATTGTCAGTAACCAATTAGACGGTTAGCGATATTGATCTGCGCTCCACGCTAATGGAATGTAAGTTATTCACACATTGAGTTGACGCAGCTTGTTGATGTCGAAATTCTACGGTGGTATATATCCGTTGACAGTTTGTGGGACTGGGGACGGACTAAGTGTTGCGGGTTTCAATGTTAACAATGCCGCACCACTTTTAGTAAATTTTGAGACCAGTTTATAAATTTGTAAACAAATGTTGCTTACGTCGGTTGCTCCAAATGGATAAGCCATGGTAAATGCATAGACTGCTTATCATATATGCACATTTTGAGATTTATTTAAAGTCATTTACTTTAGTTTTTTTTAAAAACCTTTTATATTAACTTAAGGCAACTTTGAAAGAACCACGCAACGGACCGTTAAAGTCGCAATTAATGTGATCAAAAACGTTCGTAGCTTCTCGTTTTACCCACATACCCTTCCATTTTCACCCCCGACCTCTTTTGTTTCTTCCTTGATGATTTTTCTTGCCGCCTCATCGTCGTTTTTTATTTCATTTCCTGGCTGCTTGCTCCCCACCCGAGTTCCTCGTGTTTGCTTAGCGGTTTTAATGGTGCGCCCTCGGACCGACACGGGTGTCGATTTTTGTCGTTTGGTGTGAGGTGAACGAGTTGAGATAAGAACTCTGCCGAGGGGAGATAGAGTTTCTGTAACGACCGGAGATGTTGGGTGAATTACCTGTACATGTTGCACTCAGCGCACTTAGTAACTCATCTTTTTGGTGAAAAAAATTATATTTAAAATAAAATAATAAAAAATTCAGTTAGGGACTCCTCGTCGGAAAAGTAAACGATTTTTAAAGTGAAGAAAAATTATTATTTTTTTAAATAGAAAAAATAAAAATAAATGTCACATACTTAAAAAGCATGACAATGCATCGAACGGGTTAAAATTAATCATGTTCTTAACTTTTAAGAAATTGCTTTTCTTTTACACCTGATTTTTTTACTAACATTTTATGTACGCCAACATGGCTCCTTTCATTACTCCGAAGGCTCAGAGAATAACTTTCCTTGTAACTTATTTAAATGTTCATATTAAAATTATTTGGTTACAGCAAGGTGGACAATGACCTCAATGATAGAAAAATTCAATGGGATACGACAGAGAAATCAATGTAAAATGCGTAGAGATTACATAAGTTATTATTTTTTGCTAGGCGTTTATTGATTTCGAATAATTACTAATTGTGAATTATTTAGCGTTGGGCCTGTACACTATCTTCCGCTAAGGGTTCCATTTTCCCCCATCGCATGGAAGGTTTGTGACACAACAAATCGCTCGCTCACACTAGTTCCGCGCTCAAAAATGTGTCCTACGTTCACCCAACTAGTCCCACTTTCATACAACTATAATATATATATATATATATATATATATATATAATATATATATATATATATATATTATATATATATATATATATATATATATATATATAGTCCTACGTTCACCTATTTAGTCCCACTTTCATACAACTGGTCCAACCCTCACACAATAAAGTCCCACCCTCACACAAGTCCCACGTTAACACAGTGTTGATCTGTTGCTGGTGAGATGGTCCTATCACCTCACTATTGTCACTTACGGCTCGTCCCCAACTTTCGGGACGCTCGTCCCCAACCCTCGATGTAATGACAGCGTGTCCAATAATTATACGTGATCTCAAAGTTACATCTTGTGACCGCTGGTTGTGGTATCAGGGCACAAAGATACCACACCGTCCGATCTTGAGTCGAACTTTTATTGTGTTAGCGGTGCGGAGTTGTAACCACTTAGCAAGAATGTTTGTGCTAATTGGCGAGTCACATCACCATTGGGACGTTTGTAGTGGGAAAGGGAAAAGTAACGACTTGTGTGTCTTCATTATCTTGAGGGACTAAAAGATTGTTTCGTCACATTAACGAAATAATAAGAAAAAACATAAAATCTAACAAAAAAAGCAAGAAGAAGAAAATAAAAATTATAATTATTTATAACAACATGCGTTATTTCATCTCATTAAAAAAAAAGAAAGAAAAAAACACTTTAAAACTTGGACTTTAGGAAACAAATTAAATTTTTAAAAATGTCACTTGGTACTTATTTTGGTTTCGTTTTCAGCCACCCACCAATCAACCACACAATCTCACCTTCTCCATCTCGCCGTATCAATCTCAGACGATGCATTGGACAGAATAAATATTTACTCATTTCCTTAACAAACCGCCCAATTAACGACGCTTGGCAGAAAAAAAAATGTTCCGGAGGGAACGTAAATATAAGACTTTGTTGGGTGTAAGGTTTTTTTTTGTGTATTTTTTAAAAGGCTGCTTAATTTTTTTATTATTATTTTTTTTCGAAACGTGAAAGAGACCAGGACGCGTATCGTTAGTTTAAAATATTGAATTTTAATTGCAGCACTTCATTCTGAACGTTACATCAAGACCTGCCTATCAAGCCACTCAGAGGCCCGTCAGCAGATAAGATTCCCCTGCTCAAATCTCTTCCCCAGAACATCGGAACAGGTGCTCGCTGGGCTGGCGCTGTTTAAAAAAAGAATGAATCAGTTCTTACAGAGAGAGCGGGAGGGGACCGAGAAAGGGAAAAATGTGTGTGTGTGTGGGGGGGGGGTGAATCCCAGGCAACACCGCGTGACGATGGCTCCGTACACTTCTCGGACCTTTAGCTTAGTTCCACGGCCAGATCTAAACTGCGGCCAACACGGCGGCTTGTAAGAAATTCGTGGATAATTTGATTCCCATACCACCGAGACCTTGTTGAAGTTGTTCAGTTTTATTTTCTCATGGGAAAGTCTAAACAAATAAATTCTCAAGACTTATTTTTTTATTTAAATTATTATATTTTTTTTGTCTAGTCATCGTCACGGCGAACACAAGAAAAGGACAAAGGAAAAGTTTTAGATGAGCAGATGAGCAAAAAAATGAATAATTACACAGCAGAGATCATGAATAGATTCGTATTCATACTGTCGTATCATAATAATATCATAACTGAACTCACTTGATCGGCTCGTCATTTTGTTAAATCTTTTGTATATGAAAAATCAAACCCCGAGACGTATTAAGATAGAAATGGAAATGTTTGTTATATACCTACCACAAAACATTAATTGGATCTAAAAACAAAAGTAATAAATGATATTGTTGATATAGCTATTATATTCACTAGTTTCGAAACATCAACAATTAAATCGTTGTTGCGGGTTTAAATTGTGGTACATTATTTTAAATAATTACATGCTCATGTATGTTGTGATTTATTTATTTTTTGAAGGTGAGTGTGAGAGAGAGAAATCGGGTTGATGAGAATGAAGTGCAATGTCTTTCAGAGATCTTTGTAACAATTATGCAATACGAATCTCCCGCCGCTTACCCCAAATTACAAGGGGAAGAACTCACCCAGTGCAAGCGATGAGGAGTTAGCTAAGTTTTAATGAAGTTCACTTCACAGTGTGAGCTGGCGATCACAGTAAATAGTCTTACCTCCCATCGTATCTTTTCTCACACACAAGCCGACCCCGGCCCCCAGGGCGCGCAATCAGTGAGCGCCTGCACGTGAAGCAAAACGTGCCCTCAAGGGCGGCTACTCTCCGTGACGCCAATTTGTCACAGTACACTTTGTTGCGGTCCTCTTATCTCCCCGCCGGTGCGATGTGTGAGGGCGAGACACTTGCTCGCGTTATGGTGGCATTGCTTACTGAAATTGAAAGTCCACCGTGTTGATGGTACATTAGTTCACTTAATGAACATTTCTGAGGTCGTTTGCAAGCCCCAACTGTAACTCAACAGGAAATAAAAAGGCCACTCGAAGCAGCCACGCCTCACAGCAGTTTAGAATTGCCGCGCTGCAAATTTGGTAAAATATTACACAAAAAATGGATGCATTGCATTTTTGCACGCAAGTTGTTTTTTTTTACTTTGCACACGGACCAACGAACCTTAGAAAATTAGCGGGAACCAAGCTCGAAATTTAAAAAAAAATTAATTCCCTATGCAGCTTAGTAAGGGAAACCTGGTACTGTAAATTTCCTTGATCCAGCCCTTACATTTCCCAGAAACATGTAGTCATAAAGTTAAGTGAGAAGTTGAATGAACCTTAGAATCTCTAAATGATTCCACTTCTAGCATCCCCCCTCCCTCTCTTTCTCCAGAACACTCTCTCTTTACTTGTTTCCCTATCTCCTACTACATTGTCTTATTTATCCCTAACATTTAATCACGTTATTTTTTCCAACACACACCTCTTTCACATTTTAAATTAAAAAAAAATTTAAACGTGATTAAGTGAACATTAGCTTCTTGTTTCTAAAAAAGGCAATATTAAAACCTTGTCTTCCAGAGCGTTTCTCTCAAATTGTGCAAATATATTAATATATTATAAATTAATTCGAATTTCACAACAACAACAACAACAAAAGGGTTCATGTCTGATATAGTTATATTAGCTTAGCATCAGACCTGCTCCCGGGCCCCACCGAAGGAATCTCGCAAGGTGGTGCTATTGACCCACTTTGAAGCTGGTGAACATTTACTTGGATCAAGGAACGCTTCCAGCCGAGAGCCCCAGCGGAAACTGTGGTAGTAGCCTAGTAGCCAATACGGAGGGATGTGACATCACGCTGAGATAATCAGGTCGGTGGGAAGATGGGCTGGGAGGGGGGGGAGGAGGCTGTGTCCCATGAGAGCAATCTCTCCCCTCCTTGGGGGTTTAAGATAAAACCCGATAGGTGGCCGTGTCGCCACCCGTCAAAACAAAGAAGGCGGGAAAATTGACGGATGCGCAGCTTGTTTATAAACACCGGTTTACGAGCTACCGGTTTCCCGTTTCAGTTTTCGAGGTAACCGCTTTTGATACGAAGCGAGGAGGCCCGACCGACCGTTTGGTAGATTAATGGGCGCGTACGGGGGTAAAAATGGGTGGTGAGCGTCATTGACGCGAGCCATGAGTCGGCATGGGGTCATCGTATGGTCTGAAATCAAGCTGGTATATAAGGTGCCAACTTTTCATCCGTCAAAGAAGGTGGCGCGGAATGCCCCCCTCACCCCCCTTCAACTAAATGTGACAAGAGAAACCGCTGACCGAGAAATTGCGTCATTACCATATTATTTTAAATTCTTTTTATATTCGAGTAAAGATTCTCCGGGTTAATTTCGGCGTGAGAGGAAATCATTAAAATGTTGGAAACGTTTTTTTCAATGTAGCATTTCTTCTACTGTTCGAGACATTGAACTTCTCAGATACTATACTTAAATATATTTATAAAATAGAAGATTCTGAAGTTATTTGATGTCAACCAGTCGAGAAACTGCCATGTTATTGGAGAGTAAAAAAATGAATCTGTAAACTGTAAGTTTTATTACTATATGTGGAGGAGGTGGATTGCATACATATCTTGTGGCATTGTAAGTATATGAATTTAGAAAACATAATATATATATAAATATTTATAAATATTAACATATTTTTTCTACCTTTTTATTAGATGGATTAGTATGAAAAAAATTTAACAAATCTAATTTCGCGATTTTTAAAAGAAAATTACTGACATAATATAAAGTCTTTGAAATTCTTGTAAATGTGTCTTTAAATAAAAATTCTTCGTTAAAATGGTTAAAAAAATTTTCAAAAGGCGAATCTATTGGAGATTATGAATTTTATTAAAACCCCTCAAATTCCCCCACCCAACCACACACACACAAAAACAAATTAAAATAAATAAAATAAAATAAAAACTAGACTTGTTGCTCAGAAGGCGAAATGGCCGAATTCAATTTTGGCACCTTGTATCCGATAATTGAATTCCCTGGCTGAACTTAATGGTCACAATTTTTAATTCTACTTAATCCCTAAAATTTCAATGAAAGATAAGCCCGTGCGTTCACCATTGCCTTTCCCCATCACAAAAGGTTCCTTAATCCATGCCGTGTCTGTGAGCTCATGGTGAGATAATGTCTCACTGGACGGTGAGTGGACGAAACTAATGTGAGTCCACCTTGCGGTGCCGTGTGTCGTAATGGCGGCGTTGACCAAGGAGGTCAAATAGATGATGTTCATGTCCAAGATGGTCGAGACGTTTCTTGACCAGACGTTCTTCACACTAATTCGAAACTTGAACCCCAAGATGTTAAGGGAGCTAACTCACGTGTAAAGGGAATCGAATGAGATTTTGAATGACGTAGGGGGTGGGGGGGGAGCCTCATATATCATCGTTAAGTGTTTCTTTCTATCGCCACATCCAGATGAACAATGCAAAACTTATTCAAATTTTATTTGTTCAACTCATTCACATTGTCACACCATTTGTGGTTACCGTGTGTTGACCAAGTAAACACGAATTTAATGATTACACTGCACATTTGAAAAAAGCCTTTATAACAGAAAGGTGTTGTTTCAATTGATGTACGGAACAACAACATATGACTTTTGAAACCACTGCTTATGTAGGCTCGTCGGTTTTATACCAACATGGAAATGAACTCCACGGCAGACGCTTTGTAGGTCAATAAAATCATGCTCCGATTTAAATCCTACACATAATTATCAGATGCTGTGGGTTAAAGTAACGCTCTCTAAGCACTGCTTTCATGGATGGCATATTTTCAAGGGAACTCGAAAATGATCGAATCAGAGTAACGATGGCAATTTAATCATTGCTATTGATTTACGCTGTTGATAAAGAAATATTTTTTTATTAACTTTTTCTGAAAGGGACCTTTTTTTTTCTCCTTCGAATCTTGCTCCCTAATGGTACACTCTACAATTTAGCTTTATCTAACAGAGATAGATCTTCTCTCGATGTCATCATTCTTAATTACTGGCATTCAGGTTGTACAGTATAATATATGGATTGTGATACAAGACAAATTGGCCTTAAGAAGATTGAGTTTAATCTTCTAATTTTCTATGAAAATGTTTTTGAAAATGCAAGCGTAGAAAGCAACGAGACAAAAAGCAATAATACAGCGGCATAAGAATTTAAACAAATTATTCAGGCTGGAAAGGATGTGTAGCTAACACCAGGTAGGAAATTAGGGCTCAGATTGGTGAATTTTTAAAATTTTATATTTACATTTATTCAAAAAAGTTTTTGTTTACTTAATTTTTTGTTTTTATCTACGCTCTGTCCGCTCGCTGAAAAAAAAGATGTGGAAAAACATTTAGAGAACTTTAAAAGCAGTCACCGATTTATCAAGTTGAAAGCCTAAAACCACTACAAGCGTCTTTAAAAAATGCCAACTTTGACGTTTCACACAGACTTTCATTGCAGCCTTGTTCGTGTTCATTTCTTTGCCAAGTTGTGACGCCAACAAAAAATATTCTTATTTTTATTTGAAAACAGAGGAGGGAATGGTGATAAGAAGGGACAGGACAGCTTTTCATTATATATATATATATATATATATATATATATATATATATATATATATATATATATATATATAATATATATATATATATATATATATATATATATATATATATATATATATTGTAGAGCGCCTCTGGAAGTGAAAGCCCAGAAATGTTTTGATACATTATTACCCATGATCGCTTGATTTTTTTTTCAAGTGTCATTTTTTTTTGTTAGGGGGGGGGGTCCCTCTTTTCATACCCACATTTGAACCCCTGGAAGTGATAAAATTCTTCCCTTTAAGGGAGTCTTCTTGTCCGCTTTGATTTTAAACCACAAATGTGTCGAGACGTTGTCTTCAGGTTTAGTCAAACTGTAAATATTAAAATATTAAATTTCTAAAATAAGGCTTGGGGTCAAAGAGTACAATGAAACGTCGTGACCGCAGTCTATCCCCCAACCCAACCAACCCTCCACAATGTACTCTATTGGCAACACTGCGTGCAGTCAAAAATAACGAGTGACGTTGTTTACTCTAAGCACACACTACGTGTTAATCGATTTAAAAAAAAATCTACTCACGGCAATCGTTCGAATCTTCACTGCTGGGAGTGTTCATTTAAATAAAAAGCGTGCTTAGCTTTTTGTTGGTGTGTAACAACAACTCTTGAATCCCAATAAGTCTCATCATGTTGGCGAATCAGGAATAAAGTCCCACAAAGTTATTATACCAGTGGGCATCTTATTAAATACAATGCTGTTTTAACTTCTTCAAGCCGCGGTCTTTTAACAAGTTCCTGAATAATTTTTAGGATGGATCAGAAGAGAAAAAATACGTTATTGCTTTCATAATCTTTTTTTCCACCTTTAGTAAGACTTTGATAACATTGCTTTTTCTAGTTCACTGTTAAAAGTTCATACACAATGAAAATAAATTTGTGGGAAAGTTTAAAATACTTTTTTTGTTGTATGTACGCAGGAGAATTTCTCAATGCGATTTCTAGGTAGACGTACAATGTTGCATATGTTTTTTAAAAAACCGAACAAAACCTCCTGCGTTGTCACTTATAAAATCGTAAGCTATCTGGGGACAAAGATATATTATATCTGTTAAACATCATCTGCATTCTCAGTATATAGTGTTATGTGTTTAACAACTTATATTATAAATGTCTACACCATGTCGAACAAAAGCGCAAACCGTGCACTTAATGACTTAACCTTTTAAGCATTGACACCCTCTCTTCTCTACGTGTTATTGTTGCCACCAGTTCGGTCAGACTTTTCTCTTATTCTTCAAACAACCCACTCTCAAACCGTTAAACTCTTTGATAAACAACGACTTTGTTGTGTTCTGGGTCTTTAGCCTACTTTCCATCGCGTTTAATGGCCGAGCTGGAACTCAAAGCGCCCGGCCTTCATCTATAATGTAAAGGGGAAAAACCTCATGAATTATGCAGGGGCTTTTCATAGATGGCGCTCCATGCCGAAGGCCTAAGAGTATTGTTACCGGATTAACCAGAAGGCCGTTTAAAAAAAAATTGTAATAAAATGACCAAGACTTGACGAAGGTTTTATTTCACATAAAAATAAAATATAATTCTGATGTTATTTTTCTATCGGACTGGGATTTGCTTTAAGATGGTCTTCAGCGCCGGTACAGAAGAACAACACAAAGTCTATGCAACTACCAACAAACGTCACGTGTTTACTCTTACACCAACTTGTATGGTTAAGTCTGGTGTCGGAAAACTTATGGTTTATTTTTTTGCCCAAATAAATTTATCAGTTGGGTGAAACAACATTATACCTGTATAACTCATCTATCTTATTAGCCCCATGGCCGCATTCAAACATTCTGTTACCATAGAAACATACAAGTTTCATTTCATTAAAGGACTTAAAACGTTATATATAAAAATGTGTTCAGTATGCAATAAAATGTTTCACAATCATTTAAAAATATATTTAAAATATAAATAAACACGTCACGTTTTTAAAGAGGAATAATTTATGTAGTGACTAGAGACGTTTGCTAGTAGACTTTGTAGCTGCATGAAGGTGCGGGAATAAATGCTACCCCATTTTTTCCAAGCAGGATGTAATTCTTTATCACTGATAAAGAATGAATGAAAGAAAGAAAAAAAAAGGAATAAATCATTAGTTTCTTACGACGCGTTAGTTTTCTTATAGCATTTTGTGACAGAAGCCAAGAGTACAATAAAACTTCACACTGGCCTTATAATAAGGACCCTCTCATCTTACAATTACGACACCCTGACCTGGCCAACATGACCTGGCCAACATGACCTGGCCAGCGTAACGCTGACATAAAGTAAAAACAAATGCTGTCATTGTATACATGATTCTGATACGGCCCAACGACGAGCTCAGATAATCTTCTTAAGAATTGAAATGAGCTATAGAATATTTTTTTAAAAAAAATATTAATGTGAATGAAGTGATGGAATTGAAAGAAGAAAATATATTCTTATCAACGTATTTGTTTTCTCATTTGTTTCAGGTTTTTCCTCAAGTTTTTTATGAAATGCAACCAAAATTGTTTAAAAAATGCCGGGAATCCACGAGATATGCGACGGTTTCAGGTAAACAGAATTATTTAGTTCACTTATTGAAGGATGTTTATGAACCCATCTCTCGGCGCTGCTCATTAAGGCAGGGGGGGGGGTGTTAAAGTTTAACGCTGTACAATTATTAAAATATAATTTCAATATCCATGCAGTCTTAAGTAATTATTTTTTCAAGATGTAAAGCTACACAAATATTTGGACGAATTACATATTTATGTCATCTCTGCTCCTTAGGAAGGGACACAACTGTACAATAAAGCTGATTTTCCTTTTTTTATTCCTCCCCCCCCCCACCAGGTGGCCATCTCAACGTCTACTGCTATTGACGGCCCGTTGCTGGCCGTGTCTGATAACATGTTTGTACACAACAACTCCAAACATGGCCGTAGAGCCCGTAGGTTGGACCCCACAGAAGGAGGTGATTGTCAAATACGGACACGGGAAAAAAAATGAGACTTGGGCATTTCTAGCGCGTGCTCAATTTCTTACATGTTAGATTATTATCATGTGGGATCCTCTTATTTAATAGCGCTAGCGTTGTTGAAGCGTTCGTTTTAGGGTTAAAGGAAAGTGCAAATTGATCGGCGTGGCCTGTAGAAACAAGGAATGACTTTCGTGGTGGATGATTGTTTGGGAGATCGTGAACGATTTGCTCGTGACGAGAGAGTCATTATTCAAACTGATAAATCGGCGCCGTTAGCCTTATGGAGATTGAAGAAAACAATAATTATGAAATCGTATTTTCATTAAAAATATATTATGGGAAATTGAAAAACGTATATAAAACAAGAATATGGAACGTTGAAATATTGATATAGTTCTGGGCTGTGGAAGAGGGAAAAAAAAGAAGAAGAAAGCTTGAACCCTTGCGGTGGAGGGAGGGGACAGGTGTATTAGAAATTAGTACTCTTAAAAAGTGCCTTACTTGACAGCGTGTAACCCCACCGCCAACACAGTGATTTTTAAGTGATGATGGAAAGTTCGAGCATTTTCCTCGTTGTTGTTTGGTGGGCTATAACTGGCCGTGAATGTAAAAGTGCAAAGCATTTTCTTTAAAAAAAAAGTATTGTCCGAATGACGCACTCGATCGCTGTTCGGCTGTCGGCGCTGTTTTCTGTTGTGTGGGCGCACAAATTAGACTCTGACAGAAATGTTTCCATAAAATAACAACAGCCGGGACAGAATAAGCTGGACTTGATTTAATCACGCAGTCCCGTCCACGTTCTTTGGTCCTTCCCTACAGCAGCGTCAGTATCGTATAACACCAGATCGACGATGTTTACTTTCGTATTTCTAAAGAAAACTATGCGCGATATTTCAAGTTTGAATTCAACTTT
The DNA here is from genome assembly GCA_944989445.1 of Ampullaceana balthica. NCBI lineage: Eukaryota > Metazoa > Mollusca > Gastropoda > Lymnaeidae > Ampullaceana > Ampullaceana balthica. Next base: position 416,262 of record CALYLW010000277.1, read on the forward strand.
ATCCAAGGACAGACAGCGGTGGTTAAGATAAATAGCGTGTATAGACAAATAATGATGGAAGGAAGGGGAGAGATAGGCTATAGTCGTAGCTTTCCGGGAAGACACCTGAACCCTACAATTTTACCATTTCCAATGGGTTCTTAAATATTTTTTCACTCTTTTTTTCCAATTAATAATTATGTGTGCTTAAAAAATAAATCGGAGGTATACAATACTAAAATTATTGCACGATCGTATTTAAAAGAAAATTGAAAAAGAAAATGAAATTGGCTCTACGCGAATGATAAAAACTACGCAGCTAAAATTGAAGAGATTCATTATATTTTATATTTGAGGGGATTTATAGTTTTGTGGGGTGGGGGGAGGGGGTGGGGGGAGGTTTGAGTGAAAGAAAAGATTTTATATTTTCACTCCTAAAAAATATTTCTCTGGACGGGGATTCAGTATATATCATTCGCTCTAGAATATACAGTGGTTCCAAATGCCCCTCGCCACCACACGAATGAGTCCCTGGGGTTTGAAGTCCCTCACCACACATTGCCACTAAGTGGGCATATATATATATATTAAACAAGTCCGCTTTGGTCACTAGATGACAGGTCTTCATGTAAACAGCAGGAAGCAGTTTTATTTACTTTATGTCCCAGACATCCCCAAGCGAGTTTTAAAAAAAAATCTTATTAATTCTTGACAAGACATGACAGTAAGAGCAACTCAAGTTTTGTCCTTGGGAGCTTGTATGTTTTTTAAAGGCCCTGTTAATTCAAGTATGGCAGGATGAAACAATCGGAAATATCAATATAACAAAATTAAGGGAGGAAATTTTTCTGACTTTCTTTCCATTAAGTTTAATAAGATTGTTTTGATTATAATGAGTATTTAAATTTTTTTATTTATTTAACCCCATTATAAGCGAGATTTTCATACACATAAACACTCAAGCAGACGCACGCTTCTCCAATCCCCCCCACCCCCACCCCCAATGGTTAACAAATAATCTTTCTACAACTGTCTCCTCGCTTATCTTGGCATCCTATCAGCCACCCCGTGTATCAAGGCCATCTGCCCAAGTGAAGGGTGGACCACCGGTGGGACCACGGTCATACTCATCGGCGACAACTTCTTCGACGGCCTCCAGGTCGTGTTCGGCACCATGCTGGTGTGGAGCGAGGTGAGAATATAATGTATTTATCTGAATAATTGTTTTAAGGCAGTGCTTCTCAAAGTGGTGGTCCGCGGACCGGTGCCGGTGAGTGTGCCATCCGCCGCCGGGCCGCAGTAGTTCTAAAAAAAAACCGACAGAAAAAAATGTCATTGCATGGAAAATAGTGAACCGGTCCCTGGTGCAATGGAAAAAAATTCCGGCCGGTCCGCCATACTAACAAGTTTGAGAAGCACTGTTTAAAGTACATATATTTATTCATTTATTTTTATTAATTTTTTTTTGTATTTGAAAAAAAAGGTAGTGGGTGGCACCCAAATGTAGCCTCTTTGAGTTATTAAAAAAAAAGATTTGTATTTTGTTTCAGATTTTTTTTTACCTTGTATAATTTGAAGTTGAGGTTTACATTTAAAAGAAAAAATCTCTCTGGATTCGTGAGAAAATTAACTACGGTAACTTGTATATCGCGGCTTTAATTTCAATACTACCGGTTGAATATAGGAGGCAGTTGAATGATGTATAACGAGAGACAACGACTTGATTTTTTTGGGAGTGTCGGTAGCTCCATGGGAAGTGCAGATACATTAACAAATTTAACGAATTTTGACACCACTTCTTCTATTGGGATAAACCATTTTTATCCATTTCCCGTTATTTACACTTCGTCCTTATCATTGTTATAGAAAAAAAAACATTCCATGCCTATAGCACACACACACACACACCAATCGTCTAAACCCGGAGTCGGGAAACCATAACTCGCGAGCCAGATTTGGCTCTCTTGATGGCTGCATCTGGCTCTCAGACAAATGTTTGATTATTTTTTTTAAAAGAACACGTTTATTCAGAATCCTTTGATAAACATATTAATTAAATATACACATGTATTAAAAAAAACACCATAACGATGTTATTAAAAAGAATTCAGAGACGTATTGTACTTTTAGTATTGAAGTTACACAAAATCCACACATTAACTTGAATTTTTAGTTTTAAACATAATGTATGGCTCTCACAAAATTAATTTTCAAAAATATGTGACGTTTATGGCTCTCTCAGACAAAGGGTTTCCCTACTCCCGGTCTTAACTCTAAACCAAGCAGTTTATTAATATATTTCCCAACTTAAGGGGAGCGAAGACAAGTGGCGTGCCACTTATAAATAAACAAGCTCAAGATTGGGCATATTATTGTTTCTGCTCCTTTAACACCTAGAAATTAAATATATGTCACATAAAATACTAATTTGATAGTTTCCCAAATCTTAAAATAAATATGATTTAAAAATTATCTTTTCTTGGAATTCAATATATCTAAATATAATATTAGGCTATATAAAATACAACACTTAGTTAATACAAAATGGCAAATTCTGTGTCACAAAGAAATTTAAATGACAATTTACTTAAAATTTTAACAACACTATTTAGTTTTTCTCAATAATATAAGTTTTCTCACGTACAACCATATATTCAATAAGTCAGGAACGGTGCTTCTTAGTGCGGCGCTACCAATGCCGCAATTTATATGCACATCGGATATAACAATACAAAGTTATTTAATATAAATATTTTCTCCTGTTTTTGAAAGATTTAAACTAGTTCCTATGTTTACATCCCTATAGCCGGAATTGGATTTGTTTGTGTATTTTGAGTTTTAATTTTAATAATAATAAAGATTGGGCAATAAAGTAACCGTTTAATTTAACAATTATTGCTGATTTTATTGTCATTTTCTAAAGATTTTATAAACACAAACACACTTACACACAAGCACAGCTTTGATTAAACTATACAAACTAGAGTAGACTGAATAAACAATTGTATTTATTTTCTATCAAAATATACAAATTCATTTCCGGCATATTTAAATAGGATACTATTATATTCTCGTGACAATACAATCAGAAGTTTTAGATCAGGGTTCGGGAAACTTTTTGTCTTAGAGAACCATAAACATTACATATTTTCAAAAGTAATTCTGTGACAGCCATACATGATGTAAAAACTAAATTTTCAAGTAAATGTGTGCATTTTGTGTAATTTCAACTCTAAAAGTACAATAATAATGTCTCTGAATTCTTTTTTAATAACATTGTTATGTTGTTTTTATATGAAATTAATATGTAGATCAAATGAGTCTGAATAATTATATATAAATGAACATTTGTCTGAGAACCAGATGCAGCCATGGTTTCCCGACCTCTGGTCTAAACGTTTGAACATTCTTACACGAGTCAAATGACACGGTAACATCAATACAGTAAACCTTTTTTTTAAATTTCTCCTTCTTAAATAATTGTATTTCAAGACGATTCTTCCCTAAAGCCTTGGCCTACAAAGGGAGGCTAAAACAGCCGAACCTTAAACTAAAACAAAGCTCTTGGAATCCCCACGGCCAAGCACCGGCCTCCCCGCCAACTCGTTTTGTTGAAGACCATGAATCAACCGCGGGGGGACAGTTAAACGAAACTCTCCCAAGGAAACGGGGGACACCTAATAAATTTAATGCTATTCCAGTTTCCCCGGCCTTTCCAACATCTGGCTTGCCTCGATCGATCTTTAAAGGCCCCAGACTTTTAAACGATTCTCTAAGAGGCGGAATGTACGCTCATTCAGACGTTTAAGCTAAGACCGAAACTGCGATCCGAAAGACACAGGGAATTAGTTCTGAGAATTACACTTTCCTGTTTGCTTTATTTTTAAATTTTATTATTTTAAAAAAAAATACCACAGTGCTCCATAAATTCAGATTGTTAGTTTACATATGAATATGATGATTAAATATTATTTGAGAAAATTGTTTATGATTTTTTAAAATGAGACATTTGTATTAGGGGGAAAATATTTCTTTCTTTTTTTAAAATTCAAACTTCTAATTGATAAGTTAAACATCCCCCACCAGTCCAAATTATTGAGTAAATAGCTCAGATTAGAATAATTAAACAACCCCGTAAGACAGAGAGAGAGAGAGAGAGAGAGAGAGAGACGCCGGTGAAGTTAATATAAGGGATTTTAAAAACAAAGTTTTTGACTATAAATCCCTTATATATGAGACAGAACTTAAAGTATTGATTATGTTCCAACGTGACAATCATTTACGGCCTGAAACTGAGTGAACTCCTCTTGGTGTTAAACACGAGATGTGGTCATCGATGGCTGGCGTGAAGTCAAGTGACCCGTAAAATGTAAACAATAACGACCGCTACCAATAGCTTATAGAGATAAACTAAAAATGCATTAATTTAATAACCGTACATTCGATCGATCTGAAATGTTTGATACGATGCATTGTTAGGTGACACGAGTCTATGTGCAAAATTTCAGCTCGATGGCATCACGGGAAGTGTGTCATTTTTTACTTTTGTTTTTTCGCCCGCCCGCGAACGAGAGACAGACGAGAGAGAGAGAGAGAGAGAGAGAGAGAGAGAGAGAGAGAGAGAGAGAGAGAGAGAGAGAGAGAGAGAGAGAGAGAGAGAGAGAGAGAGAGAGAGAGAGAGAGAGATGACGACAGACAAGATTTCGAAGTTAATATGAGGGATTTTAAAAAAGAAACAACCATTGAATACATGCATTAAGTCTTTACTTCCAAGCTCCTAACACTCCATGACGCACCCCAATCCCAATAGCTAATCCATTACAAACCGGTTTTTTCTGATTTCCTTCAGCTGATCACATCACACGCCATCCGTGTCCAGACCCCACCACGTCACATCCCAGGAGTTGTCGAGGTGACTTTATCATACAAGTCCAAGCAATTCTGTAAGGGAGCCCCGGGTAGATTTGTATATACAGGTGAGTTCACACGAGGCGCTGTTCTGGTTTGGAAGTTAGCACAAAGGTGTTAAAGGAAACAAGGGGTGAATGCAGAGAGATGGTTGGACGCTGGTGCGGCGGTGTTAAGATTCAGAGGTGTTTGGATGTGAATGTGGTATTCAGAGGTGAATGCATAGGGTGTAGAAATTTATACAGGCAATGTTAAAGGGTGATAAAAACGGATTTAAGAAGTGAATCCAAATGTGGTTACAATATGTGTTAGGCAAGTGCGTCCAATTAACAAGAGGCATAGTTGTTTATTTATTTATATTGTTATTAGAGTAGTGTATGAGCGTGAGTATTTACTAGGTGATAAGATATATTGACACGCACATACATACACACAAATATATTGTCTTTTTGTACGTATCACTACGCGTACGTAATTGTACATGCATTACCTGTTATGGAAGGTGTAAACTTCTAAACATGACCTCGGTTGAATGTACACAGCAATCTTAGCCTCAAATAGCAACATGGTGTTGAAATCTCCCATCTTATGACTAAGAGAATCAGGAACGTTTAAGTTTTGTTTTATAAGAAAAAACCTGTATAGCAAATGTCACAATCATTGGGTTATATTTTTTAAAACTGTATTTATGATTCCCCATCTATTTTTATTTGTGTGCCTTTGTGACTTCCTAGAATCCGCTAAGTCTCTGACACCCAGGCCATGATGGCCACGGTATAAACAATTAGGGACTTGGCCATCCATCAGTGACTTGACTTGAGTATAGATCGCATCGATCCCTCCTTGATGTCCAGGCAAGGATCTGCCCATGTCTGCTCAGAGGGGGTTATACCCCGGGGAGCCATTACCCCATGGTCCGGGCAACCATGTTATGGCTGGGGCCAGATTGGAGAAGCAATAAAAGAAGTCCTTGGTATTTTCTTTTGTTTCCCTTTTACACCGGCTTTCCTTCCGATCAATCGTCTCTTTCATTGAACGCAAATAGCGCCGACAAGTACTTTTATTATTTATTACCTGTAGATAAATTGTCAAATCATTCTTTGACATTAATGGCTTCACGCCCTTTCAATGGGAATTCGTTCTTCTGAAAAAAACTAACTTTACTCCGTTTATTTTTACTAGCCGTCGCATGTCTATAGGCACGGCACCACACAATCATGTAAATACAATAACATTCAAGTTTGATAGTTCGTGTTCACGGTGGATGACTTTACTAGATGCACTCAGTGGCTACAAACGTTTAAAAGCTGCATACAATGTACCAGAGACAAGTATCGGATCTTGGCTTCCACGCCAAGGGGGGAGTGGGTTAGATTCTGATTGCATCTCTTTTAACAACCTCTCAGAAAAAAACAAAGCAATTTTTTTTTAAAAAAAACCAAAACATTGAAAGTAACTCTAACACTGACTCCAACTACATATTCTCCCCCCTCCCCGCACCTTCCCCCAGAGACCAAAAGCATGTCAGAAAAAAATGTCTGGAACTCTGACTATGATCTCCAGCCCACAGACTGCTTAGAGAGTTTTAAACTCTAACAGAAAAAAGCACAGATGTGAAAAAATTCCCAAACGCTGGCTACAATTCAAACACACGGACTTCCATGAGTGTCCTGAACACGGTTTGAATTTCAAATAAAAACTTCAGAGAAAAATCTCAACATTTGAAGCCTTTGACTCCGCACACCTCAATTTCATTAAATAGCCTTGAATCCGTCTGTCACAAATCGATCTTGTTACGAGCATCGCAGTAGAAAATCACAAGGCGTGTACTTATTACTAAGTAAACGCACTCACACGCACACGTATAAACGGGCTGCTGGCATACAGTGAAGCACGTTATATTTTGCCAGAGAAAAGAAAGCAATTTTGACAAGATTTACAACGTATCTTGCATCCGTCTATCACAAACTCACAAACCGATCTTGTTACGAGCACCGCAGTAGTAAAGCACAAGGCGTGGAATTGTTACTAAGTAGAAGGATATAGTGTGGCACCGACACAGCGAAACCAGTCTCTTCTTCAAGAGGGAATCTCAGCTTGGTACCAGTGGAATCGAATGAGTTTTCATTATGTCCTAGCACCAACTGAACTTTGTGTTTGAGTTTAGGGCTTTAATTCTCTTTTTAAGTTGTAGACGCCCACGATAGACAAATTCTATCCATCTGGGTCACGGTCGCTGTTTCCCCTATGTTTCATTGGTCAGTGTGCAAAATAATAAAACAAATTGTTTGCAAAAAATAATAAAAAATAAAATCCGTGTCCAAAGTTGCACAGCATCCATTTTTTGCAATATTTTACCAAATTTGCAATGCGATAATTCTAAACTGCTGCATAGCGTTGGTCATATATCTGCGCAGCCGCGTAGCCGCGAAGCCGCACAGCTTAAACGGAACAATGAACACGGTTGTTTTTATTATTTTATTTTTTTTAAAGGAAGCTTTGGGGTTACTTTGTTTTAAGATCGCTCGGCCACCAAGCGCCGTTAGAATAGATTGTTTAACACACAAATATACAAGCAGAAAATACCATCACTGAAAGACTACACGGCTATAAACTCATCAAGTATTGCAGGTCAAGTTGCGTGAACGCATTAAATCCAATTTCAGCGTTCACTAATCGGACCCGGTGGCTTATGACTTATTCACAGGCCTTGCCCCCTCCCCTTCCCCACTCCACTCGCTCCGTGAGGGCCACTTAAGTTTTTAAATCATTTATTTCCCGTCACCTGCAAGGGGCGGTAATTCAATCATGTCCAAGAGAAACAAAGCCCAATCCGTCTCCACGGAATTCCTTCTCCTAATCCCCGATGTTTTCAGGGGTCAGGAGAGCAACACGCACGCACACACATACACACACAAACACACACACCATTGTAATAGCTGATCAGTGAAGTGGGACGACACGTCCGACCTGGTCAAGGTTTTCAAAAAAGGGTAAATAATGTTTTTGTTCTGGGTGTTGAATGACATAAGATTGGTGATAGACAATCATACGATGATACGCGTTGCTCTACTTGTAAGTCCATTTGCATATAAAAAATTCATTGTCATTCAATTGTGTGATGGAAGCCAAAAGGAAAAAAAAACACACACAAGGAGACAAAATCATTTCTCATTTCATAGAACAAATCAGGTCAGTTGAACGGCTGCATGTATTCAAGTTGAAACTTAAAGAGTAAATGTGTTTCTCTATAGTTTAAGCTAAATTTTGAATTTGGAAATATGTTGTATGTTATTGACGAAGAAACAAAAGAATGGAACTAATTTCTATCTCCTATCGAAGCCTGCAAATCATTCACATCTATGCACATCATCCATGACATCTGCGATCATTATTGGTGCGATCATTTAATTTTAAATCTCACAATTATTATAACGGTATTCATGAATATGAGAAAAGCTTCAAGGTTTTACTTAACATTAACAGCTGACTTATGTTTACATTTTCAGATGACGTTATGTTTACATTTACAGCGGACTCTATGTTTACATTTACAGCGTGACTTTATGTTTACATTTACAGCGTGACTTTATGTTTACATTTACAGCTGACTTTATGTTTACATTTACAGCTGACTTTATATTTACATTTACAGCGTGACTTTATATTTACATTTACAGCGTGACTTTATGTTTTACATTTACAGCGTGACTTTATGTTTACATTTACACCGACCTTTTTTTTTCTTCTATGTACTTACCGATTTCTCTATTTAGATTCATGTACTGTGCATAAAAACATAAGGATGTTCGTTCCCATATAATTGTCATTTCAGTTGAAAACACCACAAATCTGAACATGAGTGGGCGGGGCTCTTGTATTGTTAACGTTTTGCTCTTAAAGGAGGGGTCAAAGGAGGACCGCTTACACTTTCATTTTTAGAGAAATTTAACTTCTGAAACAAAACAAAAAATTGATTTTTTTTTACAAAGTATTTTTCTGGTGGACCTCAGGCGCTGAGTGACAAACTCCATCCCATTAATTCGAAAAAAATTCTGAATGATTCTACGTTGCGGTTTCCTGAATCAACGCAACCAATCCTTCCCTTCCACACCAACCCCTCCCCTACCACCCTTTCCTGTGACCCCTCCATCGGCTCTTTGTAAGATTGACTTCATTTTCCAGATCTTGAGTTCGGTAAGCGCGTGCCGCCGCCACCGGTGATGTGTCGTGTGGTCAACGGCGTCGCGGTAGCAGTGGTCGCGCGGCCTGATGACGCACCACTCGAAAGCGTTACGTTTGAGCCAGGGCGAATACTGAAGTCCAATTCTTGTTTGACTCAATGCATCAGAATTTAAAAAAAACAACAAAAAAAAACCCCTGAAGGGCTCAAATTTGAGACCCTCAGTTTTGATCTCGGAGGAGTTTCTGTACGTAGAAAAATTTAGCGGGTCGTCCGGTGGCCAAAACCAAGAATCAATTTTTTAAGTGATGACGTAGACGGTGGGTAGTTGATGTGGGTATCCGTTCAAAACCTTCTCTCATTTGCAATTACTTCAGATTTTAACACACACCAGAAGCTTGAATACTTATGTGCCCGGTAATGATGGGAGAGACGTTTAATTCGTTTTAAAAAAAAACAACTTTAGTTGAAATAAACAAATGAGGATATAAACAATGATTAAACCCAATGGCTGTCCCCGAAACGATTTTTTTTAAATATCAAAACGTGAGATTAACCCCCAACGATTAAAAAAAAAGATTGCTTTTAAAGAAATGAGAAGTAGTCGTTGGTATGACAAGACTACACGCCAATACATTTTTTAAGGTAATGAAAGTAGGTCCATCGTCAGAACAGCCCGTACCGTAACTGTGATCACGGCAGTCGGGCTCCAGGGATGGTCGGATGTTTAGTAGTTGTGACCAAATGCCTCAACGGGGGGGATTAAAGAACGCGGGCATCTAGAAGATAAGTTGGTTTAAACAATGAATGAGATCACGGGGTAACTGAGGCCAGCCGTTTTAAGTCTTAATTTCAATAGAGGCCCTTTGTATGGATTCCAAGTTGTGTTTGAAACGTCAAACACAACGTCGAAGAAACGTTTTGCTGAGTACAGAGATTCACCGGAATGACTATTTCGGTTCTGAGGTGTGGTTGGGGGTTAGGAGTATTTTTCTAAATGCCGTTATTGGTGTAAATGGGGGGGGGGTAGTTAGTATGTATATAATTAAACTTGGTACAAGGGGGGGGGGTCCATTTAAAGCACCAATCTCTTACATTGTTTGAGAATAATAACCAACTGTTTCTCAATGTCGGAGAAAAGGTTTGCTTTGTTTGTTTCTTGGTTGTTTTGTTGTTAGTTGTTTTGTTGAACCCTATTTGTTATTGTAGACAGAGCTTAAAATGTAACTTTTAAAAACAAGTTTAACACATTGAAGGATAAAAAACACCCAAAAACTTCATCGGCTCATGTTAAAGATTCAATTTCTATTTAAAAAATGAACTTTTACAAGAATATTAACGAATAAAATTCGCCTGGGCCTTTGGTCCACAGTGTCACACATACGCCATGACAAGCTGTGTGAGAATCGCCAGTGACTCGCTGCTGCCCTCTCCGTTAAGCCAATGACCAAAAAAAAATGATAGCTGATACCAGATCTTGATAGCCGGGGCCCCATGCCAGCAGACGCCAGAATCTTGAGGCCAATCTCTCGATCGATATTAAAATATTTGGGGCACAGAAGAGTGAATGAAGACAGACTTTCATCTTTGCCTGGCTACCCCCAAGACATCAATCCCCCCCGCACTCCCCCATTCCCCACTCACACTCGACGCCCCAACCTCTTGCTTGCCCACCCCTCTCACGATTGTTTTTAAAAGCGCGGTCCCCCCTTAACACTCTATCTCTGTCTATGAAGAGCGGGCAGAGTTCAGTGGATATGGACGGGTTGGTCGGGGAGCGAGGGATGAGCATATGTGTCTTACCCCCCCCCCTCCCAGGAGCTATAGTCGTCTTCTCTTATACTTAACACAAGTCAAGCACGTTTTGGATACATAGAGAGGGTGAAAAACATTTAACTTTTTTTTTAAACTGAAAGAGGAGAAACGATAGACAAGTAAATTCATCACTGAAAAAAAAAGGAAATATGTCTGAAATCTTAAAAATTATGTCCATGCCTCTCTAAATTAGTTCTTGTTTGATTTGTTATAATCACTTTCACCTAACACGGAACGAAGTAGCAAAATAATAGTTTTCGTCAGTTTTAAAACGCCTTTGACCCCCCCCCCACGCCCACTCTTCTCCGAAAAAAAATCCAGCACGGAATCTGTAGGAACGGTTAAGACAAAGGCCGATTTAAGTAAGTCAGTCTAAAGTCAAAGACACGCGGCTGCATTTTCTCTTTCCTCAACGCTCAGGATCGTGGGGGACGTGAAATGGGGGGTAGGGGGTGGAGAAGAGTTATCCCCTCGAACAGAAGTGGTGTTGGAAACTCGAGTCCCCCTTAATCCAGTTGGTGTGAGCCTGGTCCGCGAGCCCGACTGTCGGACGGGTCTCCCTGGATATCCCCCAGCTTTGCGTCAATGAGGGGTTAATAGGGGCTGGGGATCCGGGCCCAAACCCCAACCGATTGATTTGTAGCCGTGCAACGGCTTTCTTCACCTCACGGAGAGCCCATTTTCTCATCAATGCTCCTTGTGGCTCGTTTCATCCAAGCGAGTTTGGTAATTAGAAAAAGCGGGGCGCACGCAATTTCGGGGTTGCTCCGCATAAAAATGGGCTTTTCTTCTTCGTCTTCATTATAACTCGGCAGAAGCAATGCCGACTAGTTTACTGCCCACCCACCCGCAAAATACTAGTCACAACAACCCCCGCCTCGTCAAAATATCACCACCACATCTGCTCTAATGTTATATTCAATTCGATACAAGAGTTTGCATGTGTTATGTGTGTTGAGAACAACTTGGGACAGAGCAATTACATTTTTTTTATTAACAACGTGTCATCATGCTCATTTGTCAGTAAAATTATAGTCTATCATGACATTGCAAGTGAAGGGCGGCTGACAGGAAAATGCCACTTAAAAAAGGTTTCCAGGCGAACGCTTATTTCCATTGTTGGGTCAATAGATGAGCTTCCGTAGTAAACAACTGATCACTTTTTGGAAATGTTTAGATTTTTCTGGCTTAATTGCGCAAAACAAAAATATTCATTTGAAGAGAGAGTTTAACATTTTCAAAACTAGCATAAAACAACTTTTAAAAAAATTAATAAAACTCGCCTAAAACCACAATATCAAGACAATGAAAAAGAAATACAACAAAACTAGCATAATACCACATCATCTAAATCTAGTATAAAACCACATCATCAAAACAAGCCTCAAATTGCAACATCAAAACTTACCTACAACCACATCATAAGAACTAGCCTTAAAAAACACAGCATCAAAACAAGCCTCAAATTGCAACATCAAAACTTACCTACAACCACATGATAAGAACTAGCCTTAAAAAACACAGCATCAAAACAAGCCTCAAATTGCAACATCAAAACTTACCTACAACCACATCATAAGAACTGGCCTTAAAAAACACAGCATCAAAACAAGCCTCAAATTGCAACATCAAAACTTACCTACAACCACATGATAAGAACTAGCCTTAAAAAACACAGCATCAAAACCAGCCAAACTCTGAAACATTTTTTTTTGCTTTAATTTTCAGCATTAACAGAGCCAACTATTGACTACGGCTTCCAGAGATTGATGAAGCTCGTCCCAAGACATCCGGGTGACCCGGAGAGGTTACCGAAAGTAGGTCACTCCTTCTTAACCGTACATCTGTTTATTTCTTTTCCTAAATGTCTTGTTACTGTATTGTTTTCTTCACTGCCTCAAAAACATAGTGTTTCTATCTTTGATTCACATCTAGATTCTATTTGTTTTGGGAAAAATCTAACCAAAAAGAGCCATATTAAAAAAAAATATGAATGATCTTAAAGTTGTGTCGATTGATACATTGCATTCTATCATCATATCTAACTAACACGAATGTTCTGTCGAGACTCTAGACTCTGGACTTCACTGGCCAGATTTCAGAGCAGTGTTATTTTTGACTAAACCAGCATAAATGATTTTAACGCCTATGTTTACACCTTCGATTTAACGGATTATAAAAAAAAGGGTATTTATTAGGGCTGTTATCGATTAATTTAAATTTAATCGTTAACTTTTGAAAAATTATCGATTAATTAATCGATAATTTCGATTAAAACCAAAAATAGAAATTTATGACATCATTAAACTTAACATTTCTCACGGACATTGAAAATTAAGAATATTTTGAACTAAATTTCATTGCAATGTGTTGATACTTGATTTGTGCTGAAGGTGGTACGTCAGCGATGTATTTGATCCTTTAAAAAGAGAATTGTTTATGGCAGTAGACACAGAAAATGTTTTCACCATCTTCGACTTTGCCATCCGCAGTTAGCTTAAAAATAACATATTTGCTCAACTTTCTAGTTATATGTTTAAATTTAACTGCGCTGATGCTGTCAGCAGGGCCGTCTTAACGCATAGGCCCGTTGGGCATTTGCCCGGGGGCCCACGAGCATGTGGGCCCCATGGGAATATGTTTATTTATAGATATTATGTATATTCATTTTTTATTCCTGCGGGGGAAGGGCCCAAACACTATATTTTTGCCCGGGGGCCCTAAAATGGTGTCAAAGACGGCTCTGGCTGTCAGACATTTTATAATTGACGTCTGCCGGTCAACATACATTAATAAAATAAATTTTAATATTACGCGGAGATGTTTGTACGTAAAAAAATATATATAAATTATTATTAATTATTAATAATTTATTATTTATTACTAAAATTTTTATAAAATATTATAAATATTTTCTTAAATTTTAATCGAATTTTTATCGATTAAAATTATTTTAATCGATATTTAATCGATAAAAATTTTTAACGATTAATCTAGAGATTAATCGATAATTTCCGCAGCCCTAGTATTTATTTATTTTTTTAAAATAAGAAAATAATTCTATTTTATTTTATCTCCAGGAAATCATTCTCAAACGGGCAGCAGATCTTGCCGAGGCCTTGTACAGTATGCCTAGAAACCCCAATCAACTGTCCCTGCCGACGCCTCGATCCCCGGCGATGAACAACCCCGCGATGTCAGGGTTCAACGCCTACCCGAGTCAGCTGGCGGTCAGTGTGGGGGACACAGGAGTCAATGGTCAGTGGGATGAAGGTAACTGGACAGTTACTCATTTACCTGTAGGCCGACACCAGAGATGGAAGAGACTACTTTTAGTTAGCAGATTTTTTAATTGGAGTCTGTAAAAATATATTTTATCCTTAACTTTATTTTTATCTACGCCCCACATCTTTTAAAATCCCGATGCAGTTTTAAAGTCAAGTGTCTTGTCTTTCAGCGGGCTACAACAGATCTCAGAGTTCCAGTGTTTCGCCTCGGGGTTACGGGTCTAACGGCTCAACGCCACACAGTGTCAACGGGGGTTACGGAGCCGCCCCTGGCATGAATGGCTATCACAGTGGACCTGGTCCATTAGGAAATATGGGTGAGTGGATTAGAGATTAAATTATTAGTTAATTTGACTAATAAATTGTCATGAGTTTACACTAGAAGAAATGTAACGAAGAGGAAGCCTTGCAATGGTTTCCCTTGAATAATGAATTGGAAAATAGTTTGTGTATTTGTGTATCCACAAATTCCTAGACTTAACACAACAAAAATAATGAGAAAAGGGAGTTTCGACTAAAAGCCTTCTTAAGCCGACAATAAAAGAAGAAAAGCGAAGTTATATATTTATCAGTTTTTATTAACAAAAATGTGTCCTTATCCATGTTTATTTACAAAAATGTGTGCTTAGCTTGTAAAAGCGAAAAATAATTTGAAAGTTTTTATTCTCCTTGAATCTTGAAATTGCTTTGTATGTTTGGAAAGTCAAATTTTTTTACAAAATATCTATCTAAATTATATTTAAATCTATCTTCTGACTTTCAGGTTTGGACCATTTTCTCAGAGACGAGGCCAGTAGGATAGGAGCAGGTGTGTATTTGTTTATTTGTATATTTTTCATTTTTCATTATTTTTATTTTTTTACGTTTTAAAGTTTAGTTCATATATTTTGTTTCGTAGCTTTTCGTGTACTCCGCCATCTCAGTTAACAGGTATCATTCATTTAGCGTTATAAAATTTTAATTTGTAATGGAATATAAATAGATATATTTCAATAGAGTTTTCAATAATAGAGATTAATTTTTTTATTTGTTAATTTTAAAATCTGTAATATAAAGAGATATATTTTCCAATTATTATTTTGTTACAAGTTACCAAACGATTTATACACCATCATTAAAAAAAAATTGAAACCCTAATTTAAAAAGAAACAATCAATATAATTTACATATGATATTTGGCCAGCAATTTTGGATAACAAATCCTGGTTATACTATAACGCGCGTATGGCTGTTTAACTGTTATAAAATATATTGAGTTGAAAGTTCCTGGCGAATTTTAGGGAATGACACAGTTTTTATTAATTTCAGAGTTAATTTGTTTATTATTTGCATGAGAAAAATTTGCAATTTTCTAAATGTTGTGCTGTTTAGAACTTTCTTTATTTCTTTTGCTTTTAAATTATTTTTACAACAGTTATTTTCTTTTTAAATTAATTTTCTATATATAATCTTTTTGGATTTAAAAAAAAATTTAAATATTGAATAATGAAAATGACATGGCGTTATAGTGAATTGAATTTTAATGTTCCATTTCCAAGGATTTCAAATTTAATGGTTAAACTTCATTAAAATTAGATGTATTTCGTACAAGGTTGGGTGGAAAGTTCTTTTTAACATTAAATTAATTGAGTGACAAGCACAACATTTTTAAAATAAATAAACGCCCCAAAATAATTTTTTTTGTTGTGTGTATACAATGCTGGTACTAAGTCATGTACATCAACCCCTAAACCTTAATCTGGAAGTAAACAAGTAATACGAATTGGGAGGTGGGGCGGGCAAGAGAGATTAGCGTTCAGCTGCAATTGACGCACTTTTATACGCAAATTGTATAATATAAAGTAAATAAACAGAGGCTCCCAAACAGCTAGAGTTTAGAGAGTAAAGCATAAAATAAAAGAGCCGTTCTTCAAACTGTAAAAAACGTTTATTTTAAAACAATATCATGAAAAATGGTGATGCCAAAATTACCTAGGCACTCGACTTACCTCTCAGAACAAGGCAACCAAGATGTGAATAAGATTTTACTTTTTTGACAGCCAGATAACGGGAAAACGACAGAACATAGGAAACAATAATATTTCTTTCAAAATTAACTCTATAGTTTAATTTAAAGATACGGCGTTCAAAATTTTACCTGGACTTGGATGGTTAAATAATCATTCTAAGGATTTTAATAACAAAAAGAATAAATGCCATTGCTGATATTTAGCTCTGAAACTTGAGCCGTAAACCATAAATATACGTTTGGCAGCCACTGAATCAATTTTTATTTTTTTAATTTCTGTTTTTTGCTTTTAATTTATTTTTGCTTCTTTGTTTTGTCCCGTTGCTATTTAGTTGTTTTTTTTTCTCTATTTTTTCCCTTCCAACTTTTTTCAGTTCCACCTCATAATTCCCCCTCGGTGCCTCCCAACTCATCAGTCCATCCCTCCGTCCCTGCTGCAGTGTCCACAGCAGCACACGGGCCTGGTCTATTTTCCTTCCCCCACAGTGGCAAGCAGAAAAGCGCCTTCGCCCCCGTGTACTACCGCCCAGGCTTCAGCCCCCCTCCCCTGATGGGAGGCTATCAGGGCCACCACGCAGGCTGGATGACGACGGCCCCGTTTAACCCTTGTTAGACCAGAGTACGTGTGTGTGTCTGCATCGTTGTTGACTGTATGTACCTCGGCATGTTCGTCGGCGGCTTGTGTTTCCTTGTCCATGCGGTCTCCAAACACCTTCTGGTTGCACACCACCCATTGCACTGCCGTCTGGGACGGTGCGTTAGATGCCAACAATGACAAGCAAAGTAATTGTAGAACTGATCGACTAAAAGGGGCCGTCCATAAAGTACGTCACGCTCCGCAGGGGGGGGGGAGTGTAAGATAGTGTGGGGGAGGGGGGGTCAGGCCATGTGTGACGTCACGTGTGTTTTAGATAAAATTTGAATTATTAGTTAATAAAAAGAAACTATTTTTTGTTTGTACTTTGGGGGGGGGGTCCGAGTTTTCTTACAGTTTGTTACCAGCGATAAATGGTCAAAAATAGCGTGACGTACTTTATGGGCGGCCCCAAAGGCAGATCACACTGAGAACACTGGATAGTTTCTGTTTATCCTTAGGGCGTACGCACCAGGTTTTGGAGACCTATGAACAAATGTTTCCCACCTAAAATTTAGATACTTAACTACGCCACTGTTTTGTCATAACCCATTAAGTGTCTTTATTTTATTTATTTATTTTACTAAATCTCTAATGGGTTGTTTTATTTACCTTGTATGAAAGGCAACTAATTTTTAGTTTTCTAAAACTATTTTAATCTAGATTATAGCCACATACATTTTTGATACACTTGGTCTAGATCTAAAACGCTTGCAATGCTTTACGATTAACTGCATAAATAAAGATGTAGCAAAATATAAGAGGCATGGATTAAGATGAGGACAAATTGTGCTTCAGGCCTGAATCCACCAAGCACGTTTCGTAGTCCTTCTCTCCACCAATGAATCAACTATTTTTATCATCCTGTATTTAATGTAATATTTTGATCATGCGAATGTACTGAGCTCCATCAGGCGTTTACTTTCAGCTGAACACAAATAATTCTGTAGTCTAAATATACTGACAGTCTGTTCAGTGTTTAAGTTTTGAGCTTTTTATGGTCTAGATTTTTTTTTAAAATGAATTTTAAAAAAGTAAATTTTAAAAAAGACCAATCTATGCTCAGGACTCACTTGACTCTTGCACATGTCATTTATTGCATGTCTGTTCGAGCATGCATCTAACTCACTAAGAGTTGCAAGAAAGGAAAATGCATGATCTGAGACCAGCAAGAAGTGGAGAGTTCATTGCGAGACGTTTCAAATGTCTAGTAACAATCTAAATCTAAGACATTCCGATAATATAAACTTTAAAGCATATGCTATTTTGCTGCTTTCAAAGCACTACTATATAACACAGGAAGTAATAACTTGATTGGGTTCAGGGCTTTAAAATAATTTACCCAACAACCCCCGCAGTATTTTCTAAATCAACATACTGGTCCGTGTTTCAGTGTTTGCTCATCACTCTCCATTTCTCTTTTGTGTATATTCTTGAAATTAACAAACTAAAATTTCGTTGTGTTGAGTTGGCTGACTGCTTATTTAATATTTAATTTTCCTGGCTTTATTTTGATTTTCTTTTACGTGTATTTTTTTAAAAATCTTTTCGTTGTGTTTTTTTTTCATTGTAAAATTTCCCATTTAGCTAATATTTATTGTAAGCTTTGTAAAACACATTCTGAATTGTCAAATCATTTAAAGATGTTATCCTGCTAATATTGACACTTAGAAACATCATAATGAACAACACGATCGACGTCCAAAAAATGTTCTTTGAAAATTATTTTTAAAATACCTACAATTATGTTTTGTGCGCTGTTGAAAGCATTAAAAAATTATGATTATTATGATTATGTTGATTATTATTAATCGTATTATTATTATTAGTTTTGCTTATTTTTCTTAAATAAAGATTTTTGGTTTCACCTACGTGGAGAGATCAATGTTCAGCAATGTTAAGGGCTGTAGAGCGACAACGCGCTTTTATTATTCTTATATTCAAAACACAATCTTGCCCTGTGAGATATGTTTTTTTTTAAAATAACAACCCAAACACCTGCAAACCGAGTAGCTCCTGGCTATAACTTCCAACTCTGTTCATAAGCCAAGCATTAAGATTGACGTAAAGTAAACAAACGCCAGTGGAGTTTTCAGCGCGGGAAGACAACTGCATTGTCCAAATGGATGCAGCCGCCAAAGAACGCTATTCCCGTCCTTTGCAAATCATCTTTCAGCATTAGAGCTAATGTCGATAATGTCGTCTCTCCCCGCCTCCCACCCCCACCCCCAACCCAACTATCTGTCATTTCATTACTGTCGTCGCTGCGACAAAGTTATATTAATATTCATAGCGAGAAGTCCGAAGTCAACCTTTCTTTTTTTTTCTTTTTTCTTTACTTCTGCAAATATTTCTGAAAGGATTTGATGGATCGATGTAAATTGGAAGGACTTGGGGCGTAACAACCTTCTGAGTGGGCCGGGTCTGGGGGGTGGGAGGTGGGCGAGAGAAATAATGAAAAGTGGTCTGGTTGGTGTGTGGTTTAATTTATATTTTATGGAACATCCATTAAATTATCTGAATACAACACAACACATTCAAAGCAATTATTTATTCCATTTTAAATATCCGCTCACTGCCTTCAGTAGAAAGTGTTACTATAATCGGTTCCTGTCAACGTCAGATTGTTTTGGAGTTTGCATTGGTTACTGGAACGATAATAAGTTAAATAAGCGTTATAAGTCTATATAGACTTTGTCATGTAATTTCTACTATAATGCTTTCCTTGGGGCCTCAACTCACATGTTTAACTAAGTGTTTCCGTTTTACTTTTCACAGGTATGGGAGGCATTGTGGGATCTCCGTTCTCGAGCGTCAACCCCTTCGGCCTTCCAACGTGTGGATCACAGTCGGCCTACGGCGGGTCCATAGTCTCGCCGGCCAAATAGTTCCACGGTAGTTCTGTTGGTGGGATGACGTCATCAGGACACCGACACACGTCACCGAAATCTTCATCGGAGTGAGTTGACGTTGGAACGGAGAGGGTCGGGCAGGTAGCCCACCTGAGCACCACGTGTTGGGAATCGTCCGCTTCAGGCTGACACTACATCGGCCTCGTTCTGGAGACGCATGTAAACCTGCTAGATCACGTGGGTTTTCTGAACCTGCGCGCGTATGTGTGTGTGTGTGGTTTTTAACTCACTGGCGGATCTACAAGTGTGTGAACAATCTGGGACCATTCCATAATACACTTGGATTAATATTGTGGCCTAGGCATTCAATAAAGTGGTCTGAACATTCTACGAGTTTTCTACAAGAGACCCTACCGATAGACAAAAAAAAACAACAACTTTACTTATCTAGACTGTGTAGAACATTATTCCTCGACGGGAACCTATATCTCACAGAATCTTGCATCTTCGGATGGTGAGTCCTTAGATAGACCCACACGTTCAACAGTATTCTTCGACAATGCTTGGCAGTTTACTCATTATCCCATTTAATGTCTTAACGTCTATTTTTAAAGAAAATATGTCTTCGTGGACATGCTCATTACGAAATCTCAGACGTTTGGAGAGCTTCCATTACTGTGTTATCGAGACTTTTATTATATTTTTATTATTATAATTATTTGCTACTGCTGGAGATTTCGGAACAGCTCCCTGTATTTTGCTGAAGGATGTATTCTATAGTTGTGTTATTTTCCGTGAGTTGATGGAAGATTAGACTCTAAACGAAGAGGAGAGTAAGTCTTCAGTGACGTCACTTCAAGACAGTTCACCCCCCTTGCTGTAGGAACGCAAACTTCAAACGAGGGAGGGGGGAGCAGCCCCATTGCGTGACTGTGTTTAGTAAAACCACAGAAGTAACAACATAATTTTAGAGCATTTAAAAAAAAATTACAACTTGAAATTGTGTTGGCTTTTGATTAAACAATGCGCATACTGTAGGCAGACAATACTCTCCACACCTTCTAAAATTTGAAGTAACACAGAAAGTCTTATACGGTGAATTTCGTCTACCTCATTAACGGAAAAAGGAATACGAGTTACATGAAATCTTTGTCATCTAAAAATGAGATAAAGCAATTTGGACTTTTCAGTCATGTTTCTAGTCTGATTATATTCATTTTGGCCTAATTCTATTCCGGAATGCGCTTAATAATCAGCAGGACTTAATTTGAATGCTAGATATGTGACAACCTCAAATAATGTAATAATAGAATTTGGATTGCCTAAAATAAACAGTATCTGTGTCATTATTTTGAATAACATTTTGTCTGTTAAATATTTACTTCTAAAATTTCCCTATTTGGAATGTTGCATTAATTCTTAAAGTACCTTTTTTTTTGTATTCCCTTTTGCGCCATTGTTTATTTACAAGTCCAACCGGTGTTATAGACTCTGGAGGCAATGAAGTGCACATCCACATTGTACGTTGCTATAAGATTCATTGAATATTTTGATAAAACGCGTTGTTCCCTTGTGTTGTTAATTTTTTGTTTTTAAACCCACGAGCTGTTAGTTGTAAAAATGGTCCTAATTCACCCTCCATACCCTGTAGATAGTGGTCGTCTTGTTCGTACTGTGAGGAGCGGATGAAACAATATAAGCGTCTAATCGATTATTCACTTAGATGAGACCTCCAGGGTCATTTGAGTGTTTTGAATATTTTTAAAACCATTCATGAATTTTTAAACAAATTTGGAATTGGGCGTAGCTTTAAAATGTACGCACTGCCTTATTTTTAAAAGTCACATGTTTAAATAAAACTATTCATTTTTCAGTTTTGCTGTATTCATTTATCTATATCTCTCGTACTAAGTTTCAGTTTTGACATTAGCTGGGGCATAAATCTGTACAAATTCAATTATTTTGTTCTTTGCTTCTTTCCTAAATTTTGTTTTTTTTTAATTTTAAATTTAATTGAGACTTTGTGTCACTGTCACAAATCGCTGAGTCTGTAACCCCATTTGCTCACCCACTACTCACTCACAATGTCTTGTTCTGGTTCATCGATTTCTAGTCAAATGATATTCTAGCTGTATTATACCATTATCTCTGTATGCTCATGAATAAACCATAATGTTTTGTACTTACATCTCAAGAAATAAAATTAATGTAAATTGTGTATAGCGGAAACCGCTGGTCCCAGGCCAACGGTCACTCAATAAAAAAAATACTCACGCCGAGTAAACTGTAAATAGAACGTACCAATGGTTAATGGCCACTGGTCATTGGTCACTCCATAAAATACTCAAGCTGAATTATTTATAAAGATAAAAGAAAGAGAGATTATCTAAAAGAAGTTGTACTTAATGTTTGTGCTTTGTTTTTGCACTCTTATGTACAATAATGTATGTAAATAAATAAGATGATGAGCAACATAATAATATTATCACGTATTTTTTAAAGCTAATAATATAATTCATGATTCACTTTATTTTGTCCTTTAAATGTCTAAATTTTTAATAACCGAAGATATTTTTAATCATTTTCTTTAAATAGTTGCTCTACTTACATTTTTTTAATTAAAAAAAAAGCATTTTGTTTTGTTTCGTTTCTAACACGACTCTGACTTTTAAAAATGGCGTATTTTAAAAATAAATGTGCACAGCCATTTACAAAATTAAACAGAAAGAATAAGTGTCATGATGGAAATTATTAAAAAGCGCAATTTTGGTGTACGATAACATTTGTAAGACATTCTAGAATATTTATCATGACCAGTTAAAGTAGTAATTAAATTTAAATGATCCCATAACCATGGATACCTGTATCGTGTTTACTCTTAACACCTCCTTAAACCCCTTCCTCGAAAAAAAAATAGTTAATGAGCAAGTAAATAGGATGAGTGGGTCTAAAAAGTTGTAAAATTTTATTTTTTTATTCAGTGTAAGATTTTTAAAATTTTTTTACTTTTTCTTACAAAAGTAAAAGTACATTAAAAATGAAAACATCACTTGCTTCTATAAAATAGGTAAAAACACATTGAGATTACAAAATTATAAGTTATCGTACGTTTTCTTTAATAGTTTTTTTTGTTCTATTTTTTTTCTTTGTTTGTTTGTTTTTTCTTTTTAAATTATTAAAGTACGTGGTAAAAAAATTGCTTTTTTTTGTTTTTGATTTTATTTAAGGTTTAAAAAAAAACATTACGCAAAAAATTAAAAAAATAAAAGGAAATACAAATGTAATTTCTTGTATAACTTTAAAAAAGATATAATTTAACACAAGATGTTAACTTCGTTTTGTTTTGTTTCTTATTTTTTTTTATTAAGTTAATCAATTTTGTTTTAAATGGCAGACTTCAGTGTTTCCCTGGCGATGATTACAAGTCAGGTTGTAAAGTCATAAAGTCACGTAAGTCTCGACTTAAGTCTTGCGGGTGTTTCATCCAATCATGCAGGGTAGCAGACATTTCGTAAAACATGTGCTTGTATCCACGTACACATCCAGTAAAACACGTGCTTGTATCCACGTACACATCCAGTAAAAGGGCTAGTCACGAAACTTTCACGGGTCTGCAGGAGTCCGAATCTGGATAACATTAAAAGGGTTGGGGGGGGGAATTGTTTATTCAAATGAAAACACAAAAGGTTATATTACATATAACAAGTATTAGACTTAAGATTGTATGTTAGAGAGTTTTTAAATATATGCTAAACATAGAGTAAGGGAAAAGAAGGAAAGGGGGAAAGAGAGAGAGAGAAAGAGAGAGAAAGAGAGAGGTGGACTTTTTTAACAAACACAGCTCCTGATATAGAAATACATGACATTTTTAAATAAAATATTATTGTCTACCTTGATCAAAGGTTTCTCAATTAACTGCGTGCATAGAGAGAGAGAAAGAAAGAGACGAGAGAGAGAGAGAGAGAGAGAGAGAGAGAGAGAGAGAGAGAGTAAGAGATAAATTAATGTGTGCTATAGAATTTGTTTTTTAAAATTGAAATTGTAATTATAAAAATGCAGTGCGAAAATATCAACGTGGTTTTTATGTTTTTTGTATGTCTAAGACAGTGTGTGTGTGTGTGTGTTTTAGAGAGAGAGAGAGAGAGAGAGAGATAGTGATGTTACTAATTTGAATGTAAACAAGGATCATATCAGATTTGTAATACTTATATAAACAAATAAAAAATCAATTCAAATGAAGTTGATTTAAATAACACGTGTTTTTTTTAATCAATGATGAAAAATTAAATAATAAACTGATCAAAGTTGTTTCAAATAAATAATCAAGCTTTAGTGTTATTTACTTATTTCCTGTTGGTACATATTGTCTCTTCTATGTTGTTATTTCATTCTATATTACAAGAGGGCTATCTCATTGTGCTCAGCCACTTTTACACACACACACTCACTCACACACACACACACACACACACACACACACACACACACACACACACACACACATACACACACACACACCAAAAAAAACAAAAAATAAAACTTGTGCTTGCCTTACAGAACTAACAATACTACAAGAGAGGAGGGGATGAACAGAGACATACACACGAAAACAGACAGACAGCCTGAGAGTCGTATCACTGTCACTGTTTAATTAATTACTCAATGCCCTGTAAGAGGTAAACATAGGTCAAAGGGGAAAAAACATTTCGGAGATATCGTTATGTCGTCTAGATTTATAAAAGTGACCGTCAACCGTCTTTTAAACACATTTGGTGGAAAAATTGAAAAGTAAAGACGTGGTACGCGCTCTTGACTTCACGGAAGGACCTTAACTTCGGGGTTAGTTTGATTTTTTTTTAATTAGGAATCCCACCTCCCCAAATATATATTGTAAAATACAGCGGATGAACCTTTTTATTGTTAAGCAGCATGTGAAAGAATTAATTCTTTAAGCTTGAATGCTCCATACGAAAGTGAAAATTATGTACACTTTATGTACCAAACGATTGGGGCTTTAAAATTTTTAAATTTTTTTTTAATTTCCTAAACCCACACATGAACAAAAACAGTTTACAAAAAATGACATGACTTGCGTATACGATTTTGTAAGGATTCCGGGGGCTTCGGGTCTCTGTGGGCACTGCGCATGCTCCTACACAATTTTCCATACGGGCAGCGCCTTATACTTCCTCACCCCCCACCACCCCACTCTCCCGTTCCGCTGGTACATAAGTCCAAGATGTCACATGATATCGAACCATTAAATTCAATGTTAAAACTTAGCGGCGAACTGTGTTGTTTCTCCTTTACTGCCACCACTTTAAGACCAATTTATAATACCTCTTTATAGTTCCGTATGCATCGTTATTCTATTCATAGTGTCTATTTGAAAATAGGAAAAGCGATAAGGCGTAAATGATACATTTTATGTTGTGACTTTTCCCCCCCACTGGATTCAATCCAGGTTGAGCTATTTCAAAAACAATTCAATTCCTGTATTGTTAATGCGGTTTCTTTTTAAATTTTCGCTTTAAAATGCCAACAATTACACAACTTAACACACACACACACACACACACACACACACACACACACACACACACACACACACACACACACACACACACACACACACACACACACACTCACTCACACACACACACACACACACACACACACACACACACACACAAACACACACACACACACACACACACACACACACACAGAGGTCTGTCCTCTGTTTCATCCAGATCAGTCAAGAGAATTTGATAATGGCTAAGAATTTTGTTACTGTTCAGGACACAAAGTAGACTTGCCGAATGCCCCTTCGATCAGTTATTTTTTAACCGTCGAATGACACTCTTGGGATCTGTAACTTCTACCCCATCAAGCTATCTTTTCATAACAAATATGACCCTGTGAGTGCGCGAGTCCGAATATGGTCTTAGGATGGTCAGACTTAAGTCTGGTTATGGTCCAGGTATGTAAATGTGGGGGGGGGGTGGTGGTGGTGGCGAAGTGAGAACTCAACCCGAGTGCCAGCATTACGGGATAGCAAAATGTACCATATACCTTGTGCTGAATTCCACGAGAAAACATGATGTTCTTAAGGGGAAAAAATGTTCAAATAAAAAATTAATAATAAAAGGGGCTGGGGGGGATTGGGGCTAAATTCTCCGCAACGGGTTACAGTTGGCCCCCAATATAATTCACGTTTCGCCCCCCCCCACCTCTTCAATATGGCATGACCCTTGATCACACTGTGGTCCGGCACCCTCCTTTCTTACCCATCGATCTCAAGCAAACAATTTAATTTCAAAGTTCAAAATAAATAATCTCTCAATTACTACATTAAATCTGTGACGAATCTCTTGGCCATCATATAATTCTTTTTTGTTTGTCCTTGAACTGATATTTGATGAGTCAAAAAAAACTCCTCATGTCCAAGTAATGGTTTGTTATTTATTTTTGAAAAAAAAATATTTATAAACGCTTTTTTTCCCTCTAAAAGATATGCTTTCTGTTATCGATACCCGTTGTGTTTTCTTTTATTTTCATTTTTCCACCAAATTTAAAAATACCATGCGATAAGGGGATACAAAAAAAAACTGTTAACATTTTGTAGCGAGGTTCCTCTGTTGTATCCAGATGCGAAGCCCGTAGAGTTTGCCAGTTTGAATCAGATCGAGTATCAAAATCACGGAGCTCCGTGGATACAGTTCTAACACGCCACGATCGCTCGCATCACGAACCTTTAAACGGTCCGCTGGGCGCATTGTGAGCCCCGTCACAGGGCCACCATCGCTGGCCCGGCGGGGCCCTTTGTCTAGCAGTCACCCTACACTCATTTCGAGGCCCAGTTCTGCCGGGGCGCCATCTGTCAGGCGAACACAATACCATTGTCTTCAAGGGGGGGGGGCGCTCCCCTCAAAAGACATGCAAGAATCGGCAGATTTATAGAGTTCCAGCGTTATTTCCCTTTGATCTGGTCCACGATTCCATCGGAGAGAAAGAGAGAAGGGGGGGGAAAAATGGAAGTGACCAGATTAGCAGTACTGCCCATTCCTGTTCGGTGCCCGGTGTAAAATTATAATCCGGCCATCTATTTTAGGCCATTCCGTGAGGCCTCGTTGTTTGGGAATATTACTGGGCATTAAGATCAAGTTCTAGCACGCACACTATATCAGGAGCAGTCTGTTATAATGGGAAGGACGAAACCGGGACAGTACACGATTCCCGTTATGAGAATGAAATATGTCGGGGGTTAAAATCACAAAAGTAGAGTGGTGTAGAATTAAGCGCTTTCGAGAAAGACCAAGAACTATTTATAAATCCTTTATATTAACTCGTGGTGTCTGTTTGAGCCCTTGCTTGCTTGCTTGCTTGTTTGTTTGTCGACTAAACACAAACCATAGATAAGCGTAGGACGCAATAATCTTCTGTATAGAAGGAGCGTCTGTAAACAGATAAGATAAGATAAGATAAAAAAAACTTTGGATCGATTTTAACCCACTTCCTCGTAAGCTAACGAGCTGAAATTTTGCATGCAGACTCGTGCCGATGATAAAAACGATGCATCAAAATTTCAGATCGATGGCATGTACTGTAATTAAATTATTGAATTTTTAGATTATTTTATTTATCTCTATGTATCATGTTAAATGTTTGAGATAGAGTGTCGCGGTGCGTATTATATTGAACGAACGTTTCATTAATACTTTCCTGTTGCGCGATTTGGTGCGTATTATATTGACAATACTTTTTATAAACATTCCCGATCGGTGCGCATTATATTAAACACGTTTTACGAGACATAACTAAAACTTTGTATTTTTGGATTATTATAATGAACATTCTTTTAGTTATGTCTCGCACATAAAAGATTTATAGTCAAAAACTTGGTTTTTTAGGGGTTCTTTTTATTATCAATTTTCAACTCAAAACGGTTCGTATAAAAGCAATACTATTAGTGCTATCGTATTGAATCCAAAACTTTTGTAGTAGCCTAAATAGACTGCTGTGTAACTTTGAGTAAAGTGATAAAAAGCTTTGAGACTGCAATAATGTTTTGGTATAGGCAGTATACGGTATAAATGAATGATTGAACAGGGTATGCGTAAACTTGAAAAGATGCTACAAGACAACGAACGTGTCGGCAGGAGGCCTTCTTCGGCTAACAAAGATAAACAACAAGAAATAAGAATCTTTTTTTTTAATTTAAAAATTATATAAGTAAATAAAACTAATTAAAATTCATGTAAATGTAACTTCAGAACTGTTATTGTGGCCAAAGTACAGTGATGGTAGTACTATTATATCGCGGTATAGTCAATGTACAATTGTGTATCCCCCTGTTTGTTGTGGTAGCCCCAGTGCTGTTTGGTAGCACTAGTGCTGTTATGGTTGCGCTAGTGCTCTTGTGGTAGTCCTAGTACTGTTATGATAATCAATAGCTCTTATGATAACCCTAGTGCTGTTTTGGTAGCCTCAGTACTGTTGTATTATCCTCGGTACTGTTGTGGTAGCCCCGTTTCTGTTACATTTGTTCAATTACTCTTGTGGTTGCCCTAGTGCTGCTGTGGTAGCCACATTACCGCTGTATTAGTTCCCGTGCTATGGTAGCCGCAATGCTGTTGTGGTAACTGCAGAACTGTTGTCGTAGCTCCATCGTATATATATAATATATTAGGGCTGTTAACATTAATTTAAATTTAATAGTTAACTTTTGAAAAATTAACGATTAAGTAATCTTTAATTTCGATTAAAGCCAAAAATTGAAATTTATGGTGGCCTAAGAAACATTTATTAAAATACTTGTCGAAAATCGTAAATAACAATGGAATGTCTTCTTTATATGGCATCTTTTAACCAACAACGCAAACAGACAAGTCTATTGACATTATTTGGTTCAAGTGATGAGCGGGTCTTATTGACAATATAACCAGCCGAGCAGAACAATCATTCACATAGCTTTAGATTGTCTCAGCTGAAGTTTCTGATACTGTAGTGGGTGTTTGGTTTGCAGGTGATATGTAAGCGAAGTGTTAGAACCATGGTAGCAATGTTCCCTTTAAGCAGCGCAGCTGCGCAGATATTGGACCGACGCCACGCAGTAGTTTAGAATCACCGCTCAGCAAATTCTGTAAAACATTGCACAAAAATTATACGTTTTGCAACTTTGCATACGAGTTGTGTTTTTTTTTAACTTTGAACACGGACCATTGAAGCATTTCATGGTAGGCAAACGTTTTCTCTCAATGGACAGAATAATCTTTATAAACATTTTGATCATTCACGTCATTCAATAGTTTAAAACCAAAATGTTCGTGTAATCGTCGGGAAATTAGTTTATATTTATCGGCCGAAATATTTTACTTCTTGACCTCCAGTACATTTATAAGTGGTGAGTCGATTAATTGTTTTTAAAAAATTTAATCTTTAAAATTTTTAACGATTAATCGAGCAATTTATCGTTAATTTCCGCATCCCTAATATATATATATATATATATATATATATATATATATATATATATATATACTTATTACTTATTACAGTGATAGGGAAGGATTGTTTCAAGATTCAATAGAGGCATCACTTTGCGAAATGCATCTATACAATTTCTCCTCTACGGAATTCTTATGTTGAGTGCCATCCTTCTACACTTTACTCAACACAACTCGATCACTATAATGATAATGCGGTTTCTTAAAGTTTTCAAAATGTCAACAACTACCCACCCAAACACACAAACACAACACACACACACACGCACATTCACGCATACGACCATCCACCCACACCCGCAAACAGACACACCATCCCGACCACCACCACCACCACCACCACCACCACCACCAGCCCTAAAGGGGCGCCCCGCGCTTACAGTCACTTGTTCGCACCTTTGAAGTTGATCGATTCCTCCCTCCCTCGGCCGTATTATCCGGGCCACAGTAAGAGCGAACGGGTTCCACACCAGCCAGATGTCGAGGCCTCGGCCCTTAGCGGTCCCTTCTACTCGTCACGGCCTCTTTGTCGCCGGGAGGCTCCGAGGAAAGAATAGCAAATTGCAGGTCTGTAATGCAGCGTCAGTTGTCATAGAAACACTTCGAGTACGCTGATGGAACCATCAATGGTCACAAAGTTCCTCTTGACGTCCCGCAACCCTTGTTGTGGAGGCTGTGTGCGAATATTAAAACAGAAATTTTAATTTTTTTAAAAGGGTGGGGAGGGGGTGGGGAGAGGAAAAAATAGGTGAGATTCTAATTTTGAATCACGCGAGGTCAATGACTGACGGGTGACTTGCCTGAGCTAACTCCGTGTTGCTCACACTGTTTCCTGTTAGCAGATCTAGGACTAACTATTGACGTGGCTCCACTCCTGTTATTTGACTAATGCAAAATCTCAACCCATCTTATACATAGATAATGTCGTGTATAACTCTAACGTGTTAACACAGTTCTATCACTGGCTACTGCCTTGTTTACTATCACTGGCTTATGCCTTTTTTACTTTCACTGGCCAATGCATTGTTTACTATCACTGGCCAATGCATTGTTTACTATCACTGGCCAATGCCTTGTTTACTACCACTGGCCAATGCCTTGTTTACTATCACTGGCTAATGCCTTGTTTACTATCACTGGCCAATGCCTTGTTTACTATCACTGGCCAATGCATTGTTTACTATCACTGGCTACTGCCTTGTTTACTATCACTGGCTACTGCCTTGTTTACTATCACTGGCTACTGCCTTGCTTACTATCACTGGCTACTGCCTTGTTTACTATCACTGGCTACTGCCTTGTTTACTATCACTGGCCAATGCATTGTTAACTATCACTGGCCATGCATTGTTTACTATCACTGGCCAATGCCTTGTTGACTATCACTGGCCAATGCATTGTTTACCCTCACTGGCCAATGCATTGTTTACTATCACTGGCCAATGCCTTGCTTACTATCACTGACCAATGCCTTGTTTACTCTCACTGGCCAATGCCTTGTTTACTATCACTGGCTACTGCCTTGTTTACTATCACTGGCTAATGCCTTGTTTACTATCACTGGCTAATGTCTTGTTTACTATCACTGGCTACTGCCTTGTTTACTATCACTGGCTAATGCCTGTTTACTATCACTGGCTACTGCCTTGTTTACTATCACTGGCTACTGCCTTGTTTACTATCACTGGCTAATGCCTTGTTTACTATCACTGGCTAATGCCTTGTTTACTATCACTGGCTACTGCCTTGTTTACTATCACTGGCTAATGCCTGTT
Source organism: Ampullaceana balthica (assembly GCA_944989445.1). Classification (NCBI taxonomy): domain Eukaryota; kingdom Metazoa; phylum Mollusca; class Gastropoda; family Lymnaeidae; genus Ampullaceana; species Ampullaceana balthica. The sequence goes on from CALYLW010000277.1 coordinate 447,212, forward strand.
TACTATCACTGGCTACTGCCTTGTTTACTATCACTGGCTAATGCCTTGTTTACTATCACTGGCTACTGCCTTGTTTACTATCACTGGCTAATGCCTTGTTTACTATCACTGGCTAATGCCTTGTTTACTATCACTGGCTACTGCCTTGTTTACTATCACTGGCTAATGCCTTGTTTACTATCACTGGCTACTGCCTTGTTTACTATCACTGGCTAATGCCTTGTTTACTATCACTGGCTAATGTCTTGTTTACTATCACTGGCTAATGCCTTGTTTACTATCATCATTTCCACTTAATGACATTAGGGATACGTCTATTCTCTATATTCTATACCAAAAAAGTCGCCAAAACAAAATTATTTTGAATCACTTGTTTTAACATCAAAACTCTTCCAATGAGGCTTCGAGTTCTGTGGTTTAGGTTAGGGGCCGTCCATAAATGACGTCACGCGATTTTAACCGATTTTTTACCCCCTCCCCCCCCTCGTCACAAAAAGTTAGACCCCACCTCTAAAAATACGTCACAAAGCTTTGACCCCCCCCCCTTAAAGAAAAAACCACCTTATTTACTATTTGAAAATAAAGTATGCTTCAAATCAATTTTATTGTCATTTATGTATTTATTATTTATTTAGTGAAGGTCTACGTCTACATTGTAATATCGTAGCCCGCGTGAAGCATTTTTTTCAAAACGTTTAACCGGCCTTCAAAAAACTAAAAGTGTTAAAATGCTTAGATTATATTTTATTTTAATGAATACCAAATTAAACATTGACTATTAATCATCACGGTTAACCTCTTTGTTTAGAAAAAAATATTTTAAAATAATATTTTTAAAATGTATTTTTTTAAAATCCCTCAATTGACTGACGGGCATCCCGTAAGAAAGAAATCGGCGAACAGGGGTAAATAACCTCATCTGGGGTCAAAAGGGAATTATTGGGGGTAATGCAGACTCATTTGGGACATATAACATCCACTACAATCCACTAGATATATTAAAATACATCATGTGTACGTGAACGCTTGGAAAATATGCCCATTATTGAACCGGTTCCTTCCAGAAAATGCATTTTTTAAAAATTTGACAACTATGTAGATTTCTTACCTACGCACTATACGAAGACACCTAAATCCACCATACTTTCATTTATATTGACACGAGTGACAATACTCTTAATCCACATGACTTGACTGTATCAAGTATCCTTTCTGTGATATTTAAAATTAATGCCTTAAAAACTGAGCTAAGAAGAAAAGTTGTTTTGTGCTCCTCTCGAATTGCGATGTCAAGAATTTGATGCATTAAATAAAGTTAATGAATACTTGACTAATTTTAAATGGGCTTCATTTATCATTATATCTAGAAACTAGAATGGCCAGGGGTCGTTTGACCAAAAACCAATCGAACAATTATATAAAACTTAAAACGTTTTATAATTCTATCAAATAGATTCCCCCCACTCCCCTTTTTTAAAGAAAAGGATATTCCGTGTCGTTTTGACTTAAAATATCTACACATAATCCTATTCAGATCATTTTTAGACACTTGTCATGCTTGTAAAACTCACCAGTAGCATTTTGCTAACAACGATCCCCCAAATCCCCGAGTCATGTGAGCAGGACCTAGAGTCTGGTGGGTTGGGGGGGGGTAACGCACACATAAACTTGTATATTTTGGGGTAACGGGCAAAAAAGTTCGCCGACGGAGCTGCGGTTACATCACAAATGCTTTGATGTCAACATCAAACGACACAGTGTAAACAATTTCATACGTTATCTTGTGAGTTCTCAAACTTAAGGATTATAATTAGATTTAATTTTCGTGTCTTGATAGCTTACGCCAACCAGCGTCTGATGGCCTACCGACCGGCACATTGAGAAGCACTGATTTTAAAAAAAAAGTCATTAAATAAATTGTAAGCGACCAAATATTTCAGTGGAAGTTTTATTTAAAGTTACCCTTTTGATGTGACGTCACATTTCTTCAACCCCCCTCCCTCCCCCTCGTCACGCATCGTCACAAAAGTGTGACCCCCTCCCCCCTAGGTGCGTGACGTCATTTCTGGACGGCCCCTTAGTGTTGTATTTTCGTGACCTGCAATATTGAATGAAAGAGGATTCCACTTAACGCTTTTGGACTAGGCAAATTAGAATTAAGGTTACCAAAATAATACTCTCATGAATTATAAAATGGGTTCCAAACAAAACCAGTGGTGCCCACGCTGTGCACCCCATACCCCATCCGATGATTAGCAGAAGTCGCTGGAAATCTAATTGTTTTGATTTGAAAGTCTCTAAAGTATAACTAATCATTGTAACATGTTTTGGTGACATTGTGGACTGAACTAAATAGTTTCGCTATCTTTTATATCCATATTTCCTAGGCTAAAAATTTGCATGCGTATTCAAAATATTAAAATAATTATTTTTGGTGATAAGTGACATATACTGACATGTTAAAAATGACTTGTACATATTCTTTTCAAAAAGAGAAATTCGCTGAAAATCGAACTACAATATTTAATGAATGAAGAATAGTATGTCTAACACAGAGGGAAGATTGTGAATTTATTTATCGCTTCAAATAAATCCTTTTTTTAAATTATTATTTTTTATTTGGCACGTGCCCGCTGCGCTTTGTCGTCGCTCACCATCACAAGTCACACGATACAGAAGTCATCATGGCTTTCTGCTGGTGTTGAAATGTGAGGAAGGCTGGTACCAAGTCTCCGAGGCTTGCACTTGACATTTCAATCCTGAGATGATTAGATGGCCGGACAGAATTCCTTTAAGATGCCGGCGTGCCCTGCTCCACAACATGCCGGACAAGGTGATTGGTGTGTCTGATACACTCGGCCGACGACTTGGTCTCTATCGGGTGGTATAGAAATTTCAAACGACACGCGAATTTATCGGAGGAAACCTTCGAAAAAGAAATTTCAGATGGACCAGAAGTCTCTAGTATCATACGGAATAATGCGGGGGAAGGGGAGAGGTGGGGCTCTCGGGGTCAGTGGCTCAGAAAAGGGGTGTCGATGGGGCTGCCAAATTTGGGTTCCATCTTTTTTCTTAAATTCGAAGTTACTCTTTTTTTTTCATTTTTTTTTCATTATTTTTTTTATAGACCTGAACAGCTAAAAATTTTGGTTCTCCTTGCAACACCAACCCTTGCTACGCATTTAGGCTGAGGTGGGCGAGGTTTTTGTGTGTTGTTGCATACATAGAGTGAAATGAATGGCATAACCTGAAGAAAAAAATAAGATAGCGCTGTAAAAAGAAACATTATTTTTTCTACCAGCAATTAAAAGACATAGCTACGAACATATAAGAGCTAGACCCCAAACAACAGCATTTAGATGAAGCTGGCATTGTAGGAGTTCAAATCCCCTTTATTTCTCTCCAAGAGTTGTCATTCATATCGCGTTAACCCCACTCACACACACACATTTATCTCTCTCTCTCTCTCTCTCTCTCTCTCTCTCTCTCTATCTATCTATCTCTCTCTCTCTTATTTAACGTTATTACTTAGCATTCTATGTGAGGTTCAATAAGTCATCCCGTGTACCCGGGGTGCATTACGCCCTCGGCATGCCACTGAGAATCTGTTGCACCGACTCGCCCCTCGGCCTCCATTCATCCGCGGACAAAGCTTCGGGTACCAAACAAACGGTATCACCGCGCCATTACCCAGATTCCAGCAGAATCATCAAGAGACTGATGTCCTTGTCCACCCATCCGAAACGATGGGCCTTGCTCGCCGTTCCACTCCAGATTCGCTCTTGCCCCAAGGCTTCAGATCACAGTTCAGCAATCGGCATATGGACGGCTTTACGTTATTTTTTAATTACATTTTTTTTCTTCTCTATTTAATTGAGAAATAATCTGATTCCAACTAAAGGCTGTAGGGAAGTAATTACTGCTATCATTTTAAAAAAAAATCTTAAGTTTTACTTTTCATGTCCGCCTCCCCGAATATTTGCGAATCATTCCTTATCTCGCTAACTCTGTGTGTCACCAAGTTACGGTTCTCATTATACTCTTTATCTCATCTGTTTGGGAATTTGTTTGACTCTTTTACAATTTCCTCTTAAAAGCCACCTCTTTCTAAACCTTCTCTGTTTATCTCCTCTCTCTCTCTCCCCTCCCCTCTCTCTTTCTCCCCTACTCCATATTTTCTAATTTCAAACTTTCTATCTCTACGACTTCCTTCTAGTGTCTTCCTCAAAATCTTCCTCCCTACCTCTAAAGCCAACAGCAGCGAGTTACCACGCACCCCCCACCCCCGTACCCGAAGCTCGGAATTTCACATTTCAATCGAGCTCCGCTACCTTTCTGGCGTCCTATTTAACGGGGGCATTGTAGACACAAGCCAGCTACGATAGCAGCGGGACGAGTGGGTATGAATCCCGCTTCTCTGTGTGGTCCCCTGGAGGACCGCGTACACAACGGGCTGTTGATCACTCTATTAGCGAGCTCACCCCAGGGACGAGGCCCGGGGAATCCCAGACCGGGCTGCAAACAATGTCCTCCCTGCGTCGCTCTCTCCCGGTTCACGTCGGTGCCAAATTGCGATCCGTTTGTTTAAGTAAAACAATTAGTGAACTCTTGTCAATTGAAAATTGATTTTTCATAGCTTGCTTTCATTTAGGGGGTTTATTGTCTGGTAATGGTGATATTTTATTAATATGTCCCCCCCCACCCGAAACTAGACTCCGAGCACGGATAACTCCAAATTCTCCAGGGGCGCGTCCATCGGCGTCCGGCTCGGGAGGTTACCGGACGTGACGACGCACTGCATGTGTCACTTGGTGTTTGCCGACTCGGGCCCAGGGATTGCGACCAGCTCGTCGGGTCAATATTAAAACAGTGTCTTCGCTCCTGGTGAGTTCTGATGGTGCACAAATCGACCTAAGCCGTACATCAACTCTGTCAGGGTCGGATATTTGGGGTGTTTTGCTTTAAAGACGGTTATTTCATTGATTTTATTATAATGTTTTGCTCTCTTCAAATAAATCAGTTACTGCAGGGAGCGGACTAAATATTTTGATTTTCTTTCATGCCTTTTTAAAAAAAAATTTTTTATTTTAATTTACTTTAAAATATAAACGCTTTGATAAGGCAAGGAAAAAAGATTGCCTATTCGTTTATTTTTTTATGTTTCCCACTTAAAATTAAGTAGTTTTTAAAAAGCAGTGTCGACTATTTGTATCATTTAGGTTCCCGTTCTTTGGGAGATACTGAGCACTCATTTAGGTTCCCGTTCTTTGGGAGGTACTGAGCACTGTGTTGCTGTGTTGTGAGCTAATATAGTGATGACATTGGCTCAAAGCGGGGTTGAAAAGAAACGGGTTCAGGGATGAAACCAAACAAAACGAGAGATGGACGAGATTAAGTGTTTCACTGGCTAGAGAGATGGACGAGTTTAAGTGTTTCACTAGCTAGAGAGATGACAGATGTTTACGTTAGAGTCTACAAGGTAAAGGTATACGTTGTAATTTACGAAATACCGGTAAAATTGAAAAAATATAAGTGAACAGAGAATATGAGATTCTATCACTGATCTGTGCCATGAGTTTATATGTAAAGGGGAGATAGAGAGAGAGAGAGAGAGAGAGAGAGAGTGTGAGAGAGAGAGAGAGAGAGAGAGAGAGAGAGAGAGAGAGAGTTATAAGAGGGAAAAAGAGAAGATTTTTAAAAAATAAAAGACGCAATGTGATGAATTGAAAGATATTCGGAGTAGAAGGAAGGGAAAAGTTGACAAGTATGAGAGACAGAGAGCATTAAAAAAACAGAGATAGAGAGAGATAGGGAGATAGAGAGAGATAGGGAGATAGAGAGAGATAGGGAGATAGAGAGAGATAGGGAGATAGAGAGAGATAGGGAGATAGAGAGAGATAGGGAGATAGAGAGAGATAGGGAGATAGAGAGAGATAGGGAGATAGAGAGAGATAGGGAGATAGAGAGAGATAGGGAGATATAGAGAGATAGGGAGATAGAGAGAGATAGGGAGATAGAGAGAGATAGGGAGATAGAGAGAGATAGGGAGATAGAGAGAGATAGGGAGATAGAGAGAGATAGGGAGATAGAGAGAGATAGGGAGATAGAGAGAGATAGGGAGATAGAGAGAGATAGGGAGATAGAGAGAGATAGGGAGATAGAGAGAGATAGGGAGATAGAGAGAGATAGGGAGATAGAGAGAGATAGGGAGATAGAGAGAGATAGGGAGATAGAGAGAGATAGGGAGATAGAGAGAGATAGGGAGATAGAGAGAGATAGGGAGATAGAGAGAGATAGGGAGATAGAGAGAGATAGGGAGATAGAGAGAGATAGGGAGATAGAGAGAGATAGGGAGATAGAGAGAGATAGGGAGATAGAGAGAGATAGGGAGATAGAGAGAGATAGGGAGATAGAGAGAGATAGGGAGATAGTGAGAGATAGGGAGATAGAGAGAGATAGGGAGATAGAGAGAGATAGGGAGATAGAGAGAGATAGGGAGATAGAGAGAGATAGGGAGATAGAGAGAGATAGGGAGATAGAGAGAGATAGGGAGATAGAGAGAGATAGGGAGATAGAGAGAGATAGGGAGATAGAGAGAGATAGGGAGATAGAGAGAGATAGGGAGATAGAGAGAGATAGGGAGATAGAGAGAGATAGGGAGATAGAGAGAGATAGGGAGATAGAGAGAGATAGAGACAGAAGGATAAGAGGGGAAAGAAAAAAATGAGAAAATGAGCGGAGGGTTGGGATGAAAAAAAATCATATTTTATATAATGCTATCCCTACAAGGTTCGTTGTTGGTCCGTGTGCAAAGTTAAAAAAAAACAAAACAAACAAACAACAACAAAAACAACAACGACAACAACAACAATCTAGTGTACACAGTTGCACAGCATTCATTTTTGTGCAATATTTTAGGAATTTTGCTGTGCTATAATTCTAAACTTCTGCGCGGCGTCGGTCAGATATATGCCCAGCTGCGCAGCTTAAAGGGAACATTCGTCCATATCCTTCCCCGGGGGGCTTCACTCTTGGAGGAAGTGACATCAATACTGTCAACACGATGGCCTTAGGCTAGAACTAAAACACCAAAATACACACAGCACACACACACACACATGCACCCACCACACACACGTTCACGCGAACAATGAAATGAAAAATAAAACGATATTTAATTATTTTATTTTTTAAATCTCCACCTTCCACTGGAACTGGTAGGTTCAACGCCGGAGTGAGTACGGGTAAAAGTCCATGGGTAAATTCAAGTTTGACTCCCGGATAGCTGCAGCTAATCAAAACAACATCTCACGACCACAGCAGACGTGAAGCCGTCTCAGCCGATGAAAGGCCAGACGAGCTGAAGTAATTTCAAGCAAAACAATTAAATTCCCAGATCAAACATCACATATTGACCAAGTATTAGTTTCACAGTTTTTTTGTTGTTGTTTTGTTTGGGGGTGGGGCGCTTTATTTCAACAAAAAAAAAGTGGGGGGGGGAAGAGGGGGAAATTTTGTTGTGTCTTTTTTTTTAAATTCAGGAAAAAATATTTTTTGGAGGGGGGATATTGGGGGTGGGCGTCACACCCGCTACCCCACATTTCCCTCCCCTTTCTCGCTCGCCTATCTGACGAACGCTTAAAAAGGTTTGATTAAATTCACCCTTCTTTCAGTACCCCTATCACCCCCCCCCCTTCTACCAATTTCTGCCCCCACCACCCCCATTACTGCTCACTTCATTCATTTACTGCGGCACAACTGGCAGATGAATCTATCAATGTTTGAGGGAGTGCGAAACTACAACCCCCCCTCCCTTAACCGTCGTTACTCTCTCCCAACTCCGACGTTATTTTCCATCTCCCCTCCTCCAGAAAATATCCTGTTCAGCATAGTTTTTAGAATATAAAAAAAAATCATTCTTATTTTGGAAACACAAAGCAGATGTTTAGAAAATCTGGCATTGGAAAAAAAAATAAGACACAAATTGAAAAAAACAACAAAAAAAAACAACTATTTTTGTCGACGAAACACGCACAATGGCATTTACATTTGAAGATGCTTACTTTTAATGTAAATATTTCACCCAAATTGTGATAAGAGAATCATTCTCTCAACCACCCATCCTCTTTCTTACCCTCTCTCTGTAACTCACTCTACCTCTGCCTCTCTCTTATACTCTCTATCACCACCTCTTCATGCACCTTTCTCTCCCTATCTCACCCCCTTTCTCTTTAACTCATTTTACCTCTCTGATGGCGCGAGCTTCATATTCTCAGCATGTGTTTTACGATGCACCCGCGTTTTCTCGTTATCATTTTTCATTTTAGAGATCACTTAGTATTTAAATATATTTAAATTCAAACTGTTAGGGATTTTGACTAAAGTATAATACCAGTGATGAATAATAATGATGTAAGTATCGTTTGCAATATATTATTTAAAGAGACTCATTGCAGCCAGTTTTTTTTAAAAAATAATTTTAATGTAGATTATATGGAATTTTTTTTTAATTAAAAGTTGTTTAGCCAATTGATAGACATTAGAAGACCTCTGCTTAGCATTTAAAGTCATCACTTCTCCATAGCAAAGCTATGGCAGTTCAATTAAAAACCGAAGCTTATATTTTAACGCAAAATCAATGTGGACATTATAGTTAATAATAATAATAATAATAAATTGATTATTTATATAGCGTTGTATCCCAGTAAGGAACTGGGCTCACAGCGCTTTACATGAAAGAAATAACATACTTATAAGTATTAAATTAACATTCATATCACAACAAACACACACAATTACAATACATTATACATAAGCTACGTTAATCATTTACAAGAAATGTTGTTTCATCAATTGACCATCTAACATCCTTTTCATACTAATTTTTTTAAAAATTAAATTTGAATACAAAAGTCTATTCTGCTGTACCCAAGGATATCGAAAGAAAATTCACTCTAATGTACTACTAATTTAGAAAGAAAACCCATACTCAGCTGTATGCCGAGATTAGGAAGAAAGCCACCATGCGTTCCCAGAGCACCAAAAAGCCACCCTGCTGTATTCCAAAGTTTGGAATAAAAACCAATACTTAACCGAAAGTTTTGAAGAAAACCCACCATACTGTACCTTTATAATAGGATGAAAAGTCACTCAGCTGTTAAAACAAAGATAGGAAGAAAAGCCACATGTATTCCCTAAAGATAGGAAGAAAAGTCAAATGTATACCCTAAAGATAGGAAGAAAAGCCACATGTATACCCTAAAGATAGGAAGAAAAGCCACATGTATACCCTAAAGATAGGAAGAAAATCTGCCGTACAAATTTAGGAAGAAAAGCCACCCCTCTTTAGCCCAAAATTTGAATAAATGCCATGTTGCTGATAAACCAAAGACTGGAAGAAAAGCCACTGCCATACCCCGAAGTTAAGAAGAAAAGCCACTGCTATACTCCGAAGTTAAGAAGAAAAGCCACCCTGCTGTAGCCCAAAAGTTTGGAAGAATTGTGCCGGGCGCGCCTCACGCCCCGTCATTGCCAACAAATATGGCGACAGATGGCGACAGGCGGGGCGAGTCTAATCAGATCCCGAGGGGCTAATTACGGGGCCCGTTAATATCAAAGGTTTTTCACAACCGGTTCTAACCTTCAGACATGCAAAAGTGGTCTAAATCACGTAGGATCAGAGAGGGGTCCAAAATCTAAAGGGCCGTCAGAGGCCTTGGCTGTCATACAAAAAATACACGGCGCACAAATACGTTCACTTGGGTGTATACGAAGATGTTCCCAATGATGTCTTTTAAACCTTGTCTACGCACGTGTTCATTAGCAGTACTTTAAAAAAAAATTTCTTTATGTGTTTTTTTTAAAATATGGAAATACGTAAAATAAACACTCATTCGTCCTAGATGAGTTGTAGAGTCAAATAACTGTTTTCTTCGTAATTTTTCCCTCAGTGCCCACGTAAGCCCCTTATACATACAATGGGGCTAATTCTGAAACGAAATACGTTGCCGGTACCAGTGAAATGGTCTAATGTAGTGGCGTTTCAGAATTTTTAAAAAATTCCTATTTTTTTGTAAAATTATTATTTTACAAACAAAGATAATGCGGTAGACCACGAGTTAGAGTTGGCATTTTCTTCCACAAAACCAATTTGTCTAGCTCGCCTATTAGAAAGATTACAGGATTAAGAAACCACTGAATAATGCAAAATTTAATATATATATATATATATATATATATATATATATATATATATATTATATATATATATATATATATATATATATATAAGGAGTAGAATTTTCAATTACTCAATTTTCTTATTCGACTGCGGCTATTTAACTGCGAGCTGTATTGTTGGAGACATTTGCGAGCTGGACACGGTTTTTAATACATTAAGTTTTACCTTACACACACTCTCAAACAAACAAACAAACAAACAAACAACAAAAAATGTCAGGCTTCTGGCTCCGGAAAAAAAAACATTCTATCCCATTCCCTTATAGCAACCCGCGCCCCCCTCCCCCCCGTTTAACACCCCACACCACCCCCAACCCCCAGGAACACCCCTTCTCGCCAAACTGCCGCCCTCCTCCCTCCCTCCTTCACATCAGGACTCGGCGCTTGGAATAAATGCATTTCGAAGAGAAGGTCAGGGCAAACAAGAGTTATTAATACACTGGAAGAAATGGTCAACCTGCTAATGGCATCGTTTGTCATTCCGGGGGGGGGGTGGTTAGTGGGGGTAGGGAGTGGGCAGTGGGGGTGGGGGGAGGCAATGGGTGGAGTCGGTGACCGGCGGCTAGTTGAAATGGATGCAGGCTGCATCGGGGAATAGCCTGGTGTTAACATGCACTGTTAGAATACAGATGTTTTGTACTGGGTGTCTTGTTATTCGGAGCTGGTATGACGTCACTTCTATTTTTGTGTACAGCGTCACGTTGGCTCTATTTATTTTTTAACGTTTCGTTTATTTTTCTCTTTTTTTTTCTTTTGCATTCTAAAATGAACATATGACGCCTTTAACTTTCACTTCATTTTCAGTGTGGCTAACTGATGTGAATGTTAGTAATTATGCGGAAGCGCTTCTCAAATATTTTTGTGGGATGGAGCAAGGCGAACTTTTTAAATGACCAATAAGGGACCTTTACCCATATTTAGTTGATTACTCTTTCCCTAATAGTATATACATTATATATGTATAAATTTATCGTCAGTATTGTATTTTTTTGTTGTTGTGGACTGACGACGGATGATTGAGTAACCAGTTCCAGACAATAGACAAGCAGCATCAGCAACCGATGGTAGAAGTTTGTCATGTAAAGATCTGTCATATCATATACGTCACTGGCTTTGCATTGAGATTTGTCACAAATAAGGAGTTAACAAAAGGCTCTGTCACATTAGTGTATCTCAAAGAATGTCACTAGCTTTGATTGGAGTCTTATCACAAATAAGGAGTTAACAAAAGGCTCTGTCACATTAGTGTATCTCAAAGAATGTCACTAGCTTTGATTGGAGACTTGTCACAAATAAGCTGCTCACAAACGGGTCCGTCGCATTCCCGTATCTCACAGAATGTCACTTACAGGAAATGTCACTTAGAAATATTGCCGCATCCATGTTCGTCCAGCACATGTCAACACGATATTGATGTTTCCCCGATGCCCTCCACCCCCTCCACTCCCCCACTGAACTTGCCCAGCGAGCCGCGACTTCTCCGCGATGCCATAGATAGAGACGATGATGAGACCTGCATCGCTTCACTTGCTTGTTGGGGTGTGGAGGAAAAAAAAAGGTTGTGGGGTGGGCGGGGGAAGTGGTGGTGAAGGCCGGTGACAACATCCAGGACAGAAAACCCATCATCAACTTTAGCTCACGGAGTTTATGATGGACCCCCGATTCCGTGATTAACTCGGGCCCGTCAATATTTAATGAGGCCAACCATAACTTTGATCAGATCCCCCCCTCACCCGACTCCCCCCTTCCCCCGACCCCAATGTTACTCCCACCCACCAATCCGCACCACTCAGCCTCAACCGTTCTCTCTCTCTCGTCACAACACACCGACATCCGACAAAGCTGTCGTGCCAGTAGGCAGAGAACCAGATAGCTTTTCAAAGTGTGGGGGTGGGACGGGTGGGGGGTGGGGGTTGCGCTGGGGTGTTTTGTACACAATAGCTCTCTGCATAGTGCCATCTGTTTTATGGCGGTGCACCAAAATAAACCAACGATGAAGAGGGGAAAAAACGAGATTTTAAAAAAAAATCTTTATTTAAACAAAAATGTGATTGTGATCTGGGTTTTTTTTTAAGAGGGGAGAAATATTCCACAAAATTGCTTTGTCTAACAACCTTAAATTATCTCATAGAGTCGAGAAGTGGTTCTCCGTTACATTGTGTGATGTTTGGGTGCCCCACTCAAGCGTGGAGAAGAGTAATTTAATTTGGCTGGTGAAACCTGAAGAGTGGTGGGGGAGGAGGGGTGTATGTGATAATACAGCAAAGCTGGTCGGCGGTGCTGGGGAGGGACTGATGGCATATGGGATGGAGTTGTGGTGGGGTCTAGTTGGTGGAGTATACAGTGGTTGTTAATCGAGTTTAGAGGGCTTGGCACTGAGAAGCACATCATTGAATAAAACAAACCCGTAAAAACAAAGTTTTCTACTATAAATCCCTTATATTTTAGTCATAATTAAAAGTATTGATTATGTTTCAACGCCACAAATATTTACGGACTGACACCGAGTGATGTCCCCTGTCTTTTAACGGGGGATGGGTCGTGAGGGGGTGTCGGCACGACGGTCGACGTCTAAGCGTCAACTCAAACTCACGTGGAAAAAAACAATAACAAACCGTGAATTTGAATTACATACCTCATATAAGCATAAACTAAAAATGCATTAATGTAATTACAGTACGTTCGATTGATCTGAAATTTTGATACGATGCATTGTTAAGTCAGACGGGCCCGTATGCCAAATATCAGCTTGATCGGATCACGGGAAGTGGGTCATTTTCGACTTTTGTTTTTCCGCCCGCCCGCCCATGAGATGACGACAGACGGACGGGGGGGGGGAGAGAGAGAGAGAGAGAGAGAGAGAGAGAGAGAGAGAGAGAGAGAGAGAGAGAGAGAGAGAGAGGAGAGAGAGAGAGAGAGAGAGAGAGAGGGGGAGAGAGAGAGAGAGAGAGAGAGAGAGAGAGAGAGAGAGACGCCGGTGAAGTTAATATAGGGGATTTAAAAATGTAACCCAATACCTTTAAACGTAATCTCAGTGTTCTGTTATATATAAAAATCATTTTTCTTTTGGGAGACGGCAATAAAAAAAAAGCATTTCGGTGGTATCTAGTGAACGCAGTCTTATGAAGGTTAACTCGGGAGTTCCACAAAGAACTGTGCTAAGTCCCTTCCTCTTTTTAATTTATATAAATGATTTACCCCAAAACATCTCAACAGGAACAAAAGTTAGGTTATTTGCTGATGATTGTATAATCTATAGAACAATTAAATCAGAACAAAATAGCAAAATTTTACAAAAAGGCTTAGATGAATTGATAAAATGGGAAACTAACTGGAGTATGTCTTTCCACCCAGAAAAGTGTCAACTGTTAACAGTAACAAAGAAAAAGAAACAAATTAATTCAAAATATTACATTCATGGAAAAGAACTGACGCAAACTAAAGATGCAAAATACTTACAAGTCATAATTAACGAGAAATCATAATGGAATCCCCTATGTCAATGAAGTTATTTAAAAATCAAACAAAACCTTAGGTTTTATAAAAAGATTTTTTTTTCAAATGTAATAGAGATATAAAACTAAAATGCTACCTCACTTTAGTGAGACCCATCCACCAAAGAAAACATTGATAAATTAGAATAAATTCAAAAAAAGAGCTGCCAGATTCATTACTGAAGAATATTGAAAACAGACAAGAAAAACACCATTAGTTAAATCATTAAACATTGAAACACTAGAGGATAGAAGAACCAAGAGTAAGGTAGTAATCATACATAAAGCAATTAATTTTAATTTAGAAATACAACACAAAGATAACTTAATACAACCCTCAGATAGACATAAGGATAAAACACCTTTCTTATTCCGTATGCAAAAACAAACACATACACATTTTCGTTCTTCCCGTCCGGAATTCGGGTGTGGCATGGGTTGCGTGAAGAAACCAGGAAAACCAACACTTTATCAACATTTAAAACTCTAATAAGAATACAGGACTAAACACAAACCATAGACAAGCTTAGGACGCAATAATCTTCTGTATAGAAGAAGCGTCTATAAAATATAAGATAAGATAAAAAATAAAATAAAAGAAAGACTATTGCTTATAAGAGCAGAAAAGATTATTTTCATTTATTTGAAGATCAGATAGTCTAAACAAGATGAAGGGCTTGCCACAAAATTAATGCACGCATCAGTTATTTCCTGTATGCTAAAAGTTCTACAACATTCGATTACTTACAATATATATTTAGGCCTGCGGTTAATGTTATTTATTATTTTTAAAAAAGTTAAGAACAAATTTTGGATTAACAATTGAGTGAACTACGACTTGCCGCCAATCGTTGATATTCCGGCTTTCAAGAGGAAATGAAAGTAAACAATGCAAGGTGGCTGTTTCAATAGGAAACGCTTTTCACATGAACCAAGTGCTGTTAATATTTTGGTGTGTTTGCGTACTTGGTTATCTGATGCTTTGTGAACGAGAGGCTTATGTTATGTGTTAATCACACGTGCCCATTTCTGAAAATACAGGCTTTTTAAAAATTGAATCGAAACATTTGATAAATTAATCGCTTATTTTGAAAAAGTAAAATATGACAATTTTTAAATGTTAATTTGTTGATTTTTTTTTCAATAATTTTTTTAAATCGTAAGTTTTTTGTTTAGTTTATTGAGAGAGGGGATAGGAAAGTTTTGTTTGTTTATTTAATTGATCTTTTACTGGATCTGTATCTCAAATATCACAAGATTAAGAGTGACCAAGAAGATCTAGACATGACCAGACATCACACATAACATCGGACCTGAATGAAACTGCATTCATTTGACCTAACCCCACCTCCACAACCGAATAAACTCCTTTCAAGAAGAAACTATAACATATAGAACATGGTCTCCAAAATATTTTTATTTTATGAAATCTCTAAAGATGGGAATGCCACCGCGTTTGCCGCAAAATGTGTCACTTTCTAAACCAACTAAAACCAAAATCCTAACTCTAAGACTCCAAGCCCAAATGCTTATACTACACCAACAACTACACCCCCTTTCAACCCCCCCTCCCCTTCTTTTTCTTTGACTCTGATGTCCACCATCCCTTCGAGGCAACTGATATCTTCTCAATGACGTGATTGCAATACAAGACCTTACCGAATAACACAGGCCGTTAGTTGATAAGACCTGTGCCCCCATCCCCCCCGTCTCCCCTCACGACCAACAGCGCTACATCGCTCCGACCTCGGAGCTCCCCCCCCTCCCGAAACCCCTGGTTATCTCCTTTACTAGATAGACACGCCAGCTTAGGTCGATGAAGATAAAAGCGGTCTCGGCGAGGGTGCTGCCGTTTCCATATCGGAAGCTGCAGGGGGGGGCCCGCCGAAATCGCCATGAAATGAACCTCTCCCCCCCTCCCTGATCCCCACACCCCCCTTGCATCTCGAGGGGCTACAAATTGGACGGATATCCTCAACACCAACGTTGTTGCGTTAAGGAGAATGGGACGTGACAGGTGATGATCCCCGAGGCCGACACGCACGGGATACCAAAGTAACAACAGTGGGGATGGTGTAGGTTTGTGGGCAGGGTCGGTAACACGTGTGAGAGAGATAGAGAGAGAGAGAGAGAGAGAGAGAGAGGGGAGAGAGAGAGAGAGAGAGAGAGAGAGAGAGAGAGAGAGAGAGAGAGAGAGCGAGAGAGAGAGAGAGAGCGAGAGAGAGAGAGATAGAGAGAGCGAGAGAGAGAGAGAGAGAGAGAGAGCGCGCGCGCGCGCGAGAGAGAGAGAGAGAGAGAGAGAGAGAGAGAGAGAGAGAGACGGAAGACATGGAAATCTGGCAAACCAGTTACGGTGTATTAAAACAAAACTAACGGCTTCAAAATATCCCTAACATCCCTAACACATGTTAATGGTTTCTTGAGATGTTTGAAGGGGAAAAAATATCGCATGATGTCTCTTAAAATTTTTGCTGAGGAGTGAAATACTATTTTTAAAGGAATTGAAATTCATGTCGGTCTTTACCCCTGGTTGTTAGATCGTGGACTCGGCCATCGGACATTTGTCTTTGGACCATAGACTTTATAGTCATGATGGGATCGTCTGCCTATACTCTATACACTTTGATGTTTTGAGATCTTTTGACTATAAACTCAGGTATGGTGGGATCATGGAACCGAGGATCTATACTAGTATCTTGCATCATCATCATCATTTCTTCCTTTAAGTTCGTTGCGGTAGCAAGGACCTCATGCAGCCATTGCCTGCCGCTGTCCACGGTCTCTTGCCAGCTCCTTCCTATTCTTTCTGCCTCACTCAACACATTTAGTCTCCATGTTCCATTCTAGCGCTTGTCTTGCTTTATTGTTCATTGATCAAAATGTGTTATTGTCTTTCCTGAGTGTGTTTCCTATCCATCTCCATTTTATTTTTTAGGATTTATTATCTTTTGACTATAGATTTAGTGATGATTGGATCATGTGACCACCGATTTAGACATGTTGGGATCTTGTAACCATAGATTTAGCCACTTTTAGATCTTGTGACTATTGATTTAGCCACTTTGGGATCTTGTGACCATGGATTTAGCCACTTTGAGATAGTATGACTATGAATTTAGCCTTGTTTGGATTCCGGGACTATGTTATTATGATAGGAGTTTGTTCTATCCACACTTCTTTCTCTACATGTTGTTAGATCCCGTAACAAAAGAGTTCAAGATTTTATTTTAAGCCAATATCCTTTCTAATTCTGTATGGAACATTAAAAAAAAAGTCTACGTTTAAAAATTCTCCACCCCTAATGTGGTCGCATAAGAGACTTTATCTTTTACAAAGAAAAATGAATTATTGTAATTTATCAAGTGCTAGTTGATTAACCAACAATGATTTTTTTACTGCCTTTTCCCGCATTTCCTATTTCAGAAATAAATTGAACTATGACTGGTCACATTAGTACACTCTACATTCAGTGCTGCCAGCGCTAGGTTTTTCAACCTAGATCTAGGTTTTTTCGACCTTGTCTAGGTTTCTAGGTTTTTTATTTAAAAAATAGCCATAATCTAGGTTTTTCTTTAAAAAAATATATTTAAACTATGTTAAAGTACAAATATTATTAAATGTGTGCAAATAATATCCTAAATAAATTTTATTTTTCAAAAATAAAATTAAGCAGCAGGTTGCAACAGTTTATTTCAGCCGCTCTGTCATGTTACATTATGATATATATATGGCTCTATTTCCAATGAATTCGAAAGGTGGCGCTACTGTGGTGCCATCTGTCTAAAGAAATCTGCTACACGATATGAATGAGCCAAAATATTCAATTTTATTAGACTTTATGACAAACTTAACAGCTCTACCATTTTCTTCTGCTTGCATTGAGAGAATATTCTCTCAAGTATACATGGTATAGAGTAGTATAGACTAGACCAACGATAATCTAATACAACGCTCAGATAGACATAGTTATAAAAACACTTTTCCTATTCCGTATGCAAGACAAACACATACACATTCTCGTTCTTTCCGTCCGGAATTCGAAAGTTGAATGAGTTGCCTGATCAAACGAGTAAAACCAACACTCTATCAACATTTAAAACTCAAATGTACATGCAATACGAGACATAAACAATGGATAAAGTTATGACTCAATAATCTTATGTATAAAAAAGGAAAGTCTGTATTAGATAAAATAAGAATGGTTCCTAGAATGCTGATAAGATTGTCATTTATAAGGAAGATGACATAAGTGATGAATAAATGAAGGTGTAAGAATAATTTACAAATACTTGTAGTACAAACTAATACCTTAGGGGCCGTTCATAAAAATGACGACATGCATCTAGGGGAGTGCGAGGGGGTTACAATTTTGTGAGATGTGTGACAAGGGGAGTGGGTGTTTAAGAACTGTGACGTCACATCAAAAAGCGAAACTTTAAATGAAAGCTCCACTTAAATATTTGATTGCTTACAATTAATGTAATGACGTTTTAAATGGCTTCCCGCGTGTAACGATATTAGACTGCAGCCTCACGCTAAATACATACTTAAATGACAATAAATTATTTGAAACGTGTTCATTTTCAAATAAGAAATACGTTTTTTTTCTTATTTTCGAGGGGGGGGGGAGAAGCTTTGTGACGTCATATTTGTTTATTTTTAGCGTATCTAGGTTTTTTCTTTCGATCTAGTTTTTTTGGACGTGTTGGCTAGGTTTTTCCTAAAATCGTATGTTACATATATGGTTGCTTTGCATTTGTTCCGAGATATCTTGTTATACATTGCTTGTTCACACACTGGCAACTGTTTTCAAATAATTTGCATTTCTTAATAACAATAACTGTTAATGTTATTAAATATTCTATATTATACATTATTATTAATCTTACCCAGATGTTTAAAACTTCAAATATTATTTGGAATTCTAAATATGCTAGCCAAGTCCATTAATTTCTGTCAACAAATATTGTTGATAAATTTGTTTATCGCAATCACTTTGTCATCAGGTATACATTTCGTATGTTATATATGCTATCACTAACTACAGAAAGACTCCCCTCAATTGTAGAATATGTGATGCAGAATAATGCATCAACTGAAACACATTTTCTAGTTTTAAAATTAACATTATTGCGTCAACGGGCGAGAAAATGTGAAAGACACAACAACAGAAAGTTCTAGGGGAGAGAACTCATAGGGGTGTGAGCGGAGAGGGGAGGTAATCCTTTCATTTTTCACTTCATCAAACAAGTCAAGCTTTGATTAGACGCGTCAATAGACTCATTCAGGCACGGTCACCCCCTGGTGTATGGCAGACCAGGGGCGTCTGCTACATGGTTAGTTGCTGGAAATATGGTCAGTGGTGCAAAGAATGTAAATCAAATCACACCCTTACAAGCAGGAGCTGCACTAATTTTTTTTTATTTAGCAAAAAGTTTTAAGTTATTATCTCTATTCATCTCAACCAATGTGTCACTCACTTACCACTGAAACGCATGCTTTCACTTAAATTTCGTGGACTTACTTCTAATTAAAACACAGAATACGAAAGATAATCCTTTTAAGATAACCTCACCTCCCCCACCCTCGACGTCCATGTCCCTATCTTCTAAGAGCCTGACAGTAACACCAGGAGTTCTCCGCCCCTACACATATTACAAAAAAAAAGTTCATAAAAACGTTGAACGTTTTTTTTTCTTCTTTGATAGTTTTAAGCTTTCGTTTGTTTATAATTTCTAATTTCTTTAAACACAGTGAGATGTTGCACTGACGTTTTGAAACACAATTCACCTTAAATGCATTTTTTTTTGGGGTCCTCATACAGATCAACTCGTTAGCAGCAGAAATATAACCTAGCGATCTCACTCTGCCTTTACACAACCGCCTTAAATAGTTAAGGTTAATGAAATTTCTTGTGCTGGATGCGTTTGATGTGACATTTCCAGCACTGCGTAAATAATTCAAATGATTCACGTCATATTACATAATATGTGTGCAAACAACATGGTCGCGTCTTACAATCTGTAAAATCGGTAGAGAACAAAATACGGGTTATAGAGAGTGCAGATATATACGAGACCGCTCAGCCCAGCAGTGGTACAATAGCGTCTCGAGTTTCAACAGTAAAACAGTTTATAGCTGGGGCTAAATGAAAATATTACCTTATGTTTAATCCCCGATAAAAGATGGTGGCAGAAAAAGGACTGAACAAAAGCAAATATAGTAAAGGGAAAACCGATATCCTTGAGTAATCTTGAAAAACTATGGGATGGCAACTTTTCATTAATTGCACTTTTATTACAATTGTGTTCAGAAGAGCTTAAGTCCGCTGAAGTAAACCAACGAAAAAAACATTTTTCCCCGTTTCATATAAACATGCAACCAATCAAATAAACTACACATAATAATACAAAGTGTGCAATCAAAAACACACAATAGATTATCCTATCAATCATGCATATAAAACTACATACTGATAGCATCGACATAAACAATAAATTTAACAAAATATGTGCTATCACTCACCAAAGAGTAAATAAAATAGTAACGTATATACAGTCAATTTGACATAGGACCCCTGCGATGAACAGGCCATGTTAAATTTCTTATGTGGTGGCACTTTCAATAAATGTGTATAAGAGGCAAAATAGGTACCAGTAACGTGCATTTCATTAACATAATGCAATAACATATATTTCAATGACATTCCATGCTGTACAATATTTCAATAACATAACATATTTCAAAAACATATATTTCAAAATAAAAAAATTAGGATGGTCAATACCAAAGCTGTATAAATAAAACCATTCTCCCTTAAGTTTCTAATTTGGCAGTGTTCAATGATCCGTCAGAGAACTCAGACTCCCCATCACGAGAGATCAACACGGTAGCGCGACAATTGAAGCACTAATCAATACTATGGAGTTTCTCCCCCTTGAAGTACATTAACGCATGGCCTCCCTTTCCCAATTGTCTTCCCGAGTCCCAAACACGAAACCTTGAATCTAATTGTATGTAGAAATTAAAGGAAATGGGAAATACCTTTTAGCATGCTAAACCAAGATCAATATGTAGTTGTGTGTATTTTTAGAAAGGTGAATTATTTAATACGATTTAAATTTTAGAGTAGTATGTGTTTTCGAAATCATGGTTGTATTTTTTAAAACTCCTGTCTTTGTATCGTAAGCACGAACGTTTTATTCTCTCTCTCTCCCTCTCTCTCTCTTTCTCTCTCTCTCTCTCTCCTCTCTCTTTCTCTCTCTCTCTCTCTCTTTCTCTCTCTCTCTCTCTTTCTCTCTCTCTCTCTCTCTCTTTCTCTCTCTCTCTCTTTCTCTCTCTGTCTGTGTGTCGTTCCCTACACATTCAAACTCTCTCTCTCTCTCTCTCTCTCTCTCTCTCTCTCTCTCTTCTCTCTCCTCTCTCTCTCTCTCTCTTTCTCTCTCTGTCTGTCTGTCGTTCCCTACACATTCAAACTTTTACTTTTTTCTCTCTATAACTATGTCTTTTCTTTTTTCTCTTCCTTTCCTGTATTTGAGAGCGAATTTTCTCTCCCTCTGCATATCGTTCTCTCTCAATCTCTCTCTTTCTCCCCTCCCCGTTTTTCTGTATCTCTTCACTATTCGACATGCATACACGATGAAGTAATGAAACAATTTTTTAAATGTTAAAGATGTGTACATAAAAAAACACAATAAAATTTATTTTTTTTAAAAAAAGTTTCTGACACAAATAAAATATAGCCATTAATTCCCCCCTTTCGCCTTCCTTTACTATGTCTATAACCTAATATATCCTTGATGCTGGTCTTTATTTCAAGATGTCCTCCTACCATCAATATCGACAATGAAAACTTGGAGGTTGTGGACAGCTTCACCTACTTGGGGTCCAAAGTCTCCAATACACTGTCTATCGAGGAAGAAATAAACAGTAGAATTGGCAAGGCAGCTGCCACAATGGCTAAACTAAATACACGGATCTGGCAAAACACCAAGCTAACGGAGAAAACCAAACTGTTTCTATCGAGCCTGCGTTATCTCAGTACGCTGCTATACGGGAGCGAGACATAGACCACTTATACAAGCCCATGAGCGCAAGCTTAATAGATTCTCCTTGAGGTGCCTGCGTCGCATCCTTGGCATTAAATGACAGGACTAAGTGCCAAATAGTGAGGTCCTGACGCGTGCCAATACCCAAAGCATGTTCTCAATCCTTAGTGAGAGACGCATGAGATGGCTAGGACATGTAAAAAGCAAGAGCCCTGGCCGCATCCCCAAGGACCTCCTATATGGAGATCTGGCATCGGGAAAATGAAGACAGGTCGCCCAAGTCTGCGATTTAAAGATGTCTTCCAAAGGGACATGAAAGCAGCCAGAATACGCACAAGCGACTGGGATTGTAAGGCAGAAGACCGATCTACGTGGCGCACAGTTGTAAAAGAGGGTGTCATAGTAGCCGACTAGCGAAGGATGGAGGAAGCTACATACAGACAGAAGAGCTAGGAGAACTGCCTAACATTGGGAAGGACAGAAGTCGTGTGCACAGCCACAAGAGGAAATGCAACCCGAACCAACGGTGATGCACCATCGTCATGCGAGACGGAAGGATGCCGATGAATAATCTCGCTATACATATAGTTCACCAGAACAAGCACAAGACGTGTGCAAATAAGTATGACGAAAATTTATGGTTGGCAAGCTATGGTGGTGCAGGGTGGGGGCGGAGGGGGCAGGTAACAACAACCACAGTGCGCATGTCTTGAGACCAACAATTCGTCGGCGTCCCCCCCCCCAACGACGTTCACTCGCATTTCATTTTGTTTTCATTTCGTCGTCCTGCTGTTTGTTACCATTCCCCCCTCCCAACCCCCCGTTCTTTGCAATATTTATTAGTAAGTCTGCGGCGTATGATACGCCGTGGGTCGTATCTAGTTTTTTAAATATTTTTATGGGGGCGCGTTTGTAACCACGAACAAGCGTAAGTCGGGACCGGCGTAACCTGATGACTCCCTGTACATGAATTAAAATTAAACAACCCGTAGAAACAAAGTTTTTGACTATAAATCCTTTAAATTTGAGACAGAACTCAGAGTATTGATTATGTTCAAACGCGACCAACATTTACAGACTGAAACTGACTTAACTCCCCTTTGCTGTAAAACCTGGGGGGGGGAAGGAGGTGTGGTCACGGATGGCTGGACTGAACTCAGTGTGACACGTAAATGTAGACAATGGCACGCTCCTTCATATAGTTATATAGAGATAAACTAAAAATGCAGTCATTTTATTACGGTACATTCGATCGATCTGAAATTTTGATACGATGCATTATTATGTGACACGAGTCTATGTGCAAAATTTCAGCTCGATTGCATTACGGGAAGTATGTCATTTTTTACTTTTGTTTGTCCGCCCTGGAACGACAGAGATGACGACAAGATGTCGAAGTTAATATAAGGGATTTTTAAAAATGTTAATTGTTACTAGGGCTTATATGATAGCGAAGATGAAAATAGGTTTCCATAAAATATATAATTTAGTTATAATGAACGCCCTCCAGATATTTCGTGAGCTGAATCAAACCCACTTCCTGATGAGCCCGTGAGCTGAAATGTGACAGATACACATCTCTGATGATAAATGATGTTAACGGGGGACGTTTTTATACAAAACAAAATTATTGAAAGGAATTGAGCCACTGACCCATATCGCTGAGTGACGTAATGTATATAGTCGCGTGAAAATCACGGGATTGGAAGTGGAGAGAAAGATCACGAGAGAGGTGCGTGGTTGGAGGCTAGAAAGAAAGAGAGAGAGAGAGAGAGAGAGAGAGAGAGGAGAGAGAGAGAGAGAGAGAGAGAGAGAGAGAGAGAGACAAGATGGCTCAAAAGTAGGGCTCTTAACGATTTAATTTAAATTTAATTGTTAACTTTTGAAAAATTAACGATTAATTAATCGTTAATTTCGATTAAAGCCAAAAATTAAAATTTATGATGTCATAAGTAACACTTATTACACGTTCTTGTTGAAAATCTAAATAACACTTGAATGTCTCCCTTATATGTCATCTTGTAACCAACTACGCAAAAAGACAAGGGTGTTGATGTCAGGGAAATATTATAGTCTAATGGGCTTTTCCCGCTTTGGAAATGTTAATGTTAGACTGTCGCACAATGCGCCCTATTTTGACACATGCTTGGTGTGACGTAGTGTGGTGGGGGATGACGTCAAAAGAGGGATATCTTAGAGGGATGGTTTAGTAGCGGAGAGCACGCACAGTGTTGTTACATGCATTATTATGTATTGAAGAATTTCTTTGTTCAATTAAAATATAGATTCTTCTGATGGTGTTTTGACTTATTGAGTTTAAGCCTTGTGAGTCATACTATTCCCTTATAACTTGAGAGCTGACATTATTTGGTTCAAGTGATGAGCCGGTCTAATTGACAATATATCCAGCCAAGCTGAATAATCATTCATATGGAACTGAGGTAACTGGTATGCACAAAACAGTCTTGGCGAGGAATGACATTATCGGATATGGTGTTCATTAAGTTTCCACCATTGAAGAGGTTAAATGGATTCAGGAACTTTCATCTCCATTTTGTAACGCAGTAACTCATCAGAAGAGCTGTCGTCATTTTCTGTCTCTGAGTCAGAATCACTTACTGCCATTAGCTTAATACACTTTTCATTTGGTTTGATAAGTAGGCGAATTCTTAGAACCATGGTAGGCAAACGAGGGATAAAATAAACTTTATCAACATTTTAAACATTCCCGTCATTAATCGTTTAAAACCAAAATGTTCGTGTAATCGTCAGGAAATTTGTTATTATTTATCGGCCGTTACTTTTTGTGATTTAAAAAAAATAATTTTTTGACTTCCAATAATTTGTAAGTGATGGGTCGATTAATCGTTAACAAAATAATTTAATCGTTAAATTTTTTTAACGATTAATCGAAAAATTAATCGTTAATTTCCGCAGTCTTACTGAAAAGTGTTAGTAAATGTTTCCACCATGTGAATTCTGAAGATTACTGTTGACTGTTATGATTTGTGTAATCATTGGATATTTCATTATTAAGGTGCATTTTCTTAACATTAATGGTTTCAAGGAATTATTGTATGAGAGATGGTATTATTTGATAACGCCTACAAGCACACATGAAAAGAGATGTGTGACATGTATGACTGTCAACTCTGTAGCTGAGCTGTTATCAATCCGAAATCGTAACGTTTATCCGCTTTTCGCTTGCCGACCTTAAACTGTTAATTGCACGAACAACTGTTCAGAGGTTCGCATAACTAGAGGACAACCATGAAACTTGATAAGAGTAATTACACTTCCACTCCATTGATACAGCGAATGTATAAAGCTATTTCGGACTATCGGGTCGCAAGATAAACTGACCCCCCCCCCACACACACACATACATACTCAAATTTTGCAAACAAAATAGAAGATAATTGAATTGTACTTTTAATTTCATTAACTACCAACTGCATGGTTAGAAGAATATGGCAGTGGATTGAAAATATCAATTTGTAATTATATTTTATTCATTCTTGTAAGTCGCCCCCCCCCAAAACCCTTTCACCCCCCCCCCAAACAAAAATAAAATTTAAAAAAAATAAAATAAAATAATACCATTGCCCTTACTTTCTCATCTAAAACTTGTTTAATTTTTGTAATTTCCGTTCTGGCTTATTCAAAGTTTAGCCCCTAGAACAAGCAGCCTGCATTAATCTATTTTTTAAAGTATATATTTTTATTGTATTGTTTTTATTTCTTAGAAGAAAAATGAAAAATCTTTTAGCGCTGCTCAGGCGACGCCCTCAAAGACGCTCTTTACAGGAAGAGCTGAGTCCGAGAACAGATGGGAAGCCGAGACACGAGAGCTATTCATGGCCGACTTCGGCATGAGGATAATGGCTTTAATGGCACACTGGCATAATCATTAAAGCTATAGAGAAACGAAAATTACTAAAATATTCAATTCCTGTAATTTTACCGGAAACAGTAAATTAATCAATACTAATTAATTAATTTTTCACCCTGATCATTAATCTTATGACATAATTAAACTATTCATGAGGCCTGAGACGGGGAGGGGTGATTTCAATAATATAGATTTAGATGAAAGGCTTATTTGTTTTGCTTTCTTTTTAATGACATAAAGATTTGAGATGAGGAATTAAATCAATGGTTTCCCCCACTCTTCAATTCCTATAACCACACATAAGAAATTGCATATAAAGTTTTATGATTCTGAGAGAGGAATGATATCAATATATAGTGTTTTTGTTAAAATCGGAGACAGGACTGAAAGTTGTTAAAGTTTTATGAACTAAAACGGAGGAAGACAATTATTATCTTTTCATAAATTTTAGACAGTATTATATAAGAGTTTAATGAGTTGGAGGGAGGGATAAAAATTCCATAGAGTTTTATGAATCGGAGAAGTCCCAAAAACTATATTTCAATTAAGTCCACAAATAGTAAAATATTTATTTTTCCTCAACGGTTAAAAACAAGATATTAAGTTGTCAGATTGTTGAAGTGAAAGGAGATCCTGCTGGGGTGAGCTGAGTGCATTGTACGCTAGGACCAGAGACAAAGTCTTTAAGAAGAAAAACGCAATGGTTTCCAGATTTTGATGTGATTGAAAAATTGACCCTCCCATCCCATGGACTTCCGGTCATCAGATCACGAAGATGCACATGCGAGCTCCCCCCCCCCGCACCTCAGCTACTGCACCTTATCTTCCCCCCGGGCGTTGCCACTGACATAAAGGCTCTGCGGGTATTTAGCGAAAACAAAAGCGTGTTTGTCGACCGAGTGCTGATACATCTCGGACGTTTAGGTACCAGAAGATGGATACCAGCTTGACCAACGAGCGATAGACGCCCCTCGCCACGATGCGTAGATGTGCGAGAGACTAAATGCGTGAAGGCACTTGATTAAATCATTTCTCAGGTCGAGACTCTATACTGTTCAATGTTTAGAATCCTTTTTCTTTTCCTCCCTTTTTTTTGTGACTTATAATTTTTTTTAAACTCTGGTAGTAGACTTCTTATTTAACAAAGCAATACATAATTACCGGATCGACTTTTATATGTTAAGCATAATCTTTTAACTAATGTCTGACCTATGATTAATTTTTTTTTCAAATTAAATTCTGTTGTGAGTTTATCATTATTATTTTTTTTAAAAAAATATGAAAGTTGCTGAGCTTTTTCTTTTAATGTTGACGCATTTAGGTTTTATGAATCAATTTAATGTTATTGACGTTGTTTTCCAAAACCGTTGAAAATCTATTCTGTATGTAATGATGGTAAACCTACAATATTCTCATTCGTTGACATTACCTATTGCATTCCTCTGCAAGATGTAATCATGATAAAACTAGAACTAACTAACTAACCCGAAGGACTTAATTTCGAAACAAGAAAATCTGCGCGTGATCTCGCCTACTCCACCACAGAAAATATGGATTGGTTTGGTTGAAACTAGACACTGACCAGCAACTGACCACGATATTCAGGGGAATTGGGGTTTATTTGCAGAAGAATGTCTCGCCTCACACCACCACCCCATCCCCCCCCCACATCTCCCACCCGAGCGACCACTCAGTGTCCAGCAGATGGAAACATTGAGCCAACATACAACAATAACAAATCAAACATGGCTGTTTATTGATTATTCCTTGGCACGGCCCGCTCCTGCACTTCTGGTAACTCTCCAGTGTATGCTGAGCCCGACACTTGTAGGTGTTTCATAGTCCTGTTCGATTTTGTACTGCCACGCTACGCTACGACCAAACCGCCGAGAAGTCAATTTAAGACAAGGGCTTGAATGAATATCATTAAATACCCATGATGACGCTTTCAATCTCAGTGACGTCATGGCGTCTTTGATGACGTTAAAAATGTTACCTTAAGAAAAAAAAACGAAAAAAAAACAAAGACTAGATATTTGTTGAATGACTGTTTTTGAACACAGCATTGATTTTAAAGAAAAATACGGTGGTGATTTACTCAAGCACGCAGAAAAGTTCATTTTAAAAGAAGACTAAATATTAAACATTAACAACCAACAAAATCGTATTTGAGACACTGCGTTTGATAATCAGTTATTGGCTGTTATAACTCCTTTATTTACATAACATGTTTCTTTAAGTGTCTTTTTTTACAAAATTCACTATAATAAATCAATGTTCATAAAATAATGAGAATTTTCCGGTTAGATGTTGGAGTCAGCTACGCGGGTGAATTTTAATGTTATAACTTATTTCATACATAGTTATTTAGTTATTTCAGGGGGGGGGGAGTATTGGTGTCTATAAGGGAAAGACTTCTTGTGTGACAGGCTCATTTTTTCTCAGATTTTCATGACGTTAACTTAAGTTACAGTTGTATCATATTTGACTATTAGCTCAAACTTTTCATGACGTTAACTTAAGTTACAGTTGTATCATATTTGACTATTAGCTCAAACTTTTCATGACGTTAACTTAAGTTACAGTTGTATCATATTTGACTATTACCTCAAACTTTTCATGACGTTAACTTAAGTTACAGTTGTGTCATATTTGACTATTAGCTCAAACTTTTCATGACGTTAACTTAAGTTACAGTTGTATCATATTTGACTATTAGCTCAAACTTTTCATGACGTTAACTTAAGTTACAGTTGTATCATATTTGACTATTACCTCAAACTCAAAAAAAATAATAATATTTAAATTTAAAATTTAAAATTTTTAAATAAAAAGCCAAAAATAATCGATACTAATCGAAGATATCGAACGATATATAACATTGGGGTACATTACAGGTGAGAATTATTGTATTTTTTCTCCCACAGAGCTTGTAGTGTTGTTTCTCGCTCTAGCTTGGAAAATGTTTTTTATTATATTTCCAGCTAAGCAAGTTAGGTTTCATAGTTCTAAGATAGCATCGGTTCTAGTTGAAGGGCAGGAGCTGGTCCAAAATCAAGGCGGATCGAAAGTATATGGATCATTCTCCTTTACTCTATTACTTTACCTTACAATTCTTAAATTCAGCACCTTCCCCAACGTCCGTCTACCAACCCAATACAAGAGAAACGCTGATGTTTTCAGAAAGCACCGACATTGTCCGACATGCTTCAAGTATTATTAACATTAATGTCAACTTTTATTTACTTCTGAACATTGTTTCTATATAAATTCCTCTTTCTCCCCACCACCCTGCCTTGTAAAATAATGTGTTTAGGCACAGTGCCATCACAGTCGTCGTTACGACTATCTTGGTTCATTTATCACGAGCTTATCTCTAAATTCCATACTTATTTTCGGAAATGGTATGAAAATTTAAGGACATGCGGACAACTTGGACGTTAGTGCAGATCAAACCAACAAACATACAAACTGACAAGCCATAATCGATGCCTCTCCCCTTTTAAGCCACCCCGGCCCTTAACGCCGATTGCATCAAAACCAAAAAGCATCTCAGTCGACCGTCCCATTAACCGTCCCAGGGATCGTTTGACTCTGAGAGCAGCCCCAGAAAACGCCTCACCTCCACTTCCTAAGCCAACGGACCTCCGGGGAACGGATTGACCGCGGACATGCTCTCTAGGAATCCGGGCAAAAACACAGGAGACCTGTTATTTCAGAGACGCGAAAAGTGCCGTAATTTGTTTCTAACGCCCAATAACGGGCCGGCGAGGAGAGGATAACGAAATTGTTCCTTTTCATCGGTCTCCAAGGGGAGAAACCATCTCACGGCGACAACCTGATTTAGCTCCCCTGGCGGTCGGTAATTGTACTTGATTCCCGTGCTCGCATTCTCGATTTCAAGACACTAAAGAGACACTAGACTCCTCAAGATGCCACGTTGGCCCATTTGAATAATAATACACGGCGAATATGAATTTCTGCACGCGCTTTTTATGCGCACAGAAGCGATTGGTGGCCGGGAAAACAAAGTTACTGTGATAATAATTATGATTATTGTAAATATAAGATTAAAAAAAACCCGTAAAAAAACAAGTTTTTCACTATAAATCCTTTATGTACGAGACGTAACTAAAAGAATGTTCATAATAATACGCAGCGCAAGATCATCCAAAAATACAAAATTGTAGTTATGTCTCGTAAAACATGTTTAATATAATGCGCACCGATCAGGAATATGTTTATAAAAAGTGTTGTCAATAAAATACGCACCTTATTGCGCGACAGAAAGGTTGTTCAATATAATACGCACCGCGACACTCTATCTCAAAAAATAACATGATACATAGGAATAAATAAAATAATCTAAAAAATTCAATAATTTAATTACAGTACATGCGATCGATCTGAAATTTTGATACATAGTTTTTATCATCGCACAAACTGCCTGCTAAATTTCAGCTCGCTAGCTTACGAGGAAGTGGGTTAAAAATCGATCCAAAGTTTTGGCGACCGACAATCAAGCAAGCAATCAAGGGTTCAAACAAACAGACACCACGAGTTAATATAAAGGATTTTAAAAAAATACCTTGCAGTTTTTCCAGAGGATTGTTAAGTTATCTACGTTGATGCGTTTTGTAGTGGAGCACTATAATAATGTTTAATCTCCAACAAGTCGATTGAAAGCTAAAACCTTGCTGATCTTTGTCTTTATCGTTCTCTATAAAGGGGTAATGATTGTTTAATACAAGGATACATTACCTTATGAATTATATCATTTCACAAATCAATTATTTTTTCTGAAAGGGAATTTATTTTTAAAATGAAAAAACATCATAGTATTGAGTGAGTAAATTTCATTCGGGTTAATTTAGGTATGAAGATTACAAACGCGGGGGAAAATTGGCATGGAGGGGAAGGAGGGGTTGTGTGACTCATCAAGTTTTAAACAAACCATTTTTTTTAAATTTTAATAATGTGATCGTTTTCCTTATAATGTAAGAATAAAATGACCCATTAATTGCACAAAAGATCTTTAATAGTACATCTGACAGAAAAAAGCAACAAAAAAAAATTTAAAAAAAACATAAAAACCTATCATTCAGAACCAGGCCGTGTGTAACAATACAGATTAGTCACGCTCTACTCGAGGCTTTATATTGTTGATCTTGTTAATGCTTAGGATAAATAAATAAAATAGACCTCGTGAAAGCATTTTAATATTATTTTAATCATAGCTTTTTCTTACATTAAATTCAGGGTAAATTTCAGTTGTAGGCGTAATAACTTTGTTATTAATAAGAATATAACAATGAACAAACAGAAAACTCTCCAACCCACTAACTCACTTTCAGTCACTTTTAAATCCACATTCCGTTGAAGTTTCTAACGATTGCTTTACACGATGACTATGAAACTGCGCAATGCGACTTGGCCTGGTTTTATGATGATCTTCTTATGGTCACAAGCGTTTAAAATTTCTCCCGTTAGACCGTGCTCGTAATTGTTACATCGTTTTCCGATATTCCCCGAGCTCTCTATATACTCTCTCCACGCCCCACTGATAAGCCTACCATACGATGTAGATTAGCAAACGGTCAACGATGTCATCGAAGTGATAACTTTCGAGGAGATCGCCAGCCCAGAGCCCGAAAATGTGTGGGTTGGTGTCGACTATTAAGGCTCTTGTTACAAGCGACAGTTAATCTACAGTAGTAAGATAGGGAATCGAAGGATCGCTTACTGCCGGTTTGGGACGGACGTAAAGGTTAAGTGCATGCATCGGGAAAATAATACCCCCAGAAAACGTTTTCTTTATGTTTCCCGTGTGAGTAAGAAAATATTTTTGAACAGACAAAATATGAATGGAACTAAGGATCAGCCGGATATGTTTTTTTTTGCTATTTGCCGAATCCGGATAGTTTGGATATCTGCCACATTTAAGTGTAAGAGCTAATAGGGTGTACTTTACTACTTCACATCAAGTATTTCATACTATTTATTAAATATTTATTATCCTACACACGAAGAGTATCTGCTATCGACGTTTGTTACATTGTCAAAGTCAACGATGCACATTTTACAATGAATTGAATGAACGAACTTGAAGAAGTTCAACGAACTGTGTAGTGTGTACCAAGCGAACAGTGTTGTACTGAGTGTGTAGTGTGATGCACAAGAAGTCGTGACCTAGAGCCATAATGAAAACTATTCCTTTATTCAGACATTTTAAGTTTAATATGCTGTTTTTTTAAACTTAGTTTTTTATCTTATGTAGTAAAGTAATATCTATGCTTGTAACTTTTTAACCTAATATATTTTTTCTCGTATTGAAATGGATTGTTTTACTATATTTTGAGTAGATTTGAATGATTTGAATGGATCAACGATTGTTAATTTGTTTATTTTGTTATATATTAATAATTTAATGTATAACTTAATTTGTTACTTAACTTATTTTGTATAATTATTATATTCACAATAGACTAGAGTTTTTAAAATTATAAGACTTAATAAGGTATAACACCTAAGACAAGCAAACATTTTTAATTTTAAGTTCGCAAATCAAATCACAATTGCATCTGCCATTTAAAGTTCAACGGAAAAAAACAACAACAATGAATATAAAATTATTACAATGATATAACTTATATCATATAAGTAAAATGTTTAAAGTTGAATACTGAATAAAACTATTAAAATGACTGACTACTGTCAACGCACTAGTCTATGATACAGAAATTAAAAACGAAAGCCAACTCTCAGCCTGTCCCAGTTTCCAAGGCTGCTGTTTAACTATATAGTTTATAGTATAAACTAATAATTACAAATTAACTTAAAATTATTATGTTTTAAACATAAAATTACAATTTTTTAACATAAAATTATCATTTAGTAACATAAAATTAATATATCAGCTATTACAATGAAAATAATTAAATGGCATGAGTAAATAAAATAGTTAATAGTAAGTAAATTCCGGTTAAACTTTGTGTTGTGGCAGAAAATTCGTATTAAAATGTACTGATTTCTGGTTATTGTTTTTTTTTACATTTTAATACTTTTTATATATTTGTTTATAAACTAATTAGCATTGATTTAATTTAATTTTAAAAATTCTTTACTACATTGATATCAGGATACTATTCGGTTCTGCCATAGGTATATGCCGAATCCTGATAGTGGCAAAAATCCCGATATTTGGTCCGGATATCCGGCTTTCCGGATATTCGGCTGTCCACTAAATAGAATTTAAACAGGACATCAATTAATGTATGCTTATAAAGTCGGTTTAAAAAATGCTTACAATGCATAACTAAGAATCGGTAAAGGTCACAAGTCGTTGAAAATATCAAAGGAAATATATTTTCATTTAACGAATACACGTGAGTAGAAAACACCATGACAGAGCGCTGCAAGGATATTTTTCGCCCGGTAACAAACTATTAAATGTACTCCCCTTATTTATCTTAATTTATGACTGATGATTATAATGTAAGGCCGTTACCCTCAATTTGGTGCCCCTTGCACTCCGCCCCCATTTACTATGCTTTTGCACAACAACAAGGGATCATTCATTTATTATGTAAACAATTTTAAGTAAATTTTTAAACCTCCACTCTGTCCCTTGTTAACAACATTCAAACTTTTAAGGACATTTTTAAACCTTCACTCTGTCCCTTGTTAACAACATTCAAACTTTTAAGGACATTTTTAAATCCCTTATATTAACTTCACCGCCGTCTCTGTCGTCATCTCTCTCTGTCTCTCTTGGGCGGGCGTGCGGGAAAAACAAAAGTAAAAAATGACCCATTTCCCGTGATGCGATCGAGCTGAAATTTGCCACACGGACCCGTCTCACCTAACAATGCATCTTATCAACATTTCAGATCGATCGAACGTACCGTAATTAAATTAATGCATTTTTAGTTTATCCTTATATAACGTATGTAATTCAAATTCACTGTTTGTTATTGTTTTTTTCCCACGTGAGATGTTGAGTTCTGCGTTGACGCGATCCATCGAAGCACTGGCGTGCTTTTGTTTACATTTTACGTGTCACGCTGAGCTCGGTCAAGCGATCGGTGACCAGACTTTTCCCATCTCCCCCCCACCCCCCACCCCCAGGGTTGTGAAGCAAAGTTGAGTTAAGACAGATTCAGTCTGTAAATGTTTGTCACGTTTGAAAATAATCAATACTGTTAGTTATGTCTCATATATAAGGGATTTATAGTCAAAAACTTTGTTTTTACGGGTTTGTTTTATTAAACCTCCACTCTGTCCCTTGTTAACAACATTCAAACTTTTAAGGACATTTTTAAACCTCCACTCTGTCCCTTGTTAACAACATTCAAACTTTTAAGGACATTTTTAAACCTCCACTCCGTCCCTTGTTAACAACATTCAAACTTTTAAGGACATTTTTAAATCTCCACCCTGTCCCTTGTTAACAACATTCAAACTTAAAAGGGCCCCAAATTTAACTATGTCCACAATTTTACCCTCATCACGCACAAAAAAAAATCCGCGAAAAGTAAAAGATAAATAAATACGGATTTTTATTTGTTCAATCGGATGATGATCTCTGAAAGAGTGGAAGAAAAAAATATTTTTGTATGAATATACATGTTCTACAAAGGGTTTAACTAAATTTTCACATTTGCAGCTAGAATCATTGACGAGCATTTATTTTATTGCATCACGACATTGTTGAAGTCCATATTATGTTAACCTTCACAACTCTTAGGTGCCCCCCCCCGGGCCATCTCAGCCTGATTTGTTGACTTAATTAATCGAGAAGCCCCTAAAACTAAGAAAAATAGTAGTCTGGTTTAGGTAATCAGGAGAGCTCTTCTGTGTTTATTAAACAGAAGTAGAAAAAAACACTCTCCTAACAAAGGTGATATGTGACAAAGCACGGAGAAGATGAGATGCTCAAAATGGCATCTAAATTTATGTCTGAATTTAACAGTATTAATGTGAAAGTAGTGCTCATGTGTGCTTCCAAGAAATACAGCGAGAAGGGGGGAAAAAACCAAAACATCGAAAGGAGGCTACCAAATTTCTGACTTCTGTGTAGGCTATGATATGCCCCGACAAGCTGATCCAAGATGGCCGGCGTGAGCTCATTTCACCCACCCAGTCAATCAGCCGTGTTATTAAATCTGTAAGACTGTAGGAGTTCATTATAAAGGCTTCCAGCCCAGGCGCAGATGACCCCTTGATAAACCGCTCCGACACGACCCCATCCTTTAATCAGTCACAGGTCAACTCCGATGACCCCACGGGGTTAATGAACAAGCCAATCAGAAAGCTCGAAGTTCAAAAGGTGGAAGGCTGGATCAGGGCAAGCGTCACTTCCTTGGTGATCATGACAACGCATAGCGCTCAGATAACGGGGAGACTGTTTATAAACATCTGTGTGGGGGACTGGACGGACCGACCGTGGAGTCATCAAAACGCAGTTGGACGATGGGCTCCACATAATTAAAAATTATAAGATGCTATTCAAATTCAGATCTCAAGATGGGAATGTGTTTTATTTATTTCCCTTTAAAAATAGAGGTGACAAAAAGTAGGGGCGGGAGTTGGGTGGTGAATACAACTAGGCTGTATCATTAAATTTAACTTGCTCAAATTTACTCTATAGACAAGCAGCTCTGCTTATAAGATTTTTTAAAATTAAATATCAAATCAATTATTGCCTCGACGAAAAAAAAACGATTTGTGCAGTTTAAGTTTTTATTATAAAATATGTTTTAAGGACATTCAAAATTTAAGTTTTGATTATTTTTGTAAATCGTTAACCGTGACGTTTAAAAATATATGTATTTTTTTGCAAGTCTTGGGGAGGGGGGGGCATAAATCTAAATCCCACATGCTCTTTGAATGTTTGCAGGTGAGGGAATTAACACGGGAAAATTAAACGAAGTGATTATTCGGAGATATCTCCGTATAACGCTAGTCAGATATTTCCCATGATTCTTAGCGTCATACGCAAATTTTTTGGCTGGTCATAAGACTACCAGCCGATTTGATATAAGATTTTTAAAAATTCATACGATTCATGAGTTTCTGTGGTCTCAGGGAATCAAGTGGAGGTTCGAGTTTC
Source organism: Ampullaceana balthica (assembly GCA_944989445.1). NCBI lineage: Eukaryota > Metazoa > Mollusca > Gastropoda > Lymnaeidae > Ampullaceana > Ampullaceana balthica. The sequence goes on from CALYLW010000277.1 coordinate 482,996, forward strand.
GAATTTCGATTGAGTTTTTTTTTAAGGTTGTAGTTTCAGTTTTAGGGTCTGGGTTAGGTTTAGTTGTCTATTTTTTAAATTAAAATAGAAAAAACAACAAAAATACCAACCAAAAATACGATTTATCGAGCGCACCGTTCTCTTTGCTTTTACCAAATTAATTTTAAAATCATAAATCTTTTTGAAATAAATTTTAAGCTATGATAGGTACATATATACTAAATGAGAACGGAAATTTTGTTTGTTTTTTTAAAAAAAGAAATCTCCGTATAACGCCGGACGTTATTGGGAGAAATCTCCGTATAACGCCTCCCAAAATTAAATGTGATTTGATTGAGAAAAAGTTGGGTTTTTTTAAATCCCTTATATTAACGTCTCTCTCTCTCTCTCTCTCTCTCTCTCTCTCTCTCTCTCTCTCTCTCTCTCTCTCTCTCTCTCTCTCTCTCTCTCTCTGTCTGTCGTTATGTCGTCATCTCTGTCTTGGGTGGGCGGAAAAACAAAAGTCACAAATGACCCACTTCCCGTAATCCGATCGAGCTGAAATTCGGCACACGGACCCGACTCACCTAAAAATGCATCGTATCAAAATTTCAGATCGATCGAACGTACAGTTACTAAATTAATGCATTTTTAGTTTATCCTAATATAACGTATGTAATTCCAATTCACTGTTTGTTATTGTTTTTTTCCCCACGTGAGAGTTTGAGTTGACGCTCTGACGTCGACCCATCGAAGTACTGGCGTGCTTTTGTTTACATTTTACGTGTCACGCTGAGCTCGGACAAGCGAAACGGTGACCAGACTTTTCCCCCTATCCCCCCCAGGGTTATGAAGCAAAGTTGAGTTAAGACAGATTCAGTCTGTAAATGCTTGTCGCGTTTGAAAATAATCAATACTGTTAGTTATGACTCATATATAAGGGATGTTTAGTCAAAAACTTTGTTTTTACAGGTTTTTTTTATTAAATCCCTTATATTAACTTCACCGCCGTCTCTCTCTGTCTGTCATCATCTCTGTCTTGGGCTGGCGGAAAAACAAAAGTAAAAAAATGACCCCCTTTCCCGTCGTTCGATCAAGCTGAAATTTGGCACACTGACCCGTCTCACCTAACAATGCATCGTATCAAAATTTCAAATCGATCGATCGTACCGTAAATAAATTAATGCATTTTTAGTTTATCCTTATATAACGTATGTAATTCAAATTCACGGTTTGCTTTTGTTTTTTTTCTCACGTGAGAGTTTGAGTTGACGCTTTGACGTTGACCCATCTAAGTACCGGCGTGCTTTTGTTTACATTTACGTGTCAGGCTGAACTCGGCCCCTTCCTTCCCCCCTTAGGGTTATGAAGCAAAGTTGAGTTAAGACAGATTCAGTCTATAAATGCTTGTCGCTTTTGAAAATGATCAATACTGTTAGTTATGACTCATATATAAGGGATTTATAGTCAAAAACTTTGTTTTTACGTGTTTGTTTTATTTGAGAGTTACCTACGCGTGGTGTTTTCACCAAAGTACATGTATATTAATGTTAACAGTCCAGCTTTACAAGCAGTAGCTTATGCAAGTAAGGTATAGAAAAGGGTTGGTCCACAAATGACAATTCTTTAAACTGACGGACGCACAGAGTAGTCACTAGGGATGGTGTCACCCCTCCCCCTCACGACTTACCCCTTAGATCTCCTCCGAGTCTGACAGCGCCAAATAACGGGAACAAACGGGAATTTAACACTTTGGTGTCACCCCTTGTGATGGTGTCACCCGGTGAGATGGTGTCACCCGGTGAGATGGTGTCACCCGGTGAGATGGTGTCACCCGGTGAGATGGTGTCACCCGGTGTGATGGTGTCACCCGTTGTGATGGTGTCACCCGTTGTGATGGTGTCACCCGGTGTGATGGTGTCACCCGGTGAGATGGTGTCACCCGGTGTGATGGTGTCCCCCGGTGTGATGGTGTCACCCGGTGAGATGGTGTCACCCGGTGAGATGGTGTCACCCGGTGTGATGGTGTCATCCCTTGTGATGGTGTCACCCGGTGAGATGGTGTCACCCGGTGAGATGATGTCACCCTGTGTGATGGTGTCACCCGGTGAGATGGTGTCACCCGGTGTGATCCGCACAACCCGCACCCCCTAGTGACGCTTCTGAGGACGCATTTAAAAAAAAACTGCAAAATTATCTTCATTGAAGATATCGACCCGTCCTCCGACTCTTTTAACCTGTATTGAGCAATTAAAGAGTAATGATATGTAATTATTAATCATTTGAAATTTCACTAAGCATTGAGATGACGCCTCAAACAGGTTCTCTTTACTTACCCTCCTCACTCCCACCTTTCATTCATTTTAGTTAGATATTTATAAATAAATATTTTGCAAGACGAGACGTATTTTTTTATAAAAAATATTTAATAGTAATTTTATATTTATATTATGAAAATAGCCCTCCCCTTCTTTTTTTCAAACTTTTTTTTGCAATGAAAGTTACAATTAAATGGATAAACTTAATTGCGTGGCTGCTTTTTGTGCTCTACCATGATTATAAGAGTACTCAATGTCTCCCCCCCCCTCCCCCAAAACGATCTGAGTTATTGAAAATTATGGCAAGTTTTGTGGCATCCCCCGCCCCCCCCCCATTTGTTGTACAATTTTGTTACAAACATAATGATCCGGGAAGTTATTGCTAATTAAAAATGAAGTGTCATAATCTTCCAAAACGTTTGAGAACCTCGGCTGATTAAAACTAAAATACAAGAGGAAGTCGATGTTACAGCTACAAATCCGATATGACCTGCTTTTTACTTTTCTACTTCATTCATTGTATTCCATCAAAGGATATAAATAACTCATCGCTTAGAATCTTTGAAAGACACGACATCCTCCTTAAGTGCACGTGATTTACTCGAGCACACAAAATTACCCGATTCAATTCAGTAATGCCAATCGTGTCCCCTAAACTAGACACCGGAAGTGAGAGTTCCTGGATCCGAAAATGAAATTAAAGAAACACTAATACTGGTCTAAAATTAAGTCGATCTTTTCCAATTTCTTTTCTTTCCCTTTTTTTTTCTTTTTTTTTCTTTCTAGACGCATCACCAGCGCTCGTGTCAAATTATGAAAGGCCGAGGTCTCGAGCTTTCACGAGCTTTTACTGTGATGGTGGGTATAAACACCAACAGCGACAAACACCGAGCCGGCGACCAAGCGGGAAAAAATCTCATTACGTCTTGTTCATTGACAATTACGGGAAATTTCGCTTCCCCATTTCTAATGAAAACAATCGGAGCCGGCGTGCGGAACGAGTCCGCTCAAATGAGTTGACTTAGTCGTTTTGCAGATGTTATGAAGAAGAGCGCGAAATAATGGTACTGGTTTATTTAGGCCTGATGAAGATTGGCGCCGGGCGATTATCGAGTATAAAACATAATCGAGCGGAGGTGGTGGAGGAACACATAAAGGAAGGCGGAGAGAGAGAGAGAGAGAGAGAGAGAGAGAGAGAGAGAGAGAGAGAGAGAGAGAGAGAGAGAGGGGGGTGGGGAATGAAGGAAGGAGAGGTTTAGGTGAATAATGTGGCTCAAACAATGGCGTTAACTGCTAACCATCAATGGGGAGGGAAAAAAAAAGAGAAAAGAAATTGGAGGGGGTTGGTTGGGGTTATTGAATGCAGAAGTGAAAGACGTGGACGTGAAGAGTTCGCTATGGCTGGAAGCGCAGACCGGCATTGTTTGTGTACGTATTAGTGAGGGAACAGTGGCACGTTCCTCGTATAATGCCGTGTCATTAAAATCAAGGGAAACGGGTCAATATGGCACAGAGACACGCAACCTGGATGCCGTGGGGGGGGGGCAGCGGTTACGGGGTTTGAGGGAAGTATCGGGTTAGAAACAATAGGTTAACATGTGGTTTATACAAGATTTCCGCCTTCGGTTGGTCGAGAGTTAATATTTGGTTTGTACCGGGGGTTATATCTTTTGTTTATTAAAGTGCATGGTTAACATTTGCAATGTAGGTGTACATTTAAAGCCGCAAAGTGAAACAGTTGAACACTTGGATTGTTGCAACCCAGACATTTAGTATAACACACATTTAATTTTTAAAAATAAGAAAAACCCGTAAAAAACCAAGTTTTTTACTATAAATCCTTTATGTACGAGAAGTAATTAAAAGAATGTTCATTATAATACCAGCGCCAGACCATCCAGAAATACAAAATTGCAGTTGTGTCGTAAAACATGTTTAATATAATGCGCACCGATCAGGAATATGTTTATAAAAAGAGCTGTCAATAAAATACGCACCTTATTGCGCGACAGAAAGGTTGTTCAATATAATACGCACCGCGACGCTCTATCTCAAAAAATAGCATGATACATAGGAATAAATAAAATAATCTAAAAAATCAATAATTTAATTACGGTACATGCGATCGATCTGAAATTTTGATACATTGTTTTTATCATCGGTACGAAACTGCCTGCAAAATTTCAGCTCGCTATCTTGCGAGCAAGTGGGTTAAAAATCGATCAAAAGTTTTGGCGACAAGCAAGCAAGCAAGCAAGGTCGGTCGGTCGGTCGGCCGCAGACACCACGAGTTAATATAAAGGATTTAAAAACGAGCGTTTTATACACAGCGAAGAGTTTAGTTATCGGCTAAGTTATATTTTGTTAGATTGGATTAGATTAGATTAGATTAGATTAGATTAGATTAGATTAGATGTTGCTGCTGTTGTTGAAAAATACTTATTTATAAAAAAAAATGGGAAAGATTCCGATAAAATGAGTTGAGCCTTATATAATAGGTTTGCAGATAGGGGTTAATAATTTTAAGGTTCATCGGTGTTTGAGATAAAATTGATACTTCCCTTTATAGCATCGAATTTTATTTAATGTTTATCTCATATATATATATTTAATATAACACACGGTAGTATATTTTTAAGCATTGTAATCAAATGTAAAATTAAGATAATAATAAATATAATCATTAAAAACTGGCTAAATTCTTTATATCTAATCACAATGTTTAACAATCTAGGCCCGTTTCTGGCACGGTTACCAGATTGTTTGCCAATATCAACACCCCATCCGTTGAATTGTGTTCGGCTCTCACATCATCTCGACTACAGTTTCCCGAGCCATGGTTGGTTTACGATCCACATAATTTAACTAACCCAAAACGAACCTAGCGGCATGGGACAGTTAGCGTAAATTCAAAAAAAACACATTGTTTAAAGAGAATGTTCCAATAAACGATCTTTCTCTCTCCCCTCAACAACACCAATGTCATAAACAATTATGTTCACCTACTCGTGAATGTTCATTCTCTTTTGGGTCGAGCCGTTAGGCTCTTAAGACCCGGTTCATTTTATCGCATGCGAGCCTCATCAAGCGGGCATCGCCATAGAGGTACTCCTCTGTGAGCCTCATCAAGCGGGCATCGCCATAGAGGTACTCCTCTGTGAGCCTCATCAAGCGGGCATCGCCATAGAGGTACTCCTCTGTGAGCCTCATCAAGCAGGCATCGCCATAGAGGTACTCCTCTGTGAGCCTCCTCAAGCGGGCATCGCCATAGAGGTACTCCTCTGTGAGCCTCATCAAGCGGGCATCGCCATAGAGGTACTCCTCTGTGAGCCTCATCAAGCGGGCATCGCCATAGAGGTACTCCTCTGTGAGCCTCATCAAGCGGGCATCGCCATAGAGGTACTCCTCTGTGAGCCTCATCAAGCGGGCATCGCCGTAGAGGTACTCCTCTGCAGGTACCGTGACTTCTGCTTCCAAATCCCCGCACAGCTCGGGGCACTCTTCGAGTACGTGGGCCACCGTCTCCTCCGGGTGGCCACACAGCCGACAGGCCAGTTCCCTTCTAATGTTAAACTTGTACGAGTAGCTTCGTATGGGACAATGTTCAGTTCTCATTCTAGTTATGAGCGTCTGATTGCTACGTCCAATTTTCCACCAGGAGTCGCTTTTGCTCGGTCGCGGCATGTACTGGAATACTTTTCTGGCCGTGCTTCCAGAGGCCCAGCCCTGAAGCCATCTCTCTTGTTCACCTACAAATCTAATCGTTAAATACATAAATATGAATAGGAACACGACCAAACAACTCAATCTATATATACTTATATTTTACGTCCGAATCCCAATGTTTTTCCAGTACTATAGTATTGACTTGGCAATGTGGGAAAACAATACCCAAGACTTAAGGGAAGATACGATGTAGTTCAAATGTCCCGTGTAAATGCTACACTTTGTCAGCTATTTGACAACAGTTGAAAAAATCTCTGACGAAAATTCTACGTGTCGACGATGCGACATCTTATTGTAGTTGACTGTGAACGATGTTTTGTAACAGCTGGAAGCAGTACATGGTAATTTCCAACAACGTCTATAGTCCAGATGTTACTTTCAATGCTGCAACTGAAACTGCTCACACTTGAAACTATGAGCACAGAGACAACCGGCTCCCAAAAATCTCAGGGGAAAACATTTCAACAAACTCTCATATCAGCTCGAGTTGTTTTTATAACTCCATGACTACCCGCAAAATTAAGAGAATCTTCGGACCTAGCCGGACTCTTTACCTGACCCGGTCAGTTTTTGAAGTGGCCGATTGAAACAGGGCTAAAGCCGCGACGAATTCTTTTTGGTATTCAAACATAACACTACTGATTTCAGGCTTCAGTCTTAATATATGTATCAATAAGATCAATTATACAATATCAATATCTTTTTGTATAAATTAATCGTAGACGTCAATGAATTTTAGCATTTCTTAAGCAATGACCGGCGAGACTCTACTCTCTCTCTCTCTCTCTCTCTCTCTCTCTCTCTCTCTCTCTCTCCTCTCTCTCTCTCTCTCTCTCTCTCATCTCTCTCTCTCTCTCTCTCACTCTCTCTCTCTCTCTCTCTCTCTCTCTCTCTATTTGATATCATGCTTTGACACTATACTTTTGTCAGACCTGTTTCAACGCAAATCAATTCCTAATATCCCGCTGACCCAACTCTCACACACAAGACGACCCCAAGCTAACATCCGACCGCCAACAAAACCCTCGCTTCCGATATTTAAACAGCCTATACATTTCCTCTTCCATTGACGCTCCATCACCAGCACCGGCCAGGCCCACCAAGAGGCTCCGATTTAACACTTCCGAAACAAACTGTAATGGCTTGAATTCATTTCCGCCTGGGAGCCGCCTCGTCATCCCCTCCAACCCCCCCCCTTCCCCCGTTTTCATCCTTTTTGATGTCGTGTACATGGCGCTGAATGATCCGTGTCGTCGGCGGTAACTCTTCACTCCCGGTGCCGAGAATTTCACCGAGTAACCGGGCTTTATGGTACGACCTTTTGATGACATGCCAAACAATGGTCCCGCTCCCGGAGATCGATGGGCCCCTCGTATGGTGCCAAGTTGCCAGCGCAAATTTTTCCAATACTCCGAGCCGTAATTTTTAACCCATCATTCGGTCGCCTTCACTGACTTGCAATCACGGAGAGGACGGCTAGCTATGTTTGAAAGGGTGGGAATAGAGTGGGGGAGATTCCCGTGGAAAAAAGAGAGAGGAAGAAACATAGAGAGAGAGAGAGAGAAGAGAGAGAGAGAGAGAGAGAGAGAGAGAGAGAGAGGAGAGAGAGAGAGAGAGAGAGAGAGAGAGAGAGAGCAACGTCAGTTAAAAGAGACCTATAAATTAAAACAAGAAAAAACGTTTTCAGGGGAGGCCACTCATTGTTTTTTTTCCTTGAATCGCGGTACGTGACGGCTCACTAGCTGTTGGATAATTACTTCTGCTATTCCTGATTGAACCCCACGGCAGGTCGAAAGAATGTAACGTTTCCTTTTAAACGTATTGAAGGAAAGGGGGAGAAAAATAACAATAGTGATCGCAGGGTGGAACGATCTCTTTTCTATTATTCTCTTTTTTTTTAAAGTCATTTGCGTCGTGACGAAATTGATGAAAAGTGAATTGATTGCAGGTTGTCCATGAATGTGGGGATAAGGACTTTACGATAAGTTAAAGGATTTAAACCTGTCAAAGGGGGAGTGGATAGAGGAAGGAAAGGAAACCTGCTGAGAGGGTTCTAAACAGGTAAAAGAAATTGTTTGGGGTCGATTTTTTTCTTTCCGGAGTAATTAAGAAAAGAGAATGGCGGCCAAATGAAGAACTTTGGTGTTTCCAAGAGGATGAGGGCAGGGGCTAGAAGGATAGCTGTTAGCGTCTCGCTAGGGAAGTTCAGGGATGACAGCTGCATATTTAAGGATTCGTCATTCTGTCAAGTCACTGGGAAGTTAGACAGCATGAATACATCAGTTTCCGTCAATCATACGAGTTTTTTCCTTTAATTTTTAATTATTATTTTTTGGGGTATATTTTCATAATGAAAGAATGTTTTAACATTTTTTTTAGATTAGTGATAGCTCTAGTATTGGGACGTAAACATTTTTTTTCATTTTTAATGCACTGAATATTTCCAGGATTGTTACATTTGAGGTAGCGCATTTAGCAGTATTCTCACATATGTTGAAGTGAATATTGACAATATCGGATGTCCCATCTGTTAGCTATTGTCCTGGTTCTGTCTACCATACTGAGTCTTTCGAACTTCATGCCCCCATGAAGCTTGTATTTTAAACAGGACACAAATCTGTCATTATTTTTAGTTTACAATTGTTAGATGATTAGATGTGAAACATCACACTGTTTCCATCTATTGATAGAAGAGCGAGGGATGAGATTGCATTTCAGAAGTTCCTGTTCTCGGTAACGCAATCCTACAGCTCAAATAGATTAAAAAACACCGTTCGAGAAATATTTTTTTGAGCTAAAAATTAAAATGGTTTAGAAATTTATTGTTAATTGTAAATTGATAATAATGTGAGTGTATGTGTGTATGTGTGTATGTTTGTATGTGTGTATGTTTGTATGTGTGTGTGTGTATATGTATGTATGTGTGTATGTGTGTGTGTGTGTATGTGTGTATTTGTGTATGAGCGCTGGCAAATGATGGAAATATAATAACTATTTTTGGACATAGTCATCTTTGAAGATTAAGGCTTTAAGAAAAGAAAGTGTGACTTCTAATCGCATTTAAGTCAGACATTATGTAACTATTGCCATTGTTATCTCGTGTCAGCCAGCAATAGAAATGATAATTTTCCCCAAAAATTGTGCTAGAAAATATAATTTATAATGAAAATAAGGTACGCTCTTACAAAAATTGGCATTTAATATCTATAAAAACGCACGTATGAACATATTGACATTCGTATAACATATATAACTATGTGTGAATAAAATTCATATCAACGTGCTAATAGAATGGGGGGGGGGACGCTGATAGAAACTGTTCACAAATATTAATAACATCAAGTAAGGAATATTTAATTCACAATATGAAAATATTAACACAGTATCCCCTGTAATCCACTTAATATTTTTAAAATTGTGTGTTAGTCATTATGTTTGTGATAATGTGGTAATTATTGTGATTCGTACTTGTTATTTAGCTATTTAGCGGACGAAATGATTGCTACAAGTCACTACAACTACAATCAAACTATCGAGTGCCCCAGTGCCGCGCTGCAGCACTTCTTAGAAACGCACAGAAGGCATACGAATAAATGGATACCACTCCTAATCTGCAAAAACTCTCACCCACTGTGACCCACACACACACACACCCACAAACAAACTCAACCACATACAAAAAGTCGCCCACACACACTCAGCCCCCCCCCACACACAAACTCACCCACACAAAATCACTCCCTCACACTACACACACAAACACACTCACCCGCACATCCACTCACCCACACCCAACCTGACACACACACACTCACCCCGATACACACCCACTCTTCCCCCCAAAACACACACTGACTTCACGACCATGTTTCCCAATTCCTCTAATGATCAACCTTTAACGGGAGGAATATAGGGCCCTGGCTGTAATCTTTGGCAGAATGACTTGTCGCCCGAAGACGCGTATTCTCTCCCCCTTCCTCGGGAAGAGTTATGACGATCGAGTCGGGGGCGCTTTTAATAAGTGTGTTATCTCCCATGGATCCCGTGCTGGCGCAGATGTCATCTTTTGCACGGCACGTGCCGCCCCTGACATTACCCCTGCTGCTGCTCGACCCAATCCCCCCACCGCCCCATCACCCTCCCCTGTTTCTGTTGGATGCACGAGATTGGTGTGGTGAGAAATAATGAGGTTGTGACCGCGCCGAGATTCAAAATAGTTCGGCATTGACACATCTTTACATGGTTGTTATAAATGGATTCTCCAGGAGGACTTGACTTTGCTTGGTGTGTATGTTCTTGACGGCAAAAAGTAACTATATATATATAAATGAGAAGGTAAATTCATTGGTACTTTATATTAAAAGAAACCAAAGAACGCTCCCCAAAGACACTCAGCGAATTCGAAAAATAAATTATAATAATAACAGTAATAAACTCCTAGTTGAAATGTAAATTCAATAGATTAAAATAAGAATGAATTTTAAGTTTGGTCGCCTTGAGTCATATGAGTCCATGTACCAACCATGAAATATTAAATAATTACATCCATATTGATCATCTCTTATGTTTAGTCTTTGAAATGCAGATTATTTTTTGTTGGTGTTGATTTTTAGTTTATTAATAAATCTGAAACGCGTTACCTTTCATTTTCAAAGATTTATTGCTGGACACCCTCCCTGCCCAAATCCCTAGATTAAATGCTATAATAGGTAATATGTGGGGCATTAGATTTCATTTAAAGAACAGTGTTTCTATATGGCCAAAGAAAAAAAAGAACAAGAAGAAGGGTGCATAACTCGGCTGTGGGTTAAATGAGATCAAAGGAGCGAACATTTGACTCATTAGAAATAATCCCGAAGATCCTCCATCAAATACACGCCGCTTTAATGTTTTTTTTTCAAAATGTCTTCAATATACGGATTCATCAAACAAACAAGCGTTGTAATGCACTGGAATGTTTAACACACGATTAAAGAAAGACGACTCTCTGCTGCTTAATCCAATCACGTTTGTTTGGAATCAATTGTACGACTTTAATCCCAACTCCCACCCCGCCAAATGTCTATAAACTGCCCCCCCCCTTTTTCCTGTAAAGCACCACGCCTCCCCTACCTTTCACAAAACCCCACATTTTCCTAAAGGGCACTTAACGTTACGATAGTAGCAATATCAGGATGAAAATGTCGCCGCGGACGCGCGAGGAGCCTGTCGAAGAGGGGGAAGGTCACTCGCCCGACCTTCATTTCCGTTATGATCGCGATAGCATCCGGGGCCCGAGAAGCTGACACCTCACAGCCGCCGCCGCCCCTGAAAGCTCTCTCGACGTTTCCCACCCATATTAATAAATTATATCAATGGAGGGAACGGGCCGGGCCCGGGGACAGTAATTGGCCGTAAAAGAATTTCACGGTCTCGGAATGATTGTGTTCCGTGCTTGATAAGCTAAAGGGTGGCGGTGGTTGGGGTGGGGGTGGCGAGGCGGGACGACGGAGTCTCTCACCTCGATTAGGGAATGACATCAGTAGGATTGAGGAATTTTCGGAGCTGTGGGGGCCCGAGTGCAAGACGCGAGGGAAGGCAAACATTGCGGGGCGTGCAGGCAGGGATCTCGTGGTGATCAAGGAAGTTGGAATGGAGGCAATGACGAAAAGTACGTGAAATGAAATACAAGCGTTTACGTGGCCGGTTTTGAACGAAGAGAACATGTTTGAGGAGAAGGGAGGGTATTGCAGAGAGTTAAGGATATTCGGAAGGAGAAGAAAACGGAGAAGAAAGGAAAGGTTAAGAGTATGAATAGTTATTGTTATTTTTATTACACGCTTTTGCAGGCAGGGATCTCTTGGTGATCAAGGAAGTTGGAATGGAGGCAATGACGAAAAGTACGTGAAATGAAATACAAGCGTTTACGTGGCCGGTTTTGAACGAAGAGCACATGTTTGAGGAGAAGGGAGGGTATTGCAGAGAGTTAAGGATATTCGGAAGGAGAAGAAAACGGAGAAGAAAGAAAAGGTTAAGAGTATGAATAGTTATTGTTATTTTATTACACGCTTTTATTTAAGTCACACTATTGGTATGTTGTATCCATCCATCCTTCCTTCAAATCTTGTAACGTAAAATTAAACCACTTCTGATGGTCCTAGAGATCTCAAAATTTTACCACATATAGATCTCTATCGTGTACAACTCTCTATCGTGTACAAGGCTGCGAAACATAAAAACAAATTTGTATGAATATTAATAAACAGTAAAAGTTTCACAACTTTGATCATATAAATGCTACTATCACATTAATTAAACATATTTATGTATATGTAAGAGAATAGTTGCAATGAGAAATGATTTGTGATGGGCGCCCCACGCTTTTATGTGCAGTAGATAGGTTCACCGATTTCACCTGTTTTCATAGAACATTTTTATTTTCTTCTTTTTAGTGTACTTTCTATATGTAAATAAAAGCGTGTCCTTTTTAAAATAAGTTTTTTTTACATTATTTTATTTCTTCTTTAAATGCACTAATTATAACGTTTATGGAATAGAACACTTAATCTTTAGGTTTGTTAACCACTTAAAGTTCATATTAAATTCGGTAACAGGCACATTTTTGGCTTCAGTTGATAAAATCTAAAATTCGGTTTATTTAAAAAAAATGTATCATTACCAATCTCAATTGAGGTTTAATAAAAGCTCAAACAGGCGAAACATATATTACACATTGATATGTGTCCAGTGGCAAGGTTCACTTGAAATAAATTCAATCCAAGCCATGAGTTGGAGTTTAAAGGCAATTTATTAAGTGATCTTTAAAATACAAATGTGTAACAATCAGGTCTAAACGGCAACAAGTAAACGCAATGCAGGAATTACGTCAGACTTCTCAAAAATTCAAAATAATTATACGAGAGCTTTCAATAAGGGTACGCAATCATATTTAAACCCTTTATTATAGAAAATCTAGATAAGGATATTCCCGATTTATTTGGAACATTGGAGATTACGTGCGAAACATGAAACGCATTTTTATTAAACAAAGTACACACACAATCTATACACATAAAACTACAGTGTTTTCAAAAATAGTTGATCGCAAGAAAACAGGATATATAACTTATATATAACATATACATAGAATTCAATTTTTTTTTAAAAATAGAAATAGTAAAAATAAAAATACAGAATTATAAATTTATTTGAAATTTCATTGTGAATCCAGATTTCTGTAACTATGGATGAGGCAATGGATAGCTAAAGCATAATTTGAAGAAGAAAAAGAAGAATAGGGGTAATAAGGACCTAGTAGTAAGTCACATTTGTTTTGAGTTTGATTAATGCGTACTAAAAAGTAAATACGAAACTGCTTCGGTCATCATATCAAACAAGATCGCTTTCAGAGTATTCTCTTACTGACCGGAGATATGGACATTGTATTACACAGATTCAAATAAAATGTGATGAAAATTTTGTAAAAGATTGATGAAAAAAAAAGGCTTCCTTGGATTCCCTCTCACTTGTTGACGTGAGTTTCGGGTTTTCATAAGGTTCGGTCCAGGGGCGGATTAAGACTGCACGGGGCCCCTGGCTGCAATTCAAATTGGGGCCCTATCCAGTCAGCGTCCCTTTAAATAAAATGATTGCTGACAGCTAATAATATAAGACTATAACTGTAACTTGTAACTAAATCGTCCATTGGTTCCTTTCTCATAATTTTTCTGTACCACGGGATCGGATTCATAAAAAAACCGAACACAAAGAAATAACTATTCGCCGGTATCGTAAAATTGAGTGTAAAAAGATAGTTTAGACACATTAAAAAAAAATTGTATCCCAACTGGGATTCGAACACGACACCGCTTGCACTACAAGCCTGTAGGCTGCCACAAGACCAACCAGAACTTGATGCGAAATACACATTTAAAAGATATAAAAAGTATTTACTATCGGGTCCGAATAGCGATCAGATTAATACATAAGATTTTATTAACTTATTTAATTTATCATATTTTTAGGGATTCATGCAAAAATTTGTCCACCTTTATTATAAAATATACTAAATTTGGGGACCCCTAAATCATCGAAGGCCCCTGGCTTTAGCCCGTTCAGCCCCCCCCCCTCTTAATCCGCCATAGGTTCGGTCAACACCCCAATGAAAGAGTTCGGTGTTTCGGTTTGATCCCCATCCATATTCGAACGTCGGTCTCCGTGTGTGTAAATTCATTCCTGCTTAATCATAGTTGGGTGTCGTAAATATTTGCCAGTCCAGGTTGACACAATATAAGGCAAACGCGACCAGTGACGTAATTGAAACACTCGGTCGTCAAGTGACGAAGACATATAAGAAAAAGAAAAAGAAAAGAAAACTAGATAAGTCTCTGAGTAAGCTAGAGATTAATAACAGCTCAGTTTAGAGAGGTGTACATGGTAAGTAAAAGAGGGTACACTTGGCAATATTAGCATCAAATAAGAAGGGGAAAAAACTACTCATGTATAATTTGTCAAATTAAACCGCAAAAAAACTAAGTTACACACAAGGTTTTGGGTTCATATAGAAAATGGTAAATTGATTCTTACATCTCTTTTGCTAATAATGAATGTTAAAACATTCCAAAAATGTTGAAATTACCTCGGACAGAGGCTGACATCCACCCCTCCCCAAATGGACTTCGAAAGACTGAGTCAATTTTTTACAAAAACAATCACCACAACCATGGCAAGAGCATTAACCGCGGCCGAAGAGAATAAAAGCCAGAACCATCCTCCAGACTTCAGTATGCTCTCGTTTACAGTGGATGAGATGAGACTTACGAAAGTCATTGACGTAGCCATGATTCCAAAGTTGGTCGTGTAGTGCGTTATTCCGTAAAATTTAAGCACCGCCACTGGATAAGTCACATAGACACTAGACTGAAACACCGTCAGGGCGAATGTCCAGAACATGTATAACCACTTGCTGGTCGAAGGCGTGAAGTACCAGAAGGCAAGAAATACAGCGTCCGGGCCAAGGCCTACTATGATAGCGTCCTTTAAATTTAGGGTGCGACTGTCGATGAATTTTCCGATGAGCACACTGCTCGGCGTCACAAGAAGGGGATAAATCGTGGCAACTGCCGTCAGAAACGAATCGTCGTCTATCCAGACTTCGGCCAATGTTTTATAGTAGGTATTTGTCTGAAGTATGGCATAATTCAGCACAGCCAGGGATATCCAGATAATGTAAAACCGCGGCTCCCTGATCATGGCTAGGGGCGTGTAGTCGTAGATTATGATTGGCTTTTGTTTGTCTGTAACACGCTCTGAAGAAAATGAATCTGTGCCACAGTTCATAGCTTCTGCCATTGGCGTCTCTTCCTTAACGGCATAATATTCCTTTTCATTTACATGACCGTTGTTGGCCTCGAAAGTCGGACAATTCGTCTGTTTGCCACTGTTTGTAGTATCCGCGTGTGCTCCTAAACCAACAAGATTTGACGTTTCCGAAAGTGAAGTTTTCAAATGTCCTTCGTTGTCGCCCTTCTCGGCGTTCACCTCAGCTGTGTGTGTCATGGTGGTGGTTCTTGGCGAAAATACTAAAAGTACGACAGCGGCAATTTGACAGACGAGTGAGAAGGCTCCTATCACGAGAAAGACAGATGGAACACTGCTTAAAACGTCTGGGTCAGAGAAATATTTCCTTTCCCCGATTGAGACATCCACCTTTTGATTACCAGGGTTAATGTGGTACATGATCAGCTGGTTGATGATAGCCGACCCCATGGTATTGGAACTGAAGACACACCCCGACAATACGCCGACATGTTTGGGGACCAACTCTGACAGGTAGAAAAAACTCAAGTTTAAAAGCAATCCTTGTCCGAAACCGGCCATACCTCCGAGAGTGGCCACAGTTGCCGCCACGGACGACTGTACACTGAAGTAGCTCAGGAAATATCCGATGTCTGACAAGAGCGACGCCAAAACGCATGAGGCTGCTAGTCCCAGCTTTGAGACAAAGGGTCTAGCGGACAGCAATCCGAGGGTCTGAAACACGCCGTACAAAGATAAAATGGCTGAGGAACTCACGTCGTTGCATCTAGAGCCGCACGAAATGGCGAAATATGAATCTGTGTACACGGCGAGGTTCCCGTAGAAGTATATCACACCGTTCGGAAAGTTGGCCAAAAGTGTGCAGGCCACAGCAGCGTACATGCAGTGCCGCTGTCGGCATCCGGCTTCCCGGAAACACTTTCCCAATGACGCAACCATTGTCAGGAGGAACCGGTTGCTCTTAAGATGAGCTTCTATGTGTCTAACTGGTCAGGTAAATTTATAGCCTAGAAAACCTTCTTGTCACAACGTTATCGGTACGTTGAGGTACATTGAAGAGACTCTCACCGGCCGTTCCACACCTTGAGTGAAATATAATGTCCCCTGGTTTGTTTTATATCAGCATGTTAACAACAAGCACGATGCTTTCCATTTCTCTCGCTAAACACTAAACTCGCGACTCGTCTGTTTGTAAACCTACGACTGAGTCATTTTCGCCCCTATCCATAATAATATTGAAGAGAAAAAAATGTAACGGCTGTAGTTTCATGCAATGCATAACTAATTTGAATATTATATAACAGTTTTTACAAATTAAAAAACAAATTTTCAGTCGATCCCTGATCAAAAAGTGAATTAGTGTGATGTCCTGCATTTTGTCCAATGACTCTCAAACACTGAGGAGTATAAACTGACAAAATTATTTGGATTTCTAAGCAGGGGTTAGTGCCCTGTCTTATATGAATTCATTGCTAGCAGAATGCATTGCTATTGTTAGATTTACATAACAATAACCTTGTTGGGGTTCAAGAACCGATCCTTGGGAGCATCCTTGTCGCTCTTGCGAAAACGCAAATAAAATATGATAAATACGAAATATTCGTGAAATGTACACAAAGTATTTATATATATTTTTTTACAGTGCTAATTACCACACGATTTTCTAACTGCACGTCCAGTCTGTCCTGTCTGTGACGCTACTAATTTTGTAAAGCAGCGCACCAAAAAACTGAATCAAAAAATAACTCTTTGAGTCAGTCAGTACTTTTTACAACACACATGCTGACGTCAAAGATTCGTGCGTTGTTTGGTTAATGTTAATCTGGAAACCAAAATTATTATGATTTTTGAGTCTATATTTTCAATTTTTTTAAAAAGCAGAGTGATGTCCCTTAACGTTAGTCAACAGTCAGAGATAATTGAGGGTAAATATATATGCTATCGGTTTTAGGGCGCCTACGGCGTCCACTTTTTTTTTGAAGCCCAATTAACTTATCCGTGTTTGATAAATACGAAATATTAAACTTCCTGAAATGTACACAAAGTATTTTATAATTTATAAATCCTTAAAATCCTCTTTTTACATCGCTCTCTTTTCCAAAAGTAAAATATAAGCTAAAATTAATCTTTTAGAATTTTTAGAATTTTGCACACCTCCTGATGCACGCCGTGTACTTGTATATATATTTAAATATAAGCTCAAAATGACGTCATAGAGCTACGGATCCATACTCCAACCTGTGACTTGGGCCATTAAATTGTTTATATATATATATACTAGTGTATTACCCGTCAAAAAGAACGGAAGTTTTCAAAATAGATATATTTCAGTTTTTGTAATTGTCCCTTTTGCCTGAAAGCCGCATAGTAAATAATCAGAAAATGTAGAGACCAAGAGATAAAAAAAAAGTAAATCTCTTTTCCATATTGAACAATTTTATGCGGACGTTTGAAAATAGCGTTTTTTTCCGGGTTTTTTTTTCTTTTTCTTTTTTTTCAGCGCTATTTTTTTAGCGGTGCACTTTCTAAAATCTAGCGTTACGAACGGACATAGCAGAGTATATATTTTGTTTATAAATACGAATATATGTGTTATGAGAAAACCTCCAAGCTTAGGCTTCGCGTTATATAAGTTTGCAAGAATAATAATGATATAATCAGGATAATAGTAAATGCATAGTGAATTACACACAGCATAAGGTGATACTACAGAAAAGAAGTTTGAAGTTCGAAGTATTAACAAATATTGCTGAGGAGTCCGCCGGACGTTAACTTGCGGCATTGAATAGTGCGCACTAATTATGAGTGCACCAATAATACAGCACAGTGCCTTAATAATAAATTATGTGACTGTAATGTGATCCACATCAAGCACATCTGTGATTTGAAGCAGTTTAAGCTTCATTGATGGTTATGACTTGTCAGTTTATTCGCCCATTTGTCCATTCATTATTACCACAACATTACCAAAACATGTAAAATAAAGGTAAAAATTGATTTTTAAAAACCACTTTTTTATAAGTGGACTAAAAAGAAGAAAATAATTTAAAACTTATAAGTTCAAGTACTTCCATTTAATATGACTAAAAACGTGGGGTGGGCGCTTATGAGGTTTAACATATGCGGTTCACTCATTCTCTCACTTATAGATCTCTCTTTTGCCTTCTAAATTAGAAATCTTTAATTTTTATACCAAACACCCGCCCCACGTTTTTATTAAGTACGTAATATTGTCATGGACACATACACAAAAAACGGAAATTTAATACAAAAAATAATAATATTTATCAAATAAAACATGGCTCTTTTTACTTCGTTCCCTTCACAAATTAATAAAAGCTCAAATAATGACGTCACGTCACAATATTTTACGACTAGAAACACATTTTGTTAATCTCGAACGGAACATATTTACTCCTGTATTTTCATTTTTTTTATCGGGAGTTACCTCGCATAGCGTCACGGACAGAAGTGACATTGCAAATTATATTGTTTAATACTAGGTTGTGCTACGGCGCCCACTTTTTTTAGGGCGCCTACGGTGGCCACCTTTTTCAAAAACCCAACTAACTTATCCTTGTATGATACATACGTAATATTAAACTTCCTCAAATGTACACAAAGTATTTTATAACGGCGCCCACTTCTTTTTGTTGTCAAAAGCCCAAGTATCCTATCCTTGTATGATAAATAGGAAATATACCTGAAATGTACACAAAGTATTTACATTATATTTTTTTTACAGTGCTAATCACCACACGATTTTTTAAACTAATTTTAGAAAGCAGCGCACCGAATTATTACTGCACCAAAAAATAACTCTTTGAGTCAGTCAGCACTATTTACAACACAAATGCTGACGTCAAAGGTTCGTGCTTTGTTTGGTTAATGTTAATCTGGAAACCAAAATTATTATGATTTTTAAGTCCATATTTTCACTTTTTTTAAAAAAAAGCAGAGTAATGTACCTTAGCGTTAGGCCACAGTCATACATAATTGAGCGTAAATATATATATGTGATGATGTTTTAATAAATGATTAACTCTGTTTAAGGTTACAACATTTTTTTTAAAAACTTATAAATAGCATACGAAAGTAAAGTTTAAATGTTCCCATATCTAAGACAGTATTTTATTTCAAAGCCATCTGAATATACCGGAACGAGGTCGTAGTTTGAAACCCGTTTGAATCTTGTTATTAGAGTTACCGGCAAAAGAGTAATTCATTGCCGTTCACTTCATATGTAAAATTATAATAATAATAAATTATTCATGAGATTGGAATGTGCGACAATCTGTTGCTTACTGAAATTAAGTCAACTAAAGATAAAAAAATAATTGTCCCTATATTAATTGTGTATTATAATTATATCTGTGACATGCAAAGACCAGGCCTTAGGGCAAGGTGAACGAGGCAACCGCCTTGGGCCCTGCGTATTGACTAAACATTTTTTACTACTTTTTACAATTGTACTACGTTAACGTTATACATATACTACTATTACGTTATGTACTTGTTTTTTTTATTGGGCTGCGGAAATAAACGATTAATTTCTCGATTAATCGATGAAAACTCTAACGATTAATTTTTTATCAACGATTAATCGACCCACCCCTTATAAATGTACTGGAAGTCAAAAAGTAAAATAGTTATGCCCATAAAAATAAACTAATTTCCTGACGATTACACGAACATTTTGGTTTTAATCTATTGACTGACGTGAATGTTCTTGTGTCCATTGAGAGAAATCGTTTGCCTACCATGCAATGTTCCCTCTAAATTTGAGCTTCGTTAGTCCGTGTGCAAAGTTTTTAAAAAAAACAACTCGTGTGCAAAGTTGCAAAACATTCATTTTTTGTGAAATATATTACAAAATTTCCTGCGCGGTGATTCTTAACTCCTGTGTGGCGTCGGTCAAATATCTGCGCAGCCGCGATGTTTAACAGGGAACATTGCGACCATGGCTCTAACTCTAACACTTCGCTTACATATTATCTGCAAACCAAACATCCACTACAGTATCATTAACTTCAGCTGAGACAATGTAAAACTATATGAACGATTGTTCAGCTCGGCTGGTTATATTGTCAATAAGACTCGCTCATCACTTAAACCAAATAATGTCAATACAGTTGTCTGTTTGCTTTGATGGTTATAAGATGTCATATAATGAAGACATTCCAGTGTTATTTCGATTTTCGACAAGTATTTTAATAAATGTTACTTATGAAACCATACATTTCATTTTTTGGCTTTAATCGAAATTAACGATTAATTAATCGTTAATTTTTCAAAACTCACGATTAAATTTAAATTAATCGTTAACATCCCTAGTTTTTTTTATAACAACGGTATCAAGAAAACTTTTTAAAAAATGTTCAGGATAAAATATTTACAAAAATAGCGTAGTAATTAATAAAATATAACTAATACTCTAAATCATAACTCAAAAAGTTATTTTTCTAGAGTATTTTATTAAGCATATTTGGATTCAGGAGAACATTTTAGATAAGAAAACGCCAGTAACAAAATAAACATTGAAAAGGATGAAGTGTATTTCAAAGTCTCATGGCCATTGCCCAATTCTTGCTTAGCACAACATGGCTTTTCGAAGTTCAATCGTTAAACTACATCAGGCACTCAATGGAAACTTTTTGGGCCTCGTTGAATTGCAGGCAAAATTTATACGGACTTTGCTAGAACATATACGAAGAATTTAAACTGATGAAATTCATCATTACTACTTTTGAAAGCGAATTCAAAACGAGCTCATTTTGTTGATGAGAAATAAGATAAGGCAAATTACTGTAGGAAGAGTAAAATCAGCTAAACACTTTTCAGTTATACTTGATTGAACACCGGACGAAAGTCACCAAGAACAGATGCCACTGACAATTCACTATGTAAGCCCAGGAGGTGGATATTCTAAATTGGGCTCAGATGTTTCTGATATCGGCGTTCAAGGATGCGACAACGTTGCAAACATAAAGGGGCATATGTCAGACCAGGCCTGGATTTACCAAGAAATATACCCGCACTTTGTAGCGGGAGTGTGCTGACCATTTTCCCCACTATTAGTTGCTGATTATTACTTTTTTTGCCAAGTTATTTATCAGATTTATCTATTACCAACCATTTTGATAATAGAACCCAAAAAAGGCAAATGCTTTGTAATACTCAGCTCAATTAAGATGCTTACACAAAATATGTGCACCCAGTGGCGTGGCTAGAACTTTTGCCGCCCGGGGCGGTCTCCAATATGCCGCCCTTTTTAAGGGCCGTCCATAAATGACGTCACCCACCTGGGGGGGGGGAGGGAGTCACACGTTTGTGACGAGGGGGGTGTTTAAGAAATGTGACGTCACGTAAAAAACGCGCAACTTAAAATAAATTTCCACTTAAATATTTGATTACTGACACTTTATTTAATGACGTTTATGTGGAACGCGTGTTACGATATTTGAATGCAGCGCTACACTAAAAACATACTTGTATGGCAAAAATTTAATTTGAAACATGTTCATTTTCAAACAGAAAATACAGCTTTTATTGGGGGGGGGGTTTGGGGGGTCAAAGCTTTGTGACGTCTTATTGAAGAAGGGGTCTAAGTTTTTGTGACGACGTGTGACGAGGGGGGAGGGGGTGAAACATCGGCCAAAATAGTTTGATGTCATTTATGGACGGCCACTTAGTGGTGTTCTGTATAATTTTTAAATATTAATAAACATGAATAAATAATTGTAATTGAAACGAAGTAAAGGTGGGGAAAATGTTTACCATTGTATGCCATATTTATGTGAGCAGTAATAAAAGAGGGCGCATAAGATTATATACCTATAAATACACATTAAACTAATTTTTATATAGCTCATTTGAGAGAAAAATCACATTATCGGACCCCGGCGCCCTATGAGTGTTAAATTTTGAAAAAGAGTAGCCAGTTACCATTGCAAGAGCGTATTCAAAATTCTCCAAAAGTTTCATGGCGATCGGATGAATGGTTTAGTCAGCTATAAATTAGGACATGCATGCAAGCATACATACATACTTTCATTTATATATATATATATATATATATATATATATTATATATATATATATATATATATATATATATATATACATAGATAGATGATAATAATCCGGATTCTTTCAGCCTCTCTCGTTAAAAACTAAATTCGCGAAGCGTATGTTTGTAAACCTACGACTTAGTCATATTTTGCCCTATATGGAGCGTTGAAACGTAGAGAAAATATATAATGGCTGGAGTGTCATGCAATGCATAACTAATTTGTATATGTAGCCGAGTGGTTGGCTTTGGGCAATTCACAGTTTAAAAAAAATAAAAACAAAACACAATAAATCCCACGAAATAAGTTAAGACCACACAGGTTGAGGACTATAGCTGTTTAAAGGTTTATTTGGTAGGATAATTCTCGTAAGAAAGGAAATCACAGTTATAAATGAGAACTCTAACAAACAAGCTAAACACACAAGTTTGCATGCGGTATGCAGCCTTAAGTATCTACTATGCCCTACTCTCTCTATGCCTTAACGTCCACGTCTAACGCTCCTCTCTGAGTCCCCTTTTCCGTTTTTTGTTTTGTGACTGAGTGAGTCACCCCTGATATAGGGATCCCAAAAACAGCGCCAAAGCTTGTCCAGATATGTCATGGTGACTACGTAATTGGTCAGGTCTGGTCAGCCAATCCTGGTCATACAAGGTTGGCGCCAGTAGGGTCGGACGGGGAGCAAAGCTTGTCCATTCAATACAATGGTTTACCACATGCCCTGGGGCAATCGTGGCAGTCTACAATGTTCCGCAGTCTTTATTTGTCGGCCACTCCCAGCCATAAAGTGTCAGCTGTCAACACCCGTCAAAAACAACCTTGGGCACATTGCCACATCTATAACAATTTTTACCAATTTTAAAAAAAATATATATTATCGCTCGATCATTGATCAAAATAATGAATGAGTGTCATGTGGTGCATTTTGTGCAGTGATTCTCAAACACTGATGAATATGAACTGACAATATTATTCGGATTGTTAAGCAGTGATTAGTGCCTTGCTAGCAGAATTTATTGCTATTACTATTGTACGATTACATAATAATACCCATGTGGGTCGAGACCTGATCCTTGAAGGCATCCTTGTCGCTATTCCAAACTCAATTTCACGAACCCTCGTTGAAGTTACAATCAAACCTCTAATAACGAGATTAATTCCTTCCAGAATCTTACTCGTTAAGTGAAACACTCCTTAAACGAAACAAATTTTCTCATACAAATCTATTATGTAAAATACGATAATTCGTTCCATGCTGAAAAAAAATTTACTAATTTCAAAAAAAAATTTATTAAATAAAATTATTTATGAATTGTTAAAGAGTGAAACAACTACAATACAATTTAGATTTGAAACAAAAAAATTTAAACAAAAATATGAATTTATGACGAATTATAATTATTTTTTTAACTAGAAAACTGAAGAAGACATTTGCTTTTGTGGACGCTTCAAAATTTGACGAAAATGTGTCGTAACCGTTTCGTAGACATTCCTGACACTCCATTTGAAGCATCCATCTCCTTAATTGTTCTTGAGGATAGAGCCGATCGTTGCTGTTGGCCTCTTGTAGTTGCGTGCTAGATTAGCCACATTGTTCTCGCTTTTCAATGGTTTTTCGTTTCATTTCAACAGTTATTTTTTTCTCTCTTATGATTGTCTTCATGTGGTTTTTTTTCGAAGACAGTCAACATAGGTTATTTCTATTACACTTTGCTCATAAAAAAATTACGAATACTGTCTGAATACAAAATTTGTAAAAACGGTTCATCACACACGAAAATAATACGATAACAGACCGAGTGCTAAACACAGAATAATACATCAGGGCTGAAGTGCCGACTCACTAATGAATTTTTAGGAAAAAGGGACTTTCCCTTTCTACGTCACTCGTTATGCGAATCTTCACTCGTTAAGGGAGCAACTTTTTCAACAACAAAAATTTACTCGTTATTCTAAAATCTTGTTATAAGAGTCAAGAGTTGCTCTTTATGAGAGGTTTTCTATATTTTATTTCAAAGGTATTTTTACTCTACGGGAAGGAGGTCGTATTTTGAAACGCATGAGAACCTGTGTATTAGAGCCACCAGC
Organism: Ampullaceana balthica; assembly: GCA_944989445.1. Classification (NCBI taxonomy): domain Eukaryota; kingdom Metazoa; phylum Mollusca; class Gastropoda; family Lymnaeidae; genus Ampullaceana; species Ampullaceana balthica. Next base: position 507,474 of record CALYLW010000277.1, read on the forward strand.
ATAAGAGTAATTCATTGCAGTTAACTGCAGTTGTAACAAATATATTCAAGAGGTTGAAATGCGCGACAATATGTTGCCTGCTCAAATAACTATACATATACATTATTATACATGTATTAATTGCAAGTGAGTTCCCCTCTATGGTGGATTAAATGGGGGGTGGGGGTGGGTGATCGGGCTAAAGCCAGGGGCCCCCAATAATTTTAGGGCCCCTAGACTCATTATATTGCATGGTAAAGATGGGTAAATGTTTGCATGAATCCAAGAAAATATCATAAATAAATTAATAAAATATTTTCTATTTATCACAAGAAAATATCGAAGAGTGTGAAATACCAGAAATCGTCATCGTTTTTTTAATAATGTATAAAAACTATCATGCAGGAAAGAGGGAAGAATATTCGATTTCTCATTAGTTTTTTTAAAAAATGGCGAATACGAAACCTTGACATAACATTGTATAATTCAATAATCGAATTTTAACCAACTATCAAGTTAGTACACTGTACGCGAGTTAAGACGCCTCGACCTCATACATATTCCAGTAAGAAATAAATATTCGAATAAATATGTAATTAAATACTAGTAAGTTCATTGATAGAATAAAAAAATTAAAATATCGTTAAGAAGATATCATCTGTTTGTCACGATCACTACGGTAGGGAACAGCGAGTGAATTTTGAATTTTAAAAAAAATAAAAAATTATATTTTATTCTTATCACGTTGTCACCTAAAACAGAAAAAAAGTTTTTAAAAATATAGAAATCGTTAAGAGTCCCAATAGCTAGTTTATACACGTCGAAAACGTAGCCGAACATCAAGAAAACAAAATCGATTTAGTATCAGTTTAAAAAACCAATGCACGTAAAAAAAAACATTTTAACATGAAACATCGGTTATTTCAAATGTATCGCTATCTTGTACTGCAGTCTACTATAGTCTTCTCGAAACTGTCACCTGAATGACATGTTGCGCTCCATTATTAGCTAAATACAATTCAGTTTCACACAATGCAGTAAGTATGTACTTATGATTCTCATGAGTAATGGATGGTATGATTTTTGGATGTGTGTAGGATACTCTCAAACATGAAGTGAATTTTTTAAAATTCTTTAAAAAACATCGTTATGAATTTGATTCATGTGAAGAAAAAGGAAAGGACAAGTTCGTGGAGAAAGAGTATAAACAATCTTCAAAACGATCAAAAAAGAGAAAGTATCAGTTTGATGAAGTGCCATCAGCCGAAACAGTAATTTCCTGGAGACAAAAATTCAAGGTTGAGATATTTCTGGTAATCATTGACAACCTTTTTTCAGCCCTAAAACATCTGTTTGACGCATATAAAGACATCCAGTTTGGCTTTCTTACAAACCTAACTGAGCTCAGCAATAACGTCATCCGATGGGCAGCAGACAAGTTAATTGAAGAATTTTAAATTGATTTTAAATACTGCTTTCCTTCAGAATTAGTCCAATTTTCAGAACTCTTCAAGGAAGTTCTTGGTCCAGCCCCAGGCTCAATGTCAGGAACAGGAAGTAGCAAAATGCGAAACTCAAAACACATGCACAGAGCTAAAAATGTTGCTGTTTTTTTTAAATGAGCTAAATTTTACACAGTGTTTTCCAAATGTGCACATCGAACTTTGCATCTTTCTCTCAATGATGACATCAAACTGCAGCGGAGAGCGATTGTTTTCAAAGTGGAAATGAATTTTTAAAATTGAATTTAGAAGTTGCATGCGGCAACAAGGACTGAGTATGCTCTCTCTAATGAGCATTGAAAAGAAATCTGTAAACTTTCTTAGCTTCACTGACTTGCTTGATAACACGCCATTAGAAAAGTTTGCAAACGGACATTGTATGTTGAAATATATAATAATAAATATGTTAATGAATTTTGGATTCATGTAGCTTTATATAAATTAAATTGACTTGTTTCTTTCTTTCTTTTTTTTGTCGTCATATTACACTCTGCCTTTCAAGTTACAGTCTTATATTAGCTGCTAATAATCATTTTATTTAAATAGACGTTGGCTGGACCAGGCCCCAGTTTGAATAGCATCCAGGGGACACGTGAAGTCGTAAACCGCCCCTGGTTCCCGGTGTAACAGGCCAGATTAAACCCCTGACCAGAATATACCCGGATATAATCTATAAATCCGGAATATACCCCCTCAGAGGAGAATATAACCCTTTGACAACATGGGGATATAGAGTAAAAAATTGATGAATGACTTTTTAGACTTTCTCTTCATGTTTTAGCTCTGTCAGAGAAATTAAGCTCTTTTCTTAAGTAGCAAAATATTTTCATTAAAATAAAATAATAATTCAAACAATATAATTTGCAATGTCACGCAGTCTCAGTCAGTCCGTGACGCTACTAATTTTAGAAAGCCGGGAAAACCAAATTACTGCACCAATGCATCAAAAGGTGTGCAAATTAATGATGCGCTGTAAAAAATAATTATATGACGTCATTGTTTTCGCTCATATTTTAATTTTGGAAAAGGGATCAATGTAAAATAGAGGATTTGATGATGGTTAATTATAAAATTAAAAAAACAAAGGGGGCGCCGTAAGGGCCCTACAACCCCTATTATAAAATACTTTGTGTACATTTCAGAAAGTTTAATATTTCGTATTTATCAAACAAGGACAAGTTAGTTGGGCTTTTGAAAAAGGTCGGCGACGTAGGCGCCCTAAAGAAAAGTGCATTTTTTATAAAATAAATAGATTTCAGCTGAAAACTTCCGTCATTTTTGAGGGGTGATACGCTAGTTATAAAATATTTTACGATGAATGAAAGGAGCATGTCATTTTATTTGAAAATGATGATGTTGTTGTCTCGTTTTTAAAATATGAAATCTTATATAATTTCGACGATTCAAGATCAAAAGTTACAGTATATGCAAATATTTATGGAATCAGCGTTTTTTTTATTTAACATTAACTTAATCAAGCATTACATGAATATTTTAAAAGAATAATTTAAGCGTGGTTATATTTGTTGCTTTTCAAACGTTTGCGAACACTTTGGATTCATTATCTTATCTATACAGAAGATTATTACATCCTATGCTTATCATTGGTTATGTCAAGTCTTGCATTTTTATTAGAGTTTTAAATGTTGATAGTTTTGGTTTTCCTGGTTTCCTCAGGCAACCCATTCCACATTTTGATTCAAGTAGTCCTGTCGTTGTTATGTAATGCCAGTGTTCATGTGTTGAATTACTCTATCTCTGAGGAGGATGTGGTTGTCATGTGGTTGTCATGTGGTTGTCATGTGGTTGGCATGTGGTTGTCATGTGGTTGTCATGTAGTTGTCATGTGGTTGTCATGTGGTTGTCATGTGGTTGTCATGTGGTTGTCATGTGGTTGTCATGTGGTTGTCATGTGGTTGTCATGTGGTTGTCATGTGGTTGTCATGTGGTTGTCATGTGGTTGTCATGTGGTTGTCATGTGGTTGTCCTCTGTTTCTGTCAGAATGTAGCTTATGGCCCTGAAGTTACCACCCCCCCCCCTTTTTTTTTCGTTTAATATGTACGCCTGGGTTGTTCAAGATCTCGAGTACGGCCATAATATGCAATCTTGTTAAAAGTAAGACAAAGAGTTGTGCTAAGACGCTTTCTTCTTGAAATTGTGAGTGGGTTAAAAGTCCTAATATGCATTTGTTTTGAGACAGGTTGTACCACAAGGATTCTGTTTATTCTTATGTGCTTTCTTGTTCCTTTTGTTGTAGGCTACAGTACCTTTAACAGAATTATCAGGGAACTGATTGGGCGAAGCAGTGGCGTAGCTAGGGGGGGCGGTGGGGGCGGTCCACCCCGGGCGGCACACATTTTGGGGGCGGCATTTGTGGGCATTTGAAAAATAAAGCCGTTTCCGACAACCGCCCTTTTTCTTTTGAAGGGGAAAACCAAGGTGAAACAAACATATTCTTAGTTTCGTGTCTTAATTAACGGATTCACGCAACATTTGTTTGATTACATAGTGGTTGTTATAACTAACGCAAAACCATTCAAAAATTTTTAATCGCTCAAAAAAGGTATTGATTTGTTTGTGGAAAATTAAGCGGTAATATTCACAGATGTCCAGTGGACACTATGGAAACAACTTGATGACCTGGACTTTGCGGACGACCTGGCCTTATTATCGCACTCACAGCAACAGATGCAGGAGAAAACCAACGATGTAGCACAATTCTCTGCTTGCCTTGGCCTGAACATTCATAAGGGAAAAAGCAAAGTCCTTAAAATAAACACATCAAGCAACACTCCAATAACACTGGAAGGAACAAATCTGGAAGAGGTGGATAGCTTCACATACCTTGGAAGCATCATCGACACACATGGAGGGACAGACGCCGATTTAAGAGTGAGAATTGGCAAAGCAAGATCATCATTTAAACAGCTAAAAAAAAGTTTGGAACTGCAGCAACTTGACTCTTCATACCAAGGTCAGGATATTCAACACCACAGTAAAGCCTGTCCTACTGTATGGAGCAGAAACATGGCGAATAACAGCAGCCATTTCTACAAAGCTTCAAGCCTTTATAAATACATGTCTCCGAGCAATTCTCCGAATCCGCTGGCCAAATGTCATCACCAATGATGACCTCTGGCAACGCACACAACAAGAGCCAGTGGAAGAGCTAATACGCCAGCGCAGATGGAGATGGATTGGCCACACTCTCAGAAAGCCTACATCCAGCATTGTGAGACAAGCCCTCACATGGAACCCCCAAGGCAAAAGGAAAAGAGGTCGTCCCAAAATGACCCGGAGAAGAGAACTGGAGGCAGACACAAATATAAGCGGGCACAGCTGGGGGCAGATTGAGAGACTGGCGCAGGACCGGGATGCCTGGAGAGACTTTGTTCGCGGCCTATGCCCCAGATGGGACGAAGGGCGATGATGATGATGATGATGATTCACAGATGACGCTTTTATAAGAAAACTGCTCACATACAAAAAACATCAAAAACAACAACACATCACCGCTGGGCCGAATAATATGTGTTGTTAATATCACCACGACAGTTTTTGCGTGGAATTTCGACATGCCCAGAATGATGCGCTAAGAAGTACCTACATGGCATGGTGGTAAATCAAATTTATTTTGTTTTTATCGCATTGAAGTAGCACACAATTTGTGTTTTTCATTTAAATACGGTTATTAATTAAATTCTTTACACCTATCCAATTAAAGTAAGGTGTAAATAATTTAAATTTGTTTATTTTATGGGAAATTATTAAAATTTATGGCAAGAACATGAAAATAGTCAAATTTCTTCGTTAATAAACACCACAATAGCATAAATATTTTCGAAATGACATCCTTTAAAATTTCAAGCGTCTTGGAAAAATTGACATCTGAAGAAGTAACTAGTAAAACGAGATCAGATGCTGGACTTTTCCTCAGTTCAAGGCAATCTTTTTCATTTCTATGTAATCTGAATTGATGGGAACCCGCATTAAAAAAAAATTAATGCAAACCCATTTCATCGAACAAAGAGATGTGCTAATACAGAACGCTGTTATAGAGAGTTGGATATATCAACTGAACGCCGAGTTAGAGGAAAAAAAATTGAGTGGGATAAATTCAGAAGACGTTGTTATATCTTTATAGCAAGAAGTACAACGAGAAATGTTTTTATCCATGGATGAAATTATAAAAGAAAAAAAATAACGCGTTGATGAGTTGCATGTACTTGCAAGAAAATATTCGTTTTTAATACCATGTAACCTACTAAATGAAGAATTTGAACATCAAATAAATTTCTTTATTGACATTGATAAAGAACAGTTCAATATTGAAACAAAAAGGATCCAGGTTCTTATGGCCGTACACAGGGCTTGTCAAGGCAATTATATTGTGGGGCCCAATGCGGCTTAGTATGCGAAAAGGATTGCGCGGGTACCAGTTTGGGGAGGGATAAGGTAGTAATAAGGATAATAAGTGAAAATTAAGATAGATAGGGGCTATGAAAGAGCAGGACTCACTGCGGCCGCATAGGTTGCAGTGGCCTAAGACCAGCCCTGGCTGTACCTACACTACAAGAAGAGGCATTATTTTAGAAAAATGGGGGGAAAGGCCCCTTTGATCTATTAAAATATATTCAACAGTATAGATTGGAAAATTCTGTACCAAACATTATAATTTTGCAAAGAATTTTTTCAACAATTGCTATCAGTGTCGCTAGTTGTGAAAGGAGCTTCTCCAAACTGAAGTTGATAGAAACATTATCTTCGTTCCACAATGAGTGATTTAAGACTACATAATCTTGCAATATTGTCCATAGAACAAGATATTACAAATAATTTAAATTTTGATAGCATTATACACGATTTTTCTACTATGAAAGTTATGTAAGTAAATTTAAAATATGTTTACATACTAATGTATTCAATTTCTTTGTTTTGTAAAAATATCATATATTTATAAATAAAAAATAAAAGCATATTGATTGGTAATGTTTTTGGGGTGTAAATTTGGAATATGATTTGTCTCATTTGGAGGGGAGGGGGACCTGCGACATCAATAACTTTCTTGTGGCCTTTGAAAAAAAATCTTGTATTTTTATAAGTAATAAATGTTTATTTATAGGTTTTTATATAGTTTATATCATCTTATGCGTCTCTTTTATTATTGCTTAAATAAATTAGGTATGCAATGGTAAAAATATTCTCCACCTTTATTTCGTTTCAATTAGAATTATTTATTAACGTTAATAAATTTATAAAAACAATCCTTCGCAATTGACGTAAGGGGCGTCCATAAATGACGTCACGCGATTTTCGCTGATTTTATACCCCCTCCCCCCATCGTCACATGTCGTCACAAAAATTTAGACCCCTTCTTCAATATGACGTCACAAAGCTTCTCCCCCCCCCCATTAAAAACAGTATTTTCTATTTGAATATGTCAATGTTTCAAATCAATTCGTTTGTCATTTAAATATGCTTTTAGATTAAAGCTGCACTCTAATAATAATATCGTAACACGCTTGAAGTCATGTAAAACGTCATTAAATAAAGTGTCTGTTATCAATAGTTATATATTTAAGTGGAACTTTTATTTAAAGTTGGGCGTTTTGTTGTGACGTCAAATGTGTGACTGCCCTCCCCCCCAACCATGTGCGTGACGTCATTTATGGACGGCCCATATAAGGGCGGCAAATTGGAGACCGCCCCGGGCGGCAAAAGTTCTAGCTACGCCACTGGGGCGAAGAACCCTGTTTATTGCTGTAAACATTTAGGTTACTGACCGTGTAGGTGTTTCTGAATAGTTTGTCAGTCGATATATTCTTTAGCTTGACTCTTCCCTTGTTCAATGATTCTACCACGAGGTAGGGGCCAACCCATCAGAGTTCCCTTTTCGAACCCATGCGATTAATGCGGCGATGATTCTTAATATCATCGTCATCAGTATCCTTCCGTCTTGCGTGACGATGGTGCCAACGAGTTCTGCGCTTCCCAATGTTTGGTCTTTCTCCTAGCTCTTCTGTTTATAGCCTTGTCCATCGTCTCTTCGGCTACTTTTACGTTCTCTTTGACAACTGTGCGCGATGCAGGTCGGTCTTCTGCTTTACACTCACAGTCAATTGTCTTTATTCTGGCTGCTTTCAAGTCCCTTAGGCAGACATCCTTAAATCGGAGACGTGGGTGACTTGTCTTCCTCTTTCCCGATACCAGTTCTCCATATAGGAGGTCCTTGGGAATGCGACCCGGGCTCATTCTTTTCACGTGTCCTAGCCATCTTAGGCGTCTTTCATTAAGGATTATATAAACTATGGAATCATCAGTTATTTCTTGATTGCTTGTACCTCTGCGATAAAAGTTACACTCTTGATGCGACTGGGCTGGGTGGATATTGGTATTCACGGTTAGATTTAGCATTTTTTGAATTGCTGTAAGTGTTTTCAGCACATCGGCGTTGACATTGTCCTAATAGGTTGATGAACAAACTCTTCCATCTTCCGCAGGCCTGAGATCCGTAGGTAGCTTGGCTTTTCGTCCATACATAATTTCAAAAGGGGTGCACCTGGTTGAGGCATGTACAGATGTGGTATCCACTGGTATATTGTTCAGTGGTGGTGCCTTTTTGCTGGGATTTTGGCTTTAGGACAAAACATTTTGTTAGGCTTTGACATATTGGTGAAGGTCATGCTTCATTCTCTTCCAATAACAACGTTCAGATGTTGTGGTTGTCTTATCTCTGACAAAATGGCCACCAAAATTTGGGTTGGCATGAAACGTTTTCAGGATATTTGGCAGGCGAATTTTTTTAAGAACTTCCTTTTCACCGTGGTAAAGAATCAATCTCTTCTTTTGCTTGAAAAGGTCTTGCAGTTCGTCTAAATTGTGATTTGGCATTAGACCGTTTCTCTGAAGGTTAGTCGTGGATACATTTAGTGTAGTTTAGCTTGGTTGTAGAGTAGAATTATAAAAGCTGTTCATACAGTTGGTCTTCCATGGTTGACAAAGTTTGCGCTCTGGTCGTTTTGGAGTTTATTTTATAGTGATCAAAAATGTGTTTTAAAAGTTGCAAAGTCCAATTCGTCGACTCTGTAAACATTGGCCTAATCCAACAAGGTTGCCACCATTCGCAGCTTTGTGCTACTCATTTATTTTTACGCCTTTTAATGGAAAAAACGGCTGGTTTAAAATAAAATAATAGGGCGCGACGAGGTCGGAGGTTCTTTTGAGTGCATATTAAACGGAACACAATCCGTGTTTCATTACAATAGATGAATGCATGGAAAGCGGACAATACAACATTGGCCAAATCCAACAAGTTTGACCTAAACCGTTTTAAGAGTAACGCAGGTAAAATAGAATTGCGCTGATTTTAAAAAATAACATAAAAAAAACCGTAAAAAAAACCAAAGTTTTTTAGTATAATTCCTTTATTTACGAGACATAACAAAAAGTATGTTCATTATAATACGCATCGCACGACAATCCAAAAATCCAAAATTTTAGTTATGTCTCATATATAAAGGATGTATAGTAAAAATAAAAATAATAAATACTACAGTCTGCCTGCTAAATTTCAGCTCGATTTGATCACGGAATAAATAGAAGTTTAAAAAAAAATATTTTAAAACCACGTTTTTATAAGCAGACTAAAAAGAAGAAAATAATTTAAAACTTATGTAAATAAAAGCGTGTAGTTTTTAAAAAAAATATTTTTTAAATATTTTATTTACTATATATCCTCGTGTTGTCAAATGGGTATATTCTGGCCTGGAGGGGTATATTCTGGCTAAGGCCAGTTTAACCCCTGGGGTATATTCTGGCCTAAGCCAGATTATACCCGGGTATATTCTGGTCAGGGGTTTAATCTGGCCTGTTACACCGGGATGGGAAAAAGTCCACACGATCAGAAGTCTCATATTCATGACAATCTTGCGGCATCTCAGATACCTGGAACTCCTTGAAAGAAACCCTATACTAAAAGTTGATATAATTTGAGCATAGTTAACAGTGAAATCCGGACAAATCAACAAAAGGAAAAAATAAGTATAGAAAAGCTTTATCCAGAACCAGATTTTGACTTGATGAGGCCGTAAGCTATTTGACAGACGGGGCCCTTTGTAAGTCCAGATATTTTATGTTAGTGCCAAATATGATTTTCGGATACCTAGTGGGTTACATTGAAATATAATTAAGAAGTGGATAGAAATAGTGAAAATAATCTTTAACTTAAAAACATTTTTATTCGTAACACATTTTAAAATGAAAGCTCTGTTAAAAATAGACAAAAAATTTTTATAAGTGCACACTTTACACAGGCTTATCTAATCTCCTGAAAAATGTAAGGACTTAAGAATTTTATTTAACTAAAATATTTTCTTTTATGCCTTTGAGGGAGCAAATTGTTTCTCGGCTCAGATTGTTTAAAAAAGAACTAATTGGTTTAACAGAGGATCTTTCAAAAGACTTAGACAATAATAATTAAATACATACAATATTACTAGACTTCTCAAAAGCATTTGACAAAATTCACTACCTTAGTTTACTATTTAAAAAAAACTCTACTACTTTGGAATGTTGGGTACCAAATAGCATCATTGGATCCAAGACTTCCATTTGGGTAGAGAGCAAACTGTCATAATTAATGGATCTCAATCAGCACAAATAACCATTAACTCAGGAGTTCCACAATGAACTGTGTTAGGTCCCCTATTCTTTTTTTTATTTATATAAATGTTTTGCCCAGCAACATCTAAATGGGAACAAAGGTTAGGTTCTTTGCTGATTATTGTATAAGCTATAGAAAATTAAATGAGAACAAACACAATCTTACAAAAAGATCTAGAAGAATTAATAAAATGGGAGACTAACTGGAGTATAATTTCCACCAAGAAAAGTGTCAACTGTTAAGAGTAACAAAGAAAAAGATACAATTAAATTAAAAATATGCAATATGTAAACAACAGCTAATCCAAACTAAGTATGCTAAGTACTTAGGAGTAATTACAAATGAGAAACTATCATGGAATCCCCATGTCAATGAAGTAATTTAACAAATCATACATAACCTTAGGCTATATAAAAGAACATTTTTACAGATGTAATAAGAATAAACAAATAAAATGCCACCTAACTTTAGAACTGGTAGAACTGTACTAGAGTATGCATCTTTTGTATGGGACCCATTCACCAAAGACAACATTTATAAACTAATACACGTTAAAAAAAAGAGCTGCCAGATTCATTACTGGAGAATATTTAAAACTGACAAGAATAATACCATTAGTTAAGTCATTAAACCTTGAAAAACTAGAGGATAGAAGAACAAAGAGCAAATTAGTAATAATACACACAGCGATTAATTCTAATTTGAAAATACAATACAAAGATAACTTAATACAACCCACAGCTAGACATTAGGATAAAAACATCTTTTCATATTTCGTATGCAAGAAAAAACACATCCAATTTCTCGTTCTCCCCGTGCGGAATTCTGGCGTGGAATGGGTTGCCTGAAGAAACCAGGAAAACCAACTCCCTATCAACATTGAAAATTCTAATAAAATTGCAAGACCACAAACCATGGATAAGCGAAGGACGCAACAATCTTCTGTATTGCAGGAGCTTCTGTAACAGATAAGATAAGATAAGTAAGTAACAGTTAAGGTTACAGGACCAATTTGCAGCAGCAAATCTTCTCGAATTTGATAATTTTCTGATGTGCTCGTTTGGATTGCCTCTCACTTGTTGACGCTGAGTTTCAGGTTTTCATAAGGTTCGGTCGACCTCCCATGGAAAGAGTTCGGTGTTTCGGTTTGATCTTTTATACTCAAACGTCGGTATCCATGTGTGTAAATTCATTCTCGCTTAATCATAGTGGGGTGTCGTAAATATTTACCAAGCAAGCATGACACAAATTATACCGAATTGACGAGTTACGTCTTTTAACAATCGGTTTTAATGTGACACCGACAGCTAAACAGAATGAAGAAGAGAAAAAAATAGATAGGTCACGGATTAGCTAAAGATTAATTACAGCTTAATTTAGAGAAAGGGACATGGTAAGTAAAAACGAGGGGCCACTGTGCAATTCTAGCATCAAGCAAGAAAAAAAAACTTAACACGATACATGCATAATTTGTCAAATTATATCGCATAAACTAAGTTAATAAAAAGGTTTTGGAGTACATAGAAAAATGAAAAATCATTCCTACATCTATTTGTAACTAATGATTGTTAAAAGATTTCAAAAGTGTAGAAATTTGATCGGTCTGAGGACCGCCTCTACACATCGACCTTAGAAAGCCTGAGTCAGTCTTTCACAAAAACAATCACCACAACCATGACCAGAGCATTAACCGTGACCGAAGTGAATAAAAGCCAGAACCATCCTCCAGACTCAAGTATGCTCTCGTTTACAGTAGACGAGATGAGACTTACGAACGTCATTGACGTAGCCATGATTCCTAAATTGGTAGTGTAGTGCTTTATTCCGTAAAATTTGAGCACCACCACGGGATAAGTCACGTAGACACCAGACTGAAACACCGTCAGGGCGAATGTCCAGAACATGTATAACCACTTGCTGGTCGAAGGCGTGAAGTACCAGAAAGCAAGAAATACAGAGTCAGGGCCAAGGGCGACTATCATGGCGTCCTTGAGAGTTAGGATGCGACTGTCGATGAGTTTTCCGATGAGCACACGGCTCGGCATGTTGAGAATGGGATCTATCGTGGCGACTGCCGTGAGAAACGAATCGTCGTCTATCCAGACTTCGGCAAATGTTTTATAGTAGGTACTTTTCTGAAGGATGGCGTAATGCAGCACCGCTAGTGACACCCAAATAATGTAAAACCGGGGCTCCCTGATCATGGCTAGGGGTGTGTAGTCGTAGAGTATTTTCGGCTTTTGCTTGGCTGTTAACCGATCTGAAGAAACTGAATTGGTGGCACACTTCGCTTCTTCTGCCGTTGGCGTCTCATTTGCGGCATAATATTCCTTTTCATTTACATGACCGTTGTTGGCCTCGAAAGTCGGACAATTCGTCTGTTTGCCACAGTTTGTAGCATCCGCGTGTGCTCCTAAACCAACAAGATTTGACGTTTCCGAAAGTGAAGTTTTCAAATGTCCTTCGTTGTCGCCCTTCTCGGCGTTCACCTCATCTGTGTGTGTCATGGTGGTGGTTCTTGGCGAAAATACTAAAAGTACAACGGAGGCAATATGACAGACGATTGAGGAATATCCTATCACGAGAAAGACAGATGGAACACTGCTTAAAACTTCCGGGTCAGAGAAATATTTCCTTTCCCCGATTGTGACGTCCACCTTTCGATTACAAGGGTTAATGTGGTACAGGACCAGCTGGTTGATGATAGCCGACCCCAAAGTACTGGAACTAGACACACACCCAGACAATACGCCGACATGTGTGGGGACCAATTCCGACACGTAGCAAAAACTCAAGTTTAAAATCAATCCTTGTCCGAAACCGGCCATACCTCCGAGAGTGGCCACAGTCGCCGCTACGGATGACTGGACAGTGAAGTAGCTCAAGAAATATCCTATGTCTGACAAGAGCATCGCCAAAATGCACGAGGCCGATAGTCCCAGCTTTGAGACAAAGAGTCTAGTAGACAGCATTCCGAGGGACTGAAACACGGCGTACAACGATAAAATCGCTGAGGAACTCACGTCGTTGCATCTAGAGCCGCACGAGATGGCGAAATATGAATCTGTGTACACGGCGAGGTTCCCGTAGAAGTACATCAAACCGTTCGGAAAGTTGGCCAAAAGTGTGCCGGCCACAGCAGCGTACAAGGTGCAGTGCCGCTTTTGGCATCCGGCCTCGTTGAAACACTTTCCCAATGACACAACCATTGTCAGGAGGAACCGATAGCTCTTAAGATGAGCTTCTATGTGTCCAACTGGTTACGTAAATTTATAGCCTAGAAAACCGTCTATCACAACGTCATCGGTACTTTGAGGTACATTGAAGAGACTCTCACCAGCCGTTCCATACCTTGAGTGAAATATATTGTCCTCTGGTTTGTTTTATATCAGCATGTTAACAACAAGCCCAATGCTTTCCATTTCTCTCGCTAAACACCAAACTCGCGACGCGTATGTTTGTAAGCCTACGACTGAGTCATTTCCCCCCTATCCATTGTAATATAGAAGAGAAAAAAAATTAATGGCTGTAGTTTCATGCAATGCATAACTAATTTGTACATAAGTTTTTACAAATTGAAAAAAAAATTATCAGGCGTTCACTGATCAAAACGATGAATTAGGGCATGTCCTGCATTTTGTGCAATGACCCTCAAACACTGATGAATATGAACTGACAAAATTATTCGGATTTCTAAGCAGTAGTTAGTGCACTGTCATATAGGGAAACCAAACGAAACACTACGTAGAACAATCAAAAGAGAAAGGTCAACCATGGGTCTAAGAAATAATCAAGACGTAATACAATTGGCGACGGATCGTCGTAAATGGAAATACATGACTTCTGCCCTATGTGCCGTCTTCAGCCCGAGAGGAAATAACTAACTAACTAACTATTATATGAATGTATTGCTAGCGGAATGTATTGCTATTGTTAGATTTACATAACAATAAACTAGTTGTGGTTCAAGAACCGATCATTGGGAGCATCCTTGTCGCTCTTGCGCACACGTTTTGACCAATCCTAGGTGAAGCTATTCATAAACTCTAATTCACATATTGTATATTATTAATATTAATTATCTAATATAATAAAAGCCCAAGTCACTGACTCCGTAGCGCTGGGGACATAGTACAACAGTCCATAGCAGTTAAAAAGAAAGGTATCATTTTGGTTTCGAGATTAACAGAGCGTGTTGTGTTTCTCACCGTAAAATATTATATGACGTCAATTACCAAAACTATTATAAAATACTTTGTATTCATTTCAGGAAGTTTCATATTTCGTATTTATCAAACAAGGTTAAGTTACTTGGTCTTTTGAAAAAGTGGGTGCCGTAGGCGCCGTACAACCCCTAGTGTTTTAATGAATCATTAACTCTGCTTAAGGTAACAACATTTTAAAAAAGCAACAAAAAAACTTATAATAAATAGCATACGAAAGTAAAGTTTAAATGTCTACATATCAGAGAAAGTATTTTATTTCAAGGCATCTGACTCTACGCGAACGAGGTCGTAGTTTGAAACCCGTGAGAACCTGTGTGTTAGAGCTACCCTGATAAGAGTAATTCATTGCCGTTTACTTCATTTGTAAAAAAAAATATATATATAATAAATTATTCATGAGATTGAAATGTGCGACAATCTGTTGATTGCTGAAATAAGTCAACTAAAGATCAAATTTTAAAAAAACGTTAAAAAAAACACAAGTTTTTGACAATAAGTCCTTTATATAGGAGACATAACTAAAAGAATCATATATATATTTACGCTCAATTATGTAGCGGAACGCTGAGGGACATCACTCTGCTAAATTGGATAATCATTTTGGTTTCCAGAATAACATTAAACACCCTCCACACTATTATTAATAATTAAACAATTTCATGCGGACGTTTGATAAGAGGTATTATTGGTGCAGTAATTTGGTGCGCTGCTTTCTAAAATTACTTTAAAAATCGTGTGGTGATTAGCACTGTAAAAAAATATTATAAACATACTTTGTGTACATTTCAGGAATATTTCGTATTTATCATTTAAAGATATGTTACTTGGGCTTTTGCACAAAAAAAAACACATTTATAAGATACTTTGTGTACATTTAAGAAAGTTTAATATTACGTATTTATCATACAAGGACAAGTTAGTTGGGCTTTTGAAAAAGGTGGGCGCCATAGGCGCCCTTAAAAAAGGGGGCGCCGCAGGCGCCACGGCGCCGCAGCACAAACTAGTGTTCATTATAATAGACAATCCAAAAATACAACATTTTAGTTATGTCTCTTATCTTATCTTCCTTCGTTCCTTCTATACAGACGATTATTGCGTCCTACGCTTATCTATGGTTTGAGTTTAGTCCTTTTTTATAGAGATTTAAATGTTGATAAAGTGTTGTTGTTCCTGGTTTCTTCAGGCAACCCATTCCACGCCCGAATTCGGGACGGAAGAACGAAAATTTGTATGGGCTTGTTCTTGCATACGTAATAAGAAAGGTGTTTTATCCTTATGTCTATCTGAGGGTTGTATTTAGTTATCTTTGTGTTGTATTTCTAAATTAGAATCAATCGTTTTATGTATGATTACTACCTTACTCTTGGTTCTTCTATCCTCTAGTGTTTCAATGTTTAATGATTAAACTAATGGTGTTATTCTTGTCAGTTTTGAATATTCTCCAGCAATGAATCTGGCAGTTCTTTTTTCTAGTTTATCAATGTTTTCTTTGGTGGATGGGTCCCATACAGAAGATGCATATTCTAGTACAGGTCTCACCAAAGTGAGGTAGCATTTTAGTTTTATATCTCTATTACATTTGTTAAAGTTTCTTTTTATAAAGCCTAATGTTTTGTTTGATTTTTTAATAACTTTATTGACATGGGGATTCCATGATAGTTTTTCATTTATTATGACTCCTAAGTATTTTGCATCTTTAGTTTCGGTCAGTTCTTTTCCATAAATGAAATTTTTGAATTTATTTGTTTCTTTTTCTTTGTTACTCTTAACAGTTGACACTTTTTCTGGGTGGAAAGACATGCTCCAGTTTGTTTCCCATTTTATCAATTCATCTAAGTCTTATTGAAAATCTTTGCTATCTTGTTCTGATTTAATTGTTCTATAGACTATACAATCATCAGCAAATAACCTAACTTTTTTTCCTGTTGAGTTGTTGTCGGGTAAATCATTTATATAAATTAAAAAGAGTAAGGGACCTAGCACAGTTCCTTGTAGAACTCCTGAGTTAACCTTTATTGGTGCAGATTTAGATCCATTAATTATTACAGTTTGCTCCCTACCCAAAAGGAAGTCTTGGATCCAGTGATGTAAGGGACATAAGATTTCAAAGTAGTTAAGTTTTTTAAGTAAACTAATATGGTGAACTTTGTCAAATGCTTTTGAGAAGTCTAGTAATATTGTGTCAATTTGATTATTATTGTCTTAGCCTCTTGATAGTTCATCTATTAAACCTATTAATTGTTTCACATGATCTGTTTTTTCTAAAGCTTTGTTGATGTGGGCATAGGGAATTATATTTGTCTAGGTCTAGGGGGTTAACTATTCCACTATCAATATACATAATTTGCAATCTCTGTCACGTCTGTATGTCATGTCTGTCCGTGACGCTACTAATTTTAAAATGCATCGCACCAAATTACTGCATAAAAAAAGAACTCTTTTGGAACGGCCGCATAAAATTGTTCAATAGGGAAATAAATGAATAAAATAAAAATAAATGAAAGTTCTGTATTACGTTATTTTTAAATCCCTTATATTAACTTCGAAATCTTGTCGTCATCTCGTTCTCGATCGGAAAAACAAAAGTCATAAATGACACACTTTCCGTGATACTATCGAGCTGAAATTTTGTACATAGCCTCATGTTACGTAACAATGCATTGTAGCCAAATTTCACATCGATCGAACGCACCTTAATTAAATTAATGCATTTTTAGATTATCCTAATGTAACTCTATATAGCCATCTGTTTTTAAATCCCTTATATTAACTTCACCGCCGTCTCTGTCTCTCTGTCGTGATCTCTGTCTCTCTGTCTTGGGCGGGCAGGGAAAAAAGTAAAAAATGAACCACTTTCCGTGAAGCCATCGAGCTGAAATTTGGCACGTAGTCTCGTGTCACCTAACAATGCATCGTATCAAAATTTCAGATCGATCAAACGTACCATAATTAAATTAATGCATTTTTAGTTTATCTATATAAACTATATGTAGCGGTCGCTATTATTTACATTTTACGAGTCACTTGACTTCACGCCAGCCACCGGTGAACACATCTCGTGTTTTAACCAGGTAAACCCCCTTGAGTTGAGTTAACATGTTGACGTCACCCGTCCATGTCCAAACCCCCTCCCTCCTTCACCCAGTTTTTAAGCCAGGGGAGATAATTTCGGTTTAAATCTTTAAATGTTTGTCGCTTTGGAACATAATAAATACTTTCACTTATGTCTCATATATAAGGGATTTATAGTCAAAAACTTTGTTTTTACGGGTTGTTTTATTAAATCCCTTATATTAACTTCACCGCCGTCTCTCTGTCTCTCTGTCTGTCATGGGCGGGCGGAAAAACAAAAGTAAAAAATGAACCACTTTCCGTGAAGCCATCGAGTTGAAATTTGGCACACGGACCCACGTCACATAACAATGCATCGTATCAAAATTTCAGATCGATCGAACGTACCGTAATTAAATTAATGCATTTTTAGTTTATCTATATAAAACTAAATGTAGAAGTCGATGTTGTTTACATTTTACGGGTCACTTGACTTCACGCCAGCCATCGTTGAACACATCTCGTGTTTTAACCAGGTGTACCGGCGTGATTTTGTTTACATTTTAAGTGTCACGCTGAGCTCGGCCCAGCGATCGGTGACCAGACCTTTCCCCTCTGGGGGTTATAAAGCAAAAGGAAGTTAAGACAGATTCAGGCTGTAAATGTTTGTCGTGTTTGAACATAATCAATACTTTTAGATATGTCTCTTATATAAGGGATTTATACTTTAAAACTATGTTTTTACGGGTTTGTTTTATTAAATCCCCTATATTAACTTCGAAATCTTGTCATCTCTCTCTCTCTCTCTCTCTCTCTCTCTCTCTCTCTCTCTCTCTCTCTCTCTATCTCTCTCTCTCTCTCTCTCTATCTATCTCTCTCTCTCTCTCTCTCTCTCTCTATATATCTATCTATCTGTCTCTGCATGTCTGTCTTGGTCGGACGGAAAAATAAAAGTAAAAAATGACCCACTTCCCGTGATGCCATCGAGCTGAAATTTGGCACATGGACTCGTGTAACCTAAGAATGCATCGAATCAAACTTTCAGATCCATCGAACGTACCGTAATTAAATTAATGCATTTTTAGTTTATCTCTATATAACATATGTAATTCAAATTCACGGTTTGTTATTGTTTTTCTTTCAACTATCATTTGATTTCACGCGTTGACGCAACCCATCGATGTCCACACCCCCTCCCGTCCCTTCTCCCGGTTTTAAAGCCGAGTTTGTTTTTATCACTCGATGTCAGTCTGTAAAATATTTGTCGCGTTTGAACATAATCAATACTTTTAGTGATGTCTAATATATAAGGGATTTATAGTCAAAAAAATAATTTTTCACGGGTTTGTTTTAGTGTTTACATTTTACTGATCACTGGAGTTCACTCTTGCCATCCACGACCACATCCTCGTGTTTACAGCAAGCGATTTCAGTCGCTTTTGGTCTGTAAATGTTTGTCGAGCGATGGGTATTATATTGAACATAATAAAAAAAACTTTTATTTATGTCTCATATATAAGGGATTTATAGTCAAAAACATTGTTTTTACGGGGTTGTTTATTATAATCTGATGTGTATTTATTTTGAAAACTTCCGTCATTTTTGACGGGTGATAAACTAGTATATTATGTGTTCTAGTAATTTACAGGTGATGCTAGTAAGTGATACAGGTCAGTAATTACCAGGGTCTGATTTATCATCTTTCTTAAAGAGTGGCGTTACGTTAGCTAATTTCCAATCCAATGTCTCGTAAAACATGTTTAATATAATGCACACCGATCGGGAATACAGTTTTCAAAAATATTGTCAATATAATACGCACCACGACACTCATGCACAAAAATTATCACGTTACATAGAGATAAATAATGATAATCTAAAAATTCATTAATTTAAATACAGTACATTCGATTAATCTGAAATTTTGAAACATTATTTTTATTATCGGCACAAAATTGCCTGCTAAAATTTCAGCTCACTAGCTTACGAGGAACTGGGTTAAAAATCGATCCAAAAATTGTTCGGTAAGCAAACATCAAGCAAGGGCTCAAACAGACACAACAAGTTATTATAAAAGATTTAATTTTTTTTTAAACGTAAAAAAAACAAGTTTTTTTTACTATAAATCCTTTATGAACGAAACATAACTAAAAGAATGTTCATTATAATACGCAGCGCAAGACAATTCAAAAATACAAAAATTGTAGTTATGTCTCGTAAAACATGTTTAATATAATGCGCACCTATCAGGAATATTTTTATAAAAAGTATTGTCAATAAAATACGCACCTTATTGCACGACAGAAAGGTTGTTCAATATAATACGCACCACGACACTCTATCTCAAAAATTTAACTTGATACATAGAGATAAATAAAATAATATAAAAATTCAATAATTTAATTACAATACACCCGATCAATCTGAAATTTTAATACATCGTTTTATCATCGGCACGAGTGTGCATGTAAAATTTCAACTAGCTAGCTTTATTACAAGGAAGTGGGTTAAAAATCGATCCAAAGTTTTTTCGGCAAGCAATCTGACGCCACAAGTTAATGTAAAGATTTTAAAAAATTAATGTACATATATTGTGTATTATAATTATATCTGTGACCTCCAAAGACCCGGCCTTAGGGCAAGGTGAACGAGGCAAGGGCCTTGGGCCCTGCGTATTTACTAAACATTTTTTGCTACTTTTTACAATTGTACTACTATTACATTATACATGTACTTGTTTTTTATAACAATGGTATCAAGAAAACTTTACATTTATTTTTTCAGGATAAAATATTTAGAAAATTAGCGTAGTAGTAAATAAAATATAACTATACTCTAAATACTAACTCAAAAAAGTTATTTTCCTATAATATTTTAGTAGGCATATTGTGATTCAGGTGAACATTTTAGATAAGAAAACGCCAGTAACAAAATAAACATTGAAAAGACTGAATGGTATAGTCTATGTCAAAGTCTCCTGGCCATTGCCCAATTCTTGCTTACCACAAAATGACTTTTCATAGTTCAATCGTTAAACTACACCAGGCACTCAATGGAAACTTTTTGGGTCTCGTTGAATTCCTGGCAAATTTTATACGGTTTTTGCTAGAACATATACGAAGAATACAAACTGTTGAAATTCATGATCACTACTTGGAAAAGTGAATTCAAAACGAGTTCATTTCGTTGATTAAAATTAGATAAAGAAAATTAGTGTAGGAAGAGGAAAAATCAGCTAAACACTTTTCAGTTATACTTGATTGCACACCGTACCAAAGTCACCAAAAACATATGTCACTGATAATTCACTATGTAAGCCCAGGAGGTGGATATTCTAAATTGGGCTCATGAGATGTGTCTGATATCCGCGTTCAAGGATACGACAATATTTCAAAGATAAAGGGGCATACGTCAGACCAGGCCTGGATTACCAAGAAATATACCCGCACTTTGTAGCGGGAGTGTGCAGACCCTTTTCCCCAGTATGAGTTGCTGGTTATTATATTTTTTACCAAGTTATTTATCAGATTTATCTATTACCAACCATTTTGATAATAGAACCCGTAAAAAGGCAACTGCTTTGTACTACTCAGCTCAATTAAGATGCGAACACGAAAATGTGCGCACCTTAATTTGACAATAAAAGATTTTTCAAAGCGCACCGCTAAAAATAAAATATTGGGAAAAAATACCGCACCAAAATGAACTCGTTTTGAATGTCCGCATGAAGTTGTTCAATATCAAAATAAGATTTAATATTTCTCTATTTGTCTCAGCATTATCTGATCTTTTAATTGCTGGCTTTCGGGGAAAAAGGACAATAATTAAAAAATATATACGTAAACAATCTGAAGGTTAAAATGAACCGTCCTGCCAAATTTGGTCCCCGTCCGTCATTTGGTTTTTCTGTGATTCAAAAATATAACTATACTCTAAATACTAACTCAAAAAAGTTATTTTCCTATAATATTTTAGTAGGCATATTGTGATTCATGTGAACATTTTAGATAAGAAAACGCCAGTAACAAAATAAACTGTGCGCACTAGTGATGAAATGCCTGCAAGGTTATTAAAAGAACTAAGCAATGAACTGTCCCCAATCCTTGTAGTTCTTTTTCAAGCCTCTCTAAACCAGGGTAAAGTGCCCCAGGATTGGAAATTAGCTAATGTAACTCCACTCTTTAAGAAAGGTGATAAATCAGACCCTGGTAATTACAGACCTGTATCACTTACTAGTATCACCTGTAAATTGCTAGAACACATAATATATAGTAACATAATTAGCCACCTAGACAAATATAATGCCCTATGCCCACATCAACACGGCTTTAGAAAAAAACAGATCATGTGAAACACAATTAATAGGTTTAATAGATGAATTATCAAAAGGCTTAGACAATAATGATCAAATAGACACAATATTACTTGACTTCTCAAAAGCATTTGACAAAGTTCACCACCTTAGTTTACTTAAAAAACTTAATTACTTTGGAATCTCAGGTCCCTTACATCACTGGATCCAAGACTTCCTTTTGGGCAGGGAGCAAACTGTAATAATTAATGGATCTAAATCTGCACCAATAATGGTTAACTCAGGAGTTCCACAAGGAACTGTGCTAGGTCCCTTACTCTTTTTGATCTATATAAATGATTTACCCAACAACATCTCAATAGGTACAAAAGTTAGGTTATTTGCTGATGATTGTATAATCTATAGAACAATTAAATCAGAGCAAGATAGCAAAATTTTACAAAAAGACTTAGATGAATTGATAAAATGGGAAACTAACTGGAGTATGTCTTTCCACCCAGAAAAGTGTCAACTGTTAAGAGTAACAAAGAAAAAGAAACAAATAAATTCAAAATATTACATTCATGGAAAAGAACTGACCCAAACTAAAGATGCAAAATACTTAGGAGTCTTAATAAATGAGAAACTATCATGGAATCCCCATGTCAATGAAGTTATTAAAAAATCAAACAAAACCTTAGGCTTTATAAAAAGAAACTTTAACAAATGTAATAGAGATATAAAACTAAAATGCTACCTCACTTTGGTGAGACCTGTACTAGAATATGCATCTTCTGTATGGGACCCATCCACCAAAGAAAACATTGATAAACTAGAACAAATTCAAAAAAGAGCTGCCAGATTCATTACTGGAGAATATTCAAAACTGACAAGAATAACACCATTAGTTAAATCATTAAACCTTGAAACACTAGAGGATAGAAGAACCAAGAGCAAAGTAGTAATCATACATAAAGCAATTAATTCTAATTTAGAAATACAACACAAAGATAACTTAATACAACCCTCAGATAGACATAAGGATAAAAACACCTTTCTTATTCCGTATGCAAGAACAAACACATACAAATTTTCATTCTTCCCGTCCGGAATTCGGGCGTGGAATGGGTTGCCTGAAGAATCCAGGAAAACCAACACTTTATCAACGTTTAAATCTCTAATAAAAATGCAGGACTAGACACAAACCATAGATAAGCGTAGGACGCAATAATCTTCTGTATAGAAGGAGCGTCTGTAAACAGATAAGATAAGATAAGATGAGATTCTGGAACTTACAGTCGAAAAGTGAAACCTACAAACATACAAAGATACATACATCAACTGAGCTTTGTATATTAACTTATACTTATATATAACAACACATACATAGAATTCAATTTTAAAAATTAGAAGAGTAAAAATAAAGACAGAGAATTATAAATTTATTTGAACTTTCAATGTGAATCCATATTCATGTAACTATGTATGAGGCAATATATAGCTAAAATATTATTTGAAGAAGGCACCGTAGGCACATTTGTCTTGAATTTGTTTAATGCGTACTAAAAAGGAAATACGAAACTGCTTCGGTCATCTTATCAAACAAAATCACTTGCAGAGTATTCACTTACTGACCTGAGATATGGACATTGTATTACACAGATTCAAAAAAATGTGATGATAATTTTGTAACAGATTGAGGGGGGAAAAGTCTCCTTTGGATTCCCTCTCACTTGTTGACGTTGAGTTTCGGGTTTTCATAAGGTTCGGTCGACACCCCAATTAAATAGTTCGGTGTTTCGGTTTGATCCCCATCCATATTCGAATGTCTGTTTCCATGTGTGTAAATTCATTCCTGCTTAATAATAGTTGGGTGTCGTAAATATTTACCAGTCCAGGTTGACACAACTTAAGGCAAACGTGACAAGTAACATAATTGTAACACTCGGTCGTCACGTGACGAAGACATATAAAAAGAAAAGAAAAAATAGATAAATCTCGGAGTCAGCTACAAATTAATAACAGCTCAATTTAGAGAGAGTTACATGGTAAGTAAACGAGGGTGTACTTTCCAATCTTAGCATCAAATAAGAAGAAAAAAACACGACTCATGCATAATTTGTCAAATTAAACCACACAAACTAAGTTACAGACAAGGTTTTGGGTTCATATAGAAAATGGTAAATTGATTCTTACATCTCTTTTGCTAATGATAAATGTTAAAACATTCCAAAGTGTACATATTATTTCGGACAGACACTGACATCCACCCCCTCCCTAAATGGACTTCGAAAGACTGAGTCAATTTTTTACAAAAACAATCACCAGTACCATGGCAAGAGCATTAACGGCGGCCGAAGTGAATAAAAGCCAGAACCATCCTCCAGACTCAAGTATGCTCTCGTTTACAGTGGACGTAATGAGACTTACGAAAGTCATTGATGTTACCATGATTCCTAAATTGGTCGTGTAGTGCGTTATTCCGTAAAATTTGAGCATCACCACGGGATAAGTCAAGTAGACACCAGACTGAAACACCGTCAGGGCGAATGTCCAGAACATGTATAACCACTTGCTGGTTGAAGGAGTTAAACACCAGAAAACAAGAAATACAGAGTCCGGGCCCTGGCCGACTATGATAGCGTCTTTGAGAGTTAGGATGCGACTATCGATGAGTTTTCTGATGAGTGCACTGCTCGGCATGTAGAGAATGGGATACATCGTGGCGACTGCCATCAGAAAAGAATCGTCGTCCATCCAGACTTCGGCCAATTTTTTATAGTACGTATTTTTCTGAAGGATGGTGAATTACAGCCCCGGCAGTGACGCCCAAATAATGTAAAACCGGGGCTCCCTGATCATGGCTAGGGGTGTGTAGTCGTAGAGTATTTTCGGCTTTTGTTTGGCTGTTAACGGCTCTGAAGAAACTGAATTGGTGGCCTACTCCGTTTCTTCTGCCGTTGGCGTATCCTCCTTCCCGGTAAAATTTTTCTTGTCGTTTACATGACCGTTGTTGGCATTAAAAGTCGGACAATTCGTCTGTTTGCCACTGTTTGTAGTATCCGCGTGTGCTCCTAAACCAACAAGATTTGACGTTTCCGAAAGTGACGTTTTCAAATGTCCTTCGTTGTCGCCCTTCTCGGCGTTCACCTCAGCTGTGTGTCATGGTGGTGGTTCTTGGCGAAAATACTAAAAGTACGATGGCGACAATTTGACAGACGATTGAGGAATATCCTATCACGAGAAAGACAGATGGAACACTGCTTAAAACTTCCGGGTCAGAGAAATATTTCCTTTCCCCGATTATGACGTCCACCTTTCAATTACCAGGGTTAATGTGGTACATGACCAGCTGGTTGATGATTGCCGACCCCAAGGTACTGGAACTAGACACACACCCAGACAATACGCCGACATGTGTGGGGACCAACTCCGACAGGTAGCAAAAACTCAAGTTAAAAATCAATCCTTGTCCGAAACCGGCCATACCTCCGAGAGTGGCCACAGTCGCCGCTATGGACGACTGGACAGTGAAGTAGCTCAAGAAATATCCGATGTCTGACAAGAGCATCGCCAAAACGCACGAGGCCGATAGTCCCAGCTTTGAGACAAAGAGTCTAGCGGACAGCATTCTGAGGGATTGAAACATGGCGTACAACGGTAGAATCGCTGAGGAACACACGTCATTGCATCTAGAGCCGCACGAGATTTAACGAAATATGATTCTGTGTACACGGCGAGGTTCCCGTAGAAGTACATCACACCGCTCGGAAAGTTTGCCAAAAGGGTGCTGGCCACAGCAGCGTACAAGGTGCAGTGCCGCTGTTTACATCCGGCCTCAATGAAACACTTTCCCAATGACGCAACCATTGTCAAGAGGAACCTGTTACTCTTAAGGTGTATACTTCTATGCGTCCAGTTATGGTCAGGTAGAGTTATAGTCTAGAAAACCGTCTGTCACAACATCGTCGGTACGTTGAGAAGACTCTCACCTGTCATTCCATACGCAGAGTGAAAGATACTGTCCTATGGTTTATTTTATATCACCATGATAACAATCCGGATGCTTTCCATCTCTCTCGCTAAACACTAAACTCGCGACTCGTATGTTTGCAAACCTACGAATGAGTCCTATTTTGTCCTATATGGAGCTTTGAAAAGAAGAGAAAAGATATCATTGCTGGAGTGTTATGCAATGCATAACTAATTTGTATATAACAGTTTTTAAAGATTGAAAAAAAAATATTTTGGGGCGATCATTGATCAAGACAATGAATTAGTGGGATTTTTGTGCAATGATTCTCAAACACTGATGAATATGAACTGACAATATTATTTGGATTTTTAAGCAGTGATTAGTGCCCTGCTAACAGAATTTGTTGTTGTTGTGTGATCAATATACATAATTCCCGTTGTCTGTATGTATGGATGTAATTTTAATACTGTTAGGTGGCGCTGCGTTCGATTTTGTTTTATAATGCAACTAATTTTAGAAAGCAGCGCAACAAATTACTGCACCAAAAATAAGGCTACGTTTATAGAGGCGGCGGGTAGGCGGGTTGTCGCGAGTAACCAGAAAACCGCGCCTAATCACTCGCGCGGTTGGTGTTTATAGTAAAAGCGGGGAAAAGCCAGACGACACGCAGTGAACTACGTCACCAAGCTCACAGGTGTGGTTGATTCCAGGAAATATTTGTAAACATAACCTTGAACTAAAAAAAGCTATGGACTATTAACAAGTGTGTCAGTGTGAATTATAAATAAAGGAACTTAAGTCGTATCCATTCATGGTGTGAAGAGTTTGATAATTGCAATTTTTGGAAATGGACAAAAGACCAGATATTTTTGCAGCAATACAAATTAAGAGTCAAGAAAAAAGGCAAGGCTATGGCGGATTAAGGGGGGGGGGCTGAACGGGCTAAAGCCAGGGGCCCCCGATGATTTAGGGCCCCCAAACTTAGCATATTTTATAATAAATGTGGACAAATGTATACATGAATTGCTGAAAATATGATAAATTAATAAAATCTCATCTATTAAAATTATCTCTTTTCCCACACGATAGTCTTAGCAGTCAAAAAACCTGATTTGATAGGCTCAATAACAGAAATTATTAAAGAATATTATATATATATTTTAAATTGACAACCCTAAATGAGCTCTCGTGGCCGAATGTGAAGTACTAAGGTTTGTGGTGCAAGCGGTGGCGGGTGCAATCCCCGGGTGGGGTGTGAGTTTTTTTTTCATGTGTTTTTTAATTTTATTAATTGTCTTTTACACTCAATTTTATGATACCGACAAAAAGTTATTTCTTCGAATTCGGTTTCTTCATGAATAATCATTTTGGATGAATATTTACAAGTTACAGTCTTATATTAGCTGCTAGCAATCATTTTATCTAAAGGTACACTGGCTGGATAGGGCCCCATTTTGAATTGCAGCCAGGGGCCCCGTGCAGTCTTAATCCGCCCCTGAGGCAAGGTATGAGAAACCAGAGTTTGCCAAACCAAGGCAACAGACAA
The DNA here is from genome assembly GCA_944989445.1 of Ampullaceana balthica. Lineage (NCBI taxonomy): Eukaryota > Metazoa > Mollusca > Gastropoda > Lymnaeidae > Ampullaceana > Ampullaceana balthica. The sequence continues at coordinate 534,708 of CALYLW010000277.1, forward strand.
ACTATTTGCTGGTACTGTAACAATCCAGTACATATGGTAAAGCAGTGTTACCACAATAAAGGACAACCAAATAGGGTGTCACCTAATGGCAGCCCTTTAAGAAAGAAAACAGAAGAAAGATCAAGACAAGATCACTTTGAAAACAAAGGTAGACAAGCATGGAGAGAAAAATATAATCATAATTCCAGACATAGAGATTATGATGAAAGTAGACAATCATGGAGAGACAGATATAATCACAATTCCATATATAGAGATTATAATCAAAGCAGAAGATCATGGAGAGGCAGATATAGTTTTGATTCCAGAATAAGAAATTTTGATCAGCCATGGAGAAAGAATGAAAACCAAGACATGAATGATAGAAAAATAATAAAGTTGAATCGAGCACAAATAGAAACTAGTGACACTGTAGCCACTATTGACAATCACATATATGATAAAAGGAATGAAGACCATAATAGTAGAGACAAAGATGGTACTAGTGAGTCTGAAACCATTCGTGTGAAATCATCTGAAGTAGGAACAACAATTGGTTGTGTATTAAGCAGAATGAAAGACATAGATAAAAACAATGATTTTCAGATAAAGCTTTCTACTGACAGTGACTCATCTGGTCGAAATTCTATTGAATTATCTGGAAGCAAAAATGATATCTCAAAAGGCTAAATGACTTATTTCAAGATGCTGGAATTAATATTGTGAATGGACATAATCGAATTCGTGGTTGGTGAATTATTGAACATTTAACAGTCTGAAGAAACATTCAAAGCCCATCTGTTTGAATTCACAGTCCCGCGCGGCAACGCGGAACAAGAACTAGCAACTAGTTCTGGTAATTACCCGCGCCGGCCGGAAAATTTGTCCCCTCGAGACACCCGCGTCCTCTATGAACACCTGCAAAGCAAAAATAGAAACATTCCTCGCGCGAGTCGACTCGCGCGTGGGATTTCCCGAAACCCGCCGCCTCTATAAACGTAGCCTAACACTTTTCGAACCTTCCACATAAAATTGTTCAATATGATAATAAATGAATCAAATAAAAATAAATAAAATAAATGAAAGTTCTGTATTACGTCATTGTTTAATCTGATGTGTATTTATTTTGACGGGTGGTAAAATTCTAGTTACATAATAATACCTTTGTTGTGGGTCGAGACCTGATCCCTGAAGGCATACTTGTCGCTATTCCGAACACGATTTCATGCAAGAATCCTCGTAGAAGTTATTTATTCTAATTCCCATATTGAACATTAAATATGTTTTAACAAATAATTATCACTATTAATGTTACAACATTTAAAAAACTCACAAATGGCGTATGAAAGTAAAGTTTAAACATCTCCATCTCTGAGATCGTTTTTTTAAAATTCAAATTCATTTTGACTCTACGGGAACGAGGTTGTAGTTTGAAACGCGCGAGAACCTGTGTATTAGAGCCACCAGCATAAGAGTAATTCATTGCCGTTAACTGCATTTGTAACAAATATATTCAAGAGGTTGAAGTGCTCGACAATATGTTGCCTGATGAAATAAGTCAGGGACGACCCAAACTCTTTGCACGGCGGGCCACATTCCTTGAAGTAAATATGTTCGCGGGCCGGATTAAAATAATATTATAAAAATGATATAGGTTGAGAAGTTTTTATTGCCAAATTTTAATGTGAAGGGTGAATCTGAGGTCTTAAATGGTGTAAATTAAATAGCTGAGGTCAGGCTTAATGCCACTTGTTTTGATAGGTATGATATCTCACAGGTGAGAGTCATTTATTCTCGTACTCCCACGGTGCTTGCTAAAATTCGTAACTGAAAATGTCTGCTCACACAAGTAGATCGAGCCAGACAAACTGAGCATTTTCTTTGCAAATGCTTGAATCTCTTTGAATTTCTCTTATCCTGCAGCTGCTGCTGACTGTATTGGTCAATGAGAATAAAATGAACAAAAAACTTTCTTAAAAAGATGAGGCCCAGCTGCAGTGAGGAATGTAGAATCTCGCATGAAAAAGCAGATAATAATTTTTTAGTCACAAACTAAGTAGTTACACAGGGGGACTCAGAACTCTAAGTTTTATTGATATTTACTGTGATCGATTTTGGGATTTAATGTGAGATGTAAAATTTGATCAACTAACACCATAGTTCTGAGTCCCCCTTGTGTGACTACTTAGTTTGTGACTAAAAACATATTTTAAAAAAGTTTTTTTGTTGATTTTATTCTATACTTTTCCGCGTTAACAAAAGATTTGTAAAACTTAATTTCATTCATGAAGTCCTGTTAAATGTCCTGTTAGCCAGGCCAAGTTCATCTAGAAACGAAATTTGTGAGCGAGCAAAATTTGACATTTTCTATAAATATAAACGTACACATTCTTAATTCCTTTCCATATGTGCGCTGATCCACGAAGCAGAAAAAAATATTTTTTTCAAAACACATGGATTGTCTATATAAGAAATTCTATGATTTCGCTTGTTCTATCTGGAATGATTTTCTATACACACTACACATATCATACACACAACACTACTATGCATCACGGGAAGAGTGTCATTTTTGACTTTTGTTTTTCCGCCCGACCGACCACCTGCGAACCCAAAAGACGACGGTGAAGTTAATATAAGGGATTGAATTAAACAACCCCGTATAAACAAAGTTTTTGTCTATAAATCCCTTATATATGAGACATAACTAAAAAGTGTGTATCATGCATAAACGCGACAAACATTTACAGACTGAGATTGCCTTAAATACCCTTTGTTGTAAAACGGAAAAAATTTTGGTCACGGATGTTTGAACTTAACTCAGCGTGACGCGTAAAATGTCAACAAACGCTAGGCCGCTACATATAGAGATAAACTAAAAATGCATTAATTTAATTACGGTACATTCGATCGATCTGAAAATTTAATAGCTTTATCCTCTCCACAAGCCAAACCTACTGTGAAAATTTCAGCTCTCTAGCAAGTCAAAAAACGTGTTTACGAGCGTTTTGAAAAAGTTGACGACAGAACCGGATGCGTTGAATCCGGAATCCTTCACGAGTTAATAGGATAGGGGGCCTCAAAAAGCTGTTGTTGTATGCTGCGACATTCAGCATCAGCTTGCTGCTCAATGAGTTCCAGCTCATAATATCAGGGTCAACAGAGAGATATGAAGAATATGAATATTAAAAAAAACATGATTTCCTTTTCAATAGTTTCAATAGTTTCAAAGTCCTGAATGCATCTTTGAAATTCATTAGCCAAGGATGTGATATCTGCAAAATACCTCTGCCTTTGCTCATTGAAGCTTCTTTCTGGAAAGCTTGTCTTGATTTCCTGTAGTGATGGGAAATGTCTTGTATTAGGTTGCATTTGAAACAGATGCCTTTGAAAAAGTTGCAGCTTGTTTCCAAAGGCCTTGATGTGAATATAATTGGCTTAGCACTGCATTGTGCGTGCTCTTGAAGATTTGTGTTAAGAACATTTAGATGCATTGTCACATCTCCTAAAAATGCAAAATCTGCCAGCCAAGCAGTATCACACAGTTCCGGAATTTGTGGTTCCTTAACTTCCATGCATTGTGCAAATTCTTTTTAACTGCGTAGAAGCGCTGACGTGCTGTCCCCCGACTGAGCCATCTCATACAATTGTGATACACAACATCTTCGTGTTCTCACATGATGTCAACAAGAAACTCTTGAAACATGCGGTGAAACAGGGATTTAGAGTGAATAGAGCTCATATCCTTTATCACTGGCGTAAGGACACGATCACATCAAAGGTGTTTGTTTGGCACAAAGAACTTGTTGGTGAATGATACAGTGAAGTTTAAAATCTTTGCCAGCCTCTGCCCTGACTTTGATATGGACACGTTTTGCTAGTCAACTGTGTTCAACAGTCATGGCAGCGGCACCATCGGTAATAAATTAAGAGATTGTTTGCTTGGTAATTTAACGACAATGACAGCAGCACAAACAAAAGCAACTAAATTTGTTCCCCTATTTTGGTCTTTAAGACCGAAAGTCTAGTAAGTGGTAAACAAAAAATCTTATCGATTTTCGCAATCATCTGGCATACTCAAAATAGTACGAAATTTTTTTTCTTATAAATATGATGTTATGAAAGAAATAATACCTCAGTCATTTATATATTTCAGATAATGCCGCGGGCCAGTCAAAATTGCGCGGGTCGTTTTTGGCACCCGGACCGGACCTTGGACACCCCTGAAATAAGTAGACTAATAAATGTACATGTATTAATTGCAAGTGAGTTCCCGGCTATGGCGGAATAATATGGGGAGGGGTGTGATCAGGCTAAAACCAGGGGCCCCTAATAATTTAAGGACTCACAAACTCATTATATTGTATAATAAAGGTGGGCAAATGTTTGCATGAATCCCTGAAAATATCACTAAATCTTAATAAAATATTATCTATTTATCACAAGAAAATGTCGAAGAGTGTGAAATACCGGAAATCGTCATCGTTTGTAATAATATCTAAAAACTGTCATGCAGGAAAGACGAAAGCTATTTAAGAGAAGAAAAAAAATCGACTTATAAGTTAGCAAAAATTGTGAAAACGAAACCTTGACATCACATTGTATTTTTAAACAACTACCAAATTAGTAGACTGTACACAAGTTACGACGCTTCGACCTCAAACATATTCCAGTAAGAAATAAATATTCGAATAAATTGTAGCCGCCTGCTCCGGAGGAAGGGGCTGACCTTTACGGGGTCCTCTGGATAAGTAGGGTACGCGAGACCCGAAACTAACAGTCCCAACGAGGAACGTCGAAGTCCCGCTAGGGTTAACTAGGCGGGTAGACAGATGATTACAGATGTAGACTAGGGTGCTTGCTAGCATAGATATTGATAGACTAAGTTTAAACTGAGCATCCTAGTCTTATAGTCATGGCGAACAACGAGATAATCGATTACACCTAAGATTTAACGTTCCTGTCTCATTTTAAACTTTTACATTTTCATAAATTTGGAACTAAAGGTCTCTTCTGACTGTAAATTTCTAATTTTAAATTTATTTTCTACTTTTTAGTGCATTTCTAATATAAGACTAGTTTTTAAAAAGTGTTTTTTATATATTTTCCCCCCTGTGACCTCTCTGTCTCTAATCTCGTGATTATTACGTGACATTCACCCCGATCCTTCAAAAAAATGTTTATGAAATACAAAATTTTTAGTCTTAATATAATCAGTTTAATGTACTTTCAAATATTCATCATCATGGGACATGCATTGCCTTACACACAATATCTAGACATGAAAATCAAGAGAAAAAAATCTGTAGGACTTCAACAGTCTACCTGTACTGAAAAAATGAAACTGAAATTTTAACACAACTATAATTTTGTGTAAGTAAAATACTTTAAACAATTAATATTCATAAAATTAAAATTAAATATATATTTCCAGTGGAATTCAAACACTGCTCCTTGCCTATTGTTAAGGAAATAAAAATACTAATATTAATACAGTCTCTGGTTTTATCATTTAGGAATTCACAGAATGTCTTTATTTATTGTCGTTCTACTTAATATACCTGCAACCACATTGCCCTTTCCTTTAACAGGTTTAATGTCAAATTTGTAGTCGGCTAATAGCATAGCATAGTTCAAAAATAGTCATTCTTCAGCTGACGAGTTTGAATTCAAACCGTTGGGCTTTCAATGCTTCTTCAGCCTATTAAATTTTCAATAATTCACCAACAACGACCACGATTATTTCCATTCACAATATCAATTCTAGCATCTTGAATAAGTCGCTTAGCTTTTGAGATGGTATTTTTGCTTCCCGATAATTCAACAGAATTTCGGCCAGATGAGTATCTGTGACTAGAAACATTTATCCGAAAACCCCTGTCTGTTTCTATGTCTCTGATCTGTTTAATACACAACCAATTATTCTTCCTAGTTAAGATGATTCCATACAAATGGTCTCAGACTCACCAGTACCATCTCTATCTCTGCTACTATGGCCTTCATCCCTTTTACCATATACGTGATTGTCAATAGTGGCTAAAGTGTCACAAGTTCTTGTTTCTTCTCGATTCATCTTTTTTCAATCATCCAGGTCTTGGTTTTCATTCTTTCTCCATGGTTGATCATAATTTCTGTTTCTGGAATAAAAACTATATCTGCCTCTCCATGATCGTCTACCTTGATTATAATCTCTATATATGGAATTATGATTACATCTGCCACTCCATGATTGTCTACCTTTGTTTTCAAAGTGATCTTGTCTTGATTTTTCTTCTGTATTCTTTCTTATAGGGATGCCATTAGGTAACATCCTATTTGGTTGTCCTTTATTGGGGTAGCACTGCCTCTCCATATGTCCTGGCTTTTTACAGTACCAGCAAATAGTTTGTCTGTTGCCTTGGTTTGGCAGACTTTGGTTTCTCATTCCTTGTCTTTTTTCTTGGTTTTTAATTTGTATTGCTGCAAAGATATTTTGTCTTTTACCCATTTCTACATTTGGATAAAAGTCTTTTAATGTACGTAATGCATTTGTTAGCTCTGCTTGATTACGAACTTTCTTATCAGTAAATATGTGAATAGAGCTGGTGTTTCATTTTCTAGGAACTTGTCAATTAACACCATGTCTAGTATGGCCTTGCATTGCTTGTATCTATTGCTGTCAGTTCCAGCCATTTTGTTAAATTTAACTTGTGCTTCATGTACTATGATGTGTGGATCTTTGTCCATCTTGATTCTCATTTCATGAAATTCTTTTCTATAATCATTTTCTGACTTCCCGAAATGACATAGCAGTGCCCTTTTGACATTTTCATATATGTTTTCGTCTTCTTTAGCTATACTGTTGTAAGCTTCAAATGCTTCTCCGGTTAGTTGATTCAATAGTTATGCTGGCCAATCTATTTCTTCATAACCTTTTATGGCCATTATGGATTCAAAAAATCCAGATAAACATCCATTTTCTTCTTTCTTGCTATCATATTTATTAACTTTGATTGTATCCTTCGGTGTTGACTTTACATTTGACTCATTACCAGGATTGTAGGCTCTGCTCTGTAGATCAATTTGTAGTTTTAAGTTGTCATTTTTTAGTTTGTTCAAGTTCTCTTCTTGCAACTCTTTCATCTCTTTCAATTATTTGTTTTTGCTTCTCTTCTTCTTTAGCTTCATTGACTTTCTCTTCAACAAAGTCTTTCAATTCTTTTCCTTTTAAGCCAAATTCTTTAGCGGTCATAGTGAATTCTTTATAGAAATCCATGTTAGAAATTATAGAAATTATATGTGTCAAGCAATCTAGTAATAAATGTAATTTTTTATTTATCAATGTATAAATCCTCCGAATGAGAAAATCTTGAATTCAAAATATGTTAATTCCAAGCAAGTGACACATCTAAACCATTAAATTTAATTTGGACAAAATGAGGCAACAAAGTATCCTCACTCGGGATCTTAAGTATACTAGAAATATACGCTCCCTCAGGTTAACAAAACACATTCGATGGTCCAAAGTTTTTGAATGAAATAAGTCACTAAGTCATATTTTCCAAATTCCAGAATTTAGATTAGCTTTTAGACACTTCTGTTCAATCCCTTAATCCAGATTCAAATTCTCACAATTTCCATACAATGAATGAATACAAATTCAGTTCTTCACTTTGTTTGGAATTTACCAACGTTATTGTTTATTTTCACGAAAGAGTTCCTGGATACACGATTAACTTTTTAAAATATTGAAACAGCTGTTCATATCTTCTAGAGTTCAAGGTTATTTTTACAGTTCTTTGTTGGAATCCTTTAGTAATAGCCTGCGTCACGTGGACACTGTGTGCTCAGCATGCCTCGACCCAGTTTCAGGGCGTGTAGCTGCTATGTGGGAAGTGAAGCCGCCATTTTTAAAACTTCTTGTGTTATGTTCGTTCGTCCGTCGATACGACGAGGACCACTCTAGTCATCCGAGGGTTTTCTGTGCGTGCGCAGATGGCTGATTAGGCCGATCCTTGCACGAAAGGTTCGGGAACAGAAGGGACAGGGGGCGAGTGCGACATCTCCTGGAGGGTTGACAGCATGGGCCTTTCGGGCTTGCCTCTTCTTTTCTGCGGCGGTAATCCGGTTTGCCTCACATGACCTGGCACCTTCGTGGATGGAAGAGCGCCAGGTGGATCGGTCCATTGCAGCTCGTTCCCACGTGTCTGGATTTATGGCAAACGCTTTCATTGAGGCTTTCAGTGTGTCTTTGAAGCGTTTCTTTTGCCCACCGTGGGACCGCTGGCCATACTGGAGCTCACCATAGAAGATTCTCTTTGGCAGTCTCTCGTCTGGCATTCGGACAACGTGCCCTGCCCAGCGAAGCTGGGACTGCATCAGGAGGGTGAAGATGCTGGGGAGACCTGCCTTGGTCAGTACCACTGTGTCTGGAATTTTGTTCTGCCACTTTATGCCGAGAATCTTCCTGAGGCTTGTTATATGAAAGTGGTTCAGCTTTCTTGCATGGCGCTGATAAACAGTCCAAGTTTCACAAGCATAAAGCAGTGTGGGGAGCACCACTGCCCTGTACACTTTCAGCTTGGTCTGGATGGTAATGCCTCTTCTGTTCCAGACATTAGGGTACAACCTGCCAAAAGTGGAGCTGGCTCTGGCAATTCTGACGTTCACTTCGTCATCGATGGTGACATTTTGAGACAGTGTGCTGCCTAGGTATGTGAACCGGTGCACTGTATTGAGTCTCTGGCCGTTGACAGTGATGTTGGGCTCTACGTAGGGTCTTCCAGGCGCAGAAATATATAACTTCTTGTGTTATATATTTCTTTGAATTACAAAAGTTTATTCACTAATACTTACGAACTTGAATATTCACAAATTACGATGGCTCACAATATTTCTTCCTTCAATGAATACTTCCCTTTTTTAAATACACAATACTTGTCACTTCCACGATGACCTCGCATTCTGTACCGTGTTAACAGTACAAACATAAATTTTCTTCTGACACCACTGTAACGTCTCTTGGTGACGTATTACTTGTTTATGTGTTTCGTAGCCGTTCTCACAATACAAACTTTCGTGCAATAAATCCTTGAAATACTATTGTCAACAAAATAACTTTAATATGCACACTATATACAAAAGTATAACTTTGAGGTTTCACAACGTGGAGACATCGGCCACACACACATTCGCCATTTCTCTCTGAACTCCCTTTCGCGCGATTTTTCCCATGTGACCTCTCTGTCACTAATCTCCTGATTATCACGTGACAGTAAGGAATAGGAAGTAGCATTATGCGAAACACATGCACAGAGCTCAAAATGTTCCTGTTTTTTTTAAATGAGCTAAATTTTACACAATCCTTTCCAAATGTACACATCGTATCTTTCTCTCAATGAGTGCATAAAATTGCAGAGGAGAGCGATCGTTTTCAAAGTTGAAAAGGATAAAAAATGAATTTAGAAGTTGTGTGGGACAACAAAGACTGAGTATGCCTTCTCTACTGAGCATTGAAAAGGAACTTGTAAGCTCACCTAGCTTTACTGACTTGATTGTTAATGCTCCATGAGAAAAGTTAGCAAACTGAAGTTGTAGGTTGAAATATATAATAATAAATGTAATGAATTATGGATTCATGTAGCTCTATATTAATTAAAGTGACGTTGTTGTTTTGTTGTTGTTTTTTGTGTGTGTTGGGGCATATTACACTCTGCCTTACAAGTTACAGCTATGGTGGATTAAGGGAAGGGCTGAACGGGTCTAAAGCCAGGGGCCCCCAATGATTTAAAGGCCCCCCGAACTTATTATATTGTGTAATAGAGGTGGGCAATTGTTGCATGCATCTTTGAAAATATCATAAATAAATTAATAAAATCTCAGCTATTTGGAACGAGAAGATGTAGAAGAGTGTGAAATACCACAAATCGTCATCGTTTGTAATAAAAAAGAACCGTAAAAACAAAGTTTTTGACTAAATCCCTTATATATGAGACATAACTAAAAGTATTGATTATGTTCCAACGCGACAAACATTTACAGACTGACACCAAGTGATGTCCCCTGTCTTTAATAACGGGGGATGGGACGTGAGGGGGTGTTGGCACGACGGTCGAAGTCAAAGCGTCAACTCAAACTCTCACGTGGAAAAAAACAATAACAAACCGTGAATTTGAATTACATACGTTATATAAGGATAAACTAAAAATGCATTAATTTAATTACGGTACGTTCGATGGATCTGAAATTAAGATACGATGCATTGTTAGGTGAGACGGGTCCATGTGCAAAATTTTAGCTCGATCGGATCACGGAAAGTGGGTCATCTCTCTCTTCGTACGTCGGTCGGTCGGAAAAAGAAAAGTAATACAACTAATTGGTTTAACAGATAATCTGTCACAAGACTTAAACAATAATAATTAATTAGATACATTATTACATGAATTCTCTTAACCTCTTGACAAAGTTCACCACCTTAGTTTACTCAAAAAACTTAACTAATTTGGAATTGACTCGTAAATGACAAGAAAATGACCAAGCAAGAATGACAAAATTTATATCAAACATGACAAGTGACGTCTCAATGTGACGCCGACAGCTAACAGAATGAAGAAGAGAACAAACTAGATAAGTCACTGAAGTAGCTAAAGATTAATAACAGCTCAATTTATAGATTGGGATATGGTAGGTAAAAACGAGGGGCCAGTGTGCAATATTAGAATCAAACAAGCAAAAAAAAACTATAACAGGACAATGCATAATTTGTCAAAATTATATCGCATAAACTAAGTTAATGACAAGGTTTCGGAGTACATAGAAAATTGAAAACATGATTCCTACATCTATTTGTAACTAATGATTGTTAAAAGATTTCAAAAGTGTTGAAATTTGTTCGGACTGAGGCTCACGCCCGCCTCTCCACAACGACCATAGAAAGCCTGAGTCAGTTTTCCACAAAAACAATCACCGCAACCATGGCCAGAGCATTAACGGCGGCCGAAGTGAATAAAAGCCAGAACCATCCTCCAGACTCAAGTATGCTCTCGTTTACAGTGGATGAGATGAGACTTACGAAAGTCATTGATGTTACCATGATTCCTAAATTGGTAGTGTAGTGTGTTATTCCGTAAAATTTGAGCACCACCACCGGATAAGTCACGTAGACACCAGACTGAAATACCGTCAGGGCGAATGTCCAGAACATGTATAACCACTTGCTGGTCGAAGGCGTAAAGTACCAGAAGGCAAGAAATACAGAGTCCGGGCCCAGGCCGACTATGATAGCGTCCTTGAGAGTTAGGATGCGACTGTCGATGAGTTTTCCGATGAGCGCACGGCTCGGCATGAAGAGAATGGGATACATCGTGGCGACTGCCGTGAGAAACGAATCGTCGTCTATCCAGACTTCGGCAAATATTTTATAGTAGGTATTTTTCTGAAGGATGGCGTAATGCAGCACTGCCAGTGACGCCCAAATAATGTAAAACCGGGGCTCCCTGATCATAGCTAGGGGTGTGTAGTCGTAGAGTATTTTCGGATTTTGTTTGGCTGTTAACCGATCTGAAGAAACTGAATTGGTGGCACACTTCGTTTCTTCTGCCGTTGGCGTATCCGCCTTCCCGGTATAATTTTTCTTGTCATTTACATGACCATTGTTGGCATCAAAAGTCGGACAATTCGTCTGTTTGCCACCATTTGTAGTATCCGCGTGTGCTCCTAAACCAACAAGATTTGACGTTTCCGAAAGTGACGTTTTCAAATGTCCTTCGTTGTCGCCCTTCTCGGCGTTCACCTCAGCTGTGTGTGTCATGGTGGTGGTTCTTGGCGAAAATACTAAAAGTACGACGGCGGCAATTTGACAGATGAGTGAGAAGGCTCCTATCAAGAGAAAGACAGATGGAACACTGCTTAAAACTTCCGGGTTGGAGAAATATTTCCTTTCCCCGATTGTGACGTCCACCTTTTGATTACCAGGGTTAATGTGGTACATGATCAGCTGGTTGATGACTGGTGACCCCAAGGTACTGGAACTGGATACACACCCAGACAATACGCCGACATGTGTGGGGACCAACTCCGACACGTAGTAAAAACTCAAGTTTAAAAGCAATCCTTGTCCGAAACCGGCCATACCTCCGAGAGTGGCCACAGTCGCCGCAACGGACGACTGGACAGTGAAGTAGCTCAGGAAATATCCGATGTCTGACAAGAGCATCGCCAAAACGCACGAGGCCGATAGTCCCAGCTTTGAGACAAAGAGTCTAGCAGACAGCATTCCGAGACTCTGAAACACGGCATACAACGATAAAATCGCTGAGGAACTCACGTCATTGCATCTAGAGCCGCACGAGATGGCGAAATATGAATCTGTGTACACGGCGAGGTTCCCATAGAAGTACATCACACCGCTCGGAAAGTTGGCCAAAAGTGTGCCGGCCACAGCAGCGTACAAGATGCAATGCCGCTGTTTGCATCCGGCCTCGTTGAAACATTTTCCCAATGACGCAACCATTGTCAAGAGGAACCGATTGCTCTTAAGGTGAGCCTCTATGTGTCCAAAAAGTCAGGTAAAGCTATAGCCTAGAAAACCGTTTGTCACACCGTCATCGGTACGTTGAGGTACATTGAAGAGACTCTCTCCAGCCGTTCCATACCCTGAGTGAAAGATACTGTCCTTTGGTTTCTTTTATATCAGCATGTTAACAACAAGCACGATGTTTCCAACTCTCAACTCGTGACTCGTATGTTTGTAAACTTACGACTGAGTCATTTTCGCCCCAATCCATAATAATATTGAAGAGAAAAAAAATGTAATGGCTGTAGTTTCATGCAATGCATAACTAATTTGTATATAACAGTTTGTACAAATTGAAAAAAACTATTATCAGTCGATCACTGGTCAAAACAATGAATTAGTGTGATGTCATGCATTTTGTGCAATGACTCTCAAACGGTGATAAATATGAACTGACAATATTATTTTGCTTTATAAGCAGTGGTTAGTGCCCTGCCATATATGAATTTTTTGCTAGAAGAATTTATTGCTATTGTTAGATTTACATAACAATAAACTTGTTGGGGTTTAAGAACCGATCATTGGGAGCATCCTTATTGCTCTTGCGAACACTTTTTCACTAATCCTAGGTGAAGCTATTCATAAACTCTAATTCACATATTGTAATTTAATTATGTTTTAATTAATGTTTAACTCTGTTTAAGGTTACAAAATATTTTAAAAACTTATAAATAGCATACGAAAGTAAAGTTTAAATGTCTCCATATCTAAGACATTATTTTATGTCAAAGCCATCTGACTCTACGGGAACGAGGTCGTAGTTTGAAACCCGTGAGAACCTGTGTATTAGAGCTACCCGCATAAGAGTAATTCATTGTCGTTCACTTCATTTGTTAAAAAACATGATAATAAATTATTCATGAGATTGAAATGTGCGACAATCTGTTGCTTGCTGAAATAAGGCAACTAAAGATAAAAAAAAATATTGTCCATATATTAATTGTGTATTATAATCATATCTGTGACATCAAAAGACCCGGCCTAAGGGCATGGTGAACGAGGCAACCGCCTTGGGCCCTGCGTATTGACTAAACATTTTTTACTACTTTTTACAATTGTACTACTATTACATTATACATGTACTACTATTACGGTATACATGTATTTGTTTTTTTATAACAACGGTTTCAAGAAAACTTTACATTTAGGTTAAAATATTTAGAAAAATAGCGTATTAATAATTAAAATATAACTAATACTCTAAATCCTAACTCAAAAAGTTTTTTTTCCTAGAGTATTTTAGAAAGCATATTTGGATTCAGGAAAACATTTTAGATAAGAAAACGCCAGTAACGAAATAAACATTTAAAAGGATGAAGTTTATTTCAAAGTCTCATGGCCATTGCCCAATTCTTGGTTAGCACAACATGGCTTTTCGTAGTTCAATCGTTAAACTACATCAGGCACACAATGGAAACTTTTTGGGCTTCGTTGAATTGCTGGCAAAATTTATACGGACTTTGATAGAACATATACGAAGACTTTAAACTGATGAAATTCATGATCACTACTTTGGAAAGCGAAATCAAAACGAGCTCATTTCGTTGATGGGAAATAAGATAAGAAAAATTAGTGTAGGAAGAGTAAAATCAGCTATTAACACTTTTAAATTATACTTGATTGCACACCGGACCAAAGTCATCAAGAACAGATGTCACTGACAATTCGGTGTGAAAGCCTGGGAGGGTGGATATTCTAAGTTGGGCTCAGATGTTTCTGATATCCGCGTTAAAGGATACGACAACGTTGCAAACATAAAGCGCATACGTTAGGCCAGGCCTGGATTAACCATTAGGCAAACAAGGCACGTGCCTAGGGCACCAAGCGTTTTCGGGGCACCACAAGTCCTCAAGAAAATATGTTTATTGTCCATAATCGGCATGACGTTAGCAAATCGTAAATTTAATATAATATTAAATCGCACAGGGTCGGATTAAATGGAAGGCTGATTGGGCTAAGGGCATGGGCCCCCAATGATTTAAGGCTAAATTAAGGGACCCCAACCTTATTAAATTTGCAGAAAGACTCGCGCCGATGATAACAATGATCTATCAAAACTGTAATTAAATTAGTGAATTTTTAAATTATCTCTAGTTATCTCTGTGTACCATGTTAATTTTTGTGCTAGAGTGTCGTGGTGCGTATTATATTGAACAATCTTTCCTTTCGCGCGGTAAAGTGCGTATTATATTGACGATATTTTTAAAAATATATTCCCGATCGGTGCGCATTATATTAAACATGTTTTACGAGACATAACTAAGATTTTGGATATTTGGATGGTCTTGCGATGCGTATTATAATTAACATTCTTTTAGTTATGTCTCGTATATAAAGGATTTATAGTCAAAAACTTTGTTTTTTACGGGGGTTTTTTTTACAACCCTAAAATCCGAAATGCATTTGCTTTGCATATTTTGATTTTTAATAATAACTAACAGAACCGTCGTGCGTTGCAACGATCTCAGTAAATATGAATAAAATTAAAGAAACCAATGAGTGGTATGTTTTTAAAAAAATTCTGCCCGAAACCTTCGCGGAAGTGTGCAAAAAAAAAGTCAAAGTTTCATAGCAAATGGATAAATAAATTAATATTTAAAAAGCTTACAAAAGAAGAAACGATATTAAGGGCCCCGGCCCCAAAATAAGTGATAATTTAATTTTTAGTGCCATTGTACTTAAGCTATATTTCTCAATATCGTGAAAAATTGAATAGGGAATACAATTATTAACGTTTAGTAAAAAAAATTCATTTGGGGCCCCAGCTCGAGGCAATAACATTAGGAATTCAGTGCCCTTTAGTACATGTAATTTAATATAGGCTCTTAAGTTTCTATATACTAAGTTTGGTAAAAATCCAGTTATTTTCTAATTAGCTAACGCTGAAACTAATTTTTATATAGCTAATATAGGGGGGAAATGACATTAAGGGGCCACCGGGCCCATTCGGTGCAAGATGTCAATTTAATAATATGGGCTAACAAGTTTTTGTATACAAAATTTGGTTAAGATCCATTCATTTACTCAGTAGTTAACGCATAAAATAATTTTATATAGCTCATATTAGCAAAAAACGACACTAAGGGCCTCAGGGCCCATTCGGGGCAAGATATAAAGTTTAAAACACCTATTCATTTCAATATGGATGATAATGGATACATTTATCATTATTTTTCAATATCGTTAATAATTGAATGGGGAATAAAATCTTAAACGTTTAAGAAAAAAAGCATTTGGGGCCCCCAGCCCTGAAGGGATGATCATTAGGAGTTCACTGCCCTATAGTATTTTAATAGTGGCTGTCAAGGCTTTATATACAAATGTTGGTTAAGATCAATCAATTTATACATTAGCTAACGCTTAAATTAATTTTTATACAGCTCATATAAGCAAAATATGACATTATGGGCCCACGGCGCCCCAAGAGTTTTAAATTTAGAAAAAAATTTGTCCATTTACCATCCCGGGAGCGTACTCAACAGTCTCCAAAAGTTTCATAACGATCGGTTGAATGGTTTAGTCAACTATAAAGGACATGGACACACACACACTTTCATTTTTAAATATATAGAAAAAGAAATTTAGGGACCCCTTGCCTATCCTGTGCAAGATGTCACATTCCAAAACCTGTTCATTTTAATTTATTTTCATCATGGATGGATTTATCAAGATCGTTATAACGTAAATGGGAAAAATATCTTAAACATATACTAAAAAATACATTTGGGGCCCAGGCCCCGAAGAAATTTACATTAGAAGTTCAATTCCCTTAAGTATTTTAATATGGGCTATAAAGTTTTTGAATACAACGTTTGGTTAAGACCCATTCATTTAATTAGTAGCTAACGCATAAACTAATTTTTATATAGCTCATATAAGCAAAAAACGACACTAAAGGCCCCAGGGCCCATTCTGTGCAAGACATAAAGTTCAAAACAGCTGTCCGTTTCAATATGGATAACAATGAATGCATTAAAAAATCATTATTTTTCAATATCGTTAATAAATGAATTTGGAATAAATTCTTAAAAGTTTAAGAAAAAGGCATTTGGGCCCCAGGCCCGATGGAATGGTCATTAGGAGTTTATTGCCCTACAGTATTTTAATATTGGCTGTCAAGTTTTTATATACAAAGTTTGGTTACGATCCATCAATTAACACAGTAGCTAAAGCTTAAACTAATTTTTATATAGCTCATATAAGCAAAACATGACATTACGGGGCCCCTGCGCACCATGAGTGTTAAATTTCAACAAAAAAAGTAGCAGTTACATCCCCGGGAGCATACTCAACAGTCTCGAAAAGTTTCATGACGATCGAGTGAATGGTTTAGTCAGCTATAAAGGACATGCACACACACATAGACATACTTTGATTTATATATATATATATATATATATATATATATATATATATATATATATATATATATATATATATATATATATATATATATATATATATATATATATATATACTATCGTACATCCGTCAAAAATGACGGAAGTTTTCAGCTGAAATCTATTTATTTTATTAAAAAATGCACTTTTTTAGGGCGCCTACCTTTTTCAAAAGCCCAATTAACTTGTCCTTTTTAAAATATGAGCTAAATCGATGACGTCATATAATATTTTTTTACAGCGCATCTTTAATTTGCACACCTTTTGGTGCATTGGTGCAGTAATTTGGTTTTCCCTGCTTTCTAAAATTAGTAGCGCCAGGACAGACTGAATTGAGTGACAATTGCAAATTATATAGTTTTATATATATATATATATATATATATATATATATATATATATTATATATATATATATATATATATATATATATATATATATATATTAGCGTATCACCCGTCATAAAATGACGGAAGTTTTCAGCTGAAATCTATTTATTTTATTAGAAAATGCACTTTTTTTAGAGCGCCTACGGAGCCGACCTTTTCAAAAGCCCAACTAGCTTGTCCTCGTTTGATAAATACGAAAATTAAACTTTCTAAAGTGTACACAAATTATTTTATAATAAGGGTTGTAGGGTGCCTACGGCGCGCCCTTTGTTTTTTGTTGTTTTAATTAACCATCATCAAATCCTCTTTTTAAATCCTTTATAACTTTATATTAACTCGTGGTGTCTGCTTGCTTGAACCTTTGCTTGTCGCCAAAACGTTGGATCAATTTTAACCCACTTCCTCGTAAGCTAGCGAGCTGAAATTTTGCAGGCAGTTTTGTACCGATGATACAAACAATGTATCAAAATTTCAGATCGATCACATGTACCGTAATTGAATTATTGATTTTTTTAGATTATTTTATTTATTCCTATGTATCATGTTATTTTTTTAGATAGAGTGTAAGGGTGCGCATTATATTGAACAATCTGTCTGTTGCGCAATAAGGTGCGTATTTTATTGACAACACTTTTTATAAACATATTCCTGATCGGTGCGCATTGTATTAAACATGTTTTACGACACAACTACAATTGTGTATTTTTGGATGGTCTTGCGCTGCGTATTATAATGAACATTCTTTTAGTTACTTCTCGTACATAAATGATTTATAGTAAAAAACTTGGTTTTTTACGGGTTTTTTAAAATTAAATCCTTTATATTAACTCGTGGTGTCTGCTTGCACCCTTGATTGCTTGCTTGCTTGTCGCCAAAACTTTGGATTGATTTTTAACCCACTTGCTCGTAAGCTAGCGAGCTGAACTTTTGCAGGCAGTTTGGTGGCGATGATAAAAACTATGTATCAAAATTATAGATCGATCACATGTACCGTAATTGAATTATTGATTTTTTATATTATTTTATTTATTCCTATGTATCATGTTATTTTTTGAGATAGTGTGTAAGGGTGCGCTTTATATTGAACAACCTTTCTGTCGCGCAATTAGGTGCGTATTTTATTGACAACACTTTTTATAAACATATTCCTGATCGGTGCGCATTATATTAAACATGTTTTACGACACAACTACAAATTTGTATTTTTGGATGGTCTTGCACTGCGTATTATAATGAACATTCTTTTAGTTACGTCTCATACATAAAGGATTTATAGTCAAAAACTTGGTTTTTTTACGGGTTTATTTTATTACATTGATCCCTTTTCCAAAATTAAAATACATGTATGAGCGAAAACAATGACGTCATATTTGTTTACAGCGCATCTTTAATTTGCACACATTTCACGCATTGGTGCAGTAATTTGGTTTTCCCTGCTTTCTAAAATTAGTAGCGTCACGGACAGACATTGCAAATTATATTGTTTAGTATCATATATATATTTACGCACAATTATTGCTGACTGTGGCCTAACGCTAAATCATAATCCTTTTGGTTTCCAGATTAACATTAACCAAACAACGCACGAACCTATGACGTCTGCATTTGTGTTGTAAACAGTGGTGACTGACTCAAAGAGTTATTTTTTTGGTGCAGTAATTTGGAGCGCTGCTTTCTAAAATTACTTTAAAAATCGTGTGGTGATTAGCACTGTAAAAAAAAATTATATACATACTTTGTGTACATTTCAGGAATATTTCGTATTTATCATACAAGGATAAGTTACTTGGCCTTTTGCACACACACACAAAACTATTATAAAATACTTTGTGTACGTTTAAGAAATTTTAATATTACGCATTTATCATACAAGGACAAGTTAGTTGGGGTTTTGAAAAAGGTGAGCACCGTATATATATATATAGATAATCATGTAATAAAGCAAAGCTTTGATTTATCTAAAACTTCTGATTGTATTTTCATTTTTTTAAGGGGGCCGTCCATAAAGTACGTCACGCTACAGAGGGGGGAGGGGGTGTAAGAAAGTGACAGTTTGTGACAGGGGGAGGGGGGTGTCCAGCCATGTGTGACGTCACGCTGTTTTATATTAAATTTTGATCAGTTAATAAAAAACAACATTTTTGTTCGAAAGTGTGACATACTTAAGGGGGGGGGGTCCGAGATGTGTGACAGTTTATGATAGGGGGTAGGGGGTAGTTAAAAATTGTCAAAAATATCGTGACGTTTTTATGGACGGCCCCAAGACGTATAAACATGCCGGAAATGAATTTGTATATTTTGATAATTAAAAAATATATAAATTTTCATTCGGTCTACTCTAGTTTGTCTAGTTTAATCAAAACTGTGCTTGCGTGTAAGCGTGTTTGTGTTTATAAAAAATTTTGAAAAGGACAATAAAATATAAACAAAACCTTTAAAAAACCAATTATTTCACTGTAAATCCTTTATGTACTAGACGTAACTAAAAGAATGTTCATTATAATACGCAGCGCAAGACCATCCAAAAATACAAAATTGCAGTTGGGTGGTAAAACATGTTTAACAAAATGCGCACCGATCACGAATATGTTTATAAAAAGTGTTGTCAATAAAATACGCACCTTATTGCGCGACAGAAAGATTGTTCAATATAATACGCACCGCGACACTCTATCTCAAAAAATAACATGATACATAGGAATAAATAAAATAATCTAAAAATGCAATAATTTAAATACAGTACATGCGATCGATCTGAAATTTTGATACATAGTTTTTATCATCGCCTCAAAACTGCCTGCTAAATTTCAGCTCGCTGGCTTACGAGGAAGTGGGTTAAAAATCGATCCAACGTTTTGGCGACCGACAAGCAAGCAATCAAGGGTTCAAACAGACACCACGAGTTAATATAAAGGATTTAATCAGCAGTAATTGTTAAATTAAAAGGTTACTTTATTACCCAATCTTTTTTATTATTAAAATTAAAATCAAAATATTCAAAAAAATCCATTTCCGGCTATAGGGATGTAAACATAGAAACTAGTTTTAATCTGTCAAAATCAAGAGAAAATATTTATATTAAATAACTTTGTATTGTAATATCCGATGTGCATATAAGTTGTGGTATTGGCAGCGCCGCACTAAGAAGCACCGTTCCTGATTTATTGAATATATAGGTT
Source organism: Ampullaceana balthica (assembly GCA_944989445.1). NCBI lineage: Eukaryota > Metazoa > Mollusca > Gastropoda > Lymnaeidae > Ampullaceana > Ampullaceana balthica. The sequence continues at coordinate 555,208 of CALYLW010000277.1, forward strand.
GTACGTGAGAAACTAATATTAATGAGAAAAACTAAATAGTGTTGTTAAAAATTAAAATAAATTGTCATTTAAATTTCTTTGAGACACAGAATTTTCGATTTTGTATTAATTAAGGGTTGCATTTTATATAGCCTAATATTATATTTAGATATATTGAATTCCAAGAAAATATATTTTTTTTAAATCATATATATTTTAAGATTTGGGAAACTATCAAATTAGTATTTTATGTGACATATATTTAATTTCTAGGTGTTAAAGAAGCAATAAAGATCCAGTGGCCAATTTTGGGCTTGTTCATTTATAAGTGGCACGCCACTTGACTTCGCTCCCCTTAAGTTGGGAAATATATTAATAAACTGCTTGGTTTACAGTTTAGACTGATTTGATCACCCCTCACCTTTTTTTTTCCTTTTTTTATTAATGATGTTTGTCCTTATTGATCGACGATAACCATTCTCATCATATCAGTCACGTGCTTGGCAGCCATGATACAGAAATAGATTAAGGCACAATGACAAATACGTTGTTTATGATTTTCAGAAAAGGGGGGGTGGAGGGGATAATTCATTTAGATTCTCCATTGCTATTTGCGCCGTCATGACAATATGAACTATGGTGGACATTTTTAAAAAATTAAACACATGAAACATTACACAGCTAAGCTAGGGAAAGATTAAAGCACAAGCTTATTTGTTGACACGCAAAAAACAGGACGATATACCACCGTAGGACCCTTGCCAAGATACCCTCACTACAGTTGCCAGGAAGTCGATTGGGCCCTGGGCACAGAACAAAATCACCCAACATGCTCATATTAACTACTAACCCGACATGCTCATATAACTACTCACCCGACATGCTCATAAAACTAATCACCCAAAATTCTCATATAACTATAACTTAACCTGCTCATATATGTATAACTACTCACCCGACTTGCTCATAAAACTAATCACCCAAAATTTTCATATAACTATAACTTAACCTGCTCATATATGTATAACTACTAACCCGACATGCTCATATAACTACTCACACAACATAGGGCATTGAAATGTGCATACCTGTGAGTCCGGGGCCAATTAAAAAGTTTTACTAAATGTTTGAGATTTCATTGCCGAGTTGATTTTAAAGGGTTTTGAAAAATGTTGTTGATTGAACCCGAGGCATTTAATGTCTTTTCTTTTTTTATATAAGCTATATAAATAATATTTGTTCATCCTATCGCTTAGAAGCTTTGGGATGGAATTTGTTGAGCACACGCCTGCCACTGTAACGAATTTTGGAATTTAAAAAATTTGAAAACACAAATTTTAAAGAGCGGGGACTCAAAATGTCTTTATTTCGTAATATGAGTTTTGTAAAAATGCATTTTAAACATTGGCACTGGGCTAGATGCATCTTGGACAAACATCATTCATTAAAACTTAAAGGTCTATAATTAATTAAATATTATAGGGCATTGAACTCCTAATGACAATTCCTTCGGGGCTGGGGAGCCCAAATGTTTTTGTAAACTGTCTTTATTCCCTATTCCGATTTACCAGACCTCGACAAATTTTGACGCATAACGCAATCTTGATACCCACTGTTATCTTTAGGGTTTTGAACTAAAACAGCATGCAACAAGTTGACTTTGTTGCTTTAATTTCATTATTTTCCCCTTATTTAAGCTATATACATATTATTTTATTTATCAGATCACAATGACACATTGGGCATTGTTGTGTACTTTCCCGTAAAGGTTTTAATCGTTAAAAAATTTGCTAATTGAGGCAGGGGTCCCAAAAAGTGATTTTGCTGTCAAATGAGAGATACAAAATCTATTTTTAGCTTTGGCTATTTGGTAAATTTATATTTTAACCACTTTTGGTATATAAATACTTGACGGCAAATATTAAGTAATATAGATAGCAACAGATCACACTGATATTTTTGGTATTTTATTAGTATAATGGATATATATATATATATATATATTAATTGTCACCAACTAAGAGCTAGGGACCTTAATATCTATTGCTTCTTAGAAAGGGTGTTAAAAAAATTAATCTATCCGATCGCCATGAAACTTTATCATGTTCTTTAAAACATTATCATGAAGGTTTCTAGAATAATTGCTGTTTAAATCACGACTCATTGGCTTCTTTTCTACTGAAATTGTTGTCATGCACGACAGGTCAGCTAGTACAGTACTTCTCAAAGGGGTGATCCGCGGACCTGTGCCGGTCCGTAGGCCATCCGCTGCCGGATGAAAGGACAGAAAAATATAATTATAATCCCTTATTTGCAACCTTTAATAATAACCCTATAGAATATGTCAATGTTTGGTTAATAAGCACATAAGGGGTCGTCCATAAAGTACGTCACGCTCCAAGGGGGGAGGGGGTCTAAGAAAGTGTGACACTTTGTGACAGGGGGGAGGGGGGTCAGGCCATGTGTGATGTCACACATTTATTTTTTTTATTATTATTTTTTCTAATTTATTTATATTTTTTAGTAAAATTTAAATAGCTTTAAAAATAATTTTCAAAAATTTTGTAAAACATTAGAATTAGTTTTATGTCAAAATAGCATGACATGCGTTTCTCCTGAATGTGTTGTTCATAAATCTGAATTGGATGCAGCAGGACTCATATCGAAGGATCAGGGATGGTTTGACAATCATCTTCGCACCAGCCAATATTTCACTCATATTGTTAAATATCAGAAACATGAAATGTTGCGACAAAGCACGAAGCTCATATTTCAACGTTTTACCGTCAAGATTCTTCCCTCCTCCAATCCCAATCAACCAAACAATTGATTGACTCAAAAGCTTCAGAAAGAGCAGATGCAGATTCTCATAAATTTCCTTCCTTGTTTGTAGCACAAACTCTCAAATTTGATTACATCATGCCAAGATCAACAGGAGTTCTCAAAGTACAACCGTATGATTACCAGCTTATTGGATCGACTTTGCAAAGTATGTCACTTATATTTTGCCTCACAAACAATGTTGAAGAAACATACAGGACAACACAGAGCTCGGGCTCAGGAGAATGTGCCCACCCCAAACTATTCAAGTTCAAGAATCAACTCAGATAAAACGCATCCGTTCTTTGAGAATCGCTTCTATAAGGCAAAGAGAACCCATGGCAGTTATTGCCAGAAGAGAAAATGCACATACAGAGGCTGTTGAGTGGCTAGATGAGGACGAGTTGATCTGTCTGCAATTATTCTTCCAGGAAACGATGATGGTGAAAGATTGATGTCAGTCGTAACTTTGGCTGAACACTTCACTTCACAGTTGTAAGATGATGTCCAGTGAATATTTTTGAATGAAACATAATTCATAGGACCATAATAAACAGATTCAATATAGCACAATAGTTGGTCACATAATTTGTCAATGTAGTCTTTTTTTAAATTCAAATTGTTTTGTTTCCTTTTTATTATTTAATCACTGGTTGAGTTTAAGTTTCGCTAATCTACTTCTTATCATGTGTCAATAGAATGCTTAATCGGAAGATTATCTAAAACTTGACCTCACCCATTGTAAATGAAAAGGTAGCAGATAAAGGATAATTGTCAAGTCTATTTTTGCAATTTTTGTTTTCAAATTCTATCTAGATTGAGTTACTGTTTCATTGAATAACTGTGACAACTGTTGACAATTAACTATTCTACTATAAGGGTCATTTTAATAATCTGATAGTTCTTTTAAGTGGGGGTGTACGGAATTTCGGCTCCAGCTCCGGGAAATCCGGCTATTTTTAAAAATCCGGCTCCGACTTCGGCAGGATTTCACTTCATAAATCCGGCTAAATTCAGCTCCGGCCGGATTTCAAAATTTGGAATCCGGTACATCCCTACTTTTAAGTGGAAATTTTATATTTGAATACAGTTAAATAGTGAAGAGTATTTTAAGTATTAAATTAAATATTGTAATTAGGTGTTAATTTTTTTTAAAAATTTGAAAGTGTGACGTACTTTAAGGGGGGGGGGTCCCGAGATTTGTGACAGGGGGAGGGGGGTTAAAATGGTCAAAAATGGCGTGACGTACTTTATGGACGGCCCCTAAAATGAAACAAATAAAATAAAATAAATAACGCTTCGCTACCACGTCAGTACAGTCAAAATAGTTCATCGGTCACTGCTGCAATGGAACAAGTCCTGCCGGTACGCCAAAGAAAAATGTTTGAGAAGCACAGAGCTAGTATACTCTAGTTTGTGTATAGGTTATTCTAATCTGTGTATGTGTGCGTCCAAGCGTGTTTGTGCTTATAGAATCTTAAGAAAATAACAAATCACAAAGCAATTTTCGATAAATCAAAATTTTGCTTTGTTACATGATTATTATAATTAAAATCAAAATTTACAAAACAAATGCATTTCCAACTGTAGCGATGTAAAACTATTTTTGATCTGTCAAGAACAGGAGAAAATCTACTATATTAAAGAAATCTGTATTGTTATTTCTGACGTGCATTTTAATTTTATTTCCTGATAGCGTCGCACTAAAAAGCACCGATGCTGATCTATTTGATATCACGTTACACGCCAGACAACTAATACTGATAAGAAGATCTTAATACTTTTTCAAAACTTTGATTTAAATTGTAACTTAAAAGTGTATGAGAAATAGTGTTAGTGATTTTTAACTCTATAGAGTTCTATTTGATGTAGCCTAATATAATATTTAATGATAAAAAGAAGGGGAAAAAATTTTAACAATCGTATTTTTTAACCTTACGGAAACTATGAAATTAATATATTATCTTGAATATATCTAATGTCTAGTAGTTTAACGATACTGGCATACGATATCTTCTAGAGTTCAATCTAATTAAGTGGCCCGCCACTTAACTTCGATCCCTTAAATAGGGATAATATGTAAATAAATTGCGTGGTTTCTCTTATCACCGGTTTAGACTGAGATTAAAACACGCCCATGTCACTAGTTCTTGAATTTCTTTTTTACATGCTTTACGAAAATGTATATCTTGCGACAGAGATTAAAATTGTCTGTTCCTTTTTTTTAAACACGAATCTGATACAGACGCTCCTTCTAAACAGAAGAATATTGCATCCCACATTTGTCCATGTTTTAAGTTTAGTCTTTCATGTTTTAAATCCTTTATATTATCTCGTGGCGTGTAATGCCTTGCTTGATTGCTTGCTTGCTTGCCGAAAAAACTTTAGATCGATTTTTAACCCACTTCCCCGAATGCTGGCGAGCTGAAATTTTGCAGGCAGACTCATGGCGATAATAAAAAAATATGTATCCATATTTCAGATGAATCGAATGTGCTCATATTAAAATACTGAATTTTTAGATTATCGTTATGTAGCATGTTATTTTTGTGCAAGAGTGTCGCGGTGCGTATTATATTGAACAATCTTTACTGTTGCGCTGTTCGGTGCGTATTATGTTGACGATACTTTTTAACAAAAACAACCCCGTAAAAACAAAGTTTTTGACTATAAATCCTTTATATATGAGACAGAACTTTAAGTATTGATTATATTCCAACGCGACAAACATTTACAGCCTGAAACCGAGTGAACTCCTCCTGGTGTTAAACACGAGATGTGGTCATCGATGGCTGGCGTGAACTCAAGTGACCTGTAAAATGTAAACACTAGCGACCGCTACATATAGTTTATAGAGATAAACTAAAAATGCATTAATTTAATAACTGTACAGTCGATCGGTCTGAAATTTTGATAGGATGCATTGTTAGGTGACACGAGGATGTGTGCAAAATTTCAGCTCGATAGCATCACGGGAAGTTGTCATTTTTTACTTTTATTTTTCCGCCTGCCCGACGACGAACGACAAGATTTCGAAGTTAATATAAGGGATTTCATAATAAAACAACCCCTTAAAAAACAAACCCGTAATAAAACAAACCCGTAAAAACAAAGTTTTTGACTATAAATCCCTTATATATGAGTCATAACTAACAGTATTGATTATTTTCAAACATTTACAGACTGACACCGAGTGATGTCCCTTGTCTTTAATAAATGGGGGTGGGATGTGAGGGGGTGTCGGCACGACGGTCGGCGTCAACTCAAACTCACGTGGAAGTGGAAGAAAAAAACAATAACAAACAGTGAATTTGAATTACATAACTCATATAAGGATAAACTAAAAATGCATTAATTTAATTACGGTACGATCGATCGATCTGAAATTTAGATACGATGCATTGTTAGGTGAGTCGGGTCCGTGTGCCAAATTTCAGCTCAATCGGATCACTGGAAGTGGGTTATTTTTGACTTTTCTTTTTCCGCCCACGACTGTTTTTGTGTGGAATGTCGACATGAGCAGAATCATGCTTGAACAAGAACCTACATGGCATGGCGGTTCAAATATTGTGTTTAACTTGCAAGTAGTAATTTATTTTACTGTTTCAGTTTACAGTTTAAAAATTAAATTTATTTTGTTTTTATTGCATTAAAGTAGCACAAATAGTTTTTGCTTTTTATTAAAATACGGTTATTAATTAAAAATGTTACGACTATCCAATTAAAGTAATGTGTAAATAATTTAAATTATGACAAGAATATGAAAATATTCAAATTTCTCCGTTAATAAACACCACAGTTGGCATACATAATTTCAAAAATAATTTCAAGCGTCTTGGAAAAATTGACATTTGAAGAAGTAACTAGTAAAATGAGATCAGTTGCTGGAACTTTATTTTATTCAATGCAATCTTTTTCATTTTTATGTTATCTTAATTTATGGGAACCCATCTTTTTAAAAAAAATAATACAAACCCATTTCATGGAACAAAAAGATGTGCTAATACAGAACGCTGTGATAGAGAGTAGGAGATATCAACCGAACACAGAGTTAGAAGGAGAAAAAATAAGAGTGGGGAAAATTCAGAAGACGTGGTTCAATATTTAGAACAAGAAGTGCAACGAGAATTGTTTTTATCCATGGATAGAAATTATAAAAGAAAATAAAAAGACGCTTTGATCAGGTGCATATCCTTGCAAGAAAATATTCGTGTACCATATTATACCATGTAACCTACTAAATGAAGAATTTGATAATCAAATAAATTACTTTTTTGACATTGATAAAGAAATTTTCCAATATTGAAAGAAAAAAGGATCCAGGTTTTAATGGCTGTACTTACACTACAAGAAGAGGCATTACGTTAGAAAACGGGTGAAAGACCCCTTGATCTATTAAAATTTATTCAACAGAATAGATTGGAAATTCTGTACACAACATTGTAATTTTGCTATGAATTTTTTAACAATTGCTATCAGTGTCGCTTGTTGTGAAAGGAGCTTCTCCAAACTGAAATTGATAAAAAAAATTATCTTCGTTCCACAATTAGGAATTTAAGACTACACAATCTTGCAGTATTGTCCATCGAACAAGATATTACAAATAATTTGAAATTTTGATAGCAGAATACACGAATTTCCTACTATGAAAATTAGTAAAGTAAATATAGAAATAAATTTACATACTAATATATACAATTTCTATGTTTGTAAAAAAATCATTTATCTATATATACGAAATAAAAGCATATTAATTGGTAATGTTTTTGGGTGTAAATTCGGAATATTTTTTGTCTCATGGAAGGGGGGGGGGCAACGAGCCCAGTAACTTTCTTGTGATCTTTAATAAAAAGTATCTTGTATTTTATAAATGTGTATTTATCTATGGCGGATTAAGGGGGGCTGAACGGGCTAAAGCCAGGGGCCCCCGATGATTTAGGGCCCCCAAACTTAGCATATTTTATAATAAATGTGGACAAATGTATACATGAATTGCTGAAAATATGATAAATTAATAAAATCTCATCTATTAAAATGATCTCTTTTCCGACACGATAGTCTTAGCAGTCAAAAAACCTGATTTGATAGGCTCAATAACAGAAATTATTAAAGAATATTATATATATATTTTAAATTGACAACCTTAGTTGAGCTCTCGTGGCCGAATGTGAAGTACTAAGGCTTGTGGTGCAAGCGGTGGCGGGATCGATCCCCGGGTGGGGTGTGAAATTTTTTTTCATGTGTTTTTTAATTTTATAAATTGTCTTTTACACTCAATTTTAGGATACCGGCAAAAAGTTATTTCTTCGAATTCGATTTTTTCATGAATAATCATTTTGGATGAATATTTACAAGTTACAGTCTTATATTAGCTGCTAGCAATCATTTTATCTAAAGGTACACTGGCTGGATAGGGCCCCAGTTTGAATTGCAGCCAGGGGCCCCGTGCAGTCTTAATCCACCCCTGGTATTTATAGGTATATCATTTTATGCGGCCTCTTTTATTACTGCTTACATAAATATGGCATGCAATGGTAAAAATGTTTCCGACCTTTATTTCGCTTCAATTACAATTATTTATTCATGTTTATTAATTTATAAAATCAATCATATGATTGACTTAAGGGGCCACCCATAAATGAAATCACGCTATTTTGGCTGATTTTTCACTCCCTCCCCCCTCGTCACACGTCGTCATAAAAACTTAGATCCCTTTTTCAATATGACGTCACAAAGCTTAGCGACCCCTCCCAAAGCCGTATTTTCTATTTGAAAATGAACATGTTTTTAATCAATTTTTAAATCCCTCATATTAACTTCACCGTCTTGTCTGTCTGTCGTGATCTCTTTCTGTCGTGGTCATGCGGTATAGCAAATGTAAAAAATTACTCACTTCCCGTGATGCTATCGAGCTGAAATTTTGCACATATACTTTTTATAACTAACAATGCATTATATCAAAATTTCAGATAGATCGAATGTTCCGTAATAAAATTAATGAATGTTTAGTTTATCTCTATGTATCTCTATGTAACATGTAAGTTTTTGCGGTGCGTATTATATTGAACCGCCTTTTTAATATTTTCCTATCGCGCGGTGCGGTGCGTATTAAATTGAACAAACTTTTTATAATGTATTATCGATCTGTAAATTTTTATGCTATTTTGTCGCGCAGTGCGTATTATAATGGACATAATCAATACTTTTAATTATGTCTCATATATAAGGAATTTATAGTCAAAACATTTGATTTAACGGGTTGTTTAATTTGTCAGTTAAGTATGTTTTTAGTGTAGGGCTGATTATAATATTGTAACCCGCGTGAAGCCAAGTAAAACGCCATTAATTTAAGTGTCAGTACTCAAATCATTAATTGAAACTTTTATTTAAAGTTGAGCGTTTTGATGTGACGTCACATTTATTAAACACACCCCCCCTCGTCACACATCGCCACAAATGTGTGAATCCCCCTCGTCCTATGTGCGTGACGTCATTTATGGATGGCCCCTACAAAGGGTGGCAATTTGAAGACCGCCCCGGGCGGCAAAAGTTCTACCTAAGCCACTGTATATGAGACATAACTAAAAGTAATGATTATGTTCAAACGCGACAAACATTTACAGACTGACACCGAGTGATGTTCCCTGGCTTTAAAACCGGGGGAAGGGGCGGGATGGGGTGTTGGCATCGACGGGTGGCGTCAACGAGTGAATTCAACTGGCACGTGAAAGAAAAACAATAAAAAACCGTGAATTTGAATTACATATGTTATATAGAGATAAACTAAAAATGCATTAATTTAATTATGTTACGTTCGATCGATCTGAAATTTTGATACGATGCATTGTTAGGTGACACAAGTCTATGTGCCAATTTCAGCTAGATGGCATCACGGGAAGTGGGTCATTTTTTACTTTTGTTTTTCCGCCCTCCCGACCGACCGACCGACAGACCGCGGGCCCAAGACAGAGACGGCGGTGAAGTTAATATAAGGGATTTAAACATATGTTCCCGATCGGTGCGCATTAAATTAAACATGTTTTACAAGATATAAATAAAATTTTTAATTTTTTATTGTCTTGCGCTGCGTATTACAATGAACATTCTTTAGTTATGTCTCGTATATAAATGATTTATAAAAACTTTGTTTTTTTGTGAGTTTTTTTTAATTCTCAGTTAAAAATCCAATTAGGTCGACAATGAAATAAGAAAGTCTTGATTCCTTATCCTTGCTGATGATTGAGACAGGCTTTTTGTGCAAAATAAACTTTGATGATGTACTAAAAAAATTTTGCCAGATGTAAATCTAGAAAAAAAGAACTTTAAAATGTAAAGGTTTGCTCTCTCTAACTTTTTCATCGATTACAAAAGTTACAGTATGTTTGTCTATAATTATTACAAAATTAATTAAATATTAATTTTAATACAGAAATAAATTATCGTAAGTTTTATTTGCGTGATACTAGTACAAACAAATGTTTTAACAGCGGCGTCACTATGGTGGGTGTCACCCAGTTCGAAAGGTCATGGTGTCACCCCCTCACAACATACCCCATAGACCTCCTCCGAGTATGCCGATGCAAAATAACGAGGCATACAGAATTTTACCCTTTGGTGTCACCTCTTGTGTTGGTTACAACCGGTGTGGTCCGTGTGGATATCGGTGTTCATTAAGTTACCACCAGTGTAGAACGTTTATGGATTCAGGAACTTTCATTTCCATTTTGTAACGCAGTAATTCATTAGAAGAGCAGTCGTCATTTTCTGTCTCTAAGTCAGACTCCATTACTGCCATTAGCTTAATGCGCTTTGCATTTGGTTTGATAAGTAGGCGAACCATGGTAGTCAAACTTAATCAACATTTTGAATATTCCCGTCAGTCAATAGTTTAAAACCAAAATGTTCGTGTAATCGTCAGGAAATTTTTGATTATTTATCGGCCACTATTTTTTTTTACATTTTGGCTTCCAATAGTTTGTAAGTGATGGGTCGATTAATCGTTTAAAAAAATTTTAATCGTTAAAACATTTTAACGATCAATCGAGAAATTAATTGTTAATTTCAGCAGCCCTAAACATAAGCATTCACAAAGCGGGAAACCCCATTAACTATCACTCTAGATTACATTAAAAGTCATTTCAAATCAAAATATTTGAAACTAAACAAAACAATTGCTATCTAAAAACTGCTGCTAAAATTGCAGGAGTCGAACGAAAAGTGATTTTTCAAAAATTCCTTCTCAAACATTGCTCTAAATATTATTAGCTACCGTTTGGCGTTTATTTCAACCCGATAGATTTTATAGTTGGCGAGAAATTGACAAAATACTGATATTTTTTCGTTTTTTTTTATTTTCCAAGAAATCCAGTAAATCTTTTCGGTAATTTTTTTGTCCCGTGCACATCATTCAGACCTCCTCAACATATATGCAAAAGGCCCGAACCCTCTATCTGTTATAGTTCAGGAGGAGTTGCTGTTCACAGCTCGAAAAGACTGGCCAGACATTTCGAATCTATAAACGCAATTCCCGAGGAAAATTGCTTTAAAAATCAATTTACATATGAAGGGAAAACATGAAGGATTTGTAGATGAACAAGAAAACTTCGCACATATTTTTACACCATATTTTTCATATGGCAATCATGGACATGTCGATGGACATGTCGATGGACATGTCCATGGACATGGCTTTGAACAGCTAAGAAGGTATCATGAATCATTTGAATTTCTTTATACATTTCATCAATTACAATACACAAAAAAAGAAAGAAAAGGAAATGATCTACTGAATTGCAGTATGAATCTGGAGAAAAAGCTCACTCACAGCCAGCGAAAGTAAGGATCCTGATGGTTTCATGCTTGATGAAGAGTTGAAATCATTGGGTTCCATAATTCTTGCAGTCACCTACATCGATCCTGTTAAGATCTCCCTGTTTTCTTGCAGTAACAAGCGTTATAGTGACTTTCCACACATAGCACCTCCAATACATTTCACTATTCCTGTCACTGTGGCTTCCGGAGAAAGCAGCTATTCGAAACTAAAACTTATTAAAAACCAATATGGGATCAACAATGATGCAAGATCGGCTCAGTAACTTAGCTATTTTGTCAATTGGGAATGATGTTGCTAAGGATCTTGACAATAATGAACTTAGGGGCCGTCCATAAATGACGTCACGCACCTAGGGGGGAGGGGTTACACTTTTGTGACGATGTGTGACGAGGGGGAGGGAGGGGGGTTGAAGAAATGTGACGTCACATCAAAAGGGTAACTTGAAATAAAACTTCCACTGAAATATTTGGTCGATTACAATTTATTTAAGGACTTTTTAAAAAGAAAATCAATGCTTCTCAATGTGCCGGTCGGTAGGCCATCAGACGCTGTTTGGCGTAAGCTATCAAGACACGAAAATTAAATCTAATTATAATCCTTAAGTTTGAGAATCCACAGTGGCGAGCCTCATTCAGACAGGGTCGATAAGTTGGCGAGAGAAGGTTCAGCTCAGCCCCAACCCGATCGTCCGATGACCCAGCTGGGGGTCAGATCGTGGCTTAAGGACCATTTCCGAGAGAAATGGCTTCAGGGCTTGGCCTCTGGAAGCACGGCCAGAGGAGTATTCCAGTACATGCCGCGACCGAGCAAAAGCGACTCCTGGTGGAAAATTGGACGTAGCAATCAGACGCTCATAACTAGAATGAGAACTGAACATTGTCCCACACGAAGCTACTTGTACAAGTTTAACACTAGAAGGGAACTGGCCTGTCGGCTGTGTGGCCACCCTGAAGAGACGGTGGCCCACGTACTCGAAGAGTGCCCCGAACTGTGCGGGGATTTGGAGGGAGAAGTAACGGTACCTGCAGAGGATTACCTCTACGGCGATGCCCGCTTGATGAGGCTCGCTTGCGATAAAATGAACCGGGTCCTAAGAGCTTAACGGCTCGACCCAAAAGAGAATGAACATTCACGAGAATCCACAAGATAACATATGAAATTGTTACACTGCGTCGTTTGATGTTGACATCAAAGCATTTGTGATGTAACTGCAGCTCCGTTTGGTTCTCTCGAACTTGTTTGCCCGTTACCCCAAAATATACAAGTTTATGTGTGAGTTACCCCCCTCCCCAACCCCCAGACTCTAGGTCCTGCTCACATGACTCGGGGAGCGTCGTTATCGAAAATGCTACTGGTGAGTTTTACATGCATGACACGTGTCTAAAAATGATCAGAATAGGATTATGTGTAGATATTTTAAGTCAAAACGACACGGGATATCCTTTTTCTTTAAAAGGGGAAACGGGGGGGGGGATCTATTTGATAGAATTAAAAACGTTTTAAGTTTGATATAATTGTTCGATGGGTTTTTGGTCAAACGCCCCTGGCCATTCTAGTCTTCTAGATTATCTAGATATAATGGTAAATGAGCCCATTTAAAATTAGTCAAGTATTCACTAACTCTATTGAATGCATCAAATTCTTGATATCGCAATTCGAGAGGAGCACAAAACAACTTTTCTTCTTAGCTCAGTTTTTAATGCATTAATTTTAAATATCACAGAAATGATGCGCGATACAGACACGTCTTGTGGATTAAGATTATTGTCACTCGTGTCAATATAAATGAAAGTAGGGTAGATTTAGGTGTCTTCGTATAGTACGTAGGTAAGAAATCTACATAGTTGCCAAATATTTAAAAAATGCATTTTCTGGAAGGAACCGGTTCAATAATGGACATATGTTCCAAGCGTACACGTGCACATGACGCATTCTAATATATCTAGTGGATTGTAGTGGATGTTATATGTCCCAAATGAGTTTGCATTACCCCCAATAATTCCCTTTTTGACCCCAGATGAGGTTATTTACCCCTGTTCGCCGACCTCTTTCTTACGGGATGCCCGTCAGTCAATTGAGGGATTTTTTAAAAAAATACATTTTAAAAATGTTATTTTTAAATATATTTTTTTCTAAACAAAGACGATAACTGTGATGATTAATAGTCAATGTTTAATTTGTATGCATTAAAATAAAATATAATCTAAAGATGTTAACACAGTTCGTTTTCTGAAGGCTAGTTAAATGTTTTTAAAAAAAGCTTCACGCGAGTTACGATATTACAATGTAGATCTTCACTAAATAAATACTTAGATGACAATAAAAGTGATTTGAAACATACTTATTTTCAAATAGAAAATAAGTTGTATTTTTTTTGTTGTTTTATTTTATTTTATATTATTTTATTTATTTATTTTTTTGGGGGGTCAAAGATTTGTGACGTATTTTTAGAGGGGGGGGGGTCTAAGTTTTTGTGACGACGCGTGACGAGGGGGAGGGAGGGGGTCAAAAATCAGCAAAAATCGCGTGACGTCATTTATGGACGGCCCCTTATTTCAAATTTTCCGCCGCCAAAGCTCGCAAGATTTACTTGTATATATAAAAACAAGGTGGTTATAGAGGATATAACCAAACCAACGCTAGTGTATATAGTTTATAATGTTAATTTATGCATATATATATATATATATATATTATATATATATATATATATATATATATATATATATATATATATATATATATGTATATATATATATATATAAAGTGTCAATTAGCATACCAAAACAATACAGTTTAATTATTAACATCTTTTTGAGTGTGTTAGGATCTTCAATTAAACTGATAAAACTGATGTATCAGTCCTGTTATAGAGCAAAAATTTAAGTAATTTAATTTTTTGTGTCCCATTATTTTAATAAGTGTAGAAATGCAATTTTTGCATAATTCTCGCTCCTCGTCTGCTTCCTTGGGCCCGGGGACCCGCTCATAGTTTACTGCCTTGGGCCCCGCATACTCTAGGGCCGGCCCTGGACCCCCCGGGATGGGAAAATGTCCACAGAAACAGGCGTCTCGTATTTATGAAAATCTTGCGACATCCCAGATACCTGGAACCCCTTGAAAGAAACCCTACTATAAGTTGATATAATTTGAGCGTTGTTAACAACGAAATGTCAACAATATGATAAACGCAAGCCGGACAAACCAACAAACGAAAGAAATAAGTATAGGAACGATTTATCAAAAGATGTTTTCTTTAAACCAGTGGTTCGGATAAACTAAGCTACGATTTAATGTTTACCTATGATGTCTGGATGTTTATGAGGCAATTAATTTCATTTTTTTTCCTATTCTTTATATTATTATTTATAATTATTAATATTATTAGCATTAACATTTTCATTAGTATTTGATGTCAAATGTCAGAGATCAAACAATACACATTCTTGAATGAAGAATAAGAACGAAATAATAAAGGGGAGGTTGGGGGCGGTAGTGAATTACAACATGAACGTCGTTACCATACCCAGCCTTACACTTACACCTCACGACCCCCCCCCCAAATCCCTACAACAGACGCGCTGGAAATGACCACTTGAGCCAATCCCGCTAATGAATATTGTTCCATCCGTTTTTAATTGATCCATTTCAATCAAGGACGGCGGGTACTGGGTGTACGGGGGAAGGGGGTGGGGGAGGCCAATGCTTCATTACACGGAAGCAAGTTCTCCGTCATGCCTAACGCCGGCCGAGCACGTGCGATGGCCGCGCACGGAGCACGAACTGTTTGGAAATACGAACACGGCTAGGATGCCACGGGCGCGAAATGTGGCCGTACATCGCAAACAATTGACGTGGGAACAATCGGAACCTGACGGACAATCTGCACTGCACGGAATTAGCCCCTCTCCCCCAAACACTTTTTCCCCTATTCCTACTCCAGACATTGTCCCATCATGAGAAAGAATGTTGACCGAAAAAATGTGGCGGATCGGGAGGGTTGGTTAATTGCGCAACAGATCACGTGCCGACGGTTGTATAGAATAGCGCGCTCACCAAATGGCGTCCATTGTGGGACACGTGACTTCCGATTTCCGATTCATCGCTTCACTTCCGTTCCCGGTCCCGCCCTTTACCGCTTGTTAACTGTTGGAAAAGTTTGATGTCACAATCCGTGCAATACAATGAAATTTTGGTTGTGCAAAGTGAGAATTTTCTTAGTAAACTTTGAATCAAATGAACGTCACGGTATTGCCAGATTCGTATGATTACCAGATGTTTTACGGATGTAGCCTATACTAATAATTTATCACATAAAAATTCTTAAAAAACAACAAACAAACAAAATTATGACTAGTTTCAAAACCCTTTCTTTTACCCTGCACCTTAACTGGCACAAATTTTTATTTTTAAAGGAAATTTAACTATTGAATATTTTTTAATGAATTTTGTGTGTGTGTATAAATAAGTTACAAAAAGAATTTAGAGCATTATCAAGCATTGAAAAATATTACAAATAATGAATGTTTATGTTAAAAAAATTGTAAAATATATTGGATTTTATAGCAGTTTACTTTGTAAAATCTGCTCTATCCCCCACTCCCTTCACACCCTACAAAAAACCAACCTTAAAACGCCTCTTTGCCCCAGGTAGGATGCAAGTTCATCAGTTCGAAAAATAATGGTTGAAACGTATACAGGTATTTTAAAAAAAAATCATTTAGTTTATAATATGTTAAAATATGGACGGTGTACCAGCATCTGTTTTTTGAAGTATATAGTTTTGACATTTTTTTGTTGGCTACATGTACAATAGGATCGTTTTTAAATCCCTTATATTAACTTCACCGCCGTCTCTGTCTCTCTGTCTTGTTAAATGCCTTATATTAACTTCACCGCCGTCTCTGTCTCTCTGTCTTGGGCGGGCAGAAAAACAAAAGTAAAAAGTGACCCACTTCCCGTCATGCCATCGAGCTGAAATTTTGCAATAGGACCCGTGTCACCTAACAATGCATCGTATCAAAATTTCAGATCGATCGAACGAACAGTTATTAAATTAATGCATTTTTAGTTTATCTATACATACTATATGTAACGGTCGCTATCGTTTCCATTTTATGGGTCACTTGACTTCACCCCAGCCACAGGTGAACATATCTCGTGTTTAAACCAGGTGTACCGGCGTGCTTTTATTTACATTTTGCGTGTCACGCTGAGCTCGATCCAGCGATCGGTGACAAGACCTTTCCCCTCTCCCAATCCCCCCCCCCAGTGGCGGATTTAGCTATAGGGCAGGGGGGGCGGCTTGCCCCCCCGCGCCCCTGTTGGGTCTAAAATGGCGCCCCCTAAAGACGCCCTCGATGAACACTACAAAGGTGTCACTGGAGCAGAAAAAAAGATTGCTAAACACGAAACTTCTAATCAACACCAAACTGCTTTCTAAATATCGTATTTCAAATGATGAAACTGTAATTTATGGCTTAAATCAATCACTCGCATCTGAATTATCGGCGACAATTGATAATGAAGTTAAGTCTGCACAATTCTTTTCTTTAATTATTGATTCAACCATTGATATATCTAGAATTGATCAGATGTCAGTTTCTTTACGCTAATTTTTTTAAAAAATCAGGACATGTTGTGGAAAGATGTATAGGCTTTTATGGATAGCGAAGTCAATAGTGCGCTCGCCCCGCAAGCTGAGGGGCGTGGGATCTAGACCACGTTAAAGCCACAATAAATAAAAATAGGTAAAAAAAAGATTTAAAAAAACCACGTTTTTATAAGTGTACTAAAAAGAAAATAATAATTTAAAACTTTATAAGTTCAAGTACTTTCATATAATATGACTAAAAACGTTGGGCGGGCGCTTATGAGGCTTTACATATGCAGTTCACTCATTCTCTCACTTATAGATATCTTTTTTGCCTTCTTAATTATAAATCTTCAATTTGTATACCAAACACCCGCCCCACGTTTTTAGTCATATTATATGAAAGTACTTGAACTTATTAGTTTTAAATTATTTTCTTCTTTTTAGTACACTTATAAAAACGTGGTTTTTTAAAATCTTTTTTTTTACCTCTATTTATTTTATTCTTTTTAGTCCACTTAAAAAAAACGTGGTTCTTAAAAATCTTTTTTACCTCTATTTTTTTTTATACCAAACACCTCATAAGCGCCCGCCCAACGTTTTAAAAACACGGTGATGTGGTCACGGGGTGAACTCATGGATATCAACAAAAGCAGACGGTACAGCTGCTTATATATAGATAAACTTAAAAGTTCAATAATTTAATAACGGTTCATTCGATCGATCTGAAATTTCGATACGATGCATTATCATCCAAGTTCTATCTGTGGTAAAATTTTGAGATCTCTAGGACCATCAAAAGTGGTTCAATTTTACGTTGGCAGATTTGAAAAAATTGTGGACACGAAAGCAAGTTAATAAAAACGTGGTAAAAATGGAATGACTAACGCTAAGAAAGTCCTCCGCTGACCTGGAAGGGAGATGGGGTGCCCACCAAGGTCTACCAAGCCCCGCCCCTAGTAAGTTCTAATGGAAAAATTAGGACCCCGTACGACCACAGGTTATGGGACTTTAAAAAAATGTTGCCGCATTTGCTGAGAAGATTTTAACGGAACTACAAAAGTGAAACATTAATTTCACACTCTGACGAGGACAGGCATACGCTAGATTAAGAGTGGCCTTCAAACTCAAATAAAGAAACTTTCACCCAATTGTTGAGCCCATGTTTTGAATTTGGCTACTATGGAAGCAATGACTGTAAACTGTGATGTACTGTTGTTTTTTTGGCACAGCTTTAAGGTTGTATTCATTCCTTACGTCTAGTTTACCACGTCTACATACTATTAAAAAACACCAGAAATATCAATATGAATCAACAGTCTGAAACGACTTTCTGATACAAGATGTGCAAGCCGTAAGCATACAGTTCATGCAGTTGTTGACTATTATAGCCACACTTATTCAGGGGAATCAACATAATATAAAGGAAAGGTCAGAGCCGAAGCTATGGGACTTTCTGTTTTAATAACAAAATATTCTTCTGTTTTTCTGATGCTATTTGTACAAAAGTTATCTTCGTGTCATCAAACTACTTGCAACGCCTTTGCAAAACAATTGATCGATGTTGGGAGAAATAAGTTTGTTGAAATGAGAAGCGACGAATCTTTTGAAATTCTGAATGTAGATATCAATTCATTTATTAACGAAAATTGTTCCAAACTAGATGTTAAGACAGAATTTAAAGAAAAGCAAATTGCAAAAAAGAAAAGCAAGGCAGGTGAACTTAGCAGAGATAAAATGGCTGATGATCCAACTACACTCTTTAAATTTGAAACGTACTTTACTATCATGGATAAAATTGTAACACAAATAGATGATCAATTTAATGACTTTTGGAGCACAGTTACTTATTTCTATTGTATTGATCAATCACAAATGTCGGAAGAAAATAGATCTAAAGATTCTTTTCAAAGTTTATGCAAAATTTACAAACACGTCATTAACATTGAAGAAGCAATCGTAGAATATGAAACCTTCAAAGATTTGTATGTATCAAGATATGTATCATTATCCACTGAACTACTAGTTAAAAAGGTTCAGCTATTCTTGACTGAAAAACAAATGGCATCAGGTCTCCCTAATTTGTCAATACTTTATAAAGTGTACTTTACTTTTTCTGCTAGCATGCAGCGCTACTGCTGAAAGAAGTTTCAGTAGATTGAAACCTATCAATAAAAAAACCCGTAAAAAAACAAATTTTTGACTATAAATCCTTTATGTACGAGAAGTAACTAAAAGAATGTTCATTATAATACGCAGCGCAAGACCATCCAAAAATACAAAATTGTAGTTGTGTCGTAAAACATGTGTCATATAATGCGCACCGATCAGGAATATGTTTATAAAAAGTGTTGACAATAAAATACGCACCTTATTGCGTGACAGGAAAGGTTGTTCAATTTAATACGCACCGCGACACTCTATCTAAAAAAATAACATTATACATAGAGGATACATAAAATAATCTAAAAATTCAATAATTTAATGACAGTACATGCGATCGATCTGAAATTTTGATATATCGTTTTTATCATCGGCACGAAACTGCCTGCTAAAATTCAGCTCATTAGCTTACGAGTAAGTGGGTTAAAAATTGATCCAAATTTTGGCGAGAAGCAAGCAAGCAAGGGTGCAAGCAGACACCACGAGTTAATATAAAGGATTTTAAAATTATTTGCGCTGAACAATGACAAACGAACGTCTGTCTGGATTGGCATTAATTTCAAATGAACGTGATCTAGCTGAGAACGTTGACTTTGAATCAACGATAAATCGTTTTGCTTCAATGAAATCCCGTAAAAAGCAATTTATATAGGGCTCACGGCTCTTTCTTATCTTATCTTATCTGTTACAGACGCTCCTTCTATAAAGAAGAATATCACGTCGTATGCTTATCCATGGTTTGTGTTTAGTCCTGCATTCTTGATAGAGTTTTAAATGTTTATTTAAGGAAATTAAAATCATTTTTTTAAAAGTTTATTGATTTTCCCAAAGTTTGATTCTCAAACTTCCAATGAAAAATTATTCTTTTAAATTCTGAAGTAAATTGTTTAGTTTATTTATAAGTATAATATCATTGGCACTCTTTGTGTGTGTGTGTGTGTTACTAATACTGACCAATCCGCTCCACCAAAGTCTCTGTGTTTTTCATTATTTGTAGCATCAGAATACCTGCTCTTAAACTGAACTATTTTGCCAGCTACAATTCTCATTTCATTCTTTCAGATAGAAAACTATTACAATAACAAAAACTGTAGCTCTTACAATGTTATTTGAAAAAAAATAAGTTGTTCTTTTTGGAACTACGTTCATAATTTACTGTCATCTTTTTATCCTACATATGATATACGCATATATGCAAATATATATATATATAAATATATATATATATATATATATATATATATATATATATATATATATATATATATATATATATATATATATGATAAATGATTTCTTTAATTATTTAGGCCTTTTATTAATTATTAACATTTTTTAAAATACATTATATTTTGATTGTATTTGTGAACTATTACTCTCCTGAATATAAAGAAATGGTTTGTATATTAAAGAGATTCATTGCAATGGTTTGATGTAAACAAAAATAATATTAAATACTGTACTTTGAATGATCAACGCAGCATATATTATTTAACACTTAGTTATTTGTTTTTGAGTTACCGTCACAGCTATTTATGGCAAGCTGAACAAACTGATGAGTCATCTTGCAGATAGTACAAACTATTGGAGGCCTATAAAATTTTAAAATCAAATTCTACCTCATTATCCAAACATTTTAGATGTTTTATTCAACCCAAAGACTATAAACATGTTATGCTGAGTTTTCTATGTTAAAGTCTGCTATGATATTCAGCAATTGAAAGTGAACACAAAGGATTATGAGAAATTTAGATTTTGTCACAAATAACAGTTCCCAAATTAACAACCATTTTCATAAATTCAATTGATTAACCATATCTACTTAAGACTAGATGTTACTTTTTGTCTAGCAAGTTGCCACAGGGCAACTTTGAAATTGTTTGTAACATAAACAAAACACCTTAGATTTCATATTTAAGACTGCAGCAATCTCTTAAGATGCAAGTTTATTATAGTAAATCTCACATTTAAAGTGAGCAGAAATATTTTTTTCAACATAAAATATAGCAATAAGAGTGAATCTCATATCAAATTTCTAATCTTCATTAAAGAACCAGCAATTTAGACAAATAAATTTTATTTCAGCACCTAGAAATATTTGCACTAAGTGAATGAATAAAAAAAAATTGCGGCTCCCCCTGAAATTCTCCTGGCCCCCCCACGCAGACAAACCTAAATCCGCCACTGCCCCCCCCCCGGGTTAAAAGCAAAGAGGAGTTAAGACGGATTCAGTCTGTAAATATTTGTCGCATTTGAACATAATCAATACTTTTAGTTATGTCTCATATATAAGGGATTTATATTCAAAAACTTTTTTTTACGGGTTTCTTTTATTTTAAAAGTTGTTTTAATTATATTTCTTTAACTCACCAGAATAAGCGGATACAATAATTGAACGGCGCATGAGGGCTGCTCGGGAATTGCAGTGTGACATTGGCGACAATTTAAGAAAGAAAAAAAACTGACTGCCTCCCCCCCTCTCCTCCCTTACCGGTATGCACTTAACCTTCGCCACACTCCGGCTTATATCAAGGCCACATTTTTTTGTATAATAAGACACATGGGCAGGGCACACGGTCAATAAAAACGGGCGGAAATGTTTTTTGAGTCTAATCAACAAGAAAAAAAGCCACGAGCTATGATCAAAAACATCTATTTATAATTATTATTGTTTAAAGTAAAGGGCTATCCTTTAATCCATTGGAGCTCTTCTGTACACCAAAAACCAATCTATTCATCAGGTCCTCCTCCCATTTAACCAATATTAGCCATTTGTCGTTGAACGATCTTGTAAGGCTCAGACCAGCTGCTTCCCTAACCAATCTTGATAAAACCGATGAGTTCACAGTTTCGAGCGCACTTACAGTAACGATATTCACGTTTAGCTTAGGCTGCTGCACACAAATTACGCACCAGTTGTTATTCTAATAGAGCAGGGGTCTCCAAACTTTTCAGCCGGAGGGCCGGATTAACTGTAAAACAGCTGTTGGGGGGCCAAATAAGAAAAAATCAAAACATACATGTTGTTTTTAAGTATATATTTAATATTATTATATTTATAATATTAATATTATTTAATGTTATATTAAATATTATTTAATATTACATTGATACACTGCACATGAACACCTGAATTAGTGGGAATGGTGAAATTGTTTCCTGGATGCCAAAATATTAGATATTTCTGGCTTTAGATTTGATGCCCCTAACATCAACAGTGACCTGAGATTATCATCAGACAAGTTAGTTCTCAAATTGTTCTTCACGTATTTCATCCTCGAAAATGTCTGTTCGCACAAGTATGTTGTTCCAAAGATTGAAATGTATCTTGATGCAAAAGCTTTGACATTAGGAAAGTCTTCCTTGGGCAAAAACTAGTAAAAACTCAAATGCCCTTCATTGAACTTGTCCCTAAGGAAGTCATTTGCTTGCAAATCAATCACCTCAAGCTGCAGTTCATCTGAGCAACTGGCCTTATCTGCTACAAATGGATTTTGAAATAGCCTAACTTCTTCAGCCTTTGAATCCAAGTTAGAAAACCGCTCCTGAAACTGCAGCTGGAGGTCTTTGATGATCTCGCATGCAAATGATGTGGGGAACTCAGCTGTTGCTTCAGACATGAAGACAATGCACTGCTGAAAGTGTGTCAAGTTGTTGGCCTGTACTTGTTCCAAAAACAAGACAAGTTTAGCTCTGAAGGCCTTTAGGTGATTGTATAGATCAGAAACCTGATTTGTCTCTCCTTGAAGTTTTAGGTTCAGAAATTTTAAATGACCAGTAATGTCTGCAGAAAAGGCCAATTTCCATACCCACTCTTCATCAGTCAGTAATGGGTGTGGTTTTCCTTTACTTTCTAGGAAGTCATGTATTTCCTTTCTTAATTCAAATACTCTACTCAGAACTTTCTCACAACTTAGCAATCTTACTGCTGTATAATATGGTAAATCTTGCGATTCTGTATCTATATCTTTCAACATGTCTCTGAACTGTCTATGGTTGAGCCCATGTCACCTTATTAAATTCACCATCTTCACCACAGGATTCAGTACACTGCTAATGTCCATATATTTAGCACACAAAACTTGCTGGTTAATAATACAGTGCAGGAACATTGGTTTTGGAATGTGTTTCTCATTACATATCTGCTTCACTTGTCCAACCAAGCCTTTCATTATGCCACTCCCCCATCAACAGTCAAGAAAGTCAAGTTAGTCCAGTCCAAGTTATAATCAACAAATGTTTTTCCCAATTCATTGAATATATCCTCTCCGGTAACTGTGTCATACATGCTATGTAGAGAAGCCAGCTCTTGTGTTATGTTCATGTCTTCATCCACACCTCTAATGAACACAAGCAGTTGAGAGGTGGAACAACTGTCCAGCGATTCATCCATTGCAATTGAAAAATGGCGAAACCGGCTTGCAATTTTCGCTAATTCAGTGTTTGCTTTCGCTAGTGTTATTTGCAAATTTTTATTGTAAAATACAGATAAAAATATTATATTTTTAAAATTATTACAAGGTCTCCAGGGGCCGGATCAGTGGGCCTCGCGGGCCGCATCCGGCCCGCGGGCCGTAGTTTGGAGACCCCTGTAATAGAGCAATGATACTAGCCCAGGGGTCGACAACCCTTTGAGACGGAAGAGCCAAACGTTGCAATTCACAAAATTTCCCAGCTTTTCTAGAGCCACTTACATGAGTTTCGAAAATAAAATAATATTATTATTAATTTTTGCGAAAGGAAACTGACACATTTGATGTCATAAGTTATAGACTACTACGCCTGACACATTTGATGTCATATAGTTATAGACTACTACGCCTGACACATTTGATGTCATAAGTTATAGACTACTACGCCTGACACATTTGATGTCATATAGTTATAGACTACTACGCCTGACACATTTGATGTCATAAGTTATAGACTACTACGCCTGACACATTTGATGTCATAAGTTATAGACTACTACGCCTGACACATTTGATGTCATAAGTTATAGACTACTACGCCTGACACATTTGATGTCATATAGTTATATACTCTTACGCCTGACACATTTGATGTCATACAGTTATAGACTCCTACTCCTGACACATTTGATGTCATATAGTTATAGACTCCTACGCCTGACACATTTGATGTCATATAGTTATTAACTCCTATGCCTGACACATTTGATGTCATATAGTTATTGACTTCTACTCCTGACACATTTGATGTCATATAGTTATAAACTCATATGCCTGACACATTTGATGTCACATAGTTATATACTCCAACTCCTGAAACATTTGATGTCATATAGTTATAGACTCTTACTCCTGACACATTTGATGTCATCAACTATATAGTTATAGACTCTTACTCCTGAAACATTTGATGTCATCAACTATATAGTTATAGACTTTTACTCCTGACACATTTGATGTCATCAACTATATAGTTATAGACTCATACTCCTGACACATTTGATGTCATCAACTATATAGTTATAGACTCTTACGCCTGACACATTTGATGTCACATAGTTATAGACTCCTACTCCTGACACATTTGATGTCATATAGTTATAGACTCCTACTCCTGACACATTTGATGTCATATAGGTATAGACTCCTACTCTTTACACATTTGATGTCATATAGTTATAGACTCTTACTCCTGACACATTTGATGTCTTCAACTATATAGTTATAGACTCCTACGCCTGACACATTTGATGTCTTCAACTATATAGTTATAGACTCCTACGCCTGACACATTTGATGTCATCAACTATATAGTTATAGACTCATACTCCTGAAACATTTGATGTCATCAACTATATAGTTATAGACTCATACTCCTGAAACATTTGATGTCATCAACTATATAGTTAAAGACTCTTACTCCTGACACATTTGATGTCATCAACTACATAGTTATAGACTCATACTCCTGAAACATTTGATGTCATCAACTATATAGTTATAGACTCATACTCCTGAAACATTTGATGTCATCAACTATATAGTTAAAGACTCTTACTCCTGACACATTTGATGTCATCAACTACATAGTTATAGACTCATACTCCTGAAACATTTGATGTCATCAACTATATAGTTATAGACTCTTACGCCTGACACATTTGATGTCTTCAACTATATAGTTATAAACTACTACGCCTGACACATTTGATGTCATCAACTATATAGTTATAGACTCATACTCCTGAAACATTTGATGTCATCAACTATATAGTTATAGACTCATACTCCTGACACATTTGATGTCATCAACTACATAGTTATAGATTCATACTCCTGAAACATTTGATGTCATCAACTATATAGTTATAGACTCTTACTCCTGACACATTTGATGTCATCAACTATATAGTTATAGACTCTTACTCCTGACACATTTGATGTCATCAACTATATAGTTATAGACTCATACTCCTGAAACATTTGATGTCATCAACTATATAGTTATAGACTAATAATCCTGAAACATTTGATGTCATATAGTTATAGACTCTTACTCCTGACACATTTGATGTCATCAACTATATAGTTATAGACTCTTACTCCTGAAACATTTGATGTCATATAGTTATAGACTCTTATTTCCTGGCACATTTGATGTCATCAACTATATAGTTATAGACTCTTACTCCTGGCACATTTGATGTCATCAACTATATAGTTATAGACTCTTACTCCTGACACATTTGATGTCATCAACTATATAGTTATAGACTCTTACTCCTGACACATTTGATGTCATCAACTATATAGTTATAGACTCTTACTCCTGACACATTTGATGTCATCAACTATATAGTTATAGACTCTTACTCCTGATACATTTGATGTCGTCAACTATATAGTTATAGACTCTTACTCCTGGCACATTTGATGTCATCAACTATATAGTTATAGACTCTTACTCCTGACACATTTGATGTCATCAACTATATAGTTATAGACTCTTACTCCTGACACATTTGATGTCATCAACTATATAGTTATAGACTCTTACTCCTGATACATTTGATGTCGTCAACTATATAGTTATAGACTCTTACTCCTGACACATTTGATGTCATATAGTTATAGACTCTTACGCCTGACACATATGATGTCACATAGTTATAGACTCCTACTCCTGACACATTTGATGTCATATAGTTATAGACTCCTACTCCTGACACATTTGATGTCATATAGGTATAGACTCCTACTCTTGACACATTTGATGTCATATAGTTATAGACTCCTACTCCTGACACATTTGATGTCTTCAACTATCTATAGTTATAGACTCCTACGCCTGACACATTTGATGTCTTCAACTATATAGTTATAGACTCCTACTCCTGACACATTTGATGTCTTATAGTTATAGACTCCTACTCCTGACACATTTGATGTCTTATAGTTATAGACTACTACGCCTGACACATTTGATGTCTTCAACTATATAGTTATAGACTCCTACTCCTGACACATTTGATGTCTTATAGTTATAGACTACTACGCCTGACACATTTGATGTCTTCAACTATATAGTTATAGACTCCTACGCCTGACACATTTGATGTCTTCAACTATATAGTTATAGACTACTACGCCTGACACATTTGATGTCATCAACTATATAGTTATAGACTCCTACGCCTGACACATTTGATGTCATATAGTTATAGACTCTTACTCCTGACACATTTGATGTCATCAACTATATAGTTATAGACTCTTACTCCTGAAACATTTGATGTCATCAACTATATAGTTATAGACTTTTACTCCTGACACATTTGATGTCATCAACTATATAGTTATAGACTCATACTCCTGACACATTTGATGTCATCAACTATATAGTTATAGACTCTTACGCCTGACACATTTGATGTCATCAACTATATAGTTATAGACTCATACTCCTGAAACATTTGATGTCATCAACTATATAGTTATAGACTCATACTCCTGAAACATTTGATGTCATCAACTATATAGTTAAAGACTCTTACTCCTGACACATTTGATGTCATCAACTACATAGTTATAGACTCATACTCCTGAAACATTTGATGTCATCAACTATATAGTTATAGACTCATACTCCTGAAACATTTGATGTCATCAACTATATAGTTAAAGACTCTTACTCCTGACACATTTGATGTCATCAACTACATAGTTATAGACTCATACTCCTGAAACATTTGATGTCATCAACTATATAGTTATAGACTCTTACGCCTGACACATTTGATGTCTTCAACTATATAGTTATAAACTACTACGCCTGACACATTTGATGTCATCAACTATATAGTTATAGACTCATACTCCTGAAACATTTGATGTCATCAACTATATAGTTATAGACTCATACTCCTGACACATTTGATGTCATCAACTACATAGTTATAGATTCATACTCCTGAAACATTTGATGTCATCAACTATATAGTTATAGACTCTTACTCCTGACACATTTGATGTCATCAACTATATAGTTATAGACTCATACTCCTGAAACATTTGATGTCATCAACTATATAGTTATAGACTCTTACTCCTGACACATTTGATGTCATCAACTATATAGTTATAGACTCATACTCCTGAAACATTTGATGTCATCAACTATATAGTTATAGACTAATAATCCTGAAACATTTGATGTCATATAGTTATAGACTCTTACTCCTGACACATTTGATGTCATCAACTATATAGTTATAGACTCTTACTCCTGAAACATTTGATGTCATATAGTTATAGACTCTTATTTCCTGGCACATTTGATGTCATCAACTATATAGTTATAGACTCTTACTCCTGGCACATTTGATGTCATCAACTATATAGTTATAGACTCTTACTCCTGACACATTTGATGTCATCAACTATATAGTTATAGACTCTTACTCCTGACACATTTGATGTCATCAACTATATAGTTATAGACTCTTACTCCTGACACATTTGATGTCATCAACTATATAGTTATAGACTCTTACTCCTGATACATTTGATGTCGTCAACTATATAGTTATAGACTCTTACTCCTGGCACATTTGATGTCATCAACTATATAGTTATAGACTCTTACTCCTGACACATTTGATGTCATCAACTATATAGTTATAGACTCTTACTCCTGACACATTTGATGTCATCAACTATATAGTTATAGACTCTTACTCCTGATACATTTGATGTCGTCAACTATATAGTTATAGACTCTTACTCCTGACACATTTGATGTCATATAGTTATAGACTCTTACGCCTGACACATATGATGTCACATAGTTATAGACTCCTTCTCCTGACACATTTGATGTCATATAGTTATAGACTCCTACTCCTGACACATTTGATGTCATATAGTTATAGACTCCTACTCCTGACACATTTGATGTCTTCAACTATCTATAGTTATAGACTCCTACGCCTGACACATTTGATGTCTTCAACTATATAGTTATAGACTCCTACTCCTGACACATTTGATGTCTTATAGTTATAGACTCCTACTCCTGACACATTTGATGTCTTATAGTTATAGACTACTACGCCTGACACATTTGATGTCTTCAACTATATAGTTATAGACTCCTACTCCTGACACATTTGATGTCTTATAGTTATAGACTACTACGCCTGACACATTTGATGTCTTCAACTATATAGTTATAGACTCCTACGCCTGACACATTTGATGTCTTCAACTATATAGTTATAGACTACTACGCCTGACACATTTGATGTCATCAACTATATAGTTATAGACTCCTACGCCTGACACATTTGATGTCATATAGTTATAGACTCTTACTCCTGACACATTTGATGTCATCAACTATATAGTTATAGACTCTTACTCCTGAAACATTTGATGTCATCAACTATATAGTTATAGACTTTTACTCCTGACACATTTGATGTCATCAACTATATAGTTATAGACTCATACTCCTGACACATTTGATGTCATCAACTATATAGTTATAGACTCTTACGCCTGACACATTTGATGTCACATAGTTATAGACTCCTACTCCTGACACATTTGATGTCATATAGTTATAGACTCCTACTCCTGACACATTTGATGTCATATAGGTATAGACTCCTACTCTTTACACATTTGATGTCATATAGTTATAGACTCTTACTCCTGACACATTTGATGTCTTCAACTATATAGTTATAGACTCCTACGCCTGACACATTTGATGTCTTCAACTATATAGTTATAGACTCCTACGCCTGACACATTTGATGTCATCAACTATATAGTTATAGACTCATACTCCTGAAACATTTGATGTCATCAACTATATAGTTATAGACTCATACTCCTGAAACATTTGATGTCATCAACTATATAGTTAAAGACTCTTACTCCTGACACATTTGATGTCATCAACTACATAGTTATAGACTCATACTCCTGAAACATTTGATGTCATCAACTATATAGTTATAGACTCATACTCCTGAAACATTTGATGTCATCAACTATATAGTTAAAGACTCTTACTCCTGACACATTTGATGTCATCAACTACATAGTTATAGACTCATACTCCTGAAACATTTGATGTCATCAACTATATAGTTATAGACTCTTACGCCTGACACATTTGATGTCTTCAACTATATAGTTATAAACTACTACGCCTGACACATTTGATGTCATCAACTATATAGTTATAGACTCATACTCCTGAAACATTTGATGTCATCAACTATATAGTTATAGACTCATACTCCTGACACATTTGATGTCATCAACTACATAGTTATAGATTCATACTCCTGAAACATTTGATGTCATCAACTATATAGTTATAGACTCTTACTCCTGACACATTTGATGTCATCAACTATATAGTTATAGACTCATACTCCTGAAACATTTGATGTCATCAACTATATAGTTATAGACTCTTACTCCTGACACATTTGATGTCATCAACTATATAGTTATAGACTCATACTCCTGAAACATTTGATGTCATCAACTATATAGTTATAGACTAATAATCCTGAATTATTTGATGTCATATAGTTATAGACTCTTACTCCGGACACATTTGATGTCATCAACTATATAGTTATAGACTCTTACTCCTGGCACATTTGATGTCATCAACTATATAGTTATAGACTCTTACTCCTGACACATTTGATGTCATCAACTATATAGTTATAGACTCTTACTCCTGACACATTTGATGTCATCAACTATATAGTTATAGACTCTTACTCCTGACACATTTGATGTCATCAACTATATAGTTATAGACTCTTACTCCTGACACATTTGATGTCATCAACTATATAGTTATAGACTCTTACTCCTGACACATTTGATGTCATATAGTTATAGACTCTTACGCCTGACACATATGATGTCACATAGTTATAGACTCCTACTCCTGACACATTTGATGTCATATAGTTATAGACTCCTACTCCTGACACATTTGATGTCATATAGATATAGACTCCTACTCTTGACACATTTGATGTCATATAGTTATAGACTCCTACTCCTGACACATTTGATGTCTTCAACTACTATAGTTATAGACTCCTACGCCTGACACATTTGATGTCTTCAACTATATAGTTATAGACTCTACTCCTGACACATTTGATGTCTTATAGTTATAGACTCCTA
Organism: Ampullaceana balthica; assembly: GCA_944989445.1. Lineage (NCBI taxonomy): Eukaryota > Metazoa > Mollusca > Gastropoda > Lymnaeidae > Ampullaceana > Ampullaceana balthica. The sequence continues at coordinate 586,295 of CALYLW010000277.1, forward strand.
CTCCTGACACATTTGATGTCTTATAGTTATAGACTCCTACGCCTGACACATTTGATGTCTTCAACTATATAGTTATAGACTCCTACTCCTGACACATTTGATGTCTTATTGTTATAGACTCCTACGACTGACACATTTGATGTCTTCAACTATATTGTTATAGACTCCTACGCCTGACACATTTGATGTCTTCAACTATATAGTTATAGACTCCTACGCCTGACACATTTGATGTCTCTATTGTTATAGACTCCTACTACTGACACATTTGATGTCATCAACTATATAGTTATAGACTCCTTACTCCTGACACATCTGATGTCTTACTTTACGGTTAAATGCGTGTACTTCTGTCGTTTGATGTCTTATACTCTCCTACTCAAGCTGTAAGTTCCAATTACTGGTATATTTGATGTCTTTACCTATATATATTTAAATGAAAGTATGTATGTATGTATGTATGTATGTATGTATGTATGTATGTATGTATGTATGTATGTATGTATGTATGTATGTACGTATGTATGTATGTATGTATGTATGTATGTATGTATGTATGTATGTATGTATGTATGTATGTATGTATGTATGTATGTATGTATGTATGTATGTATGTATGTATGTATGTATGTATGTATGTATGTATGTATTTATGTATGTATGTATGTATGTATGTATGTATGTATGTATGTATGTATGTATGTATGTATGTATGTATGTATGTATGTATGTATGTATGTATGTATGTATGTATGTATGTATGTATGTATGTATGTATGTATGTATGTATGTATGTATGTATGTATGTATGTATGTATGTATGTATGTATGTATGTATGTATGTATGTATGTATGTATGTATGCATGTCCTTTATAGCTGACTAAACCATTCATCCGATCGCCATGAAACGTTTGGAGACTTTAATTACGCTTCTCAATGGTAACAGACAAATTTTTTTTTCAAAATTTAACACTCATGGGGCGCCGGGGGCTCATAATGTGATTTTTTTTCTTATATGAGCTATATAAAAATTAGTTTAAGTGTTAGCAATTGGGTAAATTGATGGATCTTAACCAAACTTTTTGTGTAAAAACTTGGTAACCAATATTGAAATACTATTTCCAAATGTCCATTCCTTCGGGGCTGGGGGCGAAAAATGTCTTTTTTTCATAAAGGTTTAATATTTTATTCCCAATTCAATTATTAACGATCTTGAAAAATATAGATAAATATATCCATTACGAAATTGATTGAAATGAACAGTTGTTTTGAACTTTATCTTTCACTAAATGGACCCTGGGGCCTTAAATGTCTTCTTTTTTTTTGTTTTTGGTTATTTCAGATATATAAAAATTAGTTTATGCGTTAGCTACTGAATAAATGAATTGATCTTAACCAAACTTTGTATACAAAAAATTGGTAGCCCATATTAAAATAATAAAGGGCACCTAACTTGTAATGGCCATTTCTTCGGGGCCAGTGGCCACAAACTTCTTTTTTTCGTATTTGTTTAAGATATTATTTCCTATTCTATTTTTAACGATCTTGAGAAATATATCCATGATGAAACGGAATTGAAATGAACATCATTTTGAAATTTACATCTTACACCCCTAAATGTCTTTTTTCCCCTATATATTAGCTAATCATTAAACCTTAAAACACTTGAGGATAGAAGAGCAAATAGCAAAGTAATAATAATACACAAGGCTATTAATTCTAACTTCGAAATACAACACAAGGACAATCTAATACAGCCCTGATATATAGACAGGTATAAAAACACTTTTCTTATTCCGTATGCAAGAATAAACCAAGGCCGTACCCAGACTTTTTTAAGGGGGGTTCGCAAATTTGTCGCGAAGGCATTTCATGTTAAGATTAGATACACCTCTCATAACGAGCACCTCTCATAACGAGATTTCCCATAACGAGCAACATTTTTATGGAAAAAGTTGCTCCCTTAACGAGCGAAGATTCGCATAACGAGTGACCCAGAAAGGGAAACTCCCTTTTTCCTGGAAATTCATTAGTGAGCTGGCACTTCCGCCCTGATATATTATTTTGTGTTAAGCACTCGGTCTGTTAGCGTATTGTTTTCGTGTTTGATCAACCGTTTTTATAAATTTTGTTATAAGATGATCACTAGGTTTAAAGCATAAATGCTGCAGTGTGTGTATACCACCAAAGGAGCCTCTCGCAGAACTCCTGAGACAGCATCCGGGATAGATGCAGCGCCATCATAACACTGGCCCCTCATATTCTGTAGTGGGATCCCCAAATCTCTCAATAATGTCAAGATCTATTTTTTACACAAAAAAGGGCACACATTCGCAAAAGGGGGTTCGTTCGAACGTACGAACCCCACCTGCGTACGGCCATGTAAACACATACCAATTTTCCTACTTTCCGTCCGAAATTCAGTCGTGGAATGGGTTTTCCCTAACCAGGGAAACCAACACTCTATCATCATTTCAAACTAATAAAATTGCTAGACTAGACATTAACCATGGATAAGCGTAGGACACAATAATCTCCTAAGTAGAAGGAGCGTCGGAAACAAATAAGATATGAGGTAAATAGGTGTGCACCTGTTTCTGGTATGTTTGATGTCTCCAAGCAAAATGTCCTTTCCCTCTGGTATGTTTGATGTCTCCAAGCAAAAGCTCCTTTCCCTCTGGTATGTTTGATATCTCCAAGCAAAAGACCCTTTCCCTCTGGTATGTTTGATGTCTCCAAGCAAAAGACCCTTTCCCTCTGGTATGTTTGATGCCTCCAAGCAAAAGCTCCTTTCCCTCTGGTATGTTTGATGTCTCCGAGCAAAAGCTCCTTTCCCTCTGGCATGGCTGGTGTCATGATGCTTTACACAATAGGCCCCTACACCTGAGATATCATTAATTGCAAGCCTCTTATTTTATGGCTCCAGTATTCCACAAGACTTTATTATTCTTAACTTATGAATCATCTCGAGTTTTAAGGCATTTGATATTAACCCTTTGAGGGGGGGGTGGGGAGATCGCTCATATCATGCTTGTATTTTTCTCTTCTCGCTAACTTAGTAACACCTCTGTATAGGCCAGGTATTGGCTACCTCACAAAAATGTGTGCACAATTTATAGTCTACTGAAATAGTTCCTAGCTGTTATGTGACATATCCTGCTGTTGCCTTTAAATTTTCTATAGTTTTGCTCTATAACTATAACATTTCTAGCTGAGATCTGGAAAGGTTTTTAGTTTTTTAACTGCAATGTCTCAAGCTTTTATATCATTTATTCCAGTTTTGTACTGCAGCATGGCAAGCAGTGATATGTAATAGTTTCTAGTTTACTCTGTAACATTTCTATAGCCGTGGGCAGGATAATGTTACGGTTTTGGTCTGTAGCATTTCCAGCTACGAGTTCTGTAACATTTCCAGCAGTGGTCTTCAACATCTCCAGCTGTGGTCTGTAACATTTCCAAGTGCAGTCTGTAACATTTCCAAGTGCAGTCTGTAACATTCCAAGCTGTGATCTGTAACATTCCCAGCTGTGCTCTGTAACATTCCAAGCTGTGCTCTGTAACATTCCCAGCTGTGCTCTCTTACACTCCCAGCTGTGATCTGTAAAATTCCTAGCTGTGCTCTGTAACATTCCCAGCTGTGGTCTGTAAAATTCCCAGCTGTGGTCTGTAACATTGTCACCTAACATGTACATCGATGGTGATAAAATAATCCAGGATCTCTTCTCGTCTGCCTGACACGAGGCCAGAGCTGAGGAATTGGTCGATACTGGCATCTTTCAGCTCCACTGTGAGTCAGGGTCCCAAGGGACCGCCCTTTTTTTAAAGGGGTCACGCCCATCGAGGGTTGGACAGCCTTCTACTGATGACGTAACACAGACTCACGTTGTAACGTTTATTTGTTTGAGATGAAACGCCTTTAAAAAATAACATCAACAATGAAAAAGAAATGTTTGATTTTCTTTAACATGTATTTGGATCTCTGCAATTTTTGGCTGATTATCAACAAAGTGTTTTTCAATTCAGGAAAATGTACAATGTCTCTTTTGATGTCTGGTCATCCACAATGCGTATTAATTTCGATGCCCGGTAAATCACAATTGGAATTGATTTTAGTGCACGCTAATCAACAATGCGTAAAAATCTAGGCACTATGCAATGTTATGTGTATTTTGTTCTGTTTACCAGCAGCCTTTGACTCGCTAACGCTATTCTCACTTCCGATGACATTTGTTGATATCTCGTCGCTTTCGGTGATGCACCCGGCTTCGTTTCAATTTAGATAAGAATTGATCAAACGGCTTGTGTCGTGTGGTCATTGGGGGTCAACGGGGATTTTCAAGAAGTGCGATGTTAATCTTGGGCTTATGTTAGGGGCAGGGGTTGGGGAGCGTGGCTTGATGGCAAGTGAAGACGCGTGGACCAAGGAAAGTGCACTCGATATGATCTAACCATGCTTAGAAGATTGGGAGAGATGCCATTCGAGTAATTCCTTTTTTTTTATTTTATTTTTTTTTAAATATTATTTTCTTTTTAAGTGGCTGTGGTTAGCGTCAACCGACCGTGGGGAGCTAAGTAAAAAGGAGGCGAGTTGTGAGTTAAGAGAACTCAAGCCTGTGAGAGCACATATTTTGCTCGAGGGGTTCCAAAACCATTGAACCGATATTACTTCGAATTAAATTACAAATTCCAATACATGTAGTATACAATAGAACATAGTATGCCCACACACAAAATTATGGGCAGGAGAAAACAAGAGCTTTAACACAGTCAGTCGATGAAGATAAAAGACTTCGTTCAATAGAGACAAAAATAACGGTCCCGCTTACCACCAATAAATAAGAGGGAGTCGGAAAGCAAGGCTGAATAAAGATGTGGTGGACTTGGATACAGAGGATGTGGTGGACTTGGATACAGAGGATGTGGTGGACTTGGATACAGAGGATGTGGTGGACTTGGATACAGAGGATGTGGTGGACTTGGATACAGAGGATGTGGTGGACTTGGATACAGAGGATGTGGTGGACTTGGATACAGAGGATGTGGTGGACTTGGATACAGAGGATGTGGTGGACTTGGATACAGAGGATGTGGTGGACTTGGATACAGAGGATGTGGTGGACTTGGATACAGAGGATGTGGTGGACTTGGATACAGAGGATGTGGTGGACTTGGATACAGAGGATGTGGTGGACTTGGATACAGAGGATGTGGTGGACTTGGATACAGAGGATGTGGTGGACTTGGATACAGAGGATGTGGTGGACTTGGATACAGAGGATGTGGTGGACTTGGATACAGAGGATGTGGTGGACTTGGATACAGAGGATGTGGTGGACTTGGATACAGAGGATGTGGTGGACTTGGATACAGAGGATGTGGTGGACTTGGATACAGAGGATGTGGTGGACTTGGATACAGAGGATGTGGTGGACTTGGATACAGAGGATGTGGTGGACTTGGATACAGAGGATGTGGTGGACTTGGATACAGAGGATGTGGTGGACTTGGATACAGAGGATGTGGTGGACTTGGATACAGAGGATGTGGTGGACTTGGATACAGAGGATGTGGTGGACTTGGATACAGAGGATGTGGTGGACTTGGATACAGAGGATGTGGTGGACTTGGATACAGAGGATGTGGTGGACTTGGATACAGAGGATGTGGTGGACTTGGATACAGAGGATGTGGTGGACTTGGATACAGAGGATGTGGTGGACTTGGATACAGAGGATGTGGTGGACTTGGATACAGAGGATGTGGTGGACTTGGATACAGAGGATGTGGTGGACTTGGATACAGAGCAGCAAGATCTCTACGTCACTCAGTAATAAGTCATTATCATTTCACGTGTGTATTCTGTTCACCGAACATGAATTCCGATGAAGGACAGAAAAAGATATTTAAAAAAACACACACAATAACATTTTTTGTTCTTTAAATGGCAGAAAGGGAGACAGCCAAAAGGAGAGAAAGACAGAAAGGAAGGACCTAAGAGAATAAACGCACCGAGCTCAGATAGACAGATAGAAGCTAAAAAGAATTGAAAATGAAAGTCATGCGCACTCAAACACTTTGTTATAAAACTATGCTCCACCAACCCCTCCCCCGCACCACCACCTCCTCCCCGACGCCACCAGCCTCCACCCATTCCCCGCATTCACACAAATTTCATCTACTACGCCAAACCGAGATAGGGAGGAAAATCAATACCACGGACAAAGTGAGTGGAATCCCTAAGTAGGGTCTGAATATAGCGTTGTTTGCAGGCAACAAATGAACTCTGACCTTTCTACAAAACGGTATAACGGACCCTGATATAGTAATAAGAGACTGGAGAAGGGGTGCCAATGGGGATGGGGTGGAAATAGTGTTTGGCTGTAAATACTGTAATAGATTTCTTAATCTAGCACGTCGTGTTGAACTATGAGACTATCTGTATGTTGTGATATTTCTTGCTTTCGGTTGTTAACAAGACAGAGCCAAGTTTAAGCTTTAACCTTTTCCATTAAATTCCCACTGCTTCGGTTTCTTATGACCGACTGTTAAGTCCTGTTATTGCAGGATGGCGTTTTTTTATTTTATTATTTTTGGTATTTAGTAATTTTGAGACTGTTGAGGTATTTATAGAACTGCGGTCATGTCCCCGATGCAGGAATAATTCAGGAACTAGTTCTCTGATCCTCAAAGAGTTTATAGCATCAGGGGCCGTCCATAAAGTACGTCACGCTATTTTTGACCATTTTTAACTCCCCCCCCCTCCACGCTGTCACAAACTGTCACAAATCTTGGACCCCCCCCCCTTAAAGTACGTCACACTTTCGAACAAAAATGTTGTTTTTTATTAACAAAATAATTAAAATTTAATATATAATATAACACCGTGACGCCGCACATGGCCGGACACCCCCCTCCCCCCTGTTACAAACTGTCACACTTTCTTACACCCCCTCCCCCCCCTCTGGAGCGTGACGTACTTTATGGACGGCCCCTTACACTAAAAATATGAAACGCTATTCATTTATTATTATCACAAATTATTATAATGTGGACCTTGTAACTTTATATAATATCAATCGTAAGTCTTGCGACAGCGCGAACATAAGAAACAGGACATTATCAAGTGAGCAGAAATTTTAGACGGTAAAGAATATAAATAAGGAAACAAAATTAGGTCTGGACAATTTTTTTTTGGCTCAGTCAAGTGTTGATCATATTGTTAATGTAGAACCATCACGTGATCATTTTGTAGAGTATTACGCCATTGGAATCAACATCGTCCTTGGGGATAATTTTTAAAAAGTATTTGAATAGTAATTGTTAAACATTTGCTCTAGATACCATTATAAGATTTCAACTTGTTTAATATCACTTAGCTAAACTACTGTTTAAATCTGTTCAGATCTGTGTGATATATTCCTGGCCCCAATCTTTGTGATTGTAGACAGCTGTAGGTCACAACTCCAAATATTGTTATGACCCCCCATATCCCTTTACGTGAAGTTGCTTCAATGCACTGGTTTAGCTCATGGCTTGTTGGTCCCAATCAAGGACACACAAACCAAAACGTACAATTGGTTCAATGCACTCGTTTAGCTCATGGCTTTTTGTTTCATTCAAGGACACCCACACCCACCTATATACAATATGGGTTCGATGCACTGGTTTAGCAAATGAATTGTTGGTCCAATCAAGGACACAGGGGACACACACACACGTAGTTTATGCACTGGTTTAGCTCATGGCTTATTGGTCCAATCAAGGACACCGACACGTATAATTTGTTCGATACCCTGGTTTAGCTCATGGGCTTTATATTCCAATCAAACGAGTATCTCTAATGCGGCTCTATGAGATGGGATGGGATGCGGCCTCTTACATGGTTGTTAGAAATCCCATGAACCCCAAAAGATGCCACCCCTAAATTTTGGACCCAAGAAAAATTCTTCCTTAGGAGCTGCATACATTGTTTATCACTTGTTGTAGTTTGTTTTTTTAAACTTAAAATACAGTCTGAATTAAAGTTAACCATTCATATCACATAGTTCTTGCGTCAAGTCTTTGATCAACAACCTGCATAATTACGGATTATTCACGACACACACACACACACACACACACACACAAAAAAGATTAATCTTAATAATACATTCGGTATATGTAAACAAGCGTACCTGTAGCTAGAACACCAAGCCGTACACCATTGATCAGCCAGTCCTTTGATGCACGGTGTTACCTTTCAGCGCTTTGAAGAAAAACCAGGTCATTTGAGAACGGACTCGCGGGTTCTATACAATCCACCTACGAGAAGTCCCTCACGACGACTATCCGCACTCAGTGTAGTAGTCATCAAGACAATTTGACCTCCTCACGGAGCTCTCATGAACACACAAAGAGATCCCCCCCACACACACCTCAACCACCACAAACCCCCAGCATCACTAACACCATCATCACCACCAGCAGCAGCACCAGCACCGAGCAAAAACAAAAGTCACTCTGGAATAAGCAGCGACCCCGGAGCACTAATTAAATCCGAGCGGATTAAAACCACGAAATGAATGATGCAAGCAACGCAATAACAACACAACAGAAGCTGCTTCGTCCTCCCATCCAGGTACCCGGACTGCGTATGAGAAGAAGACACACTCTCTGTATTTCCCAGTTTTTCCATGCGAAAGCTTTTTTTAAATATATTTTTTCCCCCTTTCCTATTTTCTTCCCCGGGTCTGCACCCGGGGGACGTTCCCCCCCTGAACGAAGCCGTCCATAATTCTATCAGGACAACTCCCTTGAGCCGCTTCTCAGTTGCACAAGTCTACAATCTCTTTGGATAAGCTGCTAGAGTATTCTGTAGCTTTCCCGATGATTTTTTTTTCATAATTATTTTGTTTTGTGGTGCGTTTTTTTCTTTCCTTAAAACATGTTTTATTTGAAAACACAACTAGTGGTTGAATATCTCGTTGTAATTTGACTTTATTAAAAGAGCCGAGCATTCAATGAGGGATCTGATCGATAAGCAAATGCAGTGACGTCGGATTAGTTGATCAAAACGAACTTTCAATGTCAATGCTCAGGGATAAATAGCCATATAGCCAGCTTTTGTCTGGAGTTCTAAAATTGTTTTGTTTTAATAATTTACATTATTTTGACTTTGATATTGACGTTTCGTTGGCTTTTTAAAAATTAGTTTTATGATATGTATTAAAGAATGGCGTTATCTCTCAATCTACCGCTTACCTAAAACAAAATAACAAGCCAAAATAATTTCTCATCTGAACCTGTTTGCCAAATTGTTCACGTTTCAGTGAGTACCCCTTGAAGACCAGACCAGAAGTTCTTGGTATAAATATTTAAGACTATGGGTCACAGGTTTGCATTCGTGAGAATTATTTGTTGATTTATGAGAACTTCGCATTCATAAAAGCGAGACATGGAAATGTGGAGAGAGAGAGCGCGCGATAGAAAGAGAGGGAGAGAGAGACTTGAAAGACTGTCGTATAAATTATAAACTGACTTACTTTGTGATGTGGAGCTAGAGAAAGAGAACAAAGCAAAGAATCTATTGACTAGGAATGGATGTATTGTATACCGGCCACAGGAGTGTCTTAGTCATCGATTTTATTCAATTATTTATTACATTATAGGATTAAGCCGACACATCTCTCGTGAGTGCAGAGTTGGCTGTGTCGGGTTGTCGAAAGGTGTAACTTATCAACAGAACAATCTCTCTCTCTCTCTCTCTCTCTCTCTCTGTCTGTCTGTCTGTCTGCCTCCCTCTGAATCTCTCTCTCTTTCTCTATCTCTTCTCTCTCTCTATCTCTGTCTGTCTGTCTGCCTCTCTCTCTCTCTCTGTCTGTCTCTCTCTCTCTCTCAATCTCTCTCTTTCTCTCTCTCGCACTCTGCCTTTATCTCGCTCGCTCTCATTTGCTAAGGAATAATTTATTTCATGAGGTTTTAATGAGGATATGAAAACAAAGTCCATAAATGGGAATTTGCGAGAGCATCTGAGAACATTTAGAACAATAAGAACATAGGGACCATAAGAACGTTAAGAACATGTAAGAACAATAAAAACGTGTTAGAACACATCAAAACATGTTAGAACATCTCAAAAAATGGGAGAGCAGTTGTGAACACGTGAGAAAACCTCCTAACCTCTAAGAACACATCACAAAACATCAGAAAATGTGAGAGTATCCCGGAAAATGTGAGAACACCTAAGAACACGTGAGAAAATCTCAGAATATGTGAAAACACCTCTTAACACGTGAGAACACCTCTTAACACGGGAGAACACCCCATAGCACGTGAGAACACATCAAAACATTTAAAAACACCGCAGAACAGCTCACAATATGTAAGATTACCCTAGAATATATGTAAGAACACCCCATAACACTTCAGAACACGTGAAAAAAACATCAGAACATGCGAGAACACTTCACAGCATCTGAGAAAAAATCAGAAAATGTGAGAGTGAGAGCACCTCATAACAAATTGAGAGTATTTGAAAACATCAGAAAACACGTTTAAAACATCAGATTATATGTCACCGAGGAGTTCAATAAAAATATAAGAATATAAAATCTGAGAACCATCATGTTACTTCTTTCTATGTGTACAAAACTGCATGAACCCTGACTAGATTGTTGAAAATGACTTAATTATGAAATACATTAAATTAACGAAGGGGAAAAAAGTTTATGAGTATCCGTTACGTCACTATTTTTTTTTAAAGAGCTGACTTGCTATCTAGAGACATCATCCTACACGCAATCAAATATAATTACTTTTTGTAAAATAGATACGTGGACCCTTGGCTGTCCGTGTAATAAGCTTGTACTTGTGATCCCGCATGTGACTAAATGTATAGGCATGAGATAGTCATGACTCCAGTGAGTCATGTGAAGTGATCATGATATTGACTCATTGAGTGAACTGTTAAGTAAAGTTATACATTAATTTGTAAAAACAAGAGTACATAGCACTAGCAATACGGGATGCGCGAGGAAGGGATCGGAAAGGGAATTCCCAGGACGGAAGTGAAAGGAACATTCTTCAAGTCGGAACATTCTCATGGAGAAGAATGCTTTAATTGAATAATGAAGTATTACATAAATTTAAAGTTTTTCATTGATTGTCTTATGTATTTTTCATACAAATTTTAAGCAACTATTATCACTCGAAATACTAATAATGATCAACTATAGGTGCTTAAAATTTGCTCAAAATAAAATATTATCGAAAGAACCAAACACATCATTTACACATCTTGTGAAGTACCCTAAAGTACAATGCACTTTCTGATAATCAGAACATATTCTAAGCCACACTCAATACATTTCTCTCTCTCTCTCTCTCTCTCTCTCTCTCTCCTCTCTCTCCTCTCTCTCTCTCTCTCTCCTCTCTCTCTCTCTCTCTCTCCTCTCTCTCCTCTCCCTCTCTCTCTCCCGCCTCGCCCCCCAAACACGTACACACACAAAAACACAGAAGACATATTAGTTTCATTGCACTTTTTAACTACATAGCTATACAAATATAGCCCCCCCCCCAACCAGCTCTTAAAAATATTGAATATAAATAAATAGAAAACACATAACTTAGACTACACTTTCATTTGTATTACCTAAACTTTTAAACTATAGCCTAAACTGTTATATTATAACCTTAGCTGTTATATTATAACCTTAGCTGTTATATTATAACCTTAGCTGTTATATTATAACCTTAGCTGTTATATTATAACCTTAGCTGTTATATTATAACCTTAGCTGTTATATTATAACCTTAGCTGTTATATTATAACCTTAGCTGTTATATTATAACCTTAGCTGTTATATTATAACCTTAGCTGTTATATTATAACCTTAGCTGTTATATTATAACCTTAGCTGTTATATTATAACCTTAGCTGTTATATTATAACCTTAGCTGTTATATTATAACCTTAGCTGTTATATTATAACCTTAGCTGTTATATTATAACCTTAGCTGTTATATTATAACCTTAGCTGTTATATTATAACCTTAGCTGTTATATTATAACCTTAGCTGTTATATTATAACCTTAGCTGTTATATTATAACCTTAGCTGTTATATTATAACCTTAGCTGTTATATTATAACCTTAGCTGTTATTCTATCAATTAACTTCTATAAAGTATAAAGTAACGTCTATCTCTTAATCTCCGTGTACTCGCCAGTCGGGATTTGCGGGGGAAACCTTCTATAGTGTAGTTTTCAACTGCTCACTAAAAAAATGTTTAACTTATTATATTAAAGGAAGGTCTCGATATTGATCCTTTAAAGGCCTATAGTGTGTATCCGTGGCAGTGTGATGCATGGCCACGATGCTGCAAACTCTACATGAAACTGAGTCCATGGGTCTTTATAGAAGGGGGAGAATGGGAAATCATTTTAAAATTAAATAAAACAAATCCGTAAAAACAAAGTTTTTGACTATAAATCCCTTATATATGAGACATAACTAAAAGTATTTACAAATATTTACAGACTGAATCTGTCTTAACTCAACTTTGCTTCATAACCCTGGGGGGGGGGAGAGGAGAAAAGTCTGGTCACCGATCGCTTGACCGAGCTCAGCGTGACACGTAAAATGTAAACAAAAGCACGCCGGTACTTCGGTGGGTCGCGTCAACGCGTCAACTCAAACTCTCACGTGGGGAAAAAACAATAACAAACAGTGAATTTGAATTACATACGTTACATAAGGATAAACTAAAAATGCATTAATTTAATTACGGTACGTTCGATCGATCTGAAATTTTGATACCATGCATTGTTAGGTGAGACGGGTCCTTGTGCCAAGTTTCAGCTCGATCGGATCACGGGGAGTGGGTCATTTTTGACTTTTGTTTTTCCGCCCGCCCAAGACAGAGATGACGACAGAACGACAGAGAGAGACGGCCGTGAAGTTAATAATTTCGGATTTAAAAAGCTACCAATGGCACCAAATTATTACAAATTGCAATCATTCAACAGTAGTCACTTGGGGGCCGTCCATAAATGACGTCACGCGATTTTGGCCGATTTTTTTACCCCCTCCCCCCACCCCTCGTCACAAAAATTTAGACCCCCTTGCAATATGACGTCACAAAGCGCCCCCCCCCCATAATAGCTGTATTTTCTATTTGAAAAAGAGCATGGTTCAAATCACTTTTTTGTCATTTAAGTGTGTATTTAGTGTAAGGTTGCACTCTAATATCGTAAAATGCTTGAAGCCATGTAACACGTCTTAAAATAAATTGTAAGAAATCAAATATTTCATTGGAACTTTTATTTAAAGTTATTTTTTTATTTAAAGTTGTGAGTTTTGATGTGACGTCACATTTCTCAAACACCCCCTCCTCCTCGTCACAAATTTGTGGACCCCCCTCCCCCTAGGTGCGTGACGTCATTTATGGACGGCCCCTTGGAAGTACAAAAGCATAACTATTACACTAAATGGTTTCGGTAAAAAGAACAATTTACTACTCTTTATAAAATTAATAATATGAATATTTCTGTTTCTACTCATTATTTCTTCATGGTATCACCGTGTCACCTGAATATATTCAAAACCCCATTCTGAATTTGGAAGCAGCTTTTTCTCCGAAATTTCCGCTTAAATGTAGACGCCCAATGATCAAATGTAAATGAAATGATCCTAGTCATATTGTGTCAGATGACTTTGTCCTTTCAGAAAACACGTATTGATTGAGACGGGGCTTACAAACTTTTGTTTCCCCGTTTCTTTTATTCTTGTTCTGTTTTACTATTATAAATTACCTATGCGACTTTATACAAGTCTCAAGGCATAAAAGTAGGGCGCCAACAGTAAAATTCAGATGACTGCGCTAGATGAGGTTTACAAAATTAACGCAAGTGCGTTCGGCACTATTTTAAAATATAAACAAAAAAATCTCGCTCTCCATCGAAAATAAACAAAGATGCAATTGAAGCTGATGACTAATGTACTAACACTGCCAGTGAACGCACCACGTCAACTAACATTTCTTTATAAGCAAAAATTTAACAGCTCACTTCAAAATCTTTGTTTAAAAAGTGTATAAAATTAAAAACAAGAACTTAACTATTAACAAATATTTACACTAGAAAATGCCACCCAAGCGATTACAAACCCAATGAAATATCAATGTCAAAACATTCACTAAATAACAGATCCTTTATCTAAACGACACCAGCCCCAATGCAGACATACTTCAGTTGTTTTTGTTTTCCATTTTATATCTTATCTTATCTGTTTCAGACGATCCTTCTATACAGAAGATTATTGCGTCCTACGCTTATCTATGGTTTGTGTTTAGTCCTGCATTCTTATTAGAGTTTTAAATGTTGATAAAGTGTTGGCTTTCCTGGTTTCTTCAGGCAACCCATTCCACGCCCGAATTCCGGACGGGAAGAACGAAAATTTGTATGAGTTTGTTCTTGCATACGGAATAAGAAAGGTGTTTTTATCCTTATGTCTATCTGAGGGTTGTATTAAGTTATCTTTGTGTTGTATTTCTAAATTAGAGTTAATTGCTTTATGTATGATTACTAATTTACTCTTGGTTCTTCTATCCTCTAGTGTTTCAATGTTTAATGATTTAACTAATGGTGTTATTATTGTCAGTTTTGAATATTCTCCAGTAATGAATCTGGCAGCTCTTTTTTGGATTTGTTCTAGTTTATCAATGTTTTCTTTGGTGGATGGGTCCCATACAGAAGATGCATATTCTAGTACAGGTCTCACCAAAGTGAGATAGCATTTTAGTTTTATATCTTTATTACATTTGTAAAGATTTATTTTTATAAAGCCTAAGGTTTTGTTTGATTTTTTAATAACTTCATTGATTTCTCAGAGACCAAATCTTTTACTCTAATGTACTGAATGACATTTTGAATTTGGGTGTACATTATACAGATGTCAAAAATGAGATGCAATATTTGAATATTAAGTTCTGGGTGGGGCAAAAACTGAGTGATTGTAGGAGGTTAACATTACGTAAGTAGGTTACCACCACTTAAGTATAAGACTACCATTACTACCATGCTACTATCCAGAAAGAACTTTTTGAAAACTAAATTTTATTTTATTCCAATACCAGGCATCACATGAAAAGTATCAGAACGTGAAAGTGAATTTTATAAATTATTCTCTTCTGCAAACACGTTATTGGAGTTACGCAGTTTACATTAATTCCGATAAAATGAATAGATTTCTATAGTTCGTGATTTTTTTAACATGCATATTGATATAATTTTAATAAAATAAAATAACTTTTTTCCATTATTATAACCTGAATACTTTAAAGGTACAAATATTGTGGCTTCATTCGTTCAGTTAAATGGTAAGAATACTAGCCTCCCATGATACGGGTTATAAATTGTAGTACATTATATTAAAATCGCATAGTTGAAATATATTTTGTTAAATAACCATTTTTTACAGTTTTCTAAAATTGTATTTTTTGTGAGGTTTTGCCAAACGACAACCTTTATGCGCACCGTTTGAATTCGGGA
Organism: Ampullaceana balthica; assembly: GCA_944989445.1. Classification (NCBI taxonomy): domain Eukaryota; kingdom Metazoa; phylum Mollusca; class Gastropoda; family Lymnaeidae; genus Ampullaceana; species Ampullaceana balthica. The sequence continues at coordinate 601,824 of CALYLW010000277.1, forward strand.
AAACTGCACACCTCTCGTGGTTTTCTTTGAACGCAGTGTAGACATTTGTTCTGTGGAATCAGATGTCTTGAGTAATGCTGAATTCCATCAGCTGTGATTGACATTACAATTCACCAGTGAACTAACTCGCAAGAAGCACCCACTGTTAACGAATCAGCCATACTAATCATTTTATTTTCTGTACGTTAAAGTTTGTAAGTTACTTAGTGAGTCGAAGTTTTCAAATTCTATCGCAAAGGTTTCAGTTTTAGTAATAGGACAATTGTTATTGAAAAGAAAAAATATTAGCACATTTTGTATGCATCGTATGACACTACATCGCATAAATTCCGGAATACCATATAGTTGACACAGACTAACTGAAACAAATTTGACGGGTTTGGAGCGGATATAAAAAAAAAGAGGCCTGGATCAGGGTGATGCACTAAGGTCGGAAATAAACGTTTCAAAATAAAATAAGTTATACGAGATTTCTCTTTCTTGGAATTGAAAGTATGCCTCACCATACGATCTTGTAAAACAATTTGAGATATTTCATGTGTTTTTTTTAACCCATTTTTTTTTCAAATTCAATGTATTTTTTTTTAAAGAAAAAAATAATGTAAGATAACTAGCGACGGGTAGCAGCTTAAAATTTGTATGTGAATGTGTGAATTTGTGTGTGGTGGGAGGTTGACTCACACTTCCTATTTTAAAAAATGCATTTATAAAACAGCAATATTGGATGAATATTTTGAATATTATGTTATTCAAAATGGTCTAGGAGGCGTGGATCTTTGAGTATTCGATAGAGCACTCACTCACATTCCGGATTCCGCACTGAAGGTAGTTTAGTATAAGGGACGTAACAACAGTAACTGTTTATATGATTACTAAACTTAAGGTTCTTTCCCTTTCATTATTTTTCTCACAGGTATGAAATCTTCATTTAACATTCAGCGATCATACGGGAATTATGACGAATTTAGAGGGGGGAAAAACTTAACGCTCTATACAAAATGACTACACTACTATTCCTAATTTAAATGTTTAAAAATGAATTATCGCCTCATTATCATGCTTCAAACCAGCCAATAATCTAAAAATAATAAAATTACGAACTGAAAATCCATTTTCAAACCCAAACAAATTAAATTTATCATCGCAAACACATAATTCATGCATATATAAGGTCAAATTAATGTCAATGGTAAACACAGTTTTTTCTTTCATTGGCAGCTTAGTGAGCAGTTGCATAAAGCCAAGGATAGTAGCTGCAGATGTTTTGTTTAACTCAAGCTCATGGCGAGAAGGAAGCCTTTGTTTTTAACCATACCTCCGAGAAATAGACGAGATCCTTAACATAATGCAGAATCTTTTGCTTCAATGGAAGGCATTTACGGTAAGACAATGAACGTTATCACTACGAAGCAGTCAGCGAAAGAAGGCTCCGACCACAGTAATAGGCAATCATCAACAAAATCCTTGACTACCGGAAGCGCCGGGGGTAGAGACGCTACACACTTTAAGTTAGATAAAGGGTTTACCGAGGCACAGTCGCTCGAAAAGGAAACCGTATCGAGTAGGAATGGTCAAAAATACTACGGGAGTCCAATTCAACCGATTAATCAAAACACAGACAAACTGAAGTCCGGGAGAAAGGCACACGAAGGCAATCCACCAGTTCACAAACGGAATGATAGTTTCATCCAGAGGTTCGGCAAGAAAAAATGCGAAGTTTCCGGGGAAGGCACCAAGACGAAACAGAATGCCGGAAACATCAAAGCTGAGGCGTCGGAGCAGATCGATGCGTTCAAGAGTGACACGTTTGATCCGTTTCATACGAGAGTCCCACCGAGAAAAGAAGGTGATCAGGAGAAAGGTGAAATCTGTGGAGACTCGAAGTCTAACCTAACGATGGAATCCAGCACTAAAAAGGATGACAGTTTTAAGCCAGTCAAGGTGGAAAAAATCAAGAAAAACATCAGACTCTATCAGAGTGCCAAAATGCAAATGAAGAAATTGGTCACCCACAAAAATAGTAAAGTTCGAGTTCTGGATGAAGATGTCGAAAAAAGTACTTCGAACGCAGGTGAGAGTGACCATCGCAATAAGTTTTCAAAAAATCCGACTTCACATCTCACAGAGACATCATCTGAAAGTGTTATACAGGAAAACAAACCAGACGTGGACAAAACTGGACGATGTAAAATCACAATTAAAGCCCAATCGTCTGCAAACTGTGCGGGAAAATCTGGAGGAGAAATGCAAGGTGATCCCAGTACAAGCCTGGCGAGATGCTCAAATCGAAACCTAAATGAAGACAGCCGAATGAAACGAATAGATAAACCAAACGAAACGGTGGGCTCAATTGGAGAAAACTTGTTCCAAAATATTAAAGAAAATTCGGAAGTTGCGAGACGAGTAATCAGTAAAAGGGATCAAACACGTATCTAACGCGCCTAATTCGAAGCTGCATCCAGCAGAAGTCATCGGTGGCGCTGTCGTCGAGGACGTGGACACATCTGATACAAGCCCTGCATCTCCGGCTGTCATCAGCACAAAATCTGAAGCTTTGAAAACGAGCGAACAATTAAAGGCCAAAACGGTGGTGAATGCTAGAGCAAGTCCTACAAACATGGGACACGAGAACATCACAAATGCGAAAAAGACTCCGTTCCTACTTGACAAACCGAAACTAGCGTGGAGCTCCCCTCCTTCACAACTGCACAATATGTATGATGAGCGCGGAGGAAATGAAAAAAATACAATTCCGGAGAGCATCTCTAGCGAATGTGAAAATGGATTGGAAACCGAGCATGAAGAGCTGGATCAAACGTCACCTTTCCAGGTGACCAGTTTGCATAGTTTTAATGAAGAAGCGGACACATTGGATTTGATGTTGAAGGGTTTCACTCATGATGTCAAGGATTTATTAAATCATGGAGATGATGGCCGCTTTTTGTGTTTAGAAAACACAAGAAAAGAAAATCGGGAAATTTTTAGTGACGATTCAAAAAAGATAAATCTGAAAGAAGAAAAAGATAAATATCTCCCGAAGGAAAGTATCACTACTCTGCCAGGGGAGGAAAATAAAATGCCAAATAGCACTAGTGCTTCAGTGCATGAGAAAGAGTTGCAAAGTGGGGTTACAAAAACTACAGCACATAAAAACAGCAGAGCGTCAGGCGAAAACAGATCAGGATCTAAAAACGTTGCAGCCGAAAACCGTCGAGGAGTGCTGGAAGGCCTTCGTGCAGAATGAGATCAGCAAATCTTCCTCGGGGGAATGCGGGGACAACTTGCAGAAACACAACCCCTTGTCCTGGGCCCTGGCCACACAGTCCGCTAACAACTTGAACAACCCGGAAAGACCTGGGGTCTCGGCGAAAGTCGTTGACGGGGATGAGCTTCAGAGGAAGGAGAAAGGTCCGTCCAAATTACAGAAATTGAAGCAGATCTTCACGCCGTCGTACGCCCACAACTCGTGGGTGCCAGCGCGGCACAATTTCAAGCCCAGGAAATTCAAGCCTGCAGCCGAAGATGAGGCCAAGACCAAAGAAAAAGGACACAGGGTCACTCCAAACACGCCGGGCGCGAACGAGCCGCCGGGGCGTGACGCCGTGAAGACAGACGAGCTCGACACCGGTAACACGGTGACAGTGAGGAACGTCAGCACCCTCACCAAGACGGCATCGGTCAAGTCAAACAGAAACCTGATGGAAATGTTTTCTGCTTCCAAGCCGACATCAACCGACGTTACTTAATCTCATATGCAGGATCAGTGAGTTCGTGTATACCTATCTCTGGTGTGTGTTGGCAGCATGTAGTATTACTAAATCACAAATGTATGTCCAGTAGACTTAGCATTAGTATGAAAGTTGCTTGCAATCACTCAATGTATGTCAATTTACTTATGCTTAAAGATGTTTGCAATAAGGATGTCACTAAATCTGAAAGGTGTGTAGTCAGACACACCTTGTAATCATACTTTGTAATTTTAAGTGAGTGATCAATTTCACGAAATCTTTAGTTTGTAGTCAGACAAGTTGCCTTCAGTCTTGACTGATGGCTACTAAATACATGTATTCCTAACTTCAGTAAAAAGTTCAATAAAGATCAGAGTGGAGAGTACTGTCATACTTCTGACATGACTCTACATTAGCACCCAACAAGATAAGATGGTATCTATATCTAATAAAGATTCTTTAACCATCTAACAATCATTATTAAAGGCTTTTTTTTTCAACCACGTTTAGTAAACTGTTTCTTGTCTGTCCACGTAAAACTAAAACCTTGTAATAGAAATTACTTGTTTTTTGTTGTTGTTTTTTCTCGAAATCCTTAAACCTTACTACACTGTACAGTAAAAAAAATATATGAAAAAAAAATATATGAAAAAAAAATCATGAAAACCAAAAAGGCTTGCTTTTTCATTTAATTCACACACAACACTGGGGGTGGGAAAGAAATGAAAAAAAATGATTACATTAATTATTTGAAGACCACCTTTGGGTTGACAGCCTTAGAAGGGCTGTCATTTGTAATTAACAAAAACCCTTGCAGCATGTGTAACTAAAAATAATCTTGTTGCGCACTGCCATTCAATAATATAAAGAGAGTAAATTTCCATTTCAGCAACAGGAAGTTATCACAGTTTAAATCACCACCCAAATTGTTAAGACTGTACATGTATATCAATGCCCTTTAGTGTGTCACACGTGTTTTTTTAGTTTCAAAACTCTCAGACTGGTACTGGCAGTTAAAAACATTATTTTCAGTTTGTTTTATTTTTTCCCCATTCTATAAGTTCAATAACGTGTCATCTAAAAGATTTTTTTTTAATGTTATAATTTACGCAATGCAACATCTCAGAGGCCTTCAGGAATAAAACCATGTTTTTTTTAATTTATGCAACTGGTCACATCTCAACTATAGAATAAGCATCCTTGTGGAATGGGCAAGGCAGCTATTTTTTGATGGGGGTAAACCTGGAGATAAAATAAGTCTCATCCACCAAAGCAGAGAACAGCTGAAACTAGGTTGGAAGCTAACACAGGCAGTTTTCCTTTTAAAAAAAACGACAAAAAAATTAATAACTAAGGTAAAGTAACAGACAGGTATCACAAAAAATTAATGAATATTTCTTTTTTTTACTTTGAAAATAATTCCCTTCATTACTCAGGATAATGAAGTGACTAGTATTTTTATCTCTGAATTCTGCAAGTTTGTCAACATATTTTTTTTTAATTTAAGGAAATTTTAAATTTTTTCTAATCTCTATCCTGGTAAATCTGATTGCATGTATTAATTAATAGAATTAAGAATGTATTAATTTTTTTAATGTATTTTCAGCAAGCAAAAGATTAAGCTTGCATGTATAATTTTGCATGAAATTTTTGACACTGATGTATTTTTAAGACTGGTAACTCTGAACAAAACTTCTCCAATTTTAGGTCAAAACTAAATATATATTGAAGAAAACACTCTTAAACTTACATAGGATAAATTATTGGAAAGAAAAAAGTGAAACTTTATTTACAAAATATGTTATGTAATTGTTAACATATTAAAAGAAACTCAAACTTTAGGACAATAAGTCAATAAGTTTTAAAAAACAACACATTTTTTACATCAATTTACAACCTATGACAAACACTTGAAGTAACAAACTAGATTTAATAGCGAGTTTTATTAAAATGGTGAATAAAAATATGAACAATAATACATTTACAAATTCATCATATACACAATTGTTTACCTTTTAACTTGTTTTTTTTAAGGGCCCATAAAATAAGCTCCATATTATTTACAGTAGAAGTCCATTAGTCCGGCATCCAACAGTCCGGAATGCCCGATAGTCCGGCATCGCTCCGGTAAATTGTTTTAAAAAATTTTTCTCCAAAAGTGTGTCTTTCAAGCAAATAAAAACGCTCGAGAGCTATTCTGAAGTTTTTCGGGGTAGTTCAGGGATCACCCTGAAGCGCTCTGTAAACCCTCAGCCTACTCAAAATCGTGAAGAAAGTGACTCAGATGCCAAACGGAAGAAAAGGAAAAAATCAGCTGGGCAGAAGCTGCAGAATCACTAAATAAGTTTATCTCTTTTACTGAGGCTAGTACTAGCTACAGTGCTTCAGAAATTATTGATTTCCAAATCATTAGAAATAAATTTTATAATTAACACCCAAAGTCAAGAAAACAAAAAGACATTCGTGACTTTTTTTAAATCTAAGTGAAATATGTTTTATAGTACGTGTACATACATTATATGAAATGTAAAATAAACTTTGTTGTATTTGCAGCAATAATAATTGCATACTGTATTTGTATTTTAATTACTAACCTATATGTTCTTATAATTACGATTTTTGTATGTATGTAGTTAAAAAAAACAAAGTACATTTGTTTTACGGCAAAGCCTACACTAAAAAGAAGGGGCACCGCCCGATAGACCGGAATTTTCGATAGTCAGGCACCGAGCCGGTCCCGAACGTGCCGGATTATCGGACTTCTACTGTAGTTACCTTCATGAAATGTACTGTGATTGACCCAAACTTGTATCTACTCGGCCAGTCTATGTGTCCAGCCATCAGGAACAGGGTGCCTGTGAGAATTGACTTTTTATCCAGCTATCAAAGGGTGTTAGCAATTTTCTTTTTAAAGTACAGCTATCAGCTATGAGGATTGAATTTTAGTCCAGCCATCCGGAACGTAATCGACAGACCAGAAGGGAGGTAGGAATTGTGGCCTCATTGTGTCCAGGAAATGTTGCCTCCACCTCGCCTGAAAAGCCAACAGACCATCATACTGTAACATGTGCTCTACAACACGCCTGCCATGGGGGACAAAGTCAGTGACCACCTGCCTGAAATGTGGAATCAAAGACTCAAGCACATTGAGAACATGACAGACATTCCACAAAAAAGGGAACATAACTGCATCAATGTTACCTCTAAGGTTCGTTGGTCCATGTGCAAAGTAAAAAATCTCTTGCGCAAAGTTGCAAAACCAAAAAAAGTTTGTGCAATATTTTACTATGTTTGTTGCGCGGTAAATCTAATGCTGCGCGGCATCAGTCAGATATCTGCGCGGCCGTGGAGCCACACAGCCTAAAGGGAACATTGAACTGCATACATCACCCAGAGCTCTCATCATAAAACCTCAATTAGCCCTTAGGAAATATTCACCTGAATCATTTACCATTCATTCATGACTAGCATTTCTTTGAAAACAGTGCACAGCTGTTTTAGAGCATAATTATTTTTTTCTTCAATATATAATATATTTTAAAGAAATACTTATAAAAAAATGTATAATCTATACTATATCTTGTGGCACGAGACCCATTCTAAAATTCATTTCTCTTTTTCATTAATGACAATTAATCAGGAGTTTCAGGGGTAAGATTATGGTATCAAATTAGGATTATTTTAAGTCTTGTTTAATTATTTTACTGATTTTCATATCTACCTGGCATCAATGAAACCAGCTTGTTCCAAAACTTCATCTGTCAGCTCAGCAACACCATAGAAATCTGTCAAGACTTTCTCTAGGTCATGAACTCTACCCTCTGGGATGGAATGCCTATTTACTGTCAGTGCCCTGAGTATGATTATGAAAGTAGAGAAACAATAAACATAATTGTACTAGGTTGTGCTGCGGCGCCGTGGCGCCTGTGGCACCCACTTTTTTTTAGGGCGCCGTAGGCTTTCAAAAGCCTAAGTAACTTATCTTTGTATGATAAATACGAAATATTCCTGAAATGTACACAAAGTATTTTATAATAAACGATCCTCAAATCCTCTTTTTACGTCGTCCCGTTTTCCAAAATTAAAATATGGGCTAAAACAATGACCTCATATAATATCTTTTTACAGCGAAAATTTTTAGAAAGCAGCGCACCAAATTACTGCACCAAAAAATAACTCTTTTCGAACGTCCGCATAAAATTTTTCAATTATTAATAATAGTGTGGAGGGTGTTTAATGTTAATCTGGAAACCAAAATGATTATGATTTTTAAGTCTATATATTAAAAAAAAAGTGATGTCCCTCAGTGTTACGGCAGGATAATTGAGGGTAAATATATATATGATTAAGGATATTTGAACGAATCTCCCCCTCACCCCAGCACTCGTAGATTCAGGGTTATTTAATAAAGTAACATCATTAGCATATTACCTCATCAAAGTTCTAGTTGCACCCACCTTACAGCAGATCTGACTTTCTGAAGGTCATGGTCTAAGACAGTCTTGGCCCCAGGGCCTGACTCTAATGGTGCGTTGCATTCCTGGGCCAGCTGCTGGCGTAGTGCGATGTCAAAGTCACAGCTCCTCTTGTGACATGGCAAACACAACAGCAGGACATCATGAGAGCTGTGGTCCTTCAGCAGGACAGGGAAATACCTGATTAAAAAAATGACACATTAGAAAATGCAAATCATGGGAAGAATGTTTTTTTAAAAAAAACATATAAGAATTGGAAAATACTGTTAATTGTTTTATAACAAAATAACAATAAATGATCAATAGGTTTAAATTAAACTCAGATTCATCCTCATTAAGAGCATTGGAATATAGATGAGATGAACTAACTTTGTAACACACATCAGTGCCAGCATCCTCTCAATATACAGCACTGATTGACAGTTAATACCATGATTGACAGTTAATACCATGATTGACAGTTAATACCATGATTGACAGTTAATACCATGACTGAAGGTAATTTTTTTTTCAATAGAGCACTGATTCAAATTATATTAACGTTAAATGACAATCTGTATTCAATATATGACACGCAACTTGGCTTCCTATGTGTATCTTTTTTTTATGCCGTTCAAACATACATGGTTCTCTAACAACTTCACATGTGATTTCAGCATCAGTTACTTTAAATACATTTTAATGAAATTATTTGACCTTTCTGAGGTCTTCATATGTCAAGGCCACTCAAACCTTCCTTATTTACCACAATATCATTATATTATATTTGAAAACTTACTTCCTGTATTCAAATGGAATGACAAACTTGCGAACATAATCTTTATCACATCCACACACAACGCAGACATTCTCCTTTTCCTGGAGGTAGTAATTGTTTTCAGACTGTGGCCGGTTGGCTGGTTCAAAGTGAAGGCGAACTGTCAAAGGATCGTTGCAAACAATTTCTGAAACAAAATAAAGGTGCTCAAACTCATTTAAAGGAAAAGAAAAGTCAGATTTAATTCTGATATATAGTCACATGACCTGCAAGTTGAAATCAAAGCAAATAATTGATAGCCATAAGCAAGACAGTCCTTGGAAATAGACCTGTATGCTGTGCAGAGGTGGCCACAGTTGTAGCGGGTTGGAGTAGGAAATTCCACCACCACCCTTTCGGGAGGTACAACCTGAGAGGCAGCCTGGACCGTTTTTGAACGTGCCCTACGTTGGCCAGACAACCCCATCAGAGGGGATCGTCTCGGGGGGATGTCACCAGTGGTTAGTTCCTCTTGGTGGAGGGGAAAAAAGGGAACCGGGGAATTTCCCGAGGGGACATATAAGAGCCAAAAGCTCAGGGCCATTGATGCAATCGCAAATTTATAATAGCCATAACCAATTCAGATATTAATATATCTTGTCAAATTTAAAGTTTTCATTGTGTTGTATTTATTTCATGAATTAATGGCCCTGAAAAACAATGTAAATGAGCTTATTGCAATGAGCATGAATGTCAAAAATTGAGCCAGTCCTCTTGCACACAACTCAGTTACTTCAAATTTTCAACAACAGAAACTACAGGCTATGTCCCTTTAAAAAAAAAGTTAACTCATTTATTGAAGTTCTACTAACCACCCAGGCTTTTCTCTAAATACCACTGAGCTTTTTTATTATCACATGTGCACAATACACTTCCATCGGGGGCCTCCAATCGACAGTTGTCCCAAAGTGGTCGGCGACGAATGCTGTAAGCATTAGTGCTTTGTTTCTTCTGCTTCGACTGTTTCTGTATATTTGGCTGGTTCTGCGCATTTGGCTGCTGAAAAATATTCCTGTAAAGATCATTTAATTATGTCTTCAATATGCCATCAGGCAATATGGTTTTCTTTTTTAATTAATAACAAATCAAAACTTGAAATCTTTTATTTTCATTTATAGTTTCCACAAGATAAAGTGTTTTATTTTGTGACTTTTCATATTTTATTTCAAAAGGTGCTTTTCATCTATCTAATAATACTTTTTAAATAAGATAAACTCTTGTAACAATGACTAATTTTAAGATTTAGAAAAAAAGATGGATGCATACTAACTGCTTAGCAGCCAATTATTTTCGGCCCTTTTTCCCATTCAATGTTATGTGTAAAAAGCTTACCATTTTATTTATCTTAGGGTTGGCATATTCCATATCAACAAGCCCTTGACATAAAGACAAGGCAACCTTTTCAAAAGTATTTTCCAGTCCCACTTAAAAATGTTCAGATGTGAAAGAAAATAAATAAAACAAGTCAAAAGAAATAAATGAATAACATGTAAGAATATTTTTTCTTGCTTAAAATGAATATGTAAAATGAGTATAAAATCATACAAATGTCCAGTTATTAGAATCACAAAAAGAATATCATTTTATCTATTTCAAATGAATATTAAAAAAACTAAAATCTATTGCTCTTATTTAAATTTAACACTAAGATAACCTCACTTTGAAAACAAACTACGCCTTTAGCTTGAATATAGATTAAATTATAGCAACATGCACCATTTAACAACTCACATCTTTCCTTCACATGCTCTTCACTGAAAGAATCCTCCTGCCCAACAGCCTGAGATTGAGGTCTTGTATCCTCTGGTGATGATGACACTGCCCCCACAACTTTACATTCATCAGAAGCAGTTGATGTCATCTGGTCCTCATTGTCATTATTTGTTATCATATCCGATGCAGGGCTTGAAGAGTTCAATTTTGCTTTCACTAGTTTCATAAATATTTCCACAGCCACTGCAGCATCAGTTGCAGCATAGTTGATCTAAGATATGTCATAAAACATGTTTGATATCATGGAAAACATTTATATTTTAAATATTCAAATAAAGACATAGGTGATATCAGATATGTCATAAAACATGTTTGATATGATGGTTGGATCAATGGTATTAAATATTTGTTTAAAGAAAGAGTTGGTTTGAAATTTGTCAGTAAGGATGTATGATACTGTTGATCCTATTTAAGTCGCTGGCCAAGGGGTTAGTCAAAAGGCGTCGAGATAACCAATGATAAAGAAAAATGAAAATCAATATGGCGGCAATATATTAACATGTGCTTGAAATTTCTTTATGTACATGCTTTGCTTTGTTTTACCCAACAGCATTGCAGCGATTTATTTGATGAAGCGATCGGCATGCTATAAAAATGTACACGTTTGCAAATAACAAAAGGCATATGTGCACTAATAGCAGAGATTTACTTCTTCAGCCATGACCCCACCTATTCTTATTCAACACCAGCCCCCTTTCCACAATATGCTCTCAATACAATGTTGTGTCTCTTTATAAAATGATCCAGCCACCCATAACAGTTAAGTCAGGGTTTCCTAGCTTTGAAGCAAGGATGACAGGAAGATTTGTTGCTCATGTATTTGAGAGCCAATGAAACACTGAATCATTGAGAACTTTGCGCTAAGCCGCTCTACAATTTTTGACCCAAGTTTGATCATTTTATTTGTTAGTATAAAGCTAGCAGAAAAGAAAACAATTGCAAGAAGTAATTTAAAAGTATATTAACTTTTTTAAAACTATAAAACTGAAGTCAAATAAAGCCTAATACCTTTAGTTTTTTTATTTCCTTCTTTCTCCAGTCAATAAAAAAATTTAACTGCTTATTAAACTGACTTATTAGAAATATAGTCATTTTTTTTCCTCTACCTGTTCTTCTGTATAGTTTTCTGCCTCCCAGTTTCCACAACGAATGTTAAAACTCTTGTCTATATCAACATCTAAAATTCCTTTGGCAAGACCTTGTAAACCTTTCGAAGGGCTAAATCAATAAGTGAAAATTAAATGCATTAGGAAAATTTATTTTTTAAGATAATTACTTTCCTAATATAAAGTAAATACAAAATGAAGGATATTTTTTAGGAACCTTTTAAAAGTGGCAGATTTAAAATTTCAGCTGTTCATGGCTGAAAAATTAGGACTTGACTTTTTAAAAAACAAGTTTCCCCTAGATTCCCTCAATTATTTGCCACATTTATTTTTGCTAATTCATGGCAGCATGAATCCCATTCTAGTCCCATACCAGAAATATCAATTTGTGAATTTTTGTTCACTGCATCTCTTTGGCACATATTTATTGACAAACTTAACAAATACCAAACAAAAACATCAACTCACCAATGGAAAATGCCCCTTACTCTAGCCAGTATGTGCCTCAGATCCACACAACCTGAAACTTTTAGTCCATGATCTTGATGCAGTTTCTTGCTATCATTAAGCACTGCCACGCCAACTTTCAATATTCTAGTATTGTTTTTAGTCAAAATAATAATATAAATTAATTCTACCCGCAATTTTGCCAAAATGTAGGTAATACAAATTAAAAGCTAGATCATTGTTGGCTTTCTTCCACCACAAAACAAAAGTAGATAAAAAAAACTTTAAATTCATAAACTTTTTTTATATAAATCCCCAACTAAACTAAACATCAATAAATAAATGTAAGACAATTCAAATAAATAATTTAAGTTAAATGAATAAACTATTTCAAGAGTGATTCTGACATAGTCTAGTGTGCCTTTTTTATTAGTCAACGTTGTGCATAATTAATCAGCTAAGTTATTTTTTAAAATTTTTCAAAAACCCTAAAATGCAGGGAGAGTTTTAACTACAGGTGATGATTTTACATAAATACCTTCGATCTGCCAAAAGTGACTTAAGGGAGTTAGGAACATTTCCATTCATTTTAAATAGCCGAACCAGTACACAGATTTTTGTTGGTGATGCTAGTTGAAGTAATGAAACATTGCGTTTGCTGATCCATTCACAATCTAGACCCAGAACCTAAGGGGGAAAAAAATGAAATAAATGTTTAAGAAATGTTTGTGAATGCACTAAATATTTAGGGCAGACTGATAATATTTTAACAAAAATAGCACAAAATTTATTTGTTTTACATTAGGTCTCATTTATATTATTTGAGAAAAGTTGGAGAAAACAATTTTGAATTTGATTTTTTAAAAATTAATATTTATTTAATCAATTTACATACAATTTTAAAACTTGATTACATCACAGTTGAAAATAAATTTCTGAAATAAAATTTTAAATGTTGGAACTTCCATGTTAAGCAGCATAACTGTTAATTGTGTTTTTATTTTCTAGAAAAATTAATTCATTCAAACCTTCAATTTTTTCAAATCTTGCATTAGAAGCAAATAGATTCTCTCCCATTCCTCTGAGTTGTTAACAATAAAAATCTCTCTGCCATTGACATGGGCTTTGTCATTTCTCTGTTTTCTGTTAAAATATCTCCAAGCTACCCATATGACCAAGCATGTACCTACTAAAATAAAATAGTTTTTAAAATAATAACTAAAAATAAAATACAATATTATTCTAAAAATAAAATCAAAGTACAAAGAAAATATTCTAGGGTATTCCAAATAAGCCAATGCCTCAGACAAGGACACTCTTGTATCCTCTTCAACATCACATTAGGAAAATTAACACAATGTAGCCAACCATTGCAGAACCTGGCATATGCAGATGACAGTACTAAAAGGTAGAAACAAAGATGGTTTAGTCAAAGCATTCAAGGGACTGTATCACTGGTGGCAACATCCCATAAACAACCAGTGAGAGTGACAACTTTCAAATACCTGGGAGGAACCATAAATGAAAACAATGAAAACAAAAAGAATAGCTAGAAGCAAGTTTTCCTATTTTAACCTAAGAAAGCTATTAAGAAACAAAAACCTTTGAGGAAACTAATGAACTATCATGAAATCTGTTTTAACCTATGGAAGCAAGACTTTACCCTCACCATTTAAGCAGAAACTACTTTCAAATGTATGGGAGAGAAAACTGTAAGTAAAATTCATGTTCCGGTGATTGAAGAGGCTACATGAACCAATAGATACATATGCTGTTTGAAGATCTACCCATAGTCAAAGAATTTATGTGCAGGTTATCTGGAAAGAATGTCAAACTGTAGTACAGCAAAGACAGTTTATAGACAGAAAACAACACGTAGAATGCATACAGGATGACCAAGAATGACATTGGATGGATGTGGTTGAGAAAGACCTACAGCTAATGGAAATCCAGACAGAAAGCGAAAGGATATGGATAGGTCAGAAAGGAAGAGAATGATTGAGCAGACCAAGGCACTACCTAAGAGTAATTGATACCATTTGTCCTATTCTATACTCAAGACAGCTCTTAAGTAATTGATACCATTTAAAGTTTACAAACAAAATTTTGGTAAGCAAAAGTCTAACAGATTAAATAAATAAATTTTGTAAGAAATAAAAAAAACATTTATTAAAATATTAGCCAATATTGACAGTCTACTCTCCTTCTGCAGACCATAATTATTTCATATAAAAAAAGTGATTAGGTACTTTTAAAAATAAAAAAAAATTCTTGAATAAGAAATTAGTGTGTGCTCTGTAAAAAGCACATAATATGTTGGGTTTTTTTGTGCATATTAATTATAAAATACTTACACCCAAGAGTAATGACAGCTCTGTTTCCGATTGAAGATAATGGAGATAATAGAGACATTTTATGTGTCAGCTGTAAGAAATGTTTCAAATTTTTAACCAGAAAAATAATAAATGGTACTTAACAGTAGTACTTATTTTGCATTTTTGTTTTCATGTCAATGGCGTAAAGAATTACGAGTAGAGTTGTAAGATGTTGCTAAAAATTATTAGAAAAAAGTTATTTTATGGTTACAGATGTTTTATGTCTAGTCTTACATTTGTATTATACATGTACATGTAGTTTTAAATGCCGATAGAGTGTTGGTTTTCCTGTTTTCTTTGGTGGATGGCTCCCATACAGAAGATGCATATCTAGTACCCCAAAGTAAGCTAGAATTGCAGTTTTATATTCTTATTACATCTGTAAAAGTTTCTCTTTCTAAAGCCTTAGGTTTAGTTTGATTTTTTGCACGCTTTTGATTAGCTTGCCATTCTGTGTGTCTATCTTGCAATGTCTTTTTGACGCACTTTTCATTACTCAATTAAGCTGAAATTTGGCAGACACCTGCATATCCGGTGACAATAAAATATTCAAAAATTTCATTTCATTTGCACAGTTAGCTGGCAAGTAATTTTCTTACTGATGCAAAATATTTTTACTGTTAACAATTTTCTATGAGGTAATCAAAGGGAAATAATAAATACATTTTTTTAATAGTATTTTTCTTTGAAGAGTGAGCTCTCATTACAAATTGTAATTTTTACAACCGGGTGAAGACAGAGACATAACAATTACATTTAAAAATTGTAAAATAAAAAAATGGCTAAATAAAAAATGGGTTTAAAAATGATTTTTAAAAACAAGCTTTTATTCCAATGCACTAAAAATGAAAAAAATTAATTTTCTCAAGTCTACAAAAATTCAAAAATAAAGCATGGGACCCAAGAATGGAATATCAATGGTACGAGCATGGGAACTAGTAATGAAACACCATGTGGACTCGTAATTATAAAAATTATGTTTCTATCTCTGTCAACATACAACCAGGTGTCAAGCATATACATTGATTGAGAGTGACTAGCTTTTATTGTTTTCCAGTGGCGTAGCGAGGGGGGTAGGCAGGGGGGCAAATTCCTAATAGTTTTTACATATTTTCTGACAATGAAAATTTTGTTTTAAAAAAAAAGCAAATCTTTTAATCGAAAAAACAATAAAGCCAAATAAGAAATTGATAAACGAAATACAGTAAATATCATAAAGCATGTGAACGTTTCAACTGCCAAAATTTCATAAATTCTTCTGATGCTAATGCTGCTGTTTTGAAAAACCAGAGGCTGATGTGGTGTGGTATCAACTTAATTGATTAGACAGCCGCTCCTGTTGTAAAAGCAAATCTTACTTTACCCTGTCTATTCGAAACATGAGCCAATCGAATTCTCCGAGTGGCACATTGTTGGGGAGGGGGGGGCAAATTCCTCATTGTTAATTAACTTCTATATAAAGGATTTAAAAATAAATAACATTATAATAAAGTTTAATAAGGTAAAAGAAAAGCCAAGATAATTTTTTTTAAATGAAACTGTATTAAAATAAGGAAACGTTTTAAATACCAAACTTAAATTTAAACTCCTATTCTCCTATTAATCTAAAGACTTCTGATACTAATGCTGCTAACCTGAAAAACATAGGGGCTGAAGTAGTGTATGAACATGACAATTATGTACTGGTACATATAATTGATTTAAACGTACTGGAACAAAATTGTTGGCATACTTATATGGTTTATTCTTTCAAAGCATCTTTATTTTATTTTTGTTGTCTTTATTTTATTGAATACATGTAAATAAAAATAATGAATAAAATTGCTTATCTAATGACTAATGGAATTAAACTTCGCACACATAAATTCAAAAGTAGCAATTCATGAACAAGTGCTCAACATTACAAAAGTTTTTTTGCAATTAGAAAGAATCATAAATGGGACAAAAAAGAATAGAATATTAATAAAGAACAACAAGAAGTTGTAAAAGAAGACAAAACAAAGTGGCAAAAGGTTCTTGCTAGAATGCTTGACATTATTAAATCATTGTAAAATTGAATGTGGCTTTTTGGGGTAACGGAGAGAAAAAATATAGGCAATGTTCTGGAACTGATGCATTTGCTTGCCAAGTACGACCAAGCGCTTCAAAAACATCGTTCGAAAAAAGGTTAAAAAAAACGTGTCGTCTCAAAAATGAAACTGAGCTCATAGTAATTTTATGCGATACAGTTAGCGAAAAATAATATTTTTTCAGGAACCAGATACATTACATAAAAATGTTCCATTTTATTCGATAGCTTTCATATATTTCACATAAGGATCAAACAATTCCTGTTGTGTGATATGTAAAGATTGAATATCAAAAAAGAAGACTTTTTGAATCTTTCAAAGATTTTATTAAAGCTAATTGAATCTGCTTTTGACATTTCAGAAATGATTTTATAATGGACTGCAGAAGAGGCTAAACGTGATTTAATATTTCTTCGTGGCTGGAAAGTATACAGGAGTTCAAGAAAGACATAATAAATTAAAGGCTAGCGTTATTCACACACAGCTGTGAGAATATTGTCCAGCATTATTCACACAGCCAAAAAAATGTTACAGTTATAGTGACTTAAAATTAGAAGCATACTAGTCTATAGTGTCTAAAGGTCATTAGGCTAATAGTATTAATAGCTAATGCCTTTTGTATTTAATTCGTAAATTTTAAATAGGCTTATTAATAATATATAGCATATAAATAGTATAGGCTATACATGAACATCATTATTCATTACAATTATCAAAATATTTCCTAGAAGAATGGGGCCATTTAAATTATTATTAATAGTTGTAATAATAAATTGTTTTTATCTTTGTGTTAACCTTTTGAGTTTGAGAAAAATATTCCATTACTGAAATTACTGGTTTGTAGTATTACGTCTAATCTTAGTACCGGTCATTTTGCTATCTGTTGAAGTCAGTCATAAAATTAATAAAATGACTTGACGTTTTCTAGCCATCCCCCTAATCGTATGACCATATCATGTATGATAATGACATTGAAATATATTTATAACTTAATAATATCTAATTTCTTATTACTATTAATTATTTTATAGCCTTGCTTATTGATATCTATGGGTGTGGAGGGTATAAAAATAAAAAATATCTTATTTTAAATGTCTTTCAAGTGACTGGAATGTTATTGTTATGCTTTTATCCATTTTAAATTAAAAAGAACCCAAGAGGACCTGCATACCAGAATTTTGCTACAGTGGTCTAATCTCTGTACTAATTCATAGTAGGCTAATTAATTATTCTCCCCAAAGGTCATTAAGTTAATTCAAGCATGCAAAAGCGTAAGACTGTATAGTATAATGTATATAATTTATTATAATAAGAGGGAAAGTCTGTAACTGTAACTTGACTTAGTGTAACAGAACAGATAACACAGGCGTGTGGAAAAATAATAAAAATGTTTCATGGAACTTTGAGCATGCTTGAGTGCTCATATAATATATAATTATAACAGAAACTGCTAGCACACTCACTGTGGCTTTAAAAAATAATAATAATATATATCTTTTTTTTTAAATTGTGCCCGCCCTGGGAATTGACCGCCAATACGACTGTTACAGCTTGCCTCCACCTAACCACTCTCCTGGTTATGCTCGAGATATCAAACGATTTTTAAAAATTATAACTACTGTATAAATATCCAATAAAACACCAATGCGTGTGCATGACTGTGTGAATAAGGCTAGACTATATTCCCACGCCCACAGCTGTGCGAATAATCACTCCGTAAATTAAAGTCGATGTAAAATCTCGCTTAAAAAGTTCATTAAACCTACTTTGTTTACATGATACTTCAACTGAAACGATATTTCTATTTTAGTACACAAGAATGTTGTTATGCATTCTTTTCCATGTCCATTCATACATAATGAATACTTCATAAACTATACAGCGTTTGGAATATCTAACTTAATAATTCTAACAGTGAATAATTGCTTCTACAAGCAAGGCATTAAACTTTAAACAGACTTCAGTGTCTTCAGAATACGAAATAGTGAAAGTGAATATCCCATGGTGCCATTTTGAAGTTATTTTTAAAATTGTAGAGGAATTGATAGATGCAGACAAAAAGCTCAACACACGAACAGATGCAGGCACTTTCCTGGTCACAATGAAATATATTTATTGTCTAAGTTATGTCAAAGATTCCCAAAATTATTTAATAACGTATAACTATAGTATAGTGTATAGTCAATAGTAATAGTATAGTATAGTCATAGTAATTAAGTATAGTATAGTGTTAAAAAGTGTTCAGAATATCTGAATATAATCATAGATGTCAAATCCTAAGACAGCCTGCGAATGTGATTACTTAATGTGCCTACGTAATGACAGTGAGATTACTGTGACTGAGCACTGTGACTTGTGAACTGTAAGTGTGATTGAGAATCAATAACATCGAATAACTTTCAATAACTTATAATTTATAACGTCGTGGTCGTGAATATTTTTATTTCTTATTCTACAAATCAACCTGTTTTGTTTTTTTTTGTTAAAATAAGTTACGTTAAATTTAAAAAGATTTAGCCAAGGACTTAATATTTAATGATTACAGTGCTGAATCTTCTGGAATCTTTTTAATTTATTTCTAATGCATTTGATAGCACCTTCACCTAACCATAGCTAATACTAATACCAATGCATGGTACATCCATATTATTGTTTACGAAGTGTCATTATGTTCAGTGACAGTACAGATAGACATTGGCTATTGGCTAAGTTGACGTATTACGTGACCCCTGCGCCGGATTGTCGCAAAAAAAAAGCGCAGGAGATTATTCAATCAGTCATTAAAATTTACCATTTTATTTGCCTACGCGAGCGCGGGGATTTTAAAGGTTTTTTTTATTTCTTTTTTTTTATTTGATCTCAGAAACATAGAGATGCACGTTTGTGGCGAATTTAAATAATTTAATCAATTTAAATATTCTTTGAAAATCTACATGAATAATACAAATGTTCTTTTTTAAAAAAAAACACCAAAATACACTTAATTTGAGTGTTAATTTTTCTGAATAAAATAATTCATGATAATCCTGAAAAATGACTATTTTCCCTGTATGTGCAAATAATATTTGAACAAATTTATTACCTTTGTTCAAACTAAATTTTCTTTTTTTAATTTATAGCAATTAAATTGTAAACACTTTTAATTCCATGAAACTTATCAAACACCCTTAACAAATAATAAAAATTAAGTGTAGCAATTTTAGAATGATATTTTCCCCAAAAATCACCAAAATACATGTATCATGTATTCACTTTAGTTGGTCACTAAAAAATAATGTAAAATTTAGTTAAGCAGCATATAAATATCTGAACACTAATACTAATACTTTTGATAGCCAAACCATAATAACTATTTCAAAGATAAAGGCTAAACGTGATTAATATAATTTATATTTAAATACAGTGCCGGATTTAGACTTGATATTAAGGCCCTAAGCTATTTGAATTATGGCAAAGCTTTGTAACGACGTGTGACAAGGGGGAAGGGGTGAAAAATCGGCCAAAATCGCGTGACCTCATTTATGGACGGCTCCTTATCCGTTAGGCACAATAGTGGCTTACTAATAAGCCAGAGAAAAAGCAATGAAAACTTAAATGGAGTACTTCACCAGAAAATCATAGCATAAATTGCAGATTCAACGTAACTTACCATTGCCATGTTAGCCGAGAACTTTAGCTGTATAATAGCAAGTTATCTTTGGAGCCGTCCTTAAAAGACGTTACGTGATTTTGGCCGCTTTTTCAACCCCCTCCCCCCTCGTCAAGCGTCGTCACAAAAACTTAGACCCCCTCCAATATGACGTCACAAATCTTTGCTATTCATGAAAGCAGTATTTTTTATTTGAAAAAGAGCAGGTTTCAAATCAATTTTTTTTGTCATTTAAGTATGTATTTAGTGTAACGTTGCACTCTAATATCGTAACACGCATGAAGCCATGTAAAACGTCATAAAATAAATTGTAAGAAATCATTTCAGTGGAACTTTTATTTAAAGTTGCGAGTTTTGATGGGAAGTCACATTTCATAAGCTCCCCCTCCCCCCTCGTCACACATCGTAACAAATGTGTGGACCCCAGCTTTTTTTTTAGGTGCGTGACGTCATTTATGGACAGCCCCTTTTCGGCTCTTGGCTAAAACAAATTTACATAGGACGTCCTCCTATTTTTTCCCCAAATTAATGTTATTTTTCAATTGAGGATAGTCGTATTGTCCCATCATTTACATGGAATAAGTTTTTATTCGTTTCTATTTAGAAAACGTAGACTCACCTTCAGAACTAGCTCCAAAGATTGAATGCAGTTTCGGAAGCAATATAATTTTTGAAATTTTGTCACCAATTTAAAATGAATGCCCTAGTCATTAAAAGACTAAATCTGATTGATGCATCTCAATTATGCCATGGCATTAGAAAATGGTAATTAATTGTGATGTATTTTCTGATTAAATGTAAACTCTTCATGTTGTGCAACGTTGTTCTATGAGGTTATGAATCTTGTCAAAGTACTTTACTAAAACCGAAAGAGTTTATCCAGTACTTAAACTTTATCTTAAAATCGGTTTCGCTCTCACGTCGTTCACATTATTTGACATCCGATTTGTGCCAGACATTTTGTCGAATCTTTAAAATTAACTCAAAATTTAATAGAAAGATTTGATTAAACGAGATCAGCTCTCGAGGTCCTGAAAATTGAGAAGTATAGCACCCACTTGATTGACGACATCTTAGATGACGTGGATATGCAGGACTAAACACAAACCATAGATAAGCGTAGGACGCAATAATCTTCTGTATAGAAGGAGCGTCTGTAAACAGATAAGATAAGATAAGATAAGACTCTGAGGTAATAGTAACAGTGCAGTGGATCCCGAGCCACGTGAATGTTGACGGCAATGAGAAAGCAGACTCCCTGGCAAAAACCGGGGCGGCCCATCCCCAACCAGATGTCCCAGTCGGGGAGATTACCACTCATCTCGGGGCAAAGACCTGGTGAATGGACCACTTCAGTAAAATGGGAAACTAACTGGGGTATGTCTTTACACACAGAAAAGTGTCAACTGTTAAGAGTAACAAAGATAAAGAAACAAATAAATTCAAAATATTTCATTCATGGAAAAGAACTGACCCAAACTAAAGATGCAAAGTACTTAGGAGTCATAATAAATGAGAAACTATCATGGAATCCCCATGTCAATGAAGTTATTAAAAAAATCAAACAAAACCTTAGGCTTTATAAAAAGAAACTTTTACAAATGTAATAGAGAACTAAAAATAAAATGCTACTTCACTTTGGTGAGACCTGTACTAGAATATGCATCTTCTGTATGGGACCCATCCACCAAAGAAAACATTGATAAACTTGAACAAATTCAAGAAAGAGCTGGTAGATTCATTACTGGAGAATATTCAAAACTGACAAGAATAGTACCATTACTTAAATCATTAAACCTTGAAACACTTGAGGAATAAAGAACCAAGAGTAAAGTAGTAATCATACATAAGGCAATTACTTCTAATCCTCCTATATAATAAAAGGCAATGTTCTGTGCGGTCATCGATAGCAATTGGTCCCTCAAACTCCTACAGCCAATCACTGGCTGATAAAAATTAAATCTCATTTACCTATTGAACTATGACGTTCAAAACGAGTTATTTTTGGTGCAGTTTTTTTCCAAGAGTTTATTTTAAGCGATGCGCATTGGGATTTGTAGTCAAAAACTTTGTTTTTACGGGTTATTTATTATAACTATAATGTATAGTATTTTTGACGTAATACACATGTATGGCCGGTCGAGACGGCGGGTCTCTCAACAAACGACGGTGGAGGGTAGGTAGGGGCTCTCGATAGACCACGGTGTTGGGGGTGGGGAGGTCGGGTCTCTGGACATACCGGCTGTTTGGGGGGGGGAGGTAGGGTCTCTGGACAGACGGGGGTGGGTAATTTTGTTATGTTACGGCCAAAGCCCGAAATCGGCCACTTCGCGAAATGGCCGGCCAATTCGCGAAGTGGCCAATGTTAGCCGGCCAAAGCCCGAAATTTGAGCTTTGGCCGGCCAGTTCGCGAAATGGCTAGTGTCGATTGGCCAAAGCCCGAATAAAGAAGTCATGAGCAGATTGAAGGTTGACTAGTAAGATTTAATACTTTAAAAAATTGATTGTTAATTACAAATGATAAAAACGAGTTACAAAAGTGAGACTTAATAAGTATATAGTTAACTATTTCTTTCTTTTATCACTTATTACAACAGGATGAACTTTTATGACATTTTGAATTACATAATCGTTTGTTCTTCATACATTTGCAGCAATTTGTTGCACACTTAGTACTGCAATTTCATCGAGTGTAGCCTTGGCAACCAGTCAGTGATTGGGAAGACGCGACGGTTCGTAATGATTTTTCTTCTGTGCACATGGATTTTAGTGTGAGCAGTTTCTCATATACAATGGAAAACTCGATTCTGTAATACAGTTGTTTTGAGAATACCATGTTCTGTTCCTAGCTTGTAGAAGCCATCTTCAACGTTCATGACAACTACAAGAACGCTTCTTGGATCAACGCGACCTCTATCAACATCTGGTATACAAACGCGGACGTTATCTCCAACTTTCTCTTGTGGGAATTTTTAATCTGAATTTTTAAGCATCTTCACAGCTTGACCTTGCAAATTGCTGTGAGCTGCTGACCCTCCCCTGTCAAACATCTCGGACCTCCCCCCCCCTAAAGTACGTCACACTTTCGTACAAAAATGATGTTGTTTTTTATTAACAAAATAATCAAAATTTAATATAAAACAGCGTGACGTCACACATGGCCGGACCCCCCTCCCCCCTGTCACACTTTCTTACACCCCCTCCCCCATCTGAAGCGTGACGTACTTTATGGACGACCCCTTACTATTTTGTAATGGCTTTTATGACGGTGTGTCATTGGTTCGCGTTTCAAAAGTGGCACGCGTGTCTCAGGTTTACCACCCCTGCCTTATGCCATAGAAAAATAGATTGTGCAATTATTGTAAAGTTCATTATTTCCAAGCTCTAAAAAAGTGATAGGTGGTGGAAGTTCAACAGTACCAAGTGGCACAGTGTACTCCAATTAGTCAAATGTGTTAAAAAAAAGTATATTATATTAATTTATATCACACTTTTCCTGGCGCTAAGGTGAAAATACCTCTAAGCATTGCGATGAAGGAACTTTGGATTTTTGCTAATTTAATTAAAGTTTTAATTGTGTGTTTCACAGATAAACGTTTCGCAGCTATAAAACGTCATTTTTTTAATTTCTCATAATTTTAATCCGGTTTCACAATTTCATTTTATCTATTTTTGTGGTGAGGGGCTGTTATTGAAATAAATGGTGTTATTCATTGGAATTGGAGCAGAATTTTTTATTATTATATTTAGACATTTTTTCAAGAATATGTTTGAAACTATTATAATTTCGTTTATTTAAGACTTATATTTATTTATTATTGTTCTATTTACATTGCTGTTCAAAGTAAATTTCATCAACCTATAATCTATTTTATCTAAAATAAAATTTTAAGATACAAACTGAACACTTGTTTCGATACGGCCTAATTTAATTTCATCATTAAAAGCAGCAACTAGGGGACGATAAGGTTATACATCTCCGCTGGCAGCATAAGCGACTGAGCTCTGAACTTGTTGCGTCCAAGGCACAACCAAATCGCTTGGCTCGCAATCTCTACAAGGGGCCGTGGTGATTTCACCATTTCGTTGATCAGGTGGGAGAAGTAACGGCAGATCGGCAAGGCCTGTATGGGTGTGCACAAGAGGTGATCATCCAAGAAGATCTTCAGGGCATCGTTCAGGCACCTGTGCGTCATGGCGTGGCAGATGAGCAGCAGATTGTTGAGTTCCTTTTCGTATCGATCGTACGAGTTGATGACCTCGAACCTGGTCAGGTAAGGCAGGATGCTGTCGAAATAAATATTGATGGCAAACTTTCCCGCCTTCCTAAAGTCTGCGTTGGCCCCGTATCGTAAGAGGGATTTGATTACGCTTCGGTCCAAGCCGAGAATGTAGGCGAACTTCATGTACTCGAAGAGCACGTCGTTTAAAGGAACTCTTTTTGTGCGGTCATGATATTCCACAGTCATGATAAATTTTTTCAGAAACAGTTTCGACCAATAAGGTTTCTCGAAGAAGTCAAGAGATGTCTTTGCGCTTTCGAGAATGCAATTGATGGCAGAAGAAAACGATTTCCTAGTGAAGAACAGCCCCACATTTTTTATGCCATCCTTTTCCGCCCGTTCCTCGCTGTACTGCGGGTTCGCCTTGGCTTCGAGCAGTAATATAAGACACTCGATGTAGTAGTACATCTGTTTCATGACTGTAATGTTGAAGGCGCAGCTGATCAGAGTGTACATTGGGAATGTTCGGGGTACGTTGTGGGCGTTAACGTTTTCTTTGCAGCTGATGAGCACTCGCGTCATCTCCGGCATCATTTCGTATCGATAGTCGGCGATAAGACTTTGTGAGTAGAGGACGTGGAATAAATTCGCGCCGTCGAACAACGACGTGCGCTCCTTTCCGCTGATCGACAGCAGCGCCGACAGACAGTCTGGGTAGAGCTCGCGTATCGCCACCAAAACCGCGCTTTGATAGTCCCACCGGGACATTTTTTTATCGACGAGGAGAAGTATTGCCTCTGGGCACCTGGCTTTAGTGGCCAAAGTTAGAGGTTCCCGCGAGGCGATCATCGGGTTGTTCTTAAGGATCACTTGCTCTAGTAGAAATTTGACGCATTCGAGGTGACCACGTTCAGCCGCGATTGTCAGCGGGGTTTTGTTCATGAACTTCTGGGATTCGTCCGGCTCGCGTGTCTCGCGGTGTTCGATTTTAATCCGGAATTCTTTGTATTTCTTTTTACCCCTAACCCCAACTTCGATCCTTTTGTTTTGGACTAATGGTTTTGGGGAGTCTGCTGCTAACGTGGTGGAGGATAATACTGGTTCTGTCGCTGATTTTCGTTTCAGGGGGCTGATGGATCTCCGAATTCCATAGCTCATGGGCCTGTAAAGTTTAGATTTGTAGTCGAACTCTTTCATGATGCAGGGTCGAGATACCGGAAGCATGTTAACGAAGTTGACCACGGCAGGCGGCCCGGCCCCCTTCACGACTCCAACGGAATCATTCGACAGAATATCCCAGTAGACCGTGATAACGTGCTTACCCCTCTGATTCTTTTTGAGCGCAAG
Source organism: Ampullaceana balthica (assembly GCA_944989445.1). Taxonomy (NCBI): domain Eukaryota; kingdom Metazoa; phylum Mollusca; class Gastropoda; family Lymnaeidae; genus Ampullaceana; species Ampullaceana balthica. The sequence goes on from CALYLW010000277.1 coordinate 627,812, forward strand.
CTCTTTTTTCTGATCATCTTCGAATTTTTTCAAAGCACTGTCAATCTTGACCGTTTCAATGTGAATTGTGGGTTTTGCGTCGAACACTTTTTGCGGTGTTGGTTTGGGTTTTTCTTTTTGAGGGACAGAGGAAAACTCATCATGCTTACTACTCTTGAGGATTGGCTGTGACCGTCGTCTCTTATCCAACATTTTCTTGGGGCCCTTCTTGGTCTCTTCGAAAAATGCGCTCTCTAGGTCTTGTGACACTCCGATCTTCAGCTCCTCCTCGGCAGTGTCGGTGCACGCTTTTATTTTATCCAGTAGGTTGCTCTTGATAGTCTCTTTCATCTTCAGTCGTTTCATGATGTCCTCTGGGAGTTTGAGGAAATGGCTGGGCTGCGAAATCTTAAAGAAATCCCCTGGTCTGTTCTGGAGAATTATGCGGAGGCACTCCTTGTAGCCCACAAGGGCGGCCAGGTGGGCGTAGGGGTTGAGGGAAGGCAAATGAGACTTAGGGAAGAACACAGTGTCGGTCAGTAAGTAGTTGATCACGTCAGGTCTGTTGTTGATGATGGCGTAGTGTAGTATGTTGAGGTTGTTGGTATCCTTCCACAGAGTCGCCGGAAGGACGAAAGATTCAGTCACAGTAGATAACAAGGATTTGATTAGTTTTAACCCGGCGGCCGAACCCTCCTCTAGAATGCGTATAATTTTTAACATGGCGTTCTCGAGATCTACGTAGGAGCTCACGTAGACTATTTTTTCCACGCGTTTTGTCCTCGACTGGGACTCTTCCTTTTTCTTTAACAAAAAATAAGCTTCTGCGAAAGTTAAGTCGTTCGCCGGTAACTCCATGGTTAGACTTATGTCTTATCCAACAGTTACCTAAATTTATTATAGTTATAGAATTAAAAACTAGACTTTACCATAGAGAAACTGGCTTAGTTGTTGACGTTGGCCCAATTTAGGCTAAATATTCTAGCTAGATAAGCTGCCAACGTTAACAAAATTATGTGAACAGAAAGAGATAATAGGGGCGAGTATAAATTATAAAATCATTCGGCCTACGATTTTTCCCTGTTGCTAGTCGCTTTGCTCCGCCATTTTGAACTTCTTAGCAACAATAGAATTCTCCTTCAAAACAAGTAATAAAAAATCGAATGAGTATTTAAACGCAATTTCCAACAAAGAATTTCCGATTTTTTATTCAAAGGAAATCATTCTAGATTACATTAAAAGTCGATTCAAATAAGTATTTCTGAAACTAAACACAAAATGACGTCATATCCCCTCACGCTGCGTCAAACCAAAAAATGTGTCAATATGATGCGCACCACACAACAGTCTAACATTAGCATTCACAAAGCGTGAAAACCACATTAAATATCATTCTAGATGACATTAAAGTCCTTTCAAATCAATAATTCTGAAACTAAACAAAACAATTGCTTTCTACAAAATGCTGCTGAAATTGCGGGAGTCGAACGAAAGAGAGTTGTCAAAAATTCCTTCTCCAACATTGTTCTAAATATTATTAGCTATTGTTTGGCACTTGTTTTAACCCGATAGATGTTATGGTTGGCGAGAAAATGACAAAATACTGATTTTTTTTCTTCCTGTTTTTTTAAATAGCTTTTTCAGGAAATCCAATCTAAACCTTTTCGGTATTTTTTTTTGGCCGTTGCACATTCGTGGGACCTCCTTAGCATATTTGCAAAAGACCCGAACCCTCTATCAGGTATAGTTAGGAAGAGTTGCATGTGTAAGCTTGAACAGTGCACAGGCAATTCAATAAATGTATAAACACAATTCCCAAGGGAAATAGCGTTAAAAATAGCAATGCGCATTTTTTCCTTAATGCATTCCCCAGAAATACATCAGTGGATTCAAGATTTCCTAAAAGGCAGAAGTAATTAATGGTTCAAAATCAGTACCAATATCGGAAGTGTCCAAGGCCCGTTCTCTTCTTAATTTACATAAATGTAAACAGCATGTCGTCCGAAATATAAGCTAGTTTGCTCATGATTGTATAATCTATAGAACAAGTATGTCAGAAACAAAATAGCGAAATCTTACACATAAAAATTACAAACAATAACAATAAAATATAAAATACAAAATTGGGACACTCGTTATGGGAGTATGTTTTTCCCCAAGAGATAGGAGTTAAATGTTAAGATTAAGAAAGTCAAAGAAAAAGAAACAAATAAATGCAAACTGTTTCCTTAATGGGGATTTTAAGCGGTGGGGTGGAAATAATAAAGAACAACTTCTTAAAATATGTTGTTTTGTTTTTGTTTTTTTAAATGTTATCTTTTTTGTGTGTGTATATTTATTGTCACTTCAACTACTCCACGATTAGGATGTTATTCAATCTAATATCGTATGCATACGTATCCTTCTATAGTTCTGAAAGCTGAAGAGGCCGTTCATATGTCTATGGAATAATGTAGCTCAGCAGGTCACTAGAAATCGGTAGCATGAGCGCCCTCTTTCTGTTCCTGTTCAGGAGAATCCAGATGGCGTTGGACGTTATCTCTGTCAGCGGTCGCGGCGATTTCACCAAGTTGTACATAAGGTAGGAGAAGAAGCGGCACACGGGCAAGGCTTGGAGCGGGGGGCTCAGGAGGTGCTGGTTCAGGAATGTGTCCAGGGCCTCCAACAGACACGTGTAGGACATGCTGTGGCAAATGAACATCAGGTCGGAGAGCTCCTTAAGGTAACGATCGTATGAGTCGATGACCTCAAACTTGGTCAGGTAAGGGAGCACCAGATCGAAGTACACATTGATCGAGTACTTGTTGTTTTCTTTGACGTCCGGGTCCGCCCCGAACCTCAGTAGCGATTTGATGACCGTAAGGTCAAGGCCGATTGTGCAGGAGAGCGTTCGTATATAGTTGAACAAATCGTATTTGAGCACGCGTCTGGTCGACATGTCGTATTTCTCCACCGTGATGACGAATTTCTTCAGAAGCAGTCTCGGCCAATTTGAGTTTTCAAAGAACCCGATGGAGCTCTTGGCGTTCTCGAAGATACAGTTCATGGCAGACGAGAATCCCTTTCTGCTGAAATTCGTCTTTGAAAATTCAGCTTGATTTCCTTCCTCGTAGAAATGCGGGTTGGCCCTGGCCTCCAGCAGCATTCTCAGGCATTCGATAAAGTACACGATCTTCTTAACGTCCGCTATGTTGAAGGCGCAGCAGATTAACGTGTAGAGAGGGTACGTGCGGGGGATGGTGTGTGCGTTAACGTCCTCCTTGCAGTAGATAAGGACCCGCGTCATTTCCGGCATCATCTCGTACCGGAGATCCACGAGGCTCTGCGTGTACAGCAAGTGAAAGAGATTCGGCCCGCCAATCATGGCGCCGGGTTTTTTCTTCTTGTCAGAGAGGAGGGCCGCCAGACCCTCGGGGTACAGTTCCCTGATGGCCAAAAGGACGGCGCACTGGAAATCACCCTGGGACCACTTGCTGTTCATGAGCAGCAGAATCGCTTGCGGGTTTCGCGCCTGTATCGCCAACGTGAGCGGGTTGTTGATGCTCAGCTGCGGAGCTCGCTTCTGTATGGTCTGCTCCAAGATGAACATAACGCAATCTAAGTGTCCGAACTCAGACGCGAGTGTTAGCGGGGTTTTGTTGTAAATGCTTAAAAAACTGTCGTCACTTTCGAAAATTTTCTGCTCCATTTTCGGCTTGAACGATTTGTATTTTTTCTTGCCGCGGACTCCCAGTTCGATGATCTTCTTCGCCTTCGCCGAGAGGTCCGAATCTGAGCTTCCGATTGAGTGCCTGTGTTTGAGCTGGGCAGCACCCGGACGTTTTAACTGGGAATGCGTCGTTCTCAGTTCATCGTGTTTGAAATACGGTGACAGACAATTCCTAAAACTCCTCAGAGTTGGTAACTTCTCCAACGTGATTCCCGGACGGGAGGAACCGGCGTCTTCTTTGAAATTGACCTGAGTCGGGAATCCCACTCCGTTAACGACGCCGTGATTTTCCCCGGACAGCACATCCCAGTACACAGTGATGGCGTGTTTACAGCCCATGTTTTTCTTCACCACCTTCACCCCACTAGGGCGTAGCACGGTCCTCGGCTTTTTCTCCACACCAACGGTTACCTTCCGGGAGAGTTTCAAGTGCGGCGGCGACTTCGCCTTTCGATCTGTTCGAGGAATTGTCACTGTCGATTGAGGAACCGGTTGTTTCTGCTCCGTCTCTTCGTCTGTGGCCTGTGGATTGCCCATGGGTTGAAGCCGCCCCCTCCGTCTTTTCTGAACCACGCCGTCGTCCTCGAGCAGTGAGGATAAAGACGCGTGCTGCGCAATCTCAGACAGGCTCGCGCTCTGGGTCACATTTTTTATCCTCTGCAGCAGATGGCCCATTTTGCTTTCGATTCGGCTGCCCAATTTGTGCTTGACGCCTCTGAGGATGGGCTCCGGGAGTAGAATCCCTTGCTGGGGGTTGGTCACTTTGAAAAAGTCGGTCGGCCTGTGACGCAGGATGGCCCGGAGGCAATCCTTGTAGCCCAAAATAGCGGCGAGATGAGCGTACGGGTTGGAGGGTGGCATATAGGACTGGGGGAATAGCGATGTTCCGGACAGCAAGTGATCGATCAGTTCGTGTTTTTTACTGATGATGGCGTGATGGAGCAGGTCGAGGTTGTTTTCATCTTTCCAAAGGGTCACTTGGTGCGTCAGTGAGTCGCTCAACGTGTGCAGCAGTGACTCGACCAGGGAAATGGCAAGGCTAGGATCGGCGTTCATAGCCCGCAATATCCCTCTCATTCTCTTGTCCAAATCCTCTGCTGTTTTACACGCGGTTGTCGAACTTTTACCACCCCCTCCTTCCTTACACACACAGACGGGTCCATCTTTTATAGGATGTGATAGTCTGTAGTACGCTTCCGCGAACGTCTCTTTTACTGTATGAGACATTGATTGTAAAAAAATAAATATAAGTCCTTACAGTATGGTTGTGATGGAATTATTTTTTCCTGCTGTCATTTGTTTTTCTTCTTTTGCCTCTTTAGGTTTTGATGTAGAAAGCAATATTATTTCTTATTTATCTAACACACCAACTTTCGAATGTATGTGGCCATGGATGTAACACAATAGTGTCTAGAGGTGCGCACGTGAACACAATGCTGATTCCAACAAGTTTTCCACTTTTTATTTATAGAAAAGTATTCCCCCCCACCACCCCCTAAAATGTTTATTTTAAAGTTGAAGGGAAGAATTTTTGTTAAATATATATAAGAAATATAGTATTACGACTTTCTAAGTTTACTAGTCCATCTATTCGTTTTTAAAGTATGCTCCTTCACAAAAAAAACAAACAACGCAAACTCCCCTCAACATACATAGGAACCTGAATGATCCATGCATTTTATCGTGGGCCCTCACTATATTTAGAAGAAAAGTCAGTAATTACAACTTACTCTCAATGGGGCCGTCCATAAATGACGTCACGCGATTTTGGCCGAATTTTTACCCCCTCGACACAATAACTTAGACCCCCTCCAAATGACGTCACAAAGCCTTGACAACACAAAAAAAAAGCTTTATTTTCTAATTATTGAAAATTTTCATGTTGCAAATTACTTTTTTGTCATTTAAGTATTTATTTAGTGTAAAACTGCACTCTAATATCGTAACACTTGTGAAACCATTCAAAAAATCTTAAAATAAATAGCAAGCAATCAAATATTTAAGTGGAACTTTTATTTCAATTTGCGCGTTTTCATGTGACGTCACATTTCTTAACATCAGTCACAAATGCGTAACCCCACTTCCCCCATAGGCGCGTGATGTCATTTATGGAGGCCCCAATCTCAGAATTAGATCATGTTTAGTTTTTGTCCCCTAGTTGATCAAGTTAAATGGACTTTGGTTGTGGGAGGGGGTGTGTGAGTGGGTGTATTTTTAGGGAATGGCTATAGCACCCTATTACAAAAGGTGAAATCAAACTCAAAAAACAAAATTACTTTCAACTGTTAATGTCAGTCAACCGAATTGTGTAATCACAAGTAGCAAAGGAAGAAAGTATACAGACCCACAGTTTCTCATTGAAATAAAAAATTCTTATGTTAACTTTTAACATTGCAAAAGTCCGTCACTATTTCATAACAAAAACTGCAGTGCCATCTGTTATCAGTATAACGTTGCTTTTAAAGTCATGTCAAACACATTTTTCTTGTTTATTAAGTGTATATTACACAAAGCAAAATCAACATAATTTTGCAAAGAGTTTTAATAATGGAATTTATTGTTCAGATCCAAAAATTCAACAGTATGCCTAAAAAAATACCCAGGTATAAATATTTCATAGAAATATGGTAATAAATAGTAACTAGAATTAACAGCAGTTATTAAATTACTGTTGCAATGTGAATAGCAGCAACAACTTAAAAAAATGGTTGATTACCGGCAATAATGATGAAACTAAGAGGTAGAGCATGACTTTATTCCCATATTTAAAATCACACATGTAATATATAAGTATAAGAATGAAAAAATGGAGATCCCTTACTTACATTCACTTCAAAAGACCCAACAATAATGTTCCACAAAAGTGAATCATTTTATTTGAGGATTTATGCATAAATAAGTGTTGGTTAAAATAATAAAATAAATAGGTTAAAGACATTGACATATTGCCATCATCATATATATTCTTAAATGTATATATACCTCAAACTTAATGATGCTGGAATGTGTAAAAATGGTAGGCATTTGGCACTATTTTTTACCTGCTATTTCACATGTTCTACAAATAAAAACTTTTCTACTAAAGACATAACGATGTCAAAGATAAGAGTAGGCAATATTTTATAGCGTGACTCAATGTGTTTATGCAAAAATTTGTTAAAACACATTTCAAGAGTAGGGGGGAAAAAAAAAGAAGAAAACATTTTAAACATGGATTTTAACATCTTAAAATCCAAATAGTTTACAAGTTTACAAATGTGAAATTTAAGTCTTAAACACGGAGCCTTCATTTTCTCATTTGTGCCATGGACAATGTTTGGATAAAATTTTATGTAAAATAATGGAAATTTGTCTTTCAATTTTGAGCTTAATGCAGTTCATGGAAACATGCTCATCAATTTGATAAGAAATAAAGAACAAATGATAAGGTTGCTTGAATTTTTAATGAATGCACTAATATATTGAATCCCTTTTCATGCTAACAGAAATTAAAAATAGTACAAAGATTTTAAAAACTTTAAGTTGATTTAAGGTTATGTTTTAAAATTAAAGATACAAAATTTTCTGTTGATCTTCTGCATTTAAATGTTTTGCTTTCAGAAGATACATTTTTTTTAAAAAAGTCAAATTAAGAAAATAACTCTGTGTTTTTTTAACACGTTTTTATTAACTCACTTTCGTTCCTGTTTGTCTGTCCACAATTTTTCAAATCTGCCAACGTAAAATTTTACCACAGATAGATCTTGGATGACAATGCATTGTATCAAAATTTCAGATCGATCGAATGTACCATTATTAAATAAAAAGTTTGATTCATTATTTTTTAAAATAGACATTTCATGGATGGGGAAAATTTTATTAACTTTTGGCTTGTTTTGATGATATGATCATTAAGAAGTAGAGTGTAATGCCACCTGCCAAACACTTATACCCAGGTAACACCTGGTTATACATACAACATATCTCAATGGGGGTACCAAAATTGTTTATAACAACTTCCCTCTCAACAAAGGTTGTATTCATAAATTTTAACAACCTTAGACATTTAAACAACCCTAGACATTTAAAAACCCTAGACATTTCAACTTCTCAAGAAACACAGTTGCACTTTACAAACCTAAACAATTAATTTAGGTATTGCACAAAAGTGACAAATGTTTACAAAATATTATTTACATACAAAATATCCAATTGTAGATGTCAAAAAGTAATAAATTAATTTTAAAAACCAATCGGATGAGAGTAACTGTGTTTTGCTTACTGTTGCTATGTGTGATTTACGCTGGTAAAAATGTTAACATTTCAAATGCCCTGTTAAATTTTTTATTATTTTAACTTGAAAATTTAAAAAAATTTCTTCTGAACTCATGGTATGTTTGTGTTGTAAAGACACCAATAGCACACAATAAGTGAATTAAATCAACATATGATTTTAGGATTATTTCCATTGCGTTCTTATAACAAAGCTGGTCGCTCAATTATTATTTTGTGTGCTGCTTTTCAGCCTTTAATAAAGATGTTTTTGCTATTGCACTAAACAAAATGAATACTGAATTAAAATAAATGTGCATACTAACCACTAAAATATTTAAGCCTTAAAAGAAAATAATAAAAGGCAGAAATTTTATAAAGAGACTGTAGTAAAATTGAAAGTATCAAAAAATTTCTTGGCCTGTGATGTGAGATACAATTTTTTGCTGTTTAATTAACAGGGTACGACAAATGTTGTTTACCCTACCAGACTGGAGACCTTTAACCTATAGTGCCCTTTACATGAGCTCCTTAATATTAATTAAAGCAGAAAAAAAATCAACATAGACAACTGTTAGTTGCATGCAAATAAGTAGAATAAGATTGAACTTAAAAGAAAAGTAGAAAATAAGTTTACCTTTTCATCTTGTTTCAAAATTCAACCTTTGTGTGCCCATCCACACACCAGTATGAGTCTTGTTTCACACAGAGGTACTTCTTGCAAAGTGAACACCAAATATTGCTTTTCAACTTCTTGCAATTATTGTCTTTATCAGACATTACAGGATTTTGCTTGCTGTACCTTTTCCATGCACACAACACTCAAGCTCTGTGTCAATTGAGCTGGAAATGTATGCTTGATGAAATTCTGACTCATCAGAAGCTGAATCAACCAAGTTATTGATCACCTGTTAGACTATGGTAATCCTTGACCTACTTTGCTTTCTTGTTGAGGTGAATGGTTTATCAGCTGCTCATTTTTTTAAACATTCATTAGGTACATTTAAGCACGGCGGTACAGTGGCAGGTTAGGAAATTAACAACAAATTAGTACAGCAGTCTGGTAGGGTTAATATTTACATCAAAAGATTTGAACACATTTCATTTATTCTTTTACAGAAAATTTAACCTCTTGATTGTTTTGGAATTATTTTAATTAAGGGAGATTTCTAGTATGAATTTTCTATAAAAAGGAAATTTGACTGAACAAGCAGAGATATTTTTCAAAGTACTCAATATGTGGCTAGCTAATTCAACCTTACTATGTTGCAGCAAACCAATAAACATTTAGAAGTAAGGCTAAAATCTGATTTTCTACATTTAAAGTTCTGTTGATAAAATGAATTGTTGCACATAAACAAGTGAAACACATTTTAATAGAGATTATCTTTTTTTTTAAATAGATAAATACATTTAAAAATGATTAGCCAGCTAAGCTAGCAAAATCTAATTTAAGTTACAATTAGTTGCTGACTATGCATTAATTTAAAGAGAGGAGTTTTCAACATTTAACAAAAAAATATTTTTGTTTAAAAACAACGGATATATAGGAAACGCAAAATGTAAAAAAAAATTGTAGTACAAAACATATTTAATGTGAAAGATGAAATGGCTGTTTTCAATCAGTTTTTTTATTATGATGTAAAATATAAAACTCTTGTATCTATTTAATGTACAACAATTTGTGTGAAAAGATATCACAATAATGAAACCATTTCTGAAATTTCAGCATGAAAATAACTTTGACCCCCTTTTATTACCATCATGAGTGACATCACACAACACTTTATAAAATTGAGATTTGCATTAAATATATACATTATATATATTTTAAAAAAATAAGTTATAATTAATAGCTGTTAACGAAAAATGCAATTTTTAGATGGAGGAATGGCTCTCAATAACTGAAAGTTGTGACCCTTGTTGATCAGGCAAAGGTGATAGAGGGTGAGGCAGATCCATCCTCTTTGTTGTAAGAGATGGAAAATTTTGTCGAAAACACATATAGGCTACCATGAGGCCAATAAATGAGCCAGCTAAAACATCTAAGAAAGAAAAAAAATCAACCCAATTAGAATAGTTAATTAATTTAATTAATAATGAAAATAAAAAATAACAGATAATGAACATTGTTTTGAAATAGTGAAAAATAGAAAATACAGTGGAATCTCTCATAACCAGTAATTCGCATAGCGAGCAAAAAAAAATTTGAAAAAGTTGCTCTCTTAATGAGTGACATTTGGCATAACGAGTTAGGCAGACAGGGAAAGTCCCTTTTTCCCGACATTCATTTGTGAGCCGTGACTTCCGCCGATGCATTAGTTTGTGTTTAGCACTTGGTCTGTTTCGCACCAACAGATCCTGCACTGACCAGATAGCGACACTGCGCATCATTCTAGAGCAGTCACTAGAGTGGAACTCGCCGCTCTATGTCAACTTTGTTGACTATGAAAAAGCATTCGACAGCGTTGACAGTCAAACCCTGTGGAGATTGCTAAGGCATTACGGGGTGCCACAGTGATTACGGATATAATCAGAAACATGTACGAAGGGTTAAACTGCCAAGTTGTCCATGGTCAGCAGGTGACAGATGCTTTCCAGGTGAATACTGGTGTGAGACAAGGTTGCTTGCTGTCACCATTCCTGTTCCTGTTAGCCATTGACTGGGTGATGAAAACATATACACAGCAGAAAAGGAATGGCATCCTATGGACCTTGTGGGATCAACTTGATGATCTTGACTTTGCTGATGATCTTGCCCTTCTTGCACATACCCAACAACAGATGCAGGAGAAAACAAACATTGTCGCAGCCACTTCTGCTAGCATGGGTTTCAACATACACAAAGGGAAGAGTAAAATCCTCAAGGTTAATGCCACCAGTACATCACCCATTATGCTTGAAGGAGAAGCCCTCGAGGAGATGGACAGTTTTGTTTACCATGGCAGCGTGGTAGATAAACAAGGTGGTACAGATGCTGACATCAAAATAAGGATCGAAAAAACAAGAGCAGCCTTCCAGCAACTCCAGAATGTTTGGGTCTCCAACAACTTAGGCAGCAAGGTAAAAGTAAGGATTTTTAACGCTATGGTGAAACCTGTGCTGCTATATGGAGCCGAGACATGGAGAACAACGGCAGTAAACCTGACCAGAATCCAGTCCTTCATCAACAATTGTCTAAGAAGGATTCTCGGAATTCACTGGCCGGACAAAATCAGCAACCGGGAACTGTGGCAGCGGACAAAACAGAAGCCCATTGAGGAAGACATTCTCCAGAAGCGGTGGAGGTGGATTGGTCATACACTAAGAAAACCTGCTTCTAACACAACAAGGCAAGCCCTGAAATGGAACCCACAGGGTAAGCGGAAAAGAGGCAGCCCAAGAAACACTTGGCGCCGAGAATTGGAGGCAGACATCAAGAGAATTGGCCATGAATGGAAGATCCTGGAGAAGCTGGCCCAGGATAGAGATGCCTGGAGGTCTCTCGTAGGTGGCCTATGCCCTTGGAGGAATCGCAGACGCCGACGATGATCGGTGGATGCCCCTCATGGACGAGAAGGCTCAACAACTCGGTCTGTTAACGTATTGTTTTCGTTTGTGATCACCCGTTTTTACTAATTTTGTATTCAGACAGTATTCGAAAAATTTTTTTTATGTGCAAATGTAATAAACTGCTAAAATGTCTTCAAAGAAAAAGCCACAAGAAGACAATCATAAGAGAGAAAAATAACTGTTGAAATGAAACATAAAATCACTGAAAAGCGAGCACAAGGTGTGAGCGTGGCTAATCTCACAGGCACATACAATCAGTCAACATCAACGATCTGCACTATTCTCAAAAACAAAACAAAAATAAGGAGATGAATGCTTCATAGGGAGTGTAAAAAATGTCTACAAAACAGTTACGACACATTTTTGTCAAATTTTGAAGCATCTGCAAAAACAAATGTCTTTAGAGAGTTTTCTAGTTAAAAAGGAGTAATTATTTTTCATAAATTCATATTATTTACGTTTTTTGTTTCAAATCTAAATTGCATTTATTAACAATTCATTAGTAATTTTATTTGAATAAATGTTAATAAAAGTTTTTGAAAAATAGTATTTTGTAAGCATGGAACGCATTATCGTATTTTACATTGATTTGAATGGGGAAAATTGTTTCGTTTAACAAGTGTTTCGCTTAACGAGCAAGATTCTGGAACTAATTATGCTCATTATAAGATGTTCCACTGTACTCTGATTATAGTTTTTTTATTTTTAAAACTACTCTCCTTAAAAACATTTTCTTAATTTTATTCCATACCAATTAAAATGTAAAAATATTTTAACAAATTATTTACATTTAAAAAGTTGGCTTACAGTTAAAATGTAATTTAATGAAAATCCCTTTGAGAAATGATCGTACATTTAAGAACATGGCATCAAAATCAAATTCTATTACAGTAGAACCCGGTTAAGTCGACGGCCTAGGAGTATGCCAAAAGGCGTCGAGCTAACCGATGATCAAGATAAATGAAAACCAGTATGGCGGCAAAATATTAACATGTGCTTGAAATTTCCTATGTACGTGATGTGCGTTAATTAGTGATGGGGCGATTAATCGGAATCATATCGGAATATCTGGACCCTAATATTTCTTCACTCTTTCCTAAGGTTGTTAAGACCGTTGGTTTTTTTAGGACCGTTTTAATATAACCCTTTGTTGCATGAGCGCTGTTTTTTTTCCCTAGTACATAACGAATTAAGCTACTCCTGCCCGCCACGCCGTGTGCGGCGGGTCCGCTGTTGACATTGTATTTTTCTCTCTTGCGCGCTTCCCATTAACATTAGTTCTTTGTTTTTTTTAATGGGGCATGATGTTTGTTACAGTTTCTAAGTTAGCAGTGATTCCCAGATTGAGCGACACTGTGCCTTGGAAGGCACTTGGGTGACTTTCCTTACAAGCTACACTAATAAATAACCTGCCCCATGTAACCTACACATCCCCTCATTGTCCCCGAACCATTCTATTCCAAACCATCTTCCTTGGGTCTGGCCCCTCAGTTTACAATGGACTCAGAATTCCTTCAGTAACTTGATGCTAATCGGACTAACCAAAAACAATGGTGTGGGAGATTGAGAGTGGGGGTGGGTAAACTGTCTGTAGTCTGTTATATTATATATCCTTAAATCTGGGGAGCCTTTGCTTACAGTAAGCACCCTATGATTTTGGTATCGTCCCATCACTAGCGTTAATAAATGAGAATGTACATGCGCATGTTTTTGGAGTTTTTTTTAAACACAATAGCGTTGCCGTTATTTGTTTGATGAAGCGATCGGCATGCTATAAAAATGTACATACCTGTTTGCTAACAACAAAACGCATATGTACACCAACTAACAGCAGAAATTTACCAATCCTATATAATAAAAGGCTATGTTCTGTGTGGTCATCAATAGCGATTGGTCCCTCAAACACATATGACTCCTACAGCAAATCACATTGAACACGTTTGCGCAGACGTTCAAAACGAGTTATTTTTTGTGCAGTATTTCTTCCAAGACTTTATTTTGAGTTGGGATTTATAGTAAAAAGCTGTATAATGACGAGTTTGTTATTTTAACTATAATGAATAGTATTTTTGACATGATGCACATGTAATGATGGTCGAGCTGGCTGTTGGAGGGGAGTTACAACATGCCACCGAACGGTGGCGGAACGTCCTTGGACGGGCTTTGTTGCTCGCATAAAATAAAAACTACCGTCGATTCTTGATACAAACCTTAATTTTCTTTTCTAAAGATATTCGATTATCTTAAAAATAAAATGATTAATGCATCAGAAAATGAATTAATTTTAATAATAATATAACATGAACTGCGAAATAATGACGATTAAAGACTGATAACGCGATTTTCGAGCACCTCGGGTGAATACATACTCGATAGAGACGTGTCAAACTAATTCACACACGGATAAAAGTGAAACAAGATAAAAACACCCGGTAATTTTAAATTGAAATCTCATAAAATCACACAATAGCCGGAAGTCTCGAGGAAAGCGAGATTTCGGTGCTATTTATAACTAAAAATGCGAGAGGCGAACAGAAGGGGATCGAGCTAACCAACGTTAAGTTGCAAATTTGGCCCTCTTTTGTGCTAGAGGTATTAGGGTTCGGCGACTTAAAAGAATCGAATTAACCGATGAGAACATGCTAAGACAAAGAGAGAATTTGGCAGTTCCAATAAAAAACGTCGACTTAATAGGGTTGGCGAGTGAGCCGGGCTCGAGTTAAGTGGGTTCTACTGTATTCCCTTATTATCTGAACTACCATTTTTTTCGTGTTTATAAAACATTAATATGAGAATCAGACACAAGTATTATTATTTAATTAGTTTTGTTTAATCACAGGCCTTGAACAGAAAAAGCAGTAAATATAAATGACAAACAACTTCCAAATAAAAATGTGCCATTGAACTATAGCCTAAACCAGAGATGGGCAAAGTGCAGCCCATGGGCCAAATGGGGCCTGCCAAGACATTCAGAAAAAATTGCCTGGAAATGAGATTTGCTTCATGTCTCAATGAGCAACTTCCCTCTTGATTTAAAAATTTTTTTTTAATTGCAAATAAGTGTGAGGGTGCCCCTGTCTCATTAATCTTGATTCTATAATTAAATGTGCTAGCAACCAGAAATCTAGATAATATGACATAAGCACAAGAAATTAAAATAAATTTAATATAACTACCACTTTTGTTTATGTTTTATTTATTTATAATTTTTAAGACAGCATATATATTTTTTCTGAATTGAAATGTAATGTTAACTAAAGAATACCATTTTTTTTAAACGGTGCCGCCCACCACTAAAATTCGCAACCAAAAAGTGGCCTGCGAGCCAAAACAATTGCCAGCCCTGGCCTAAACAGTTTATTAATGTAAAAACTTCCAGTATTTGTTTTTGAATCAAAAATTCATCTGAGAAAATGTATTTAAGTCCATATTTAATTTGAACAATACATAGAGCTGATATACTCCCTTGCTCAGTGAAAATCAGCCCATCTGTATTCCAGGCTAACAATGAAAAATAAATACCCCATTTGTTCTTCAAATATTTTAATTTCTTAACTTACCTTGCCAGTGATGATGGTAATCGCATGTCCTAGATGCAGCTACTAGCGTGGCTATTACTAATGGCATGAGAAAAGCAATCAACCGCAGACCTGAGTGTTGTGAATTGACCTGGCTGAACACTTTTAAGTTAAGTGCTATATAAAATGACAGGTATGCCATGCCACCAAAAGCCACTGAAGAAATAAAATATGCTTAAATTTAAAAATGCTTAGAATGTTAGTAATCAATATTTTTGATAAAGTACAATCCAGTTTTTGTAACTCATACACAAGTGCATGAAAATATGTCAGTCAATGTTCCCTTTAAGCTGTACAGCCGTCGCTTAGCAATTTAGAATTACAGAGCAGCAAAATATTGCACAAAAAATAGATGGTGTGCAACTTTGCACATGAGGCTTTATACTTTGTACTTTGTACATGGACCAAAGAACCTCAGAGGGAACATTGGTCACAGTTAAGAATACCCATTTTTAAACATAATGCAAAGTGAAAAGGATCAAAATTGATAGTTAAATAAAACATTTAAATTTTCAGATTTATCAATAACATGAGTTATCAAGGTTAAAGTTATTAAAATATCAACCTATGTTCAAATCATAGGATATATGAGTTACCAACTAAATTATGAAAAACTTACAATTTCACTCTCTTTAAAAATGTTCTCAGTGTTTCATAAATATAAATTATAATTGAATTAACTTTTTGAACTTAAGAAATAAACCAAATCAATTTACATGTTGAATGTCCACTGGGAAAACTTTTATATCCCTGGCTGACTAGGTCCCCTGACTGGTCACAAATTGCTTGAGATAAAACTTTAGGATCTTCTGGGGGCTCTTTATAACATCTGTCAAAAAAATCTGGGCGAGGTCTGAAATAGAAATGATCTTTGGTTACGAATTACATCCCTGATCTTTACCTTATTTTTTCCGTAACAACAGAGTTCTAAAACATTTTTAACATTGAAAATCTTTCAATTAAGTTTTTTTTTAAAAATTTGACTTTGTCCATAAATGATGTCACGCACCTAGGGGGGGGGGAGGGGGGTCACACTTTTGTGATGATGCGTGACAGGGGGAGGGAGGGGGTTGAAGAAATGTGACGTCACATCAAAAGGGTAACTTTAAATAAAACTTCCACTGAAATATTTGGTCGCTTAAAATTTATTTAATGACTTTTTTCTTCTTTTTTTAAAAAAATCAGTGCTTCTCAATGTGCCGGTCGGTAGGCCATCAGACGCTGGTTGGCGTAAGCTATCAAGAAATGAAAATTAAATCTAATTATAATTCTTAAGTTTGAGAACCCCCAAGATAACGTATGAAATTGTTACCCTGCTTCGTTTGATGTTGACATCAAAGCATTTGTGATGTACCCGCAG
Organism: Ampullaceana balthica; assembly: GCA_944989445.1. Taxonomy (NCBI): domain Eukaryota; kingdom Metazoa; phylum Mollusca; class Gastropoda; family Lymnaeidae; genus Ampullaceana; species Ampullaceana balthica. The sequence goes on from CALYLW010000277.1 coordinate 644,241, forward strand.
CTCCGCTTAGTTCTCTCACGGCAGGCGACTTTTTTGTCAGTTACCCCAAAATATACAAGTTTATGTGTGCGTTTTGCACAAACCCCCAGACTCTAGGTGCTGCTCACATGACTCGGGGATTTGGGGGAGCGTCTGTTAGCCCCCCCCCCTCCCCCAAAAATGCTACTGGTGAGTTTTACAAGCATGACAAGTGTCAAAAAATGATCTGAATAGGATTATGTGTAGATATTTTAAGTCAAAACGACACGGAATATAATTTTTCTTTAAAATGGGGGGGGGATCTATTTGATAGAATTATAAAAGTTTTAAGTTTGATATAATTGTTTGATTGGTTTTTGGTCAAACGCCCCTGGCCATTCTAGATATAATGATAAATGAGCCCATTTAAAATAAATCAAGTATTCATTAACTTTATTGAATGCATCAAATTCTTGACATCGCAATTCGAGAGGAGCACAAAACAACTTTTCTTCTTAGCTCAGTTTTTAAGGCATTAATTTTAAATATCACAGAAAGGATACTTGATACAGTCAAGTCATGTGGATTAAGATTGCCTATTGTCACTCGTGTCAATATAAATGAAAGTAGGGTGGATTTAGGGTGTCTTCGTATAGTACGTAGGTAAGAAATCTACATAGGTGTCAAATTTTACAAAAATGCAGTTTCTGGAAGGAACCGGTTCAATAATGGGCATATGTTCCAAGCGTACACGTACACATGACGCATTTTAATATATCTGGTGGATTGTAGTGGATGTTATATGTCCCAAATGAGTCTGCATTACCCCCAAGAATTCCCTTTTGACCCCAGATTAGGTTATTTATCCCCTGTTCGCCGACCTCTTTCTTACTGGATGCCCGTCAGTCAATTGAGGGATTTTAAAAAAAAATTTTTTTTAAAATATTATTTTTAAATAATTTTTTTTCTAAGCAAAGACGTTAACCGTGATGATTAATAGTCAATTTTTAATTTGTATGCATTAAAATAAAATGTAATCTAAGGATGTTAACACAGTTCGTTTTCTGAAGGCCGTTTAAACGTTTTAAAAAACGCGGATTACAATATTACAATGTAGACCTTCACTAAACAAATAATAAATGCTTAAATGACAATAAAAGTGATTTGAAACATACTTATTTTCAAATAGAAAATAAGGTGTGTTTTTTGTCAAAGCTTTGTGACGTATTTTTAGAGGGGGGTCTAACTTTTTGTGATGACGCGTGACGAGGGTAAAAAATCTGCCAAAATCGTGTGACGTCATTTATGGACGGCCCCTATGTAGCAAGAAATTTCATTAAAAATTTGTTTTTAAATGTAATGAAAGCAATATTTAGTGAGTATGATAAATCAAGGACTCAATCATATCTACAATATTTTGATAGCAGCTTTTTTATGCTTAATTTTTTTTAAATAAACCATTTTATTAACTTAAACTTCTAAAATCTTTGCTTCAATTGGTGGGCTGGTTTCGTCAACTATACACAATTCTTCAATATAATTGTCTAAGAAAGCATTAGAAATTAATTATAAATCCTTTATTATTACCATCATAGACTTAGCCAATGCCAATATTTAAGAAACCAAGATCATCAATATCATCACCAAAGAAAAAATTTTTTGCGTGCAAAATTATAGAATCCTTTTTAAATTATTTTTTTCAACTATGTTATTACACGTAAATTAAAAAACACACAAAAACTCATACCTTCCCACCACGAGCTTGATCAAATTAGTAATCACCAAAGAAAGGTACATTGATAAACTTACACCTGTAAGGAAAGGTGGGATTTTTAAAAAATTCTCCTTAAATGGATATTACAACTTATAAGTTTTAAGTAATGATTCTGATCATCATCGAAAAAAAAACGGTTGTCTTTTTGAAGAAACATAAAATGGTACTCCTGTGTGTACAGCAGAACATGGAGAAAGTTAAAAGAATAAAGTTAACACTGATAATTTGGTTGAGACAATGATAATTATTGCAATTAACTTTTCTATTTTTTTTTCTTCAGTTTTTAATCAAGTACAGTATCCATAAGGTGGTGACAGAATGAGTCTGTTTTTATATTTTATTGTATGACTGACTTTCTATTCATATAATTGATATCAAATTTTTTAATGATACGGAATTGCCTTTTAATCCATTTTAAAGATAAAAGAAGAACTGAATCATTTGGGAGAAAAATTTCAATAAAACGAAATTAGAAGAGAAAAGAGCATCATATTTATTTAGTTATGTTGCTGCTTGGAAGCTGAATCCAAAAAAAACAAATTATTTAAATTAACAAATCAATTAAGGTTTAGTTACCTAAAACTGCATTAATGCTATGGTTTAGATTTCTGTTATATAGGTAGATTACCCAAATCACACAGCAGGTTGACAGTGCGCTAAATACCTGAAGTGATTGGACATAAGCATAATTAAAACCTAATGCTCATGGTGTCATTATTTCAATATATTTTTAGACTCATTACTCCTGTTAGTTTTTGTGTGGTATACAGTATACAGTATATATACTTTTTATGCTTTGTAAATTAAATTCTAAATTTTACATTTATTGAAATGGAAAGGACAAAACAATAGTAGGGTCTTTGTGACAGTAATTATTTAGCCATAAATTTCAATCCTCAAGCAAAATAGGTCTATAGAGAAAGGAGGTAGGTAAACTATAATTTCAATCAGTATCAGTAACATGAAATATGAAATGATTTTTTAGGCCTGTTGATAAATTGATGGCAATGCAGAAAAAGTTTAAAATTACCTGAAGCGAATGAAAATCAATGATGCTTGGAGTAGTAGGATATTTATACAACCAAACTTCTTCTGGTTGGATAATTTGTCTATGGCCACTAAGATGATCTGTGATTCTTTAGGGTTTAAAAAAAAAGTTATCTCAAAACATCATTTTCTAATTGGAAATGTTTACAATACAATATAATTAGTTAATAAAATAAAACTTTAAATAATTAAATATTTAAAAAATCTTTTTTTAAAAAGGACACGCTTTTAACATAATCACTACTTTTAGTAATGTCTCATATATAAGGGATTTATAGTCAAAAACTTTGTTTTTACAGCTATTTTTTAAAACATTAAAAAAAAACTCTTTAAAATTCACGTCTGAAGCCCACACATCTTTTTTACCACTATTTTTTTTATACCAAACACCTCATAAGCGCCCGCCCAACGTTTTATACCGCGGTGTTGTGTTCACGTGGTGAACTCATGGATGTCAACAAAGCAGACGGGTACCGATGCTTATATATAGACTATAGATAAACTAAAAATGCAATAATTTCAATACGGTACATTCCATCGATCTGAAATTTTGATACAATGCATTGTCATCCAAGATCTATCTGTGGTAAAAAAATTTAGATCTCTAGGACCATCAGAAGTGGTATAATTTTACGTTTCAAGTTTTGAAGGAAGGATGGATACAACATACAAACATTGTGACTTAAATAAAAGCGTGTAAAATGAATATAAATGATTTGAAAACAGTGATAAAAAAAAACTAGTAATTAGTAGGGCTGCGGAAATTAACTATTAGTTTCTTGATTAATCGTTAAAAATTTTAACGATTAAAATTTTAAAAACGATTTATCGACCCACCACTTATAAATGTGCTGGATGTAAAAAAGTAAAATATTTCGGCCGATAAATATCAACTAATTTCCGGATGATTACACGAACATTTTGGTTTAAAACTATTGACTGACGTGGTCATGAATGTTCAAAATGTTGAAAAAGGTTATTGTGTCAATTGAGAGAAATCCTTTGCCTACCATGCAATGGTCCCTCTAAGTCTAAGCTTCGTTGGTCCGTTTGCAAAGTTTAAAAAAAACTCATCTGCAAAGTTGCACAACGTCCATTTTTTGTGCAATATTTTACAAAATTTGCTGCACTGTGATTCTTAACTCCTGTGTAGCGTCAGTCAAATATCTGCGCAGCCGCGTGGCTTAAAGGGAACATTGCTACCATGGCCATGGTTCTAACACTTCGCTTACATATCACCTGCAAACCAAACATCCACTACAGTGTACAGTATCAGAAACTTCACCTGAGACAATCTAAAGCTATGTCAACAATTGTTCAGCTCGGCTGAATATATATTATATTGTCAATAAGACCCGCTCATCACTTTAACTTTAACCAAATATATAAATACTGAGTATAATACATTGTCAATACACTTGTCTGTGTTGTTGGTTAAAAGATTTTATATAAAGAAGACATTCCAATGTTATTTCGATTTTCGACAAGTATTTTAATAAATGTTACCTACTTATGAGTCTTATGACACCTTCTGAGTCGTTCTTATTCTTAAATTTCAATTTTTGGCTTTCATCGAAATTAACGATTAATTAATTGTTAATTTTTCAAAAGTAGTTATTATTTTAAATTAATCGTTAACAGCACTAGTAATTAGTAATAAACTAATAAGTAAGTTTAGTAAGTTATACGTTTAAAGCTGTAGTTCTTTCATTATTAAATTTAAATTATTATGATTATTTCTGAATTATTTACTGAATTTCTGTTCATTCAATTATTTAAACGTCAAATTATTACAAGAATATTAAAAAAATCCCAATTCTAAGCAATATTTCGATTTCCAAACTTCTGTGGGTCTGCTTCCAAGCAGCAACATAACTATTTAAATTTGAAACTATTTGATGGCAATTTCGAAACATGCTGACTTCGTTGTCAATCCATTATCCAGGATTAACATGTCAAATTATATAAATACTCTTCAAATTGGAAGTTTTTAAAGTAAGGTGACTCCGTATAGCTAAATAGCAAATTACCCTTTACGTATTTCAGGCGAATCCTATTCTCCATCACACTTTCTGAGATACTCGAGGCTATGTCCGAAAATGTACAAGTAAAAGCAAGGGGAGAGGTGTGGATTAATTGAAACAGGAGATGTATTATTTGATATTTAATAACCACTTTACGATTCCTAGTGGACCCATTTTTTAATGAAAGGGCATTGGGCATTGTAATAAATGTCATGATTATAAATCGGACAAAATATGGGGTGAGACTGCAATCTGGCTTTTGTTCTAAATCACGACACCTCTTGTCAGGTCTATACATACCCTGTTTTAATAACATATTAACATTTTTTTCAACTCAAATAACTCTCTTCTCATTCAAATTAATTTGTACCAACAACTTATGACTATGAAATTAGTGAGAGACACTAACATATTATTTTTATGTAATAACTTTAAAATTATTAGCAAACTTCTGTTGATTCTGTTTTAAACTAGAATTAATTTTAATCATTTCAAAACAAAACCATTTCCACCCCTCCCCTTTATTTGTCCCTCTGAAAAATTAAGAAAATTATGAATAATTTGTTTTTTAAGCGTCATAAGTTAAATTTTCTTAACCAAATTCGCATGAAGACAAAAATATTTAAATAATTCTAAACCAGATGATTTTGTACTCACTTTTAAATGAGAAAAAACATTAAAACTATGTATGAAATAAAATAATACAAAATTAAATGAAAACGGGAAACCTATTTTTTCTTCCATTTATTTCTTGTATGGCAAATATGTTGAAAATGATCATGATAACACCACAGGGAACTCACAACAGGGTGGTCAACATCATAATTAAACAATAGTTGTACTCATTTTTTATACACACATTTTGTAAGATAAAATTTAGTACCATAAAAAAGAGAGCAAAGTGAATACGATACATACATGTAGTTACAATACATGTTTTTGGACATAAAAATTAAATTGACTTTATAAAAGGACAACAAAGAGAAGTATGTATACTTGTTTTAAAAGCTGAGCTTTTTTATCTCTTTCTATTTTCTTTTCTTTTTAAAAAAAAACCTTGGTTGCATGAAATTTAAAATTGTATAAAGAATTTGAACAAAATCATAATGTACAGTGATCTTTATGAATGAACTTGACAAAGCAGCTTCAAACGTTTCATTGAGCAACATAATCAGTAAACACAAAATTTGAGGGCCTGGGGCAAGGAGATACTCTGAGGAACATTCTGCTGTAGGGCAGCAACATCACCACTGTCCATTCAAGATGATACAAATTAATATGACATGCTAAAAAAAAACCACCATGTTTACTTTAAATGTGCTCTTGCTTATGTACATAGAAAAGTGATAATTTTCTTAATAATCTTAATTTACAAAATAAAGCATCAAAACTCATGTTGTATGAAACAAAACATTGAAGATAAATACTTCATATCTTTCAGAAGAAGCTCTTCTAATTATATTAGAAAAAATTAATCCCATGACTTTGAGGGATGAAAGAAGAAACAAAAACTAGAACAAAAACTTCTTAGTAGTAATTTTTCATTACATAGGTTTTTACAAAAAATCAAAATAGCAGACCTATAAGAATTGTGTGGCATGTTACTTGGTTGTAAAAGCTTAGAGAGAGTTTATTTAAATGCTTCTGGAAATAATTTTTTAAAAATAATTCATATATGCATGTGAATATAAAGGTCAAAATAAATTTGTTTTCACGAGCTCATAACAAAAGTGATATTTTATTTGAACATTTTTTTTTCTGCACTCTACTAATAAGGCTCTCAAAAAAAAATATTTTACTTTAAAATACTCCTTTTAGATATTTTTATTTTCTCACAAGACTTTAAACTATCTTTTGGTATACATCATTAGTTCAAATAGCTTGTGCTTTGAAGATAAGTAGCAAATCCCACCCCCATTAAAAAAAAATAAAAAAATATCACATACAGAAATAAATTATTAATCATCAGCCAATACTAAATGGATTGATTAATGTCAGTTGTCATGATTATGTTAGGTCCATAACTGTACATAGGCTAATGATAATATCTACTGGAATGTTCATTTCACAATTGTTGTTGTTCTTTATTAATACAATATCATTTAAGTTAGGCCCTGTCACAAGATAGTCATTAAAATGTTGGTAAGGCCAAATTTTGTGCTTATTTGAAATTTATTCTGGGAAAAGGTTAACAAAAGTGAAGATATTTAATTTCTTTACGTTAACTTTTCTTAACAGTGGAAATCAAGTGATATTTATTTAGTTAAGTGCAAACAAATTTTTAAAAATAGATTTAGAACGATAACATAGGAACAGGAAATAAGACAATGCTATTATAAAGATAATCAAAAACTTAAAATAACCTTCCATCAATATCCATAAGATCACTTTTTAACAGGTATGTTTAGTCTCCATACTAAAAAAATTCTTATTTCAATATTTATAAAAAGGATATTCAGGACAATAATATTGATTCTGTCTTTTATGTCCTAAGAACAAGAATGCTATTTAGTTTCTTAGGTTAAAACATTCTTAATGAAAGTCTTTGAATCACAACAAAACAAAAACTTACATCTTTCTAAGCTTCTTTTTGTGCCATATGAATTACTTGGAGCCATATACTTTTAAGTAAAGAACTTTAAAAAAAAATGTAATAGTTTTTTTTCATAATTAATGTTTTTACTTTGTTAAAAGAAATCCAAATATATTATTAATTTATTATTGAATTCATTAGTTCATCAGCTTTTAAGTTGTTTTTTTAGCCCTTTGATATTGCAAAACTAAACTATTTCATATTCTAATAAAAAAGAGTAAAAAATATCAAGAAGTATGTTGATATATCTGAAATAGATTTCTTATAAATAACCCAAATTAATAATTTAGAAATTATTCTAGCGATTATTCTTTACAATTCTTGGATTGCAAATGTTTATTGATAATTTTTTGTTTTTAAATTCCGATAACTATAAGTTAAAAGACGTGAAATTTCTTGAAAACTTCTGAAGCTCAAATTTATGATACATGTAATGAAATCATAACCCTTTCTGATACCACAGAAGGCAGAAATTATAAAATAGTTACTTCATAAATTTTGTGTGAATATGAAGCAAATAAAAAAAACCAAAAATAAATAAATTATTATATTTCACTTTAGACAAATCACCAAGGCTCAAGGTCTGGAAAAATTGTCAGAAACGCACTCAAAATTCCCACCTTCCAAAATAAATATGTATTTATATTTTAGTAAAAAAGGACAGGAACAGTGTTTTCATGCATTATTACTTACAACTAAATTATAGGCAATAATTTTTAGTCGATGAGAACCCATAATGATCCATAGTAACAAAAAATACTTAACAAACAAGAATTATATATTATTTCTACGGTAAAAAGCAATCCTGTAAAAAATTGTGAATTTTTTAGAACAAATTGCAACACCATAAAAATGAAATGACCCCCTTTCCAGTCCATGACGGACTATGGGGCAAAAGATGTAGCGTTCACAAGTTTTTAGCCAAAACATTTTATCATATAACCAAAGCCATCTGTGGAAAGGTTGCTTTAATGAAATTGGCTTACCGAATTTAAGTTGATAGTTTAGTTCTACATATAGAGCATTGTGTCACTTGGTTAGTTAATTGATGTTAAATTTTTTTTTAAATAACCATTATAAATTACTTCCTATCATTTGATCTATTTTAAAAAAAAGAGATAAAATATGAAAATTAAAACAGCACTTTAATTTTAGATAAATTATTCAAACAAAAAATTTTATTACAGTCTTTATTGTGTTACAGACCTTGTTCCCATTGCTATTTTTAATTGTTGTAATTGACTCTTTGACTCCCATGATGAGGACCTCACCAACACATTTTTCTCAGTCTCTTTATCAATTTTACTGTCTCTGGATTAAGCAATGGTTGATTTTTGAAAAGTAGAATTGAAGCAAAAGTTTGGTTTCATTTCACTGTGATGACTGATGAGCATTGTTTGTTTTGTGATTCAATGAAATGTTTATAAACAAATTTCTTTAATTTGGATATGATTTTCATTAACAATTAGCAAATTTCTAACTAAAATTGAGGCAAGTAGAAGAGGATCAGAACCCCCTTTACTGTAGAGCTCTAGAATTATTAAAATAAAAACAACAATATGAATTAGCTCTGATTTCTATTTATAATGTTTGGATATTTTTAAAAATACTTCATGTTTCAAATTTTATTTTATTGTTTGTTACATATGTTATCAGTTACATAGTGTTGAAAGAGATTTCTGAAATTTGACAAGTTATACCCTTGGGGTGTTTTTCAGATTTTAAAGATGTTTACTTGGAATTTAAAAAAGAATAATTATGCTCTGATAATTTTAAAACTAAAATGTAATTTAAAAATAAACAACATTCATATCACTTTCAAATGAAGATTGGGTCAAACAAAAATATTAAGGTTTTTCAGATCACTTTTACAATTTTTTAATTAGATTTTATTTTTGAAGCTGTAGAAAAAAATTGGACGATTTAGATATTAACTTAAATGACTAAAAACAGCTTACTGTTTAATTGCTTAACATTAAATTTTTTAAAAAAATCTTATTAATTTGTGAATTATTTTATTTTATATCTGTTTTGTCTAGACTGTTGGCAACATATTTTTCTATAGTTTTAAAGTACATAAATGCACATTCTATTTCCTTTGAAATACAAAACTAAAAGGGGTCTCGTAACACACTGATATTAACATTACGATTAGATATGGTCTGTTAATGTGCTACATCTGAAAGTGATTGGTAAAACCATTGAAATACCCCAGGGAGTCAAAGCGGTAACTAAAAAATGATATTATTCTAACATTATTTTTACAGTGCTACTGAAAGTTAAATTTTTAAAACATACAAGAAAAAATATTACAAATAAAAAGGTAAACATTAGCCATTCAAATTCTTACCCTTAAAATACAACAAAAAAGCTTAATGCTGTAATTTTCTAAATGGCATTGCTAAAAATGATTACAAACCTTTTTATAGATAACCTTGCTCCCTAATACGTAAAGCTCACTAGCCTTGACTTTATGTTCAGAATTCTTTAAACAATTATAAAAACCCTATTATTGTCATAGAAATATTTTAAGTCAATTTTAAAAAGAAACTTTGCATTTTAACAAAAAAGTGTGTCTGTATATATATATATAATATTTCAATTTATTTATGTACAGTTATTTAACACAGCCATATTAATTTTAAGAAAAAGGCTAATCCCAGAAAAAGAGAATTTAAGGGCACAGTGATGAATTTAATCACCCCAATCCCATAATTATGCATAATTGTAATTAAAAATAAAAACACCTGCAAAACAAAGCGCCTTTTGTCAAAATGTGAAGTAAAGAATACATTAATAAGTCTTCAAAAGTATATTAATATGGATTTTTAAAAAAAATCTCAACATTTAAGAAAAAATTTTCTAAAGATAGAAAATAAGCTGGTACAGATAACACCCTCTAAAGTGTGCTTGTTTAACGCTAATCATTTAAAACAAATGATTTATTTTTAATTAAATTATTTCCTGCTTCCTTGTCATGAAATAAATCTACGTACATAGATTTCTATAGAAGAATGTTTTGTCAAGTATAAAATTCATATACTAGTTTGAATAAGTGGTAGATAATCAAGAAAAATAATCAGCCATGGCATCCTAAAAACTGGAACATAACCTTAACAAGCTGGACAGTAAAGATACAAATATCAAATATAGAAGACAACAATTGTAAGTAAGGTTACTGTTTAGTGAAGAGGTCTGAATAGTGACATAATACAGATATTTGAGATCACAGTTGTACTGTCACCGACATAGATATTTACAAAAGAATTCATTATTCAACCATCTTTCTCTGATGTAGTCAAAAAGAACAATTTAAAAATCTTGGGGTGGATAGGGTAAAACTGAATAAGATAAGTGCGGAATACTGACATGTTTGTTAAATTTGTAAGATATTATTCTGGTAAATTAACCAGGTTTGTTAAATTCAGAAAAATGTTAACACCACATAAATAACGTAAGTTGCTATTAACAAGCCTATGATAATTGCATAAACTAATTTTTTTTTAAAAGATTAGAGGAAGCAATTTTTTAAAATCCTTATAACTACATATTTATCTCTCTCAGATTAAGTGCTCTTGATTGTGCTCTAAAATTTTTGAAAAAGTAAATAATGCTAGCTAGTGACTTAACTGTTAAGCCTTCCAATCCACATATGTAACAATATTAAACAACTTTCAATGCAATTAAGGCACAAAATCATTAATAAGAAAGGGTTTAAGATTTCCACCAAAGACAAGAGTAATTCGAGTACTTTGTGCTTTGATTATTTTAAAATTGAAACTAGTAAAATCTTATAATGCTAAAAAGTTTTGAAAATAAGATTTTTAACTTGACTGTGCTTGAAAATTAATCCAATTGTTAGATAATGGTATTATGACAACTTTCAATTTAGAAAAATAAAAGAAAATATAGAAAATGAAAATATTTTTAAAATAATTTATAACAAAAACTAGTAGAATTCTTTGAATAGTGTATATAAAGATAGCCCTATATAAATTTGAATGGTCCATAAATGCAGTCTTACTTTTATAAAACAATCTGTACTGCAAAAAACATTAATAAAATAATTATTTGGATTATTATTTTTAAATTTCATTGAGTCATATCTAATAACATAGTATTGTTCTTCCATATCTGTACTTCATCAATTTTTATCTGAAATATTTTGTATAGGCACATTACCAGTTCACAAATTTAATAAAAGAAATCTGATAACCTTTAATTTTATATTCTTCAAGTGTAAAGCATTTTTTCTTTTAAATCATAAATAAATTAATAATAAGACAGGACTAAGTATAATTACTTTATAGAGCATAAACGTTCTAAAAGAATCTTTAACACTAAATAATCTGCAGTCTAAATTTTAAAATTCAGTGAACTAACTTAAAAGTATTTGCAGTAATTTTGTTCAATTTGCACATAAAAATTATATAAATCAATAAATGCCAAAAAAGATTTATTGGCACACAAAAAATGTTCATAGAAAATGTAATGTCATTGTTTCTCAGTATTTATTTTGAATGTAGATAGGTTAAAAATTAATTTATCTGACATGAGAAAAACTGTTCATGAATTCTATTTATTATTATTTTTAAAAAGAAATGGAGAAAAAAATAATATTACAACACATTGCACAACTATGTCCTGCCAGTAATACTTGAGCTAATGTCTAGAAAATAATGAATCTCTTCTATGTATAGGTTGGGAGTTACATAAAATTATCAATCACTCAAAATTTTGCATGATGAAGATATTTTGGCACTGAAATCAGAGACAAAATTATCTTACATTTTATTTAGCTGATCTTTCTTTTAAATAACCATAGATATTGGCACTCAAGTGAGCATTTTGTTTTGATAGTCTACCTTTAACTACATCAATTATAAGACAAGCTCATTAGGTTTGAATAATCCTCGTAACAAGAATGAACAATATAAAGGATTAATTACAATGAAAAATAGAACACACTTCATATAGTCCATTACATCACAAGATGTAATCCAAAAATGGATAAATGTGCACATTCTAATGAATAATCATTAACACTTATTTGACATTTCTCAAATGTATCAGAATTTATATTCACAACAAATAAATTTATATATTTTCAAAATATATAGCTGAATTTCAATTTTATGGTATTTAAACATTTTTTAAAAATTAATTGTCTGAATAGTTAATGCTATCAAATAATTTAAATCTATCCATTTAAGTTGAAGATTTATTGCAAATGTCCTAAAAGTTAAATTTTACAATTACATGGGACTAAAGAAGCCCCAGAAAGAATTCTCGTACTTTTAAATTGCATTAAATACCTCTGAAATTTGTTCTTAGAATAGCTGACATTCATCCAGAGAAAAAAAACAATGTTTATGACATTACATTTATACAAGATCCAATTTAATTATATTTCATTTGACCACTATATAGCTAAGTTGGAAAAAAAATAATAATCTACTTGTCATAAAGTTATAAAAGAGATTAGTCAGTAAAGAAGGCTGTGAAATGAAAGCAGGTCATTGGAAAAAAATAGCTTGTTCACAATTGCAGATCAAAGGCTGGCTTAATTAAAATTGCAAAGCAAATACAAATTTGGCTCTTTACATACAATACAAATGTACATGCCTATTCACATGCCCCTTGGTTTATCTCCTAGCTCTACAAATTAGAGCTTGCAATATAAAAGAGCAATGACTTGGTCTGCTAGCTGTGATTATCAAGTTATAAAAGATAACTGGTGAGCTTTTAGTACCTAATACTCTTCTAAAGATGCAGTTATTCTATGAATATTTTTTAAAATTATTATTTGCTTGAAACTACAGTGTCACTGTTAAGATGATTTATCAATTTGACTCAAGTAAGAACTGCGTGTACTCAATGTATCAATCAATTTAATACCATAAAGAACGTTTTTTAATTGTGAGCTTAAAGTAAGACTATCTTTATCAAACACTGATCAAAATGGTGAATAATATTTCATCTATGAAATGAAATGATTCAATTTGAATTAGAAATACATCAAGTAATTATATTATAACAAATTTTAATGAATTGATGCCTTCAAACTTGCTTTTTTAACAGATCCTTTAAAAAATTTAAGAATTACTAAAAAATATGTTTATTTCAAATTATTACTAGAATAAACAAAAATAAATTTAAAAATTTTTAAAAAATTTCCAGCAAATTCCTTCATACCAAATAACAGGTTGTTAATATTTTGGTATGTTTAGCTCTGCTGGTACACTGAAATTCTTCCTATTCGTGAATAATTAAAATGTGGAAAATGTCTCCCATTTTGTTCTCAAACTTTTTCTGAATTAATATAAAAAGAAATATAAATTATCTAAAATTCTAATTCGTTAATTAAAAAGTTTTATAAACAACAACTAAAAAAAAACAACACTATGAACATTCTGTGGCACTCCACATTGTTGCTCTTTGTTCTCAGGCATATTTGGCTTACCATGAGGTGGTAACCTTTCAGGTGCTGTATGCACATAATGAACCTTCAAAAATGAAGAGAACACTCAAACAATAATGTGCTGATTGTCTCCTTTTCAGTACAATCGAACTCTAGAATAATGTTCCATTGTTCCATGAACACATTTCAGAAAGCTGTGGAGTTAATGCACAGTAAACCAACTCCTACACCCAAGTAACGAACACAGGCGTGTAGAATATTGAAGCAGAAATAAATTTTCTCCAAAAATCCATATGAGTCATTATAATCTATCAAGCTTAAAAGAATCCTCTGTAGCTGGATCAGCTACTAGGCTAGCGTCTGTCAACATCTGTATCTCTTCAAAGTCTAAAGGATCAAGGCCAGCTTTAAAAGCTTCATCATTTGTAAGAAAGTCTGCATCAAAACTATCAGACATGCCAGTAATGGCATTTCCCAAATCTTTGGCAAAGTCCAATGGTAACCGACACATATCATCTGCACCTAGGAATAAAAATCAAGAGTAACATCAAAAGGCTTGATTACAATTAGTTAAAAAAATGTTTTTAGTTGAAAATAATAAAATTGTGTTACTGATTAGTATTTTGTGAGAACACAAAGAATCAATCACAGAAATTTTAATGCTTCAAATTAGTTATTTGGATTAGCACTATTAGAAATCCAAAATATATTCATTAAAAAATAATATCAATAAAAAGTTTTAAGCTGTATGGTAATTTATATACACAAATTAAGTGATTTGACACAGAAATTATAAGGTAATTTTTTTTTAATATAACAAATTAAAGATCAGAATCATCTAAGTGAGCTAACATTCAGTTCTGCAGGGGTGATCATTCAATTTATTATTGTAGCCGTCTGCTAGAGTTGGCCTCAGCAGTCCCTGAATGTGACCTTCACGGTTTAGTGCAGGGTTACTCCAGCCCTCGTGGCGGGAGTTCACACAGAGCGACTGACCAACTACCCGTGTTTACTGCACTGGGAGGTCAGTCCCGTGATTAGCAGGGACACACCGGTGGGCGAGTGACACACTGCCCCTGGTCTGTGTGAGAGGAGAGTGTGCGTTGGATAGTGTTGAGGTAGCGCATGGAGCGATGACTGATGTGTTAACTTGTTCATGGCCATTCTTGTAATTCCGGAATAAACTGTTTGATATCCTAACCAAGTGAATTGAACTTCATTGTTTTTAATCTAACTTCGCCACCACTCGGCTACAGTTTGGCGTCGTCGGCAGGATTCACTTGAGGTAGGGATATCAGTGATATCAGATAAACTACAACAGTCTTTTCAATCCGAAAAGAATGGAACAGGTAGAGCAGTTCACTCGCCTGCCCGAGCTACCTAGGTTCACGGGTGAGAGCGGAGCAGAACCGTTTGTCAGAAAGGCACAGCTCCTATTACAATTACAGCCTGTGCCCCCTTCCTACGCAGTTTTCTGGATCCTGGACCGATGGAGGGGCGTGCCCGCCATGAAGTGTTCGATCGGGCACCTGACGAAATAAACACCCCTAAGAAACTGCTACGTTTCATAATACAAAGATGGGGTGATCAGAGAGACGCCACCACCCTTACTCAACGCTCGATGAGAGAGAACCTCCCTGACTTCGCCGACCCTGCCCAGCCCCTGACAGTACCGCCTCCAGACCTCACACAGCTTACGCCGCACCTACTGGCCTACATCAACCAGCAGGTCGCGGCTGTGGAAGATAGGCTCCACCTTTCCATACAACAGCACCGAGGGTACATGGACGCTAACGGTGTCCACTGTCCACCAGCACCCAGACATCCCAAGTCAACCAAGCGGAGATCCCGTCATCGACAAAAGGTATGTCTGTGGTGTGACAGAAAGGGCTATGTTGAGGTTGAGTGCCGTGCTAAGAGGAAATACCTCGCTCACCACCACGACTCACCTCAATTCCTGACAACCCCAGGTCTACCTGGTTACCAGGAATTTGTGGCTCAGACAGCGTCACCGTGTACACCACAACAAGATGGCAGGGACCTGGTGACCAGTCACACACATATCTGGCAGCACCCAACACGGAAGCCACCTCGTGTGAGGCGCAACAGGTCACCTCATACACCGATGCCCTGTAACGACACTCATTGTGGTACGGCCTGCCACGGCGAGATCAACAAACGTCAAATCAAGCGCCGTACCCATTTGACTCTGTGGGGATTCCACAGCCGTACACCCTCTAGCACGATATTTTTAGAGAGCCTGTCATGACTGAACGGGGTCAAGACAGGGATGAATTGGGTCGAGGAGCCAAGGGTCAAACGGGTGTGACCACAACACACCATGACCACACGCCCAAGCACAAGCTGACTCATCAGTTAAGCCACAAGACAGAGGGCGCGTCGCCCCCAGAAGACCTCGGCTATGACACGAACCACGCAAGAAAGGGACAGGTCACGACCGAGATAAGGCCATTTCCGCAAGCCAAGCCGCGAAGTCCCTTATGCTGCAGTCCTCCAAACGTGACGATGAGGTTATCATCTCTACAGGGCGATGCAGAGACCAGTAACCCGATGCAGGAGCAGACCTACCGCCACCCGGGGTACCGCGCAGGTCAGCCCATACGTGCCAAAACGGACACATAGACATTTCTGATTGCCACAAGATTTGACATTTCTTAGTATCATATTGCTTCTATTTTAATTATTAAGCTAGTGTCTAACTTTAGACCACTGCATTCTTGTGTTTAATATCAAAGTTCATAGGCTTTAATTGGTATTAAAGTAAATAAATTCAAGATATCATGTTGTTCCCAAATCCAAGCAATTTATAATCACACCTGACATGACAGATTTAATATTATAGTTAAACTGTTCCTGATCATGGAATGCAATGTTATATAATATTGTGTTAAGTAGAACACATTATATATTCACATTTAACATTGCAGATTGATTTGAAATCATTACATAAGGCTCCTCATATTATGCTAATGTTGTATTTTGTAAGGTCTAAAATTATGACCAGGCATATTTTGTCATCATGTGTGATATGTTTTTCTTTGTTTGCTTCGGCAAAACAATATTTTTGACCAGCGAGGACGCTGGCATTCAGGGGCCTGGGGAAACTGTAGCCATCTGCTAGAGTTGGCCTCAGCAGTCCCTGAATGTGACCTTCACGGTTTAGTGCAGGGTTACTCCAGCCCTCGTGGCGGGAGTTCACACAGAGCGACTGACCAACTACCCGTGTTTACTGCACTGGGAGGTCAGTCCCGTGATTAGCAGGGACACACCGGTGGGCGAGTGACACACTGCCCCTGGTCTGTGTGAGAGGAGAGTGTGCGTTGGATAGTGTTGAGGTAGCGCATGGAGCGATGACTGATGTGTTAACTTGTTCATGGCCATTCTTGTAATTCCGGAATAAACTGTTTGATATCCTAACCAAGTGAATTGAACTTCATTGTTTTTAATTTAACTTAGCCACCACTCGGCTACATTATAATTATTATAAACTCTTAATACACTGAAAATCTTTTACACATATTTGATCTCAATTATTACATGTTTTAACACTTCAGAATGCAACTTTCTTCTTGATATACAGGATATTAATTAATAAATGATTCTTTTAAAATTAGATTAAACATTATCAAGCTATCTTAACTCTTTTTCTCCATCGTTGATTTTAAAATGACATTTTTGACGCATAGACGATGCGAGCGTCAAGTTATTAAAACTGAATTGTTTCGTTTCTTTCCTTAGCTATTAAACGAAAATTAGTTTTAATGTAATCTAGAATGATTTCCCTTGAATAAAAAGTCGAAAATTCTTTGTTTGAATGTATTTTCACCGCAAAAGAAGCGCTTGAAAGGCTTGTTTTTATTTTTGTTTTTACGTTTGTTTACAAACATGGATATTCAACCAGGGCATCTGGTTATCGATCTAATATTATTTGAAATACTACAATGATGAACAAGAAAAAGGTATTCTTTTTAATGATGATTTACATAGTACAGTCGAACCCACTTAACTCGAGCCCGGTTAACTCACAAACACTATAAAGTCGACGTTTTTTGTTGGAACCGCCAAATTCTCTCTTTGTCTTAGCATTTTCTCATCGGTTATTTTGATTCTTTTAAGTCGCCGAGCCTAATATATCGACCACAAAAGAGGGCCAAATTTTCTACTTAACGTTGGTTATCTCGATCCCCATATATATTCGCCTAGCGACGCACTCTCGCATTTTTAGTTTAAAATAGCATCAAAATCTCGCTTTCCTCGAGACTTCCGGCTTTTGTATGATTCTACGAGATTTCAATAAAAAATTACCGGATGTTTTTACTTGTTTCACTTTGATCCGTGTGTGAATTAGTTTGACGTGTCTCTATAGAGTATGTATTCACTTGAGGTGCTCGAAAATCGTATTATCGGTCTGTAATTGTTATTATTTCGCAGTGCATGTTATATTATCAATTCCTGATGCATTAATCATTTTATTTTTTAAGATAAACGAATATCTTTAGAAAAGAAAAGAAAGGTTTGTATCGAGAAACGACGGTGGTTTTTATTTTATATTGGTAAATTTCTGATGTTAGTTGGTGCACATATGCCTTTTTTTGTTAGCAAACTTGTATGTACATTTTTTATAGCATGCCAATCGCTCCATGAAACAAATAACGGCAACGCTGTTGTGTAAAAAACAAAATCTCCAAAAACATTTGCATGTACATTCTCATTTATTAACGCTAGTGATGGGACGATACCAAAATCATAGGGTGCTTACTGTAAACAAGGCTCCCCAGATTTCAAAATATACAATATAACAGACTACAGACAGTTTACCCACCCCCACTCTCAATCTCCCACACCATTGTTGTTGGTTAGTCCGATTAGCATCAAGTTACTGAAGGAATTCTGAGTCCATTGTAAGCTGAGGGGACACTCAAGGAGGATGGTTTGGAATAGAATGGTTCAGGGACAATGAGGGGATGTGTAGGTTACATGGGGCTAGTTATTTATTAGTGTAGCTTGTAAGGAAAGTCATGCAAGTGCCCTCCAAGGCACAGTATCGCTCAATCTGGGAATCACTGCTGTGAATGATGCTAACTCAGCAGAAACATTGTAACAAACATCAAGCCCCATTTAAAAAAAAACTTAATATTAACTGGGAGCGCGCAAGAGAGGTGACACCATGTCACCAATGGACCCGTCCAGGGGCAGGAGTAACTGAATTCGTTATGTACTAGGGAAAAAAACAGTGCTAACGCAACAAACAGTTATATTGAAACGGTCCTTAAAAACGAACGGTCTAAACAACCTTAGGAAAGAGTGAAGAAATATTAGGCTCCCGATATTTCGATACTATTACGATTAATCATCTCATCACTAAGTAACGCAGATCATGTACATAAAGAAATTTCAAGCACATGTTAATATTTTGTGCCATATTGGTTTTCGTTTAACTCGATCATCGGTTATCTCGACGCCATTTGGCAAACCCCTAGGCCGTCGACTTAACTGGGTCGTACTGTACTTGTTAATTTCAAAGTAATAAAGGGTTGATATGGATTAATATTTAAATAAAATGGAACACAAGTTTAGTATTAATTTGACTTGTGCAGCAAACAAGAGAAAACAAAGATACTTCAACACTACTGTGACTGCAAATTTTAAAATTATACAGAAAATCTAAGTCTAACTTCTTGCTTAAAATTGTGTTAAGTACACAAAATCTTTTGTCTTGATGTTATTAAAATGTATTGTTAGTTAATGTATTGTTTGTTAAGTGCAATGGATAGAGTGCAAATGGTGAGTATTGGGCCATCCTAGCACCTTGAGAAGAGGGATAGGAGGTGTCAAACAAATGACACTGATGATTTTTAAAAAAAAATAACACTGGTTAATGGAATGTACTGAAATTTTAAAAAGTTCTACTTAAATCTGTAATTAATAATAATTTAACACTGATGATAAAAGTATTTTTTCCAGTAATATTACATTTTCCCCTTGCATCAATATGGAGAGCAGATAGTGGCCCACACAAAAAATTGCATTAAAATGATGAAAGGTGTTTGGCTTACAATATTTTTTTATCTTCAAAATTAATTGTGATGGGGAGAGGAGAGAGTTTTTAGGGGAAGGGTGAGTGATGCTGGAAAATCTAATAAGATCCCATTACTTATGGATGGTAAAATTTATCTTAAATTAAGTTAAACAACACCGAAATATATAAATATATTTAAGTAGAACATCAAAAACAATCGTAGAAAATAACCTTACAATCATAAAGCAACTGTTCTGCACCTGTAAGAATGATGTCAGGAATTTTGCTGCCAGAGGTGGGAGATGACATAGAGTTTTGCTGATTCATGTGTCGATTGTTTTGAGAGGACATTATAAGCTGATTGTGCTGACCACTGGCCATCACATCTATGGGACCAAGAAAATGAGGCTGAAAAAGGTCATCAGCACTTGACATAGCCAACATGGCCGCCTGTGAAGGAAGAGGGTAAAAATGTGAAGTTTATGTTGCTTAATTAAATTCAGAATATACAACAAAGGATCTGAATAACTTTAGCCTGCTGGTTAAGTAAAACTAATTCAAACAACCCAATTTTCAGGAAATAAGATGATACACTGGCTCAGCCTACAATCTACAACCAAGCTAACCTTTTGATATTTCTTGTATGCTTTCATGAGACATACCTGAGAGTACTGTAATGCTATCCCTGGATGTTGTGAAAAGACCAAGCTGTTAGCACTACTAGTGCTATTACTACTAACTAAACTCAAGCCATTGGTAGTCAAAATTGTTGAATCCATGGTTGTTGAATTTACTTGTGGGGGGCTCTGGGGAAAAAAGATGCCAGACTCATAGGGAAGGGAGTTTCATATGGCTGGCATGCCTAAATGATCTTGATGACAAGACTTCTTTTAATTTGGAATTCTATGACCATGAATGGAAATGGGATCTTTAAGATAGCTGTATTTGGGTTAGTTGGGTGATAAGTTATACACATTATTTTCTCAGAATGATAACTTTGTAAATCATCTATATACAAAAAATATTTTTTGGATTTAAATGGCATTTCATGGAAGTTTTGTAGCTGCATTAAAACCTAGTAGAATTTCTAAAAAGAATCCTTTGGTTAATGGTCAATACCAGCATACAAAAATAACGGCATCCGGGCAGAATAGCGACTGTCAAAACAGCGATCGTCATAATAGCGACTGTATCAAATCAGCGACTGTCAAAACAGCGACCGTCATAATAGCGACTGTATCAAATCAGCGACTGTCAAAACAGCGACCGTCATAATAGCGACTGTATCGAAATAGCGACTATTTTCTTTTCTTTGTGATAATATTTGAAAACTTTTTGAAAAACTTACTGTGCCTAGCCTACAATGGAGTTTATAAAATCAAGAAAAGTAAGACATGATAAGCCATGTTGGTTTTTATTACAGAAGGGACAATAGAAAATTAAATACAATCAACTGGAGGTGTGCATAAATAAATGTTGGTGTTGTAAAGAGTGTATACACGTTTTCGGGACACATTTTAAAAAAAATTCTGTAAAAAATAAATAAAATTATAACTGCTATTACTTCAGTCAAATATATTTTGCAGAAAGCTCGATAGAGATTAACAAACATAGATGCAGTCGATTAATTGAGGGGGATTGCTGTGGTAGGGGAAGAGGTGGCGTGTGGCTGCTTTTTTAAGCTAGAGACAGTTCGACTACAGGACATTTTGATCCCCGGATGTTTCGACCCTTTTCCTAGTAAAATTGTTGTTGGTTTTTTTCTCTCTAATTTAAAAAAATTAATAAAAATAAAATAGTTTAATATTATTATCTATTAAAAATTAAAAACGGCATGAAACACTTATTACACGCTTTTATTTTCAACGTTTAATTTACCACTAAAAAGTATACACACTGAAAAACAATCAACATTAAATGCACCACTCCTCTGAGGTAGCAAGTCCTTCCAAACCTATCCAACTCCACCCCCACCCCAAGGCAATGTGGTCAGATAGTCCTTTATAAAGGTACCTACATTCTCTCAGCCCCAATCCCTTTATTTACCTTTTCCATAACACGGGGTCCGTGGTCGTCACTTAGTCTAGTCTTCGTAACATGTCATTATGTAATCCCGGGCAGTTCGACCACAGGACGTTTTGACAAAGGGGCTGTCAATATTGTTAAAAAAAGCTGCCCGGTTAACAGTGATTCAAATTTTATTTTTTCTGAGCAGTTGTTTGTATTTGAATGAATGCGTGTATATATAGCATAAGTTAATTGTTTAAAATTTTATTTTAAACACAATTTTTAATTTCAATAAATACTTCATCAAAATGTTGCTACTTTTTGGAGTTTTTATTTGCTACTATGCATTTATGTAGTTTCTTCACTTGGGGTCCTTGGGTAAGTTTAGACAATGAAAAGGGGTCTATGTGTCAAAAAAAGATTGCAACCACTGTGTTAGGTCAACGGTTGGACAAGAATAGCTATGTGGTGAAGTCGCTGTTATGACCGTCACTCTTTTGATACAGTCGCTATTTTGAAGTCGCTATTATGACAGTCGCT